>OY986042.1:88344-788199 GCA_963920215.1 Nineta flava
GCGTTTGCCGTTGCTCGTGTGCTCGTCCTGTCTGTATACAAATATTTCTATGTTTCAATACCAAACTATCTAAAATTTTTTTTACAAAAAATATGAATAGATTATCATAGAAAGTTTTGTGTATACTAACAGCACTATATTAGATTCATGTAAAATACGGAACACGGCGTATTTATTCCAAATACGAGTTCCTTCTATTACCGATACACTACGATTTCAATTTTTAATGTTTCGTATTTCGAAAAAAATAATATAAAAACTTTTAAACACAAATAAAGTTTATCTTTTATAAGCTTAATTTACAACTTTTGTTTGAAACTTTTTTTCGTACATCCCATAGTTTTTATGGTAAATACGGCGTAAATTTATATATTTATGCCAGAAATATTGGATGCATGAAAAAAATTTCAAACAAAAGTTGTTTGTTTACTTTATAAGAACTTATCAAAAACTGAAAACTTTTGTTTGAAACTTGATCCAATGAATCCAATATTTCTAGCGTAAATTATAGGACCAACAGCACCAACATTATAGGATATATGGAAAAAAGTTTCAAACAAAAACAGTTTGTTTTTGTAAGATGAACATTTTTTTAATTTAATGATTTTCACGATCTTGTACCGTTTAAAATATAAGTGATACCACGCAGACACGGCTTCAAGGAACCAAAATATAATTATTGCCTTATGCTTCCTCCTTTAAACTGTACAACTTCTGTTCTAAAAACGATTTAGGGTGTAACTTTTCAAATGAACACACTGTATACATACAAACATGTCTAGAAGTATCTTTTTTCAATAAACTAGGATTAACATTGACAAGATAAAAACGATAAATTAGAAGTATAGTATTAATTATATAAATTTACTTATAATTTACTTTTATCTCTATACAGACAGACAGACAGACGGACAAACGGACTAACAGCCTCAGACAGCCTCTGAAATCGTATGAAAGACAATTGATAATGACATACCAACATACATAGTAATGATTAGATTTCAATTCGATATATAAATATAGCAAATAGAAACCTATTAAATAATATTCGAGGATTATTTATTAATTAAAATCAAATAATATGTTATGTAATAAATAGGTATATTGTAATGTGCCGTTGTGTTCTTAGTAAATAGACTATGATGATGGTTATTTAGACATTTTGTATTTAATTGAAACCATAAAATTTATATTACTGACGTTTAAGGTAATCATAATAATTATCTTTATTAGATCATTCTATAACTAATATCTTATGTACGATTCTAACTGTGCAAGGGGTTATAAAAAGGGACTAGAGTTGCTGGCTAAGGCTAAAAAAAGCATACATTCTCTAATTTTTTTAAGCAGCTGCCTCAATATACTTTCCTCAATATACTTTCCCTTAATAAATGCAACGGTTTTGGTTAGGGTTTCCGTATTAGAAAGCTTCGAAAATAAACAGATCAAAACGATTTCGATTAACCGAATTGTGATGATAAATCACAGATAAAAGCATTGTATGAAAGCTTTCGTTTCAATTGTGTATATAATATTTAAGAGACAATACCCAATCTGTGGATACATTGTCACTAATATGAGAGAGACATTTTATTTAGATTCCCTGAACGCTATTAAAACGAACACGTTGAACACAATTAACTGTAATTTATGGCAAAACACAAGCTTTTACACAAAAGCACACATACCTACCTATTCAACTATTAATTGCGATCGTATCTTATCAACTAATAAAAATTGTAAGAATTGCAATACGGTCATTTTCTCAGGTCTTTCAAGTTAGCTGTAAGACAATAAAAAGTTTTCCAATTGGCAAAACCTCAGGTAAATTTTGCCAATGTTTCTAATAATAATTTAAAGGACTGCTGGAGGATGGACCTAGAAGGAAAGGTGGTACAATAGATCAAATTGGTCGCAGTACAAAAGATCTTTATAAGACTTGCTCCGGACTCGAATCTAATTAAACAGATAAAAGCTGTTAAATTCATATTTTATTTTTCAAAATTTGCAAGCATATATTTGCATTTTTAATGGCAATATTTTATGGTGTAGTGATTATACAGGGTATTTACAAAGTGTGGGTATGGAAAAATATTTAATAAACAAAGTGACATGACCACCATGTACCTATTTGATACATCGCGTCGTAATAAGTAAATAGTATCCTAGCTACTATGTTCGTAGATCGTAGAACGTAGGACGTAGGATCGTTGGTATTAAAAGTGTGTGTGAAATATTGCTGTTATTACATTTGTTTGCTTCTTACTTATATTTACTGTTCAAAGATAAATGATGATATGTTATGTATGATGTTGGTTGGAACTCGTATGGGTACGAATACGATGGGATGGGGCGCAAAAGAAAATAGATATTAATGTTTGTGAAATGATGTCACAACCCTTGCTACACCCACACAAACAAACAAACAAACAAACGTTACATTACGATAATATTAACGTTGTTACGTTGTTGCTATTTACACGTTAACAGAACACGTCAAATATCTTTATTAACATGCAAATAAACAAACGAAAAGAAAGATCATTTCTATTTAACTTCCTTCCCAGAAGAGGACAGTTATGGTAATCGGTACAAACTAGATAAATGAGTAACTTTATCATAAGTAAAGTTGTAGTAAACATGTATCTGAAAAGATCTGATTGTTTTAGTGGGAAAGAAAAGTTTTAATGAAAATCATTTTTCTTAAGATACTGAAACTTGAGAGGCTTACTCGTAACTATTGGCGTTGTTTCAGTAAAACGATGTCGCAAACATGTTCCACAATTTAGTAATGACTGGTGGAGGGTTTGTGTAGTTTAATTATAACTGATGAGCCTTAAATTGTGACTAGAGATATTTATGTATTCTAAGGAAATTCGCTAAGTTGACGCAGCTCCTGCGTAACGAATTTTTTTTTAAATCGTCTAAATATTTGCATATAGGGAAAATATAGAACATTATTGTTTTGAAGTCAATGAAAAACCAAAAATTTAAATAAGCACGCACATACCATATTTAAATATCTTCTTAATGGAAGAACATTAGTATTTGGAACATGGTTGAATACTTCTTACTATCTATCTAATATGATATGTATAGACTATAGAGATAGACAGGCTTACGGTATACCTTTGCCATGTATGTAATCAATGTGTATATTTTATCAAATTGGGTGTGGTTTTGTTTGGAATTTATTACAGTTTTGAAACATTTACTATACGTTATACTGTTATAGTAGGTTTTAACTTGTTGGTTTTAGCTGAATGTACGTAACGTATACTACAGTTCAAAAACAATCATATTGTATATATTTTCTAAAGATAATAAGTACATTATTTTATTCACAAAATTCTAAATAGTGTGGTTTCTTAGTAGGATATATATATATATATATATATATATATATATATATATATATCCTACGAAGATATATATATCCTATATATATATATATATATATATATATATATATATACGATGAACATTTGAATAAACTTTTCCGATATTTCTTCGTCGGTAAAAATTAATAGCTGATTGTTCTTATGAAAATTCAAAAATTCATTAACATAACAAAAATTACGAATTATTTTCGAACTTTGTTTTTCAGGGTGCAAATTAGTTTCGAATAAAAACTTTTTCATGGAAGCCTAAATCGAAAGCGAGACATCTTGTTTATTATATAGGATATAGAAATGAACAGTCAGATACCGTCGCAAGAACCCGCACTAATATGTGGACATTTTTAGACATCATAAATAGTATTTAATGTATTTAGTATTTAATGCGTGTGTGTGTGTATGTTTGTGCTTGTTTCGTTGGAAGACTTCACAAGCACAATGAACAAGTAAAATATAATTCAATCTAATATGACAACGACATCCGTTCTATCGTTTACTTCATGTTTTTAACTGTTGTTGTCAGTATTGTTGTATATATATTAGGTACTAACTTAAACTTTAAATAGCTTTGTAGAGTATAAATATATTGTTCCAAGCTTTAGCTTTCTTTAATGTGCTTTGTCAAATTACTTCATCAATTAGTTACGAACACTTTAATAAATAAACAAAGAAAACTAATGAAAGAATAATTAATAAAAACTAATAATATCATTAAATGTTACTATTTGTGCCACAATTGAAAGCAATGATACTTAAAAATCTAAAGTACGGAAGTGCGTTGGGCCAAGTTTAAGGGGGTCTGGTCTTCGTACGTTACCGTGACTATTACTACAGGAAATATTAGAACCAAAGTCGATATATATATATATATATATATATATATATAATAAAATATATATGTATAATATATATCCAGTGATCGTATGTTTTCGAGTTTTTGGAAAATGGACCCTCAGTGTGAAACATGAGACGAGTATTTGTATGGAAGTTCAGTAGTTTAATGTTGAGACATGCCAATAAACTATAAATAAACAAATAAATACGTGTAACAGTATTTTAAGACTACCAGTCCTTGACGGGGTCAAGCCGCAACGAGCATGCTAGTATTTTATAAAATAGAACCAAGTACAATAGAGGTCATTGCAAATGTTTAGTTTAAATAATTTATTTTATATTCTAGGTACCATATTCATGAATACAATTAAACAGAGTACATTTATTACAAAATACAAATGTTTTGATCTAGGTGGGCCATTTTGTTATTAATATCAAAACGAATCGAATGCTAAAATATATAATTAATTAAAATAATGACCCCATTTACAAAAGTTTGCAATACCACTAAATTATTGATGAAATATATTTATATTAGAGGTGACCAGATGTTATCGATTGTGGCTGGTTAACCATTGCATGATGTAATGAGCTTTTTCTTTGGTCGTATATTATTTTACAATTTTCTATTGGTGGACTATGAAACATTTCACATGTACAGTTGATTTCGAGAAAGGTGAACCCTTGGATTTTTCCAATTTTATACATTTTATACAAAAAAAGTAAACATGATGTTAGTCAAATTATCACGCTATATCTCACTTTTCGAATAGTTTCTCAAAAACAAAAACCATATGAAAAGACACTTCTACGAAAAACTGTAGAAGTTGACGACAAAAGTCGGCTGACGAAAAAACATTCCATTAAGTTTTTTTCAATTACAGAAAATAAAACATTATGTACATTTACGAGTAAATATAATTGGCGCAGCTGGTTGTTGCTGGTAGGGTTATATTACTATGTATTGTAGTGCACTGCCGTATCAAATCACATTAGTACTCGTCATCCGAATATCTTCGTAGCTTTTATATTTTTGATGAGATAAAATAACTTAAACTAAAATACAAAAGTTTTGTTAAGAATGAATATAAAAAAAAGCAAGTTACCTGTTGGACTTGGTGTTAACTTCATCATAACATTATGGACATTATGTGATGTAAACGATATTTTATTAAAAAATGTAAACTTTCTAGTACGTGATTTATGTAAACCATTTAATGCGGAATTAATAGCCCGTGAATATTCACGTGCACCAAAATTTGTATACGGTACAATTAAACCAATATTTAATTCTTTAATATTACTAAAACGATTTTTATTTAAATGAAATGAAACACTACCAGCTCCGGCACTACTAGAGCTGCTGCTGCTGTTGTTGTTTGTATTACGATCCCCACTACGAGCCCCACTCCGATCCCCACCACTAGTACTCATATTTTTATTTGCACCACTTTTATTCATACCACGATGTCCACCAGTGCCACGGAAACCTTCATGCCCGGCACTGATACCCTGCCCAGCATTATGTATTTTATCACGCCATGAATATGTATGAATATCAATTGGTGATGATCGTTCACAATCAATATATTGGATGATTTGTTTAATAAATAATATTAGTATAAACGTTCTTAACACCATTTTGTATTTGATTTGAATTTTATTGATTTAATTGAATTATGATTTGTTTTATAATTGTTTTCTTCATATAATTGTCAGATTCATACATATTTAATGGCTGCTTCTTCTTCTTCTTCTGCTATCAATAAACATCAGTTTCTTTTCTTTTCTTTTTTTATTGAATTATGGATTGATTTTATTAAACATCATTTATTTATTTATTTTTTGAATAATTCACGTCAAATATATTTTATTTCAATTTTAATACAAAGCTGAAAATTTACCCAAAAAAAAAAATGTTTTGCTGAAAATTCTTTCATTATTAAATTAAAAAAAAATTTGTAATTTTCGTAAAATCATTTCCTTCACACAGTTCCTTCTTTAGAAATAAAAATGAATAGAACAATTTTAACATACTGTAGCAACAAAGTAAACATTTTCAAAAAAGTGATTTAGCCCCCGGATTAAATGCCAAACAGACAATGCTTAAAATTGATGATTAATTTTGGTATGGCATCTCGCGAACACTCATATTACAGCATTCGGTACACGCAACCACGGTTTACATACACAAAACATTATTATCTATTACAAATGAAGAAAGACACACACATAAAATATGAGTTGTTAAAATTTATTATAGCGATTAATTCTTAGTTTAAAGAAAGTACAAGATGATATATTATCTGAGTATATCACTTTCATACAGAACTTTACGCTTACATAAATTTATGAGCGGAACTGGTGATGTGTGATAGAAAAAGTTGTTGTATTCTAATGTAGGAAACACAAATTTGATGAACAAATTGTTTAAGGCGTTTCGGTTATGAGTATAAATAGTTTCCTGTATATACAAAAGATATCATTGAATAAAAAATTATGGGAAATATTATGGTTCTTATATTCTGAGCATAACAGAATATTCGAATATTCTCAGAATATTTAGAATATAAGGGCTCTCATCAATAAAATTATTCGAAACTATAATAAATACCATCCATATTTCGTTGTTTACAAAATATATGTAAACAATATATTGTAATACATGTGTAAACATGTTTAAATACGGTGAACAATCTCTATAATTGTTCCAGGAGACGGAAAACCCGTTGCAAAATCGACCGTACTTTCTACCTTTTCATTTCTTATTGCGGTTATAAATGTGTCGATCTGTTACCTCGAAATCCAGCTATTCAAATGTATAACAAGTTTATCAATTGTAAAACAGTTCAGTGGAAAATAACGGTTCGAATTTTGTATAAAGAAATTAAACAAGTGAAAATAACAACAAACTGTGTTAATTGCTTAAATACCTGGTAAATACAGATTTTATGAAATAATTATCGAAAAAGACAGTTTTTTTTTAAATAAAAGTCTTTAATTTTATTTTCTATTTCTTACGGTTTTAGAGACTGATGCTTGAGACATACGCGGTTAATTAAGTAAACGCAAGTCGCTTCTGTTGGAATAATATAACCGAAAGGCAACCATACGTACAATGAATAAATAGACGCTAGTTTACAAAACAATTAGAAACTTTCAGTTTGGAATAAGAAGAATCAGATTGTCAGTAGACCTTGAAGTTGAGATACAGTGATTCTGAAATGGCTGCGAGGTAACTCAAGTAAAGACTTAAAGAGAAGTGATTAACTTGATCTAGGTAGTTGATGAACAGTTTCAATTATCTAGATCTTACAGTTTTTGAGATATCAGAAGACAACGACCATCGGACAGTTCACAGGTCTAAATGTTATACCAAATACCATAATACCAAAAGCAAATAGATTTATATGATAGATAGATAATAACAGATTGCACACGGAGCGTCTCAATAATTAATTAGTTTAATAATAACAGTTACACAGTTCCCACTAATTTTCGATGCAAATAATAACACCAATATCACGTTTTATACATTAAATAGTAAATATTTGTAGAATATGTATAATGTATACCGAAAATCTATAGCCAATCTGAATTGTGGTTTTTCCACGAAAAGTTACGAAAATAAATAAAGTTTTTCTCTGAAAATACAAGACAATAAATTCTATCTAAAATCCTGGATTATCTGACTGATTATCTGGATTAACTGACGAATTAAAGGATTAAGTATGTGATGGGTCAATCAACTGCGTCGATTTACATTACTCAATGTTGACCAGGTGGTCTAGTTTGGGCCAATAACCAAGAGTTCTCTTTGATTATTTGAGTAATCGTTACATTTATACGTAAAAAAGTAAAATAAACAATTCATAAAGAATTCAGTATACACAAGGTATTTACACAATTAACTCAAGTGAAGTTGTTTTAATTGTTATTCAAAATTTTTTTGAAAGCTTCAATGTATTTTCTTACAATTATTCTCGAATAAATAAATTTAAATAAATTTATGAGTTTCCCAGAAGTAATCCAATCCAATCTCCTCCCTATTCCATGAATAATAAATACATTACGAAAATAAACACAAATGATTTTTCTCATACACAAACACACAGAGAAAGTCTAACATTCGTTGATAGCCTGAGCCTGTGAGCTAGTTAGACATCTCTCTTATCATTAAAAATAACGACCTTGTATACTTTTGTTTATCATCATAATATCTTTGATAAGAGTCGATTGGATGATGATGATGATGAAAATGCGTACTGAAGCGTAGCTTGGCATATGCATGTATGTATGTATGTACGAACGTATTACTTATAAATAATTAATATATTTTAAGTTAGTTACTAACTGAGCAAGCAACACAAGCTCCTATTACATGTAGTCATATATAAATAGCATTCTGTTGAATATCCGATATCATCTGTTCGATGTCATCTGGACAAGAATATCAATATAATATGGTGTTCACACCGGATCTAATCTTAATGGTCTAAGATCCGGCATTAGGAAAATCTACCCTCATCTGTTAATTGAATGAAACGATGTTGAAAAGGCAGATAACAATATTCTAAATGTATGAGTGCAATGTCTTCCACCGTAGTCCTACTGGCTATTAACATTAATTAATTAATTAATATGATATAGTGTCTTTATTTGTTGCTCGAACAAATATAATTGTCTCTCTCTCTGCGTAGAACACTTTTTTTTGAAAATTTTATTACTGTGTTTAGTACTGTTATAAGGTACCTTCACTCGACCAATATCTACGTCTAAGTCTAAGTCTGACTGATTCATCATTGTCCAGCTAAAACTATGGTAGTTAGAAACATGCGTAATTTTGATAATTTTGTAAGTGTGTGTTCTAGAGCAAAAAATTGACTTGAAGTTTGTGAATGGGCAAAATCGGTCTACGAATCTCCCCACCAGATCGGCAAATCTGAATGTTTAAAACCGTAAGAGATAGAAAAATAATTTTAAACACAAAAATGAGAACTTTTGTTTTGATTTCGTTACAACTTTAAATATCAAATATATAATTTCCATATTAGTGGGGGATATTTCCGTTAAAAAAATTTCATTATTCTTCGATTTTATTGTTCCACAAGGGGTTCTGGAAGTTTTTGATCGATATGTACAGAGTAGAATTGAAAGCAATATTAACAAAAAGATGTAGCATTTACGAACGACGTTATACTCTTAAGGAACTTGACTGTACCGAACTATTATTGTTAAATAATTAACTATTGATAGAGCTGTGCCTATTGTACTGTTGATATTTCAACAACAGGTTTCATCCAAGTAATATAATATTCTACAATCTACACACCCTATGGCATATTACGAATAAGTGAGCAAACAAACAGCCTCGCGTTCGTAGCCTACGTTTTGTATGTGAATGAGTATCTCTCTAAGATTATCATTGTTTCAGCTCTGTTTACATAATCAATCTGCCGATGTAAAAAAGGCTAACTAACAACACAACCATTTAAATTTCAGATGAATAAATCATACAAATTGTGTGTGGTGTCTACATTGTACTAAATACACCAAAAATGCTATTTAAATGTTGACTTTACATTTATTGTCGGCATAATATAGGTACATTATCCCGTCAAAATACATATTTAACCTAGAGATAATTTCAATGGAGTTGAAAATTTGGATCATTTTCGGAATAACTAACTACACTTCATATTACTGATGAATCAAGCTATTTATATATAAGTTCCAATTAAAGAACATTTTTTAAAACAAGCTTTTTATAGTAAAACAAATTTTCTACAACTTTACTTCTTATGTGTTTTTCCTCCCTCTAAACCACTCTTTCCCCTTGTCGATTCTTGTCATGCTTACCATAAAAATGCATTGTCATTCGAACTGAACCAACATGTAAAAATTCAACTCCGTAAGATAAGAGGAAGTGGTTCTAATTCAGCTTGCAAGATTTGACCCGAACATACATACATACATACATTGTAAGTTAAATAAAAGCTTGGAAAAATATTCAGTGTGACGAAAAATGAATAAAATTTGATGAAATCAATTAAAAAAAATTCGTTACGCAAGAGCTGCTTCAACTGCAAATTTCCTCAGAATAAATACATGACTTTTCTTTTCATGTGTTAATTGATTATTTGGACCTGTGACCGCTAGAGTGGAGTTGTTAAAATTCAAATAAATCTCATTTATAATTTTTTTTTAAATGGCATTTTGAATACAATTATTATCAATAGATAAAAGTTGCTGTGGAAGTAACTTGGCCGTATTCTACCAACACATGAAATAGATGTTCTTTTGTTTTAGAAAAAATTTGTTTCCTATTAGAAACTCTATTGTGATCGCGGCGTTCTACAGTGTCAATTCTATGCAGAAACCTTTGAACTGTTAAAAAAAACCTTTTTATTTAATGTTACTGTATTGTGGGGTAGAGAATAGATATGATAAATTATCTTCAAAGAACTTCTGTGGTACAATTAGAAGACAAGTCCAGTCATTTTAGACATAACAAGTGGAAAAAAACACCTAACTGTGTTAAACGGTAGTTGTCATGCAGTAATCGTGTTTAAAAGTTTCACCTCAGAACACAGATCAATTGAATAGATTCAGATATTGTTGACTACACTTTTTTGACTTGAATGGACCTCAATTTTTTGAAGCCTGGGTAACATTGGGTATTTCAGCTAGTAGGTATTATATAAGAGAGAATTATACTGGGTTCATTATCAATGCGAGAACCGTTTTTTTTACTTTTTACACACAAATAATAAAAAAATAGTGTATAAAGGTTTGAATACATACATCATGCTTTTGTAATTAATAGAAATTACTAAAATTGTAGTGAAACTACTTAGATTATGAAAAAAAAGTTTAAAACAAAAGTTGTTTATTTTTAAAAGAGGAATATTTTTAATCTTAAACTTTTTTTTCTATCTCTTACGGTTTCTCTAATAATGGAACACACAAAATTCTGCTAAAGAAGTTTGTAAAATTGTAAAAATTACCACAAAAATAAGTACAAAGGTTCATTTTTAAAATGATTTAGACATTGTGCAACATTAGAACGTTAAACTAGTTGATAATTATATTTTAAAAAGCCCATATTTTGATATGATATAGACAACAATAATTACACGTTATTATGTTCTCCTAACACAAATGTATTTCCTTCCTTTCTCGCAGTCTCGAACGACTGTTTCTTATTTCCCCGTGGATTGAGTCATTTCCCCTTTAATGTAACAACAATTTCAAACAGATAGGTCGGTCAAGAAGTTTCACATCAATAGTACGCTTGAATCGTTTCTTTCAAAACAAAACACTATAATTCCTAGACTGCTATCACAAATACATCATACATTCCATATTATCTTTACTTATCACTTCTATAAACGATAAACGTGTCATCTGTTCATGTAATGTATCATCCATTGATCCTGTGTACCGCCGCGCTGTTATGTAAAATAAAATTAGAAAATAGCCAACAACCTCTGTTTATAATGTTGCGCTTTCCTGGTTTTTCTCTGTGTTTATAATGTTCATTTCATGCATCATGTCATCGTTTATTATTTAGCGATGATGATAACACACAAAAAAAGTGGTAGCAGTTGTAAGAAAAAAAAAAGCAGGAAGGAACAAAAAAGCCTTTCAAACATATGTTTTGTTCCTTCAAGCTCTCCGTATTAAAATCGTTCTCTTTATTTTTTTTTATTTTCTAAATAATTTGAGTTTCCTTTGAAGTACCTATTTAGTATTATTTTCGTTCTTTTTGTCGGTTGGTGTACATAAAAAAGAGAATAAATTCAATTAGGATATTAAGACTGAATGAATTCGAGTGTATTTGTTAAAGTTCGCAGGAATACGGGTAACAATTTATCTCAATTTGTTTTTTATACCCCTTATTGTATAGATAATATACGACGAGGGTATATTAAGTTTAGTTCCGACTTTATAACGGTTGGAAATATTGAACACAGAAAACATTTTTTTGTTAAAGGTGTTCATAAACTGACCTCATTATACCATTTTCGCATGTACACCCATAGAGACTGATAGAGATAAAATATATATTCTTGAACTATTTCACTTAACACATGCTTATATATGTGTATAATTATTGATATACAATTCTTAGAAATTATAACATAACAATGAATATGAGACATTAACTTTTGTGTATACTTTTAAGCGTCACAATACAATACTAATCACAATTTTCATAACGGTTTCGAAGACGTAAGTATGCGAGGACTAGCGTGTATTATATAGACAAACAAATCCTCGAATTTTTAATTAATATTTAGATGAGTTTTGCAAGTCATTAAACCTAACAAGACTGAAACTTGAAATCGGATGATATGAAGTAATTTGATACACTCCCGTTCATAAAAATTGAGTCAGTTCAAACATTCTAAGTGTTACTGTATGTAATATCAGACATATATTTAGTAACATACGCTTATAATGTGACCTACTGGTTCAATTTTTATGAACGGGAGTGTAAGTTGTTAATCGATAATAATATGATGAAAATTTGATTGGTCGATAACAAAAAAACAATGCAATAAATATTTTAATGGATAATAACAACATTCAAATGTATTGTTTATTTCCATTTTAAATTGTAACCATTTTATTTCTATATTGACAATTAAATTTTTCTTCTCTTTATTCTACTTCTGTTTGTTTTGGATTCATTATTGTTTGTTTTTGGTATTGAATTGTATTTAGATTGATTCACTACATCGGCCACAACGGCAGTTGCTAGTTTCAATCAATATTAGCTTTGTTTGCCCACGAAATGTATGGGGGAGTGCGTAGGACAAAGTTGTGCAATGCGTTTATAAATAATTATTAGTTCTTCCTTTTTCAGAAGCTTAATAGGTGATTTGTGTTGTAATCACATTCGGTTTTCGAAAAAACGATTCGAATAAAAGTTGTTCATTTGAAATATAGAAACAACTTTGATTCGAAATTTTTTTCCGAAAACCTAACGAATAAAGCACAAATCAACAATAAAATTTAAAAAAATAATATCAACTTTTGCAGCCAATTGTATACTGTTGATGATATGCGCTAGTAAACCATCAGGTGTATCGTCTGAGCGTATGATAGATATGAATACAATTAGGTAAGTAATACAGTACACTCCCGTTCATAAAAATTGAAGCTGTTGAAACATTCTTGTGTTACTCTATATGATACTGTAATATTATTCATATATTTAGTATATATATATATATATATATATATATATATATATATATATGCATTAAGAATGTGATGAAGACTGGTTCAATTTTAATGAATGGGAGTGTACAGACTACATACAAGCTACATCTACACATATATTTATATAAAGACATATGTGTCTCTAAAGAATTCATTGAGCTATGAAATGTAATCATAATATTATGAAAAAGATATGGTGTACAGATAGAATACACATAAATACGTTTTACGCCACACACACACACACATACACACACACACACACACAAAACCAACACACACTTATCAAAGAAAAAGGTCATGAAACGAACAAATGTGTGAAATATAATATAGTTTTATATTCTGTAGTACATGAGGTTAAATGAATTATATAGCTTATCTATTCGTAAATGATCATCTTAAACATCGATGTTTCTAACAACACAAGCCGTGTTCCCGGTGGGATTTCCGATTGGAAATATCTCAGGAGTCATCTGATTTTTCTCAAATGGAAAAAGTCTAAATACCATCTTCCTCGTTTCTAAGTAAAAAAATTGCGCACTTCCCCAACAAACATGAGTCTCTTCTTTTACCCTCTTAGGGGATTAATTACCAAAATCTCTGATATAACTTAATTCTATTTATAAACAGAACCCTAAATACCAATTTACATATTTCTTACTATTCCCTATTTAACCCCCTTAGGGGATGGATTTTCTTAGTGCTCACCTATTTTATATAACAACTCCTGTGCAAAATTTCATGTACGTGAAGTTCAGCATGCCGACACGTGTATTTATTTATAAAATGTTTCACTTTGCGTTGTTATGGGCCGTCCCCATTGGTCCCCATGTTTATTATTCGAACTTCAATTAAGTTTTTCTTGAGTTTGAGACGGAGAATCGATGTGAGTGTTGAATAATACCCGCAATAAGTGTACAAAAATTTGGAAAATTCTATAATTATACCCATTAGCACGACAACTACCTTAAAAGTTAATTGCAGCGTAATACAGTAAAATAAATATTTTCTGGACATAACGTTTCCAGAATCAATTTGTATAATCATTTAGTTTAGTTGATCGATTCAATTAGTGAGTGTAATGATGCATTCAAAATAATATCTTTGTTATTTTCTAAGTAATAAAGATTTAATATCCCTGTCATTTTATTATTATCTAAGAAATAGTAAACATCATTAATTCCAGAAAACAATTAAAGGATTTAATCTTCTACAAAATGTATGTTTTGTAAATACATTCTTTTTTGTGTTCCGTAACTCGAAAGTCAATGAAACGTATGTAGGCTTAAAGGTGATATTGCTTATAGGAAATGTTCAATATGACAAAACCTCAAATGATTATTATATAAATACACTCAATTATACGAAGGCTCTTTGGCAAAATTTCTATCGTAACAAGATGAAATCCTATCCACTGAAAAAACTCTAATGGCTGACATACAACGCACAGCCTAATCCAGTAAGCCTAGAAGCATGAAATTTTGCATAGGAGATTCTTATATAACCCTTAATTGATTATTGAGAGAAAATTATTATTATTAAAAACGAGAAAAGAAATTTGCTTCATTTTTTTGCATTTTTTCCAAGGGGTACCTCTTAAAAAACCGCAAAAATTGGAGAACATTTTTTTACCACCGAATTTTATATAAACTTCGTTTTAAACTAACTTGAACCTAACGAAACCGATGGAGTTGGTTAAAATACGATAGGATTAGCGGTTTTCAAGATATCAGTCCCATAGTGATAAAATTCCAAACTGTATGAACCTGATTTTCTTACTGTTTGGGTCAAAATTACCATAAAAAATGATTTAAAATCGATCGATAACAACAAAAGTTTGAGAAAAAGGTTTTACTTTAATCCTTAAAGGTTTTTTAAGGATTTATATTTCATTAAATATAAAGTTTTCAATCGATGTTAGCAACATATTTCATTTATGTTATGAAAATATAAATCAATAATATTTATTTATTTGATATTTTCAATAGCAAAAAAATTGTTCAATATATATATTTATATATATATATATATATATATATATATATATATATATATATATATATATATATATATATATATATATATATATATATATATATATAGGTTCAATTCAATAAAATGAAGGTTATCGAAATATTAGGTTGTCGAAACAATATATGTAGAAGATA
Source organism: Nineta flava (assembly GCA_963920215.1). Taxonomy (NCBI): domain Eukaryota; kingdom Metazoa; phylum Arthropoda; class Insecta; order Neuroptera; family Chrysopidae; genus Nineta; species Nineta flava. The sequence goes on from OY986042.1 coordinate 103,976, forward strand.
TTAGATGGTATGTAACCAGGCTGGATATAACATTATATTTAGTAGGTTTAGTAGGTTTAGTAGGTAAAACACAACATATACTATAAATAAGTAATAGAATCAACAAAAAAAAAAAAAGGTTTCACGAGGTGGATCGGAAAAACATAGTAAAATAAAACGGAAACGGGATATCTTTATACTTCAAACAAGGGATTTTACTCTTCATAACGTCTAATATAACGTGTGCAACGCAACCAATACCCGTATCGCATGTTGTTGTGCTATCTATAGCTTATATCGATGTATTGGATATTGTTTTATAGATTTAATATTGACCCCCCAAAAGTGCCGTTCACTTTCTAGATTTGATACACTCGATTTGTGCTGACTTTATTTGGCTTTTTGGACGAAAATATTTCGAAAAAAAATTTGTATGTTAAACTTTTGTACGGATATATTCTATTCGAATTTCTTGTGTATTCGGTACAATTCCAATGTAAAATTTTGAAAAAAAAACGACTTAAGATAGTGGCCGTGCTAATAGGTATAATTATAGAATTTTCCAAATTTTTACTCACTAATTATGGGTATTCATAATTATTATTTGGGTTCGAATAATTAACATGGGAAGCATCAGGAGAGACGACTCATTTGAAGCCGCATGTCTAACAGTGTTGTATATTTTATAAAAAAACACTTAAGAATCTTTTAAATAAATTGCGATAAATTATTGGATTTTTGTTGCGTATTTAATAAAAAACGAGAATTATTGACCGTCTCATTGTTTAGTTATAACAACGCTAAGAGAAGCATTCTATATATAAATAAACGTGTCGGCATGCTGAACAGATACAACTTGACAACACTGTACGGCACTATACGCTGTTCTATTCGTTGAACTGGCGGAAGCACCGTTGCCGGATTGCAACGTATAAAAATGTAAGGTAGTTACGTATAGACAAGTATCGTATGTGTAATGTGACTACCGGTTCAGTCTTGTACTCAAATTATGGCTTATTATGCTATACGTTCCTTCACAGTGAACAAACTCGGTTTGCAAGACGAAAGAAACATATATATGGAAGTGATACTAACTAAAACATTTTAAAAAGCACACATTTCAGTATTTATACCAATTTTTATGTAAATTACGTGTGATGGAATTCATCAGATGTGCTGAAAAACTGACATACTTTTAAAAGTTAGTAATACTTCAGTTGCAATGTATATTCCAGAATTTAAATTGACACACTGTATTCAAATAATATTCAAGTTGTAGTTTGAACATATCAAAGAAAATAACAAAAAAATTATATAAAAATATTAATCGAAAACGTATCTGAAATAAATTCACAAAATGGTTTTGTTAAATGTTTCGAATTCGAATGGATATTTGAAAGTTTCTACCAGCCCTCATCATATTTACATTTATTTACTAAATATGTTCAATTTATTTTGCTTAGCTGAGCTGTCTGTAGTATCCCGCTAACCAATGGGGAACCACAAACCTACATTAACTTGTATGATGCTTTATTACAAAACATAGCCGCAAATCGATTTGTGTGTTTTATGATATTGAAGTTTAATCTTTAAAGTGATCATAAATAACATGTGATGTCATGTGTATGTAATATGATGATGATGTTACGGGCTGCGTAGATTCAAGTAATATCCTTCATATCCTTAACCTCAATGGTAAATGTATTGGATGAAGGCATATGAGTCCTTTAATAAAATTACATTCATGGCGAATGAGTTAAGTTTTTCATATTTAGTTTGATCTCGTAATGTCTTTGATCTCGTATGTTTCCTCAAAAATTCAAAACTTCTTATCGATCATTTGAAAAATTTATCAACTTCAAAACGCCATATTTTGAACATAGTTCCAAAGTCAATCTCAAATTTACTACTTAGTTAATTTTATACAAAGTAGATCCCATACAAAATTTACGTAGGATCAATAGTCTTCGATATATACGACTGTGATCATGTTTTACCTATTGAAAAATACAAGCGAAGATTTTTCAATCGCAAGCTCAGAACTGGATGATAAATCATTCATCAGTCATTTTAAATATACCAACAACTTTTCTTTGAAACATTTCCCCAAAAACCACATGAAAAGGATTAACAAATTTGGAAAAATGGGCGCTAGTTTTGTGGCCCATAGTACAAAATAAAAATTGCATATAAATGGATAATAACCGGCCATTATCGATTCAATAATATCAGAGCGAAAATTGATATTGAAAGTAATTTTATATCTCGTCTAGGCGAACGATTATGTAACGATTTTTATCAAGTACAGTAAAATATGTGCAAAATGGTAAACAATTTTGTATTAAGAAAAGTGTTACATATTATAGTGTTATTAGTCCAGTCGCTACCTCGACTCGAAATCCGGATTTATTGTAGCATATAGATGGAAACTTCAGAATAAGTTTTTAGCAAAACTAGAATCAAATCGATCGATATGTTACGACTAAACCATGACAGATAGAGATTATAACTAAAAGACTTTTTTGTGTAACATTAAAACTTCTTCAAATTATTCTAGAAATTGTTTTTCGTATCGCTGTTAGTATAGTCCGGCCGTCGCTTGCGTATAGTCAAATCCGTAATTAAATAAAACTATATGAACTTATAAATTTTGTAAAAGTTCACCGTCAAATTTCCTTATTATTTAAATTTGAACTCGGTAAGTAGCTTCGGTTTATCAATTAAATTGCATTGTCAATTAAAATGCTTTAAGTATTGATTAACATAAAATCAATTATCATTATCCGTAAATTTATTTTTATAATTTTAAGTAAATCGCGACGTTTCGTTCGTTTCAAGGGGTTCTGACCCTGATTTACAGATTCTGAATTTTTAGCCATGCAGTAAAATTCTAACTGAAGTGACTTGACTATTCAGTCTACAGTCTAAGTGTTATGCACAAAATACATACATATGTTATGTATGAAATGATTTTCGAGTAGATTGAAAACTTTTCTAAAAATGTAATTTTTCCATGACGATGATGCTTTTAAAATATAATTCGATAGTTCCATCCGTGCATGTTCTTCGTTCTTCGTTCTTTGGTCTTCATCTAACATCAAGATTGCATATGATTTCAAATGTCTTATTCTATAAAATAATAATTCTATTTTCTAGTTTTCATTCAAACCTTTTTGAATACTATCAACGACATAAGTTTAGGTTTTGAGAGCTTACAGTTTTAAATGGATTTGTGTCGAATCCATTCGATTGTCGAATAAATGTTTAGTACAAAAGTTGTTTGTATTTTTGTTACGTACAACTTTTATCTGTAACAGTTTTTCGAAAATTCAATGAATTTTACATAAATTGCGTGCAAAATTTTGAAAAAGTAAACGCTACTTTTGAAGTGGATAGTACCTTTCACAATTTTCACAATCTGTGAAACTGTGATACTTGTGACTCAAATCTAATAAGAAAGCTGTAGGTACTGTTCTTCTATTCGTTGGTGCATTTTATTATTTTCTGTTCATTTTTAGTAGTTTTAGAATCTTACAGAAGAGTATGCTTTGAATTTTGCAAAATGTAATTTATCCATTATCTAAACGTAGTATTTTTATCTCTCATGAATCAGATGTGATTTCGATGTATATTGATAGATACATCAGGTTTCTTTAAAAAAGTAAGTTTTAGTAAAACAAGTGAATATGTATATAGAAACAAGTAGTTCCACGAATACAGTCCGCCGAATGCAGTGTTTTTAGTGAGTTTTACAATAATATGTAGCTATTGAGATTGTACTGATGAAACGACTTTGATAACCGTCCTTAAAATTTATAAATATATATTTATAATAGATGAATAAGCGATCCCAATCCTTAATTTGACATTATTTTATTAATAAATTAATTCACAACGTTTCGGCCATCAATTTTAGACCTCATCAGGCGGATGTCTAAAATACAATATTAAATATAAATTGATTACAATGATTATCAGTTTTACAATTATGAATAATAAATTCTTACCAATCACCAATAGGAAAAATGCCAAATAAAACAATAAATTAAATGAATATAATACAGAATTAATCATTCGTACAATCGGTTATGTAAACTTTTGTGTTTATTGAACAGGCTACCCGGCTATTATATCTATTTTAAAAATTAATGTTTTGCACAGTTTATTAAATTTGAGTAACTATTATGTAAATTATTAGTATGTCTATGCGTTTGTATATATATATATATATATATATATATATATATATATATATATATATATATATATATATATATCCCTTTTTAATTCTCTAAAATCTCAGTTGAGTATGACGTACTTTATTACATTATCATCGATAATTGAATATCTTGTAATCAATGAATTATTCATTAAGAGCATATTATTCTTGTGATTGTCTAAATATAGATGATAGGTAGGTAGGTAGGTAGGTAGGTGTAGATAGGTAGATGTGTCGAAATGAATGTGTATTCACCAAAAACACCAATATCAAAATCGAAATTCTATTTAATCACGTTAATGAATATTTTACTTCATTATCAATAATTAACAATATTGCAGCAATCCCACACTGTTTTATCGCATCATTGAACATCTATACATCCATACATGTACGATTGGATTGTCAAATACCAACTCAAGGATTAATCAGTTTCACAGGACGGCACACACAATTGTATTTTATTTACAAACAACTACAACATTGTCTTATTTAGGTACTCAATTATATATATAATAATGTGAAATTTAAATTAAGATTACGTAATGCATAGTACGAAAGAACTAGCGTATACTATACAGACAAACATGTCATTTAATTTTTAATAAAATGTTGATATGAAAAAATTAACTCATCTACCAGGAATCAAATTCTGGACCTCTGGATTTCTAGCTCAGTATGCTAACCGTAACACCACGGATAACTCTGGTAAATGATCCAATTATTTCAGATAGTAATGTGGAATAATATGTTAACGTTACAAAGTCAGAACTCAACTTAATATACCCTGACATAGCATTTACATCGATACTTCAATGAACTTGAGATATGAATGGAAAACGAAAGATAGAGAATAAAGCACAGAGAACATTTAAGAAAATTACATGGTCTGAATTACATCATACTGGCCTAGTCTAGTTGTGTATGAGAAGCTATTAAATAAATGTGTCGAATTATTTACTATTTATCATCTCATTGATCACGATTGTAAATCAGAAATGGAGCAAAAAAATTATCGAAATTAGAGACAACTTTGCTGTCTTCGATTTCGATAAGAACTACTTTTTAATGCTAATTTGGACCTAGCGAAAACGGTGTTGTTGGTTAAAATACGATACGATTAACGGTTTTCAAAATATCAGATCCATGGTGGTAAAATTCAAAACTGTATGAATTGAGAAGCGAATATTTGGAAATTTGTTGGTCGGACGATAAAATGAACCTGATTTTCGTACTGTTTGGGTCAAAATTACCTTAGAAAATGATTATTATTAAAATCGAGAACAAAAATTTTCTTCACTTTTTTCGCATTTTTTCCAAGGGGTACCCCTTAAAAAAATCACTAATATTGGAGAAAAATTTTAGGTCTCCGATTTTGATAAACACCTCGTTTTATGCTAATTTGGACCTAGCGAAAACGATGTTGTTGGTTAAAATACGATACGATTAACGGTTTTCAAAATATCAGATCCATGGTGGTAAAATTCAAAACTGTATGAATTGAGAAGCGAATATTTGGAAATTTGTTGGTCGGACGATAAAATGAACCTGATTTTCGTACTGTTTGGGTCAAAATTACCCTAGAAAATGATTATTATTAAAACCGAGAACAAAAATTTTCTTAACTTTTTTCGCATTTTTTCCAAGGGGTACCCCTTAAAAAAATCACTAAAATTGGAGAAAAATTTTAGGTCTCCGATTTTGATAAACACTTCGTTTTAAGCTAATTTGAACCTAACGAAAACGATGTTGTTGGTTAAAATACGATACGATTAATGGTTTTCAAGATGTCAGACCCATAGTGCTAAAATTCAAAACTGTATGAATTGTGAATTTCTTCATCCGTACAAGACCAACAGCAACATTTTCTTCGTAAATCGCTAAAAATCAACACCTCATCAAGCTAATCTTCTGTGGAGTAATGTTAAGCGATCAGTATCCAGAGATTCAGGTTTACAATCAATAGGTTTTACCCAAAAAATATTGTGTTGTTTGCATCGGTTTTCAATGGGTTTCATCCGCTACAAAAATGGTACTGATAACTTTTATTCTATTATAAAATTGATTTATTCCACCGAATACTGGCAAGTAGATAAGAGCTAGCTAGGTATTTGTATTGTTATTTGATATTATTGTTATTTGTAGATACCAGATAAAATATCAATAATGATATCAATAATAATAATAATAATAGAAAAGTAAACAAATAGGTCACAAACAGTTTACAACTGTGTTGTAGAACTCTCCACAAATATACCATTCTACCTGCAATACTATTATTTATTTATCAATATTATTATTGTTAAGGTACCTACTTTAGAGTAAGAATACCCTACCTCTTAGATAAATAAGACTGTTGCAAAACTATTGGAAAAGAAAACGAAGCAGGAAATAAAACTGGTAATTATTGAAACTTAAATTCAGAAAGAAGTTGATCCAAATATTTTTACATCAATGTTTGAAGTAAATATGAACTAAAACATGAAAAATAAATTAAAATAGAAAAAGAGATTAACAACATTAAAATTAACTTAAATATAAACAAATGCATAGGGTCAAATACCTAATTATTTTCTTCTAAATTTTTCGGAAATGTTATTTTTTTATTAAAATTTTGTTGATGACATTTCCATATAAACTATAAAATATATTATCACATTATAAATCGATATATATAAGTTAGAGATATGCAAATTTGTATTTTGACTATTAATAAATGTAAATTTTTATATTTTTATATTGTGTTTCACCAGTTCGTAATACAAAATTTCAAATTGCTCAGACGTTCGGAAGTGGGTGAAAACCCACTAAAAAAAATTCCATTACATTCAGACACAGATAAATACATACAGGTCAAGCAAGCTAATAATAAAATCTTGTTAAAAATAAAACACACCTTGTATGAGAGTGTAGTGGACTCGCTACTAAATCTAAATATACTTTCATATTTAGATATCCTTGCGGAATCACTACATTTGTCCTTTGTTATACAGGTAACTATATGTTGTTACCTCAGTAACTATCAACAAAGAGCATACGTAGTGATTCAGCAAAGGTATCTATATATAAAAGTATATTGAGATTTAGCAGCATTTTAGAAGATGTCATTATTGTACATTTTCCGATGCAGCAATAGTGATTGCGAAACTAAAATAAAAATATAAATATGGTTGTCCCAAGCATTTGTTTTTTCAAAAAAACAATGAATAAGACATTAAACAATTATATATATAAATCAATTTAAAAAAAGAGCTATATTTCTGTGGCCATGTTATACACAAAGTTCAAGTGAAGTAAAAGCTTGTCACAACACAAACCATAATGAATTCAGACAGGATAAAATATTTTAAGTACCTTAAAATAACATTCTTAAATAAGATTTGATTTGACATTTCCATAAAAAAATAAATAAATTCCCATCAAATATATTTCTTATTTTGATTTTGGTTCCACTTTAAATGGCTGGCAATAAAGTGAAAACTTAGTTATTTCTTAAAATACATTTTATCCTATAAATTGTCTTATGAATTTATTTGATTGTCATCAAATAGACATAGACACAATAAACTGACACAGTTAATATCAAATAGATTCGTGGAACTAGATGACGTTAGTGAGACAAGACACACTGTTGGCGCCGTATCCCGCCGTATGTAGGTATGTGTATATTGTTGTCTGGACTGTAAATAGGATGTTGTTATAAACATTTTCATAACATCAACATAAACATAAACATTTTCTATAAATAAAGACTTAAGGCTGATATTTGAAGAGATAGATTTCCATTTAAGGAGTCCCATTCACTGGGCAATATTGAAACAATCAGGTTGCGCATTGAAGTTACCAACTAATCAGTGGGCTAGGCAATCAGATTACAAGATTTGGATATAATTATTTGTGTATACTTTAAGCGTTACAATACAATACTAATGTCAATTTCTATTAAGGTTACGACATAGTATGAAAGAGCTGGCGTATACTTTACAAACAATATATAATTGTTCCATTATGTTTCCCCCTTTAAACGAATCAACTTCTGTCAAAAACATTTTTTTTCTAAAATACATATTATTTAAAAAAAATATTTAGATGGAAACTTTTCAAAAGAACACACGATATAATAGGCATACCCATTGCCAGTTTTTACACATGTAACTTCAGATGTAAGTATTCATGCGATTGATTTAGTGAGCAAGCGCAATAGTTATTTTTTATGCATGTTACTAGTTTAATGAAATAGAGAAGACTTCTATTTTGAGGATTATTTTGATGAAATCTTATCTGTAACTTCAGATGTAAGACGTAGTGTAGTGTGCAGTACGATGTGTTGATATCCTACTTCCTTGTGATTGGTATACTCTGATCATGTGACTGATGTGATTGACAAAGAAAGAAATAGTAAACAAGACGAGAGTTATAGCTGTTAACAAACATGCGATTGATATATATCAAGATAATTTCATCGAATGCAAAGTAATGTAACATTAGTTATATCAAATATTTTTATTGCGATAGAAAACTTTCATTAAAACTCTCATGTTTAAAAACGAGTACTGATACAAAAAATATTGTTATTATTAAATTAACATGAGTTAGTCGTTATGAATCAATATGGAAAATGATTTTATTGAATTATGTATGAACTAAAGTAGTTCATAATTACAGTCGCTCACAAACGGCAACCATTATTGTATATGATGGGGGAGGGAGGAGGTTGGTTGGTTGGTAGTAGACAGACGTTGAGGTTGTGATAGATATCATAATGAAATAGAAAACTTCCATTGAATATAAATTTCAATTAATTTAAATAATACATCCAGGAATATATCAGGAAAGAGGAAGAAAATCAATTATTATTTATAGATATTTATTGAATTGATGATGAGAAAAATTGATAAAAGTTGGGTACAATTGCCATACAACTTCTATAAACAAACCAGAATTTATTCATAGAGGTTGTGTGGATTTTTCTTAAAGGTTTTTTTTTTAAAAATATGATTGCTGATGTATAGTTATAAAAATATTAACTAATGATATATAGTTAATATAGCCGAGGTTCCCGCGGCTGTCCTGGATGGAACATGCTTAGACCGTAACGTCTATTCCGATGCTGAAATGGGTCTGACACTACTCCTTAAACCGATTTGCCTGGGAATGCCACAAGTATGTTCCTCTCGAACTGATCAGTATTGTCGATGAGACTATTTCGATGAAAAGCTTGATTTTTACTTTGACACGAAATTCGAATATGCTGGCATTCATTAAACAAATATCCTCTATGGTACATGGTCTGATACACAACTTGTACATAGAGATGAAATAGATATTATATTTAGATTATAAATTTTATTTTTTATTGAAATATTGAAAAATGTCAAAATGTTTTTAGGACAAAGATATCTTTAATTGATAATTTCATTAGTGCAGTAAATTTCATTTTTTTTTTAAATATTGATATTCATGTTCTATTTATAAAACAAAAATATTGTTATTCGTCGTGTTAAAAACAATAACGATGTCTATAACCGTACATAGTTATAATAACCCTAAAAACATTTGGCTACAACTCAAAAAATCTGTTTTATCAATAGCAATAATTGAAAAAATTACAAATTTAACAATTAACTGAGTTAATTATTCCATTACTCTGTATATACTGAGCTCACTATTTGTGCATGAATTGTGAACTTGTTTATTATGAACTTTGGGTAGTATTTCTAGAATCTATAATTTCAAACGATAATTTTTATTGATTACCATATAATCTATTATTTAACCCTTCATCATTTAACCGTAAACTTTCTATTTGACATTTGAAATGCATTCCTATAGAGCTTCTTTGAATTGTTTTCATTTTAAATATGTTCAAAGATTTTCCCTATCTTGCACCGTTTAAAAGATATACTTATACCACTCGGGCATGGATGCAGGGAACGAAAATATTATTATCGCATTATGTTTACCTCTTTAAACTAAGCAACATTTGTATGAAACATTTTTTTTCTAAATTGCATATTTAAACAAAATTTGTAAGATATTTTTCAAATGAATCACACTGTATAATGTTGGTGCGGCATTATACCTACTATACAAATGATGATATGCTCTTGCCTCATTACAATTTTATATTCTCCGAAATACCTACACTGATAGAAAGAATTTCTTTCCTCATGAATACATATTTTCTTCAAAATATTTGCTTCAATAAAGAAACCCTTGTTTTCATTCAAGAATACGGCAATCGAACCAAAAATATGTGTTTAGTTGAGCGAACAAACTAACGGTGTTTAAACTTTTTTAAAGTAGAGTTCGTTAGTCTAAGCCTAATAGGGTTTTTCTTAACCAAATACTCTTGTGATTCTTGAAAATGAAATGAAAAAAAAGTATTTATCTTATTTGAAAAAAATAAAAAACTCAAGAAGAAAAAGTTTATGCAGCTTCTTTAACTGAAGTATATATATTTAACTGAATTGTATTTAACTGAAGTATTATCATTACTTCTTTTAAAAGTTTCATTTGTTTGGATTAAACAAATTGGTCCAAAGAAATTATCATTTCAGTTTAAGAATTTCGAGATTCTTGAGTCAAAAGTCAGTTTGTCTTTAGTTTGTAGCGGTATCGCTACTTCATTATTAAATTATTATTTTAATATTGTTTATCATTTTTATCTGTTGCTTAACAACTATAACTTCCTTCTATTATCACGGTTGCTTTGAATGTTAACAACTTTGATAATTTACATATAAATATATAATATGTCATAATTCAATTTAATAAAGATCAATTATATCTTTAACACTTATTTATTATTTATTTAAATAATAATTATTCATTATATTAATCAATTATCTCTACAAGTTAAGATAATTTTGTCAAGTCAAAACTATAGATGTCAAGATATTTATTTTCGTATACCAAATATGTATTATCTTCCATATATACAGAGAGTCAGAAATTCTTGGTTTAAATTATTTCTTACTGCAAGGAATTACTTCCATCAGTGTAAGAAAATATCTTTGGGTGTATGAATGTGACGTTTTATTTAACATATCTATCGGTCCCATTCACATATAGGTACTTAAATTTATCATTTGAATTGGATTTTTATAAAAAATAAGAATCTTTTTTTTTTGGGTAACATAAGAGTATATGAAAGAAAAAAAATGTTTTTGAATTTACATAATATAGAATTTTCTTCAATTGTATATAAAGGTGTTTTGAAAATTCAAAAGAAAATATTTGAGACAAGTTTTAAGGGTATTAAAAGAAACATAATATAATGAATGTAATTCATATTTTTGTTCGGAATTATTCTCGGGCTACCTATAAAGGTCAAATTCATTTCATAATCAAGAAATAGTTTTGAAAAGATTCAAACCAGTTTAGGCCATGTGCCCACTTAAACTTTTGCATATCAGTACATACATCTAGTGAGCAATATATTTTTATTTATTTATGTATTTAGGATATCTCAATTGGGCACACCAATTTAATGGATGACCAGTTTATGGTCAGTTTTTTAAATAGCGATAATACTTGTCATTGTCATATTAAATAAACACAAATAAACATTATTATGAATTGTTTGAAAATGAAAACAGATGAAACGCACAGTTCGGGACCGCACTGTGTCCTGCATGGTTACTGGCTGCTGCATACGTGATGCGCCAGCTACGTTATTACTTTGCGCCGTTCAGTTCTGGACGGCATATCACTCGTTAAATGCTAGCCACTTCCGTAGGTATAGTATAACCGAACGACAGCCATACTTACCGGTTTTGTCAGTATTTTAAAGGTATTTGTTTGCTTTTGCGATTGCTTTGCGCACACTCAATAAGTCTATTGATCAAATCAGAGAATGCAGCGCTCATTTTTCACATGTTTTATACATGATTTGTGCTAAATTCATTCGGTTTTTGGGTAAATGTTACGAATCAAATTTGTGAGTACGTTAATATGTGGCTTTATCTGAAGAATTTTTTCGAAAAACGAATGAATACGGCACAAACGATCGCTTTCTTTGGTAGTCCATAACATGTAGTAACTGATTACATAATGTCGTGAATTATTTGATATCGTTGTATAGATGTTTTGTTATCTGCAGAACAGATATATGAGATGAGATGGATGTTGTAAGGGATGCAGACAAATGTCGTATTGTAACTTGGGTATGGATCACCCGCAAGTACCGTCTTCATATAATATTATTATGATTAGCAGATGTCGAACATTTCAAATTGAAGATAGATTTTTGTCGATCTATGACAAAAAATAAAAATTTACTTTTATAGAGAGAGGTATTTTTATTATTTGAATGAATTTGTGTGCCAATTTACACGTTATCACATGTAAACAAAATACTGTATTTTATACGTGAATCACGTTATCAAAAATTATTTACCAACTTTAGTGCACTCTATACCAGATGCACTTTGCAGCTATTTCGAATTAGGGAAATAGTTTGAAATTGTTTCTGTCCAATTGTTTGAAATGAGATGAAATATAATTTTGTTATTCTAATGGTTCAAATCTGTAATAAATTAAATACAAATAGTTCTATTTACACTTGACAACGGTCAAAGGATTATCATCAGAGGAGCCGGAGGAGGTAAGTAAACTTAACTAACGAAGATAGACGTGAATGATAGCAATGAGGGACTGAAGTGGCCATTTCGTGAACAATACTGGAGAAGTCGTTTATATAAATTAAATCGAAGAATCAATTGATTTTCATGTTATAAGATAAGAGAAATTACTATTCACAAACAGACGAGAACGCAAAGAGGAGAAGGGAATTCGAAAGGGAATATACTTGAAACAATTCTTCAAATATTAACTTTAATAATTTACCATCCCATTGGCATGGCATATTGTTTCAACATTATATTCGATTGCTTACTCAAGTATATTAATTTTATCAAGAAAATATGTGAAAATAATAACTAACGGATGTTCAATGCTTAAATACTCTGCATATACTGGGGTTCATTATCAATGCGAGTTCTGTTTATTTTATTTTTTACACATGCACAAAGGAATACATATACACAGTATTATATATATGGTAAAGTAATTACAGATAATTGAGCTGAAATTGTAACAAAATTATTCAGTTTATGAAATAAGTTTCGAACTAACGTTGTTTATTTAAAACGAAAGAAACATTATTTGTAATTAAATATTTCTTCGATCTCTTACGGTTTCAAAGATGGATATTTTCTCCACTGGTGGGGGACGCATCATCCAACTTTTCCCACCCACGAACTTGTTTCTGCTTTTTACTCAGAAGTCACTTATTAGCTCAAGAACACAAAATTTCAGCTCGTTCACCCTTTTTCGTTTCTTGAGTTATCGTGTATTCGAGCAGACCATCGGACGGACTATTCTTAAAACCATTTGGAGCGATTTATATTTGGCCATCATTCATTACGAATTTGACCCCAATCACCCCTATAATATTTTCCTTTTTGGTACTTGTATCTCTAGCGGTCACAGTTTTCAGCCAATAGGAATGCAATTGATTCTGTATTCTGTATTTATTCTGAGCAATGTCGTGAAGTTGACACAGCTCCTGCGTAGCGAATTTTTTGTATATTTCAGAATAATAAATATGTTTTGACAATATATGTACACACAAAAGAAATATTTTTATGACTACCCTCAAATAAGTGTTGCGAAGAGTAAAAAAAAACACTAGTATTTGGTATAAGATATAATATCCAAGTTTTTATTTTTTAAATTCTAGGTGTACCTAAAACGAATCACTATTCGATATACCAGATAATGTTTTTGTGCTACATAGTGTTACATAGAGGGTTGCTAATGGATGTCGCATATTAAATAAGGACGCCACTGTAACCTATTTAGTAAAAGTTACCCTCTTTGTTTGTATAAATAATTTTGCGTGTGATAAAAGTTTTCAACAAACAACAAACAATACATTATAGTTGTTTATCGATTTATTACCAATCGTGACTTTTCGAAACTTAAATTATTTATCACTTATGATATCTTAATGCTTTGTTTTTACCTCACAAATATAAGTCTAGTTTATATTGGTTGAGTAACTCGCTCTAGTAGCGATGCTATGTAAAATAGCAAGTGCTGGAAGATATGGCAGTTCAAACTGTAAATATACAATGTAAATATGACAGAAAAATATTTAATATTAAATACTATTACTAAAAGAATAGCAAAAAATGGTTTTACGAACCGAGATATAACCATGTGAACTAGTGTTAGAAACTCTATCATCGGAATCATAAACTTTTTATTATATACGTTCATAAACTTGCTCCATGCATATACAATCCGATCACAAACATAAAAGTATAATAGGACAAAGCTTTCGGGGTGATCTTCAAATAATATTTTCTCCTTAAAAAAGTATTTATTCACCTAAGAAAAGGTGACAAAGTTATTTATAGTTTCATGAAATATTAGCTCCACCAATAGCAATTAAGTATTAGCCAATCAAATTACAGTATATATAACTAAATGTTTACCACGTTAAATTCATCAGACACATTATGCCAAAGTTTTCGATTTCAGGATAGAAATTTCGGGTTTTGTAATTGGTTTTGTAATTGGTTTTGGCCCTATATTTCAGGATATCAGGATGTACCACATAGGTTTTTCTTGTGTGTATGCAGAATTTTGGGGCATGGTCACCTTTTTCGATAGGCTTATGTCATCTGATGGCAAGAATTAAAAACAGAGTAGTCAGGCTAAATGCGAATGAAACAATTGTTGAAATGTAGCCTAACTAATGTCGCCATCTTGGAATATGACTAACTGAGTAACTATACCAATTCTGGTATAAGTTTTTTTATTTGAATAACTATTATATTGCTATACTATTTACTCCACCAATGTAAACTAGACTTTACTTCTTGAAGGAAGTGATCGAGTAAACTTTTTACAGTATTTATGTTCATAACAATGCAATGTAAAATTTATACAATTTATTCGGAAATTAAAAAGAATTTCTTTAGAAAAAAACTTTGAATGGAAAATGAAAGGTATCTTTATAATAAAATAATATTTACGTTAATGCTATTCTTTGAAAAGTAAATGGTCAACTGCGGAAAAAGTTTATAAATATTTACCTATATCTGCTGCATTGTGGTAGAAAATCCTTTTGAAGTTAGTGAAATATATTCAAATTAAAATTTCCCATTAAAACACGCCATATAAAAGAAAACTTTAGTAAACTAGACTAACTCTCTGCTAACTATGATTTAAAAAAAAAAAATTGAAGTTTAAAAAGACAAATCAATTGTATTATTAAACCAATGTTTTTGGTCTTTTTGAAGTGAAACTTTTTGTTCCTAAACTCAACAAATTGGGGTCAACTCAACAAATCTGTTAAACTATCTATCCTTTTTGTACTAATTGCATTTTTTTCTCTCACTCTGTTATTATATTATAGAAGGTGTGTCTTTTATATTTTGATAGTACTATTCAAGCAAAGTAAAGTAAAATATCTAAATATAAAAAAATAATTTACCGATTTTATTGAGCTTTTTTGTATTTTTCATTAGTTTTTATTGTTTATTATTAGAAATCGTTCAATTTATTTGAAAAATGTTTGAATGATTTATCGAAATTATTTTTTTTTAAATTAATTGTTTATAGATATAACAATTAAACGATTTAATAACTAATATTCAATAACTACTAATATAACTGCTAAAAGTTAATACATTTTGATAAAACGGGTTTTAATCGTAAATAACCTGATTCAATCTGATATTTCATACTAGGTTGTGATCTATATACAGAGATTATTAATAATTAAAAAATCTCCAAGAAAATAAAAATACAAAATAAATAAGGAAATAATATTAAAATGTATGTAAATAATGATACATTCCACGGCGCACTTCGAACAAAAAATACAAATTCACAGGAATAAAAAAACAACAAACGAAAATATATTTAATTTAGGAAAATTATTTTTTTATTTAAACTTTCAATAATAATCAAATAACTTAGAAAAAATGTAAATGAAGAAATCAAAGCATATTTTTGCAAAAAATAAAAATAAAATTAAATGTTTATTTGTTTTAACAGAAAAAAAATTCTTTTACTTTGAAAAAAAATTTTTAATTTAAACGAAATTTAGAAAAAATGAAATGTGAATACCATCGTACCACACCTCCATGTACAGACTATATTTTAAAACTATACAAACATCGCGCACTTTCTCCTTGAATATCACGCAAACACGATATTATACAAGACTTTTACCCAGTGTTTAGAATGCTAAAAGAATGATCTAAGCAAATTTTCAGTTCGTTATCTTTTAATTTCGAGGTTAATTCCTTATTTGATTGTAAAATATCAGTAAAATATGAAAACCCATAACCGTAGAAACTTAAATAAATATATAAATAAACCCAATAAATATATACCAAGCATTATCTCATTTTTGTTAAAAAAACTTTGTCCTTATATAGATTTCACTATTTTTGTTTTTACTCGGATATCACTCCTTTTTGTATGTGAAACATGGTTCCTCTCCGGATATCAGTCCTTTTTGTATGTGAAACATGGTTCCTCTCACATTTAAGTTTTCTGTCGGATACATACTATAGAAAAGTCTCTATACATAGAGGTAAATATAGTAAATTGAATAACATGATGTAACCGAAAAAAAATTCTTAATAATGACAAAGATACAAAAAAAACAACCTTGTGAGTGACTGCAGGGCATCGTTTAATGGGATTCCACTGTATCCGACCAAAAAAAAAAAGAAAAAAAAGTTACATTTTAAATATTTTATATGAAATAAAGTAAGAGAGAGAAATTGTATTTAAATTATTGACGGTATTTATTATCAGTCTTTTGGGGCAAATATTTTTCTATAATGTTCAAGAAATTTTTCGATTACAAATATAACAGCCAACAGGAAAAAAGGGGAAGAATTTTTTTTTGTATATAATCACTAATACACTAGTAGACAAAAAAATTGGGTCACTAACAATATTTCTAATACTAATAGAAATAAAAAGATTCCGCTGTTTTCAATATATAAATTACTTGTGAGCGTGTTTTGCACTAAATTAATTAATAAATTTTGGCCATTTCGACAAAAAGGCTCAAACATTTAAGAACTATCTGCGTGAATTGTTTTAATATCCTGTATATATTAAGGCAATACATCATTATTATTGTGTGAACGGTTAATTTTACGTTTAATTAACGCATAGGTATATCAAAATACAAAGTAGTGTATAAAAGTCCTATATAGATGTAAACATATACCAAGATGCTACATACATATGTAATAAACATATCCGATTGTAATGTACACAAATTACAGATGTTTGAGCTGAAATTGGGGTTTTACTGTTTAGTTTATTAAAACAACCAATTTATTCACAAGTTATTTGAATTAAAGAATTGGTCACAAGCCATGTTGGCATTTGCATCAAATGCCTACATATTCCTTGTCGTTACGATTCGTTAAAATAGGCGGTTAACATATAACGGCTTGTATATATAGTGTAAATACTTAATGTATAAAAAAGAACCCTTTTTGTTTGGCTGCGAGTGTACACATGTGATAATATTATGTATTTAACCTAATAAATTTATCTCCTGATAATCATAAATTCGTTGACAAAGTAACGCTAGTAACTATGTGTTTATGGAAATATCATTTTCATGAAGGTCTTCCATAAAATTACATTCTTTTATTTTAGATGTGATTCCATTATGTATAATTCACTCATACATACATTATACGGATCCATATTGACCCTAGCCAATATATTTCGTAGAAACACTGATACAGTGCTAGTCCAAGCGGGGACCGTAAAAATGGTGCCTATTTATTTACGAGATGAAACATTCAGAAACATTAGAACATATCGCGAATTCATTAACCTGCCTAAGCAGCCCTGCCAAAACCAGATCCGATAGGAGGTTACAAAATTTATGATACAGGAGTTCATAAAATGATGAAAACTCAAAAACGAAAAGAGATACCGAATTGAAATCTTGTGTGTGTTCTAAAGCCTAAAAGTAAATTCAAATTCGTGAGTTGTCAAGCATTTCCTTAACTCCTAAATAGCTATTTAAATCCTACATAGATGTATAGATTTTATAATATTTTCGCTTTTACAGGAAAATATATTATTGTGTCCCGGAAAAAAAAGAATATCTAAAACAAATATTATTTTCGTACACGAAGAAAAAGGTCTAAAAAGTCCTTTTCTTTAGATTATATCACATAAACCGCCTAGAAAAAAAAATTAATAGTATATTAAAAAAAATTAATAAATTTTTTCGATTCAAACACATGACAGTAAAAATTTTTCTAAAAGAGAAAAAATGGGATAAAATAACAAAGCCACACCTAAATACCTAGACGAAACAAATTTTCGAATTACAAAATATATTGACGTTTTTTTTCGGAAATATTTTCACAACCATTCAAAAAATATTATTTTTTAATTAAGGAATATTTTTAAATTTAATTGTTTTTTTTTTTAAATTCGATTAAACATAACTCGATCGTGAACAAACAACGATCAGCTGAACAAACAATGACGACACACTTGACAAACAACAAACAACAAACACAACACACACGTGAAGAACGAGGTTATATAATATTATTTGAGAAAAAACAAAACACACACGACGGAGCCACAAAAAACTGTTACAATTTCACACATTAAAAACACTGGAAATTTTTGCTTGAACAATATAAACAACAACAACAGCTAACAATTGTTTTAAAAAGACACTTTTTATTTTTTAACTATACATTTTTTTGTAATTTAAATAATTTCTTTTAATTATTTTAATTTTTTTTAAAAGATAAGTTTGAGTGTTTTGATGAATGATGAAAACCCCGCGCGCAACCGATCTACACCAATATTGTTGTTATAGTACTGTACGTCAAGTATACACCATGTTCGCAACACAGGAGAGCATTGTGATCACACACGCGAACAACATGAGAAATTTTGAACGTGAGAGTTGTTTGGTTTGCTGGTAGCGAGGAGCGTGTGCCTCCTCTCACAACGTATTTGTATAGTGGAGATATCCTCATGTGGTTGTCGGCATACTTGCTTTAGTAGGTAGGTAGGTAGGTATACACTAGGAGTTCATATTCTGATTGCTTCGAGCTGACAACGACACTGCAAAAGCAAGCGAGCTACTACTATTACAACTGCTATTGGATGCTCTTACAGCTCTTAACGACAGCGGGCAGCTAGTCGGTTTTGGATAACTCCATAAACCGGTGAGTATGGAATGTATGATTTTAAGGTTGGTAAGGTCTTTGCGGTCGGACAACCAAATTTAGTCTGTAAAAATTCGTAACAAATGGAAACCTAATATTTTTGTAGATGGTCATGTTTCTTAGTGATTTCTTTCAACCAGCTAAGTAGCCGTGCTTGTTAAGGCGTTGTTTCTACTTGGAGGTTATGGGTTCGAATCCCTACACCGGCAGTTTGTCAATTAAAAATTAATGGGGTGGTTGATTGACTAAACTGTTGGCGTATGGACAAGAACAAAGTAACCGGCTATGCTTGTGAAGGTTTTCTGCAGTTTCCCTTCACGACGAACTTCAGATGAATATCGGCTTAGTTCCTATCAAAGTCGGCTGCAGCCGCACACCTGCCTGCATTTCTAGTCTGCATACGAATTCCTGATCGTCCACTCACATCATAAAAATGTCGAGTAAAAATTAATAAAAAAGTTGAAAAAAAATGATGTGGGTGACCTCTGTTATATTATTATTATTATTATAGTGATTTCTTTCAATGAGTAAAATAAAAAAAAATGCTCTGAACGTTTTGTTTTCCTCTACTCAAAACAAGTGAGCGCCCCCAACTCGATACGTGATATAATATTTACGTTACGTTACGAGTGATACGATACGATGCCAACGCTGGTAGCTGGCTGTTGGATGCTGGATGCTGGATGCTGGATGCTGGATACTGTGTATACTGTGTGTATACATTCATTCGTAGTCGAGGCTCTATTATCATGATAGATTTGAGCATGTATTTGAGCGTTATATTTTTGGTTGGGTATGTTTTTACTATTCAGTTAACGTTTATCCATTACTTACATATTTATATTTACTGGATTATTGTAGCCGTGTGATGAAGTCTTTATTTATACTTCCATATACACACACGGACACAATCATGCATGGAGCTCACAGGCACACACTCACGTCAAATACGTAATGTGAAGAAATTAATTTTAAAAAAAATATTATTGTTTATGCGGAATGTAGAATCCTAAAAATATCACTTTTAAGATAGTTTTCGTGTTAATGGCCATAATTATAGAATGTTCTAAACTTTTGCATACTTATTGACGGTGTGACCGTCTTAAACGCGAAATAAATATAATTGAATTTTAGAATAATAAACATGAGGACCAATGGAGACGCTCCATTTTAGGCCGCATTCCAACCAGTTTTTTAATTTTAACAAAAACGACACTTAAGAATTTTAAAAAGAAAAAAGCTATAAATTATTGGATTTGTTCTGCGTATTTAAATCGGAGAATTATTGACCGTCTCATTGCTAAGTTATAACAACGCAAAGTGAAGCATTTTATAAATAAAAATACGTGTTAGGTAGTATTAGCATATGTGTATCGTGTCAACCGGTACAGTCAAATTTCTATATGAAAGTAATGTGAGCCATCTGCACATAAATAGTAGCCATTCATCCAAACAGATTTTTTGATAGTGGATTAAGGATAAAACCTCATCATGCAGCTTTGAATGTTATGAATGTTTTTAAGTGACGTGTGTATGTTTTTATCCATACGCATGTGGATATGATTACGGAAACGGCCATCAATCCATATGACACATACACAAACACTCACCTCCCCCCCCCCAAACACACGCATGCACGCATACACTCAGGAACACATGCATGGTGTGAAGGGAGCTTTATACTTTATTAAATAAATACTATCAGAGAATTTAGGAAAAATTTGCCTTCATGAATTTTTATCGGAACTACAATATATGTTCGTTTGTATACAGGCTGTTTCTGAAAAAGTGTGTAGAGATAATTTTTTTAGAAAAGTTATGGTCCAAGACCGTAGGCTCGTAGGATGCCGGTCGACGCAAGAGCTTTCATCTTATATGTGTTTTCTATAATTCCGAGCATATTTTCGAGTCATATGAAATCTTCAGTTTTTTACTATTTGGATTTTAATTCCGAAAATCCCTTTTTGGCAAATCTTTGTACTGTCTTACTTTGCCTCCTAGTAGTATACCACATGACGTCACAAACAAAACAAGTACAGCTTGACAGACACGTAAAGAAATGGCCAAACTGTTCTGAATTCAACCATTGTAAACGTGTTATCGGTCTCGAAGTTATTAGCGATTGGAATCTTAACAGTATGTATCGACAGACTAACAGTTTAACCAGCAAACGAACAATGTACACCCTAAACTTCAGAATAATCCTGCTATTCGTAGTGGCTATTTCGAACGCTCTAGTAAGTAAAATAAAACTTGCTTCAACTTAAATAGGTTAAATAGATAATTAAGATAAATAGGTTTTTGACGAAATTTTAATACATTGCTGGTTGTTTGTGAAAAGCATGGAAAAATTTTCGACTTCAGAACACTGTTTTAGATCCCGGACTTCATTCTAAACCTACTGCCGTGCTAATTCCTTACTTGATCTGGTAACAGAAAACAAATTTTAATGAAATTTTAAAAAAATCGTTAAAAATCATTCATTGTTTTCTAACACCCTGTACGTGTACAATTTTGTAAATGATGCTTTGTGCCGGTATTTCTTTATAATAGATTGGTATTTTTTTTTTAGGATCTATAAATAAATTCATCACCATCCATTCTAAGGAATACAAATTTTTTGGATTTGTTATGTAATGTAGGAAGGAATAGTTGTCACAGTGTCAATATTTGTAAAATTTATTTTGCATCACCTCTATATATACACTCGTACGTAGAGTATAAAGGTATGGTTTTCATTCTTATATTGTTTGGATATTTGGGGGACAGGGGACTTTACTGTAATCAGAAATTATATGATGGAAATTCAGACAAAAGGTAGATCCAAAATATGTTCGTTATGTCGAATTAGTTATGAATTGTGTCAGAACTTATTAACATACGTCCCATAACATCCTATAGTTTACGACCCAAAACGGTGGAGACGTAGGGAATGATATATCCTGTATAGGCTTACTATATAAAATGTATAATTCTCTGCGCCAACACTCATAATATCTAAAAAGGTTATCAAAGCTAATCTATCAATCTGTCTACCTATATAAAATGTATGGTTCCCCGCCAACACTCATAATATCTAAAGTTTATCAAAGCTTATCTAACAATCTATCGAAAGATGTACACTCCCATTCATAAAAATTAAACCACCAGTAGTGGTTTACATTACAAGTGTAGATATTACAAAATATATGTATATTACATACAATAACACTTAAAAAATTTCAACTGGTTCAATTTTTATGAACGTGAGTGTATGTTCACAAACATACATCCTTCGTGAAATTCAACTTTGCTAATAAAATAATAGTATAATGTGTGTATATATTCTATTCCAATGTTGAAGTCAATGAATATACCGTGTATATTGAAGTCGTGTGAGTACTTCAAACATGATTTTTTCTCTTTATATTTTCGTAAAGTATATAAATTGAATTCCGTTAACCCTTATCATGTATACGATTTTAGTATAGCTTACCAAAAACAAATATTGAATAAATAAACTTTGAATAAATATTAACCAGTAGCTTTAAAATATTTAAACAATTGTGCGGACTCAATGCTCGTACAATTTTGCGTAGAAACATATATTTTATTTATTTATGAAATATTTTGGTACCAAAAGCGACCAGAAAGTTTTTTTTTTGTATTTGAGAACCCGTTCACGAAATAAATAGCTGTTCATAATACAAAGCACACTTCTGCGGTACGTAAATCTTTCGAGATCAAGAAAATTGGAAATCTATTCGTAATAAAATCCTATAAAAAAAACATACAATGTGTTTTTACTTAAATTCGAAAAGTCAATTCACACAGAATTCGGCTCCACACAAAAAACCACTCCACAAATTTTTGTAACATATACCGTTACGAAACTATGGCGCAAGAACTATTTGCAAAATTTTGGTCGAATACGTGTGTAGGAGTTAAACACTAAAAGTTCAATTTAAAACTCATACTCATACACAATAGGAATAAAATCGCGTGCTACTTAAAAACGCAAGGTTGGGTTAAATTTTCAGTTTACAATCGCCTAATAGTAAGAATTTAATTCAATTTTATGGATACATGAAACGTAATTAATATCTCAATGTGTAAAGTTCTAGACGAGAAAATGATAATTTGATGTTTTTAGACACATTATAGTCCAAAAACTACATATAAACTTTGTTGCGGTCTCCAGTTATGTTGGTAGGTATCAATTATAAATTGTAATTACATACATGTGCCGGGTCTTCATGAATATATTATTTTATGATATGTTTAAAAATGCATTACTTACTACCTGAAACGAATAATAATAATATCAATTAATAGACTATTTAATAAAAGATTTTATTGTAATTAATACTCAAGATTTTGTGTTCAAATGTGAGATTTTGAAATAAATATTTTAACAAAAAAAAAACATATTGTATTTGATTTTATATTTCTATAGGAAATACTCAAAAACTATAGCAATGTTTGTTTGAATACCAATTTAGCCGAATGCCGAAATTTTTAAGTTGATGTGTCTTCGGAATCAATTCAAAATTTTTTTAGGAAAGTAATTAAGTTCGTGGTAAATTGACTATGAAAATTTTGAAGTCGGTAGTATAAATAACATTTTCGGATATATAAATAAGGTCCACCTTTTCGATGAAAAGATCTGTAGACACTTTTTGAACTGCAAAGTAAATTTAGAAATAAACATGCAACTAAAAATAGTCCAAACTCTAGAGGGAATATTGATGAAAAAATAAAGTTTTAGTTTTTCACTATAAAAGTTAATTCAACTGATAAGATGGATAGTACAGGGTGTCACAAACGCAGGTGTCTGTTTTGTTCTATAACTTGTAAATTTGATGAAATTTCATTTGGTTTTTCAAAGTATTGTTGTCGGGAAATTTTTCGCGTTTATAAATTGACGCACTTTTTGTAGTATCTTCGTTGGTGTTTCTTGAGATATTTTATCCATTTTTCTCTAAATGTTTTCACAAATAATACATTAAAGGACTCGTTTCGATAGAGAGAATGTCCGGGTGCTTTGTTCAATTTCCACACAAATAGTTATTTTACCTTTGATTTTTCAATCTTGTAAAAAAAAAACAGGTTAGAAAATACTTTTTTCCGTTTTAATTTTGATTCCATCGTTGACCAAAGCGCCTGCATTTTTCAAAAAGATCTGTAACTGGAAACCAAGATATTTTTACTTTAAATGAATGTTTTTGTTCTGACTCTTATGATGAATAATTTGATTTGATAATTTGATAAAAAAGATACTCAAAACAATATAAATTAAATGCAATGCCCTAAAACATCACATTCTTGGCTTGCTGAAACACTTCGTATTACATCAAGTTGTAGGTACATGAGTTAAATCAACTGTACATCATTTGTTTTTATCTATGTTTACCAATAATTGTACGTCCAAGCGAACTATTATTCAACTGCATCGACCTTTGTGTATTAATAATGCAGTCAGATATTAGTTACGGAGCTGGGGCATCGTATTTGATGGATCCAATTCATTCATTCTCATTCAATTTCAAAATTTGCGCCTCAATTCCTTTGAACACTTTTATGTTTTATTTAATTACTTAATTCGACTATAAAGTAGTCATCATCAATATGCATCAGGTTTTTTTCTATCGCTCACGCTTTCAAAAATGGATATTTTTTTTCACTGTCAAGGCAAAGCACCGTCTGACTTTGTGCATTCATCTCACTTTTGTAAGTCTAGGACACAAAATTTCAGCACGTTATGTTTTTTCGTTTATGAGTTATGATGTAGACCGGCAGACGAGCATACGGGCGAATATGCGGAAATGGACCAATCAGGTAATTTTATGAACACCTATACCAAAAACTTCAAGCATTACACAGTTGAGATTACTGTTTGAAATATAATTTTTTGTGGAAGTCTTATTGAATTCAACATCTGTTTACATATATCATTCATAGTGTTTAGCCTCTAGCTCTTAAACTATCATAATGGCTACCTGTATTTAAATTAAATGGTATACCACTGAGGAAATTGACCTAATATTATGAAATATGATATACTCGCCATACTTGTTGCGGTTTCGCTCACCAAAATTATAATTGTAAAGACTGAAACTTGAAAACAACTGAATTTTCATATAAATTTTAATCGCGTATTTCACTATCTTGAGGATTCATTTTCCAAAAAACGTTCATGCTTCTTGAAAAGATTTGGATTGGTGAAGATGAATCAGTCAGTCAACCACTCTCCAAAGTATCTGTCAGCTCAAAATATTGTTTCAAAAACGTGGAATTTTTAGAATTGATGGATTATTTATCTTTAATAATTTGATACAATTAAATTTATTGTACGCTGTAAAATAGAAAATACAAACAGTTCATACATTGATAATGAATCTAGTACAGCAGGATATTGAAGCAGGGTATTAACTCAGTTAGTTGTAATTTTCATTAGTTTTATTTATTTTAAATATAATATAAATTAAAAGAAATTATTTATAGCATTTGAAAGAAATAAAAGAATATGTATTCAGAGTTTCCAATACGGTATAATACTAAAATTATCATTGCAATAACAGCAGGTCAGTCCATATTGTTGTAATAGATGTTTTGTAATTATTATTTTTCAGTCAAAAATTCCATACAAAGGTTGTACGAGGTGAATTCATTAACTTTTCATGTATCCATTATCAAGTGAAATATTGATTCATAATTTTGTATCTCTCTATATATATATATATATATATATATATACATACTGGCTATTAAAATATACTATATAATACATGACCTCGGTATACACACTTTGAAGTAATATATGTAGCTATATGTCTTTTATTTTGATTTGGAACGCTCTTTCCCTTTTGTCCATAAATGAAATCTGGAATGGGTTAAAATGAGTTATTATGTTAGAATACACAAAATAGGGAAAGTTGAAAAATTGTTAGCAAAAGAGACACCAAATACATCTCTTAAGTTCATTAAGCTCAATTTAAAATTTTGATAATAAATAATTATGTGTGTATATTCTACTCGTATATTGAATTCAATGATATATGTTAAAGTCAATTGTAAAATTGCGTGAATATAGAGGTCGCGTGAGTGTTTCACACGAATTTTTTTACTATATATAAGGATTATGATATGTATATTATTTTGTATAATGATGAATTCAAATTTTTCGTAATCCTATAACGTAAACCTTTTCTATTGTGTAACTGTTAGCGATAACACACGATAATGTAATTTTTTGTTAAACATCCTTCCTGAAAGTCTTAAAAAGTAGCTTTTTATTGCACAAACCACGTACTAGGAAATATTTACTTAATTACCTACGCGTTTATCTTTTTTAAACAGAATAATATTCAACAAGTTGTCTGATATATATTTTGGTTTGGGCTTATGTACCATTTTAACAATAAACAAATTAGTTGCATTTCAATTGTTAATTACCTTTGGTTTTAAATTGTTGTGTATAAACTGCTTGCGTATTTGATCACCTATTTTCTATTTTTTCAGTGCCGAGAATCCACTCTTTATTCATTAATAAAATAGATGCCTATACCTATAAATATTTAAACACTATGATGTATAAATATTTTAAATTACATTAAATATTTATAAATTTATAAATTATTATGAAAATATGATATAAAAATATTTGACAAAAAAAAAACCATCCCCTACGTACAGAAAATATCGAATGTTCATTTAATCGCTTTTTACATTTTTACCTCTTTGATAAACAAACTATCAAAATATTTTATATGCAAATACAGTACCTATACTTAAATACAGATATGAAAAAATTAACTCGTCAACCAGGAATCGAACCTCGGACCTCGGGATATCTAGTCCAGCGTGCTGACGTAAGAGCCAAGTTTTTCATATCATTCTTATTTTTATTTTGACAGTATTATTTCTGTCGAAATTAAAAATCAAGTATATGTACTTATAATAGTACTTATACCTCTATATACGTAGAATTTAGAGGTTTTGAGGTCCCCTGACATCAAAATACCCTTTTTTAGCCATTGATACGTCTGTGCGTATATTTGAACATTTTAATTACAACATTAGGTGGCAAAAAACGAAACCAAATTTAGTGTGCAGTATTAGTACTAACTATATTTTCGATTTAATATCATTAATTGATGTTAAAAGCATGTATGTGTGCTTTTCAAAATGTATGATAGGCAACCTCTAAATTATCGAAATAACATATGTAGAATGTAATTTATCTAAAAACTGGGTGGGGGGGGTGTAGTTCGTATTTTGTTTCTATAATTAATGCAATATAACTTATTAACATAATATAATATGTTAATAGGTTATACCTAATGTGTGCTAATTATGACGTACATTGTACGAATCTGTACATTTAATTTCTTATTGCGTGGAAAAGTTTCCAATTAAATTTCTAATTAAATTTCCCTGCCATCCTGTAAATTTAAATGTACTCTAATGTATACATATAAATTCAATGCATGTCTTGACAGAATAACATTTAAAAAAATACATAACGCTCATAA
Organism: Nineta flava; assembly: GCA_963920215.1. Taxonomy (NCBI): domain Eukaryota; kingdom Metazoa; phylum Arthropoda; class Insecta; order Neuroptera; family Chrysopidae; genus Nineta; species Nineta flava. The sequence continues at coordinate 131,947 of OY986042.1, forward strand.
ATATACAGAGTATCTCAAAAATGATTAATTATTAAAATCTTTTAACATCTTTAAAAAAAAATCCAACGTAAAAGTTAAACAATATCTATAAACAAATGTGCAAATTTGAAAAGATATAGAAAAACTTACAATGAAATTCTCAAGCAGTAAATGTGAAACAAAATATTTAATTTTTATTGGTTTACGTTTGTCTTTTAGCTTTTCTTCTCCTCCTAGAAGTTTCCACAACTGTAAGCTCTTGGAATTGAAAACAGAAGTGTCCTACTATCTGGCAACCCATACTTTTGGGATACTCTGCCTGCTTTGCAATTGAATGATTCTGAACTAAAAAGACATTGTAAAAGACTTACACAGGAATTTTTTATTATATTCAAGTGCCTAAATACGAAAACCTTTCAATAACATATTTGTGACCGGCCGGTTAAATTGTTTTAATCAATAGCAGCCTGCAAGCATGGCTGATTCCCCACTACCGTGATACGTCTCTCAAATAAGTTAAGAGAAACTCGCGGTATTTTGCATATTTAAGAGTAATGTACATATTTTAAGGACACAGCTTTGTACACAGCATACAAATATTTTTATGACCACCGTAAAATAAGTGTTGCGAAGAATAAATAAAATAAAAGGTGTTCTCTTGTTTTATTTTGGATACCGGATGCATTTTTGAAAATTTTATAATTGATTTGTGCCTTATTGATTCGTTTTTCGAAAAAACGTTTCGGATAAATTTGTTCATTGTAAACATAGTAACAGCTCTTATTCGAAAATATTTTTCGAAAATCGAATAAATAAGGCACAATTCAACTATAAAACTTAAGTGTACCTAATACGAGTCACATTTCGAAATACAGGTGAATTTTTTTGGTGTTAGTGATATTAGATAAAAATACGAGAAAATAGTATTCAGCATAAAAATAATACCTATAATAGAGAAAAGAAAATTTCGGAATATGCTATGTCTTTGGAAATTTAAATCTTGTTTCTCGGTTTTACAGATTACAATGGGTTCTTATTCGTATAATATCAGAATAATAAACTCGAACACATTATCACAATCGTTCATGAGAACGAGAACTACATTTTATTGATGGAAAATTGTTGTAAATAATTTATTTCCTGTCTGCTATAAACATTTTCTTTGTTGTGACTACATTTTTATAAAAAATTTCTTATTAAAATCATTTGTATCGAAATGAATTTCATCCGTTCATTATATGAATACCAACGTAGATGAAACCCATTGAAATTTCGTATTATTATATGCTTGTAAATGTGCTCTGCTTGGAACTGACATATTAATTTAAAAAATATTTGATGGGGCGAATAATTAACTAAACTATCGACGTTTGGATTAGAACCGAAATCAACGGCTATGCTTGTGAAGGTTTTCTGCAGTTTTCTTACATAAACTCCAGATTAATATCGGCATAATTCCTATGAAAGTCGTACAATCTAACAATTTGTAATACACATATAAATTTCTTGTACCTTAAAGATAGGCAAAAAAGGCCTAGAAAGGTCTACTTGCCAGGCTTTGCCCTGCTCCTACATGATAATGTTTATTAATCTCTCCCATATGATTTTTACAACTTATTTCTTTCTATAAAGTTACCCATTTGTAGATATTGGTTCAAAGAATAGAAAAAAAAAACATAAAAAGTAAAAAAAAATTCCAACTTAATTAATAAACGGTTCGATTCATCGTAAATGAACTGAAGATGATAAATAGATAGATATCTTTCTTATTTTATGTATTCTTTTACCAAGATTACCAACACTTCACGTATTTTTACTTTGTGTGTTATAAAAACAAAAAAAAATGAATGGAAAAATTATTTTTAATACTTCAAGAACGAGCTTCTTTCCTTTATTATTATTATTATAAAAACGTACACAACGACGATGTAATCTTTTATAAAAATGGAAAATATTGATATTATTCTGACGAATTTTAATTAATTATTACATCGAAAGTTCAAGAACATTCAGTTTGGGCTACGCTGAGCTGAGCTGTTTACACAACGAACAAAGAAAACACTTTATATTTACCGATATGATTCTTTACACAGGCAGTCTTATAGAGGTCCATGCCGGAAAATATTGTATTGTTAGGAGATTCGCAGGAAGAGTATGGAAAATAATCTTTTTAACTAACAAACTAGGATTGATTATACTCCAGGGACTACGGAACAAAATTTATACAGATTGTATTTGAAATCATTTGATAAAGGAACTAATGTATATAAAAATGTAGACGTCATATCATTGACAGTATTACTTTGCATGTTAATGTCAATTTCTAGTACACTTAAAATTAGCATCACAATTTCTGTAATGTTTAAAAATACAATATCCTTTATCATAATGGAGGATATCATAATTTCCATATCAAATAATTTCAATGACAAAAGAAACTTTTCAGCCAATTATTTAAATTAATTTTTAATATTAAAACATGTATTTTACGAATAACAAAAAACAAGAAGGTTTTCATTTTAATTGACATTTTAAAAATGTAAGGGCGTTGTTGCCGTATAGTTCGGTTCAATTACGGTCGAGTGTTATTCAATTTTGATAATTTTACTAAAAAGTGTATTCAATATATGTAGCCTATTCGGTAACTAACAAATCTTCAATTACAATCCTTTTCTATAAATTAAAATCATTTTCCGATACAGCAAGGCATGAAGTAAAGTAACAAACATGCCATTTACTTAAACGGTGTGTATTTACTAAAATATTAAGAGATATATACTAAATCAATACTGATCAATAATATTTCATTGATCAAATACTGATATGAAAAAATTAACTCCTCAACCAGGAATCGAACCTCGGGCCTCTGGATATCTAGTCCAGCGTGCTTACCGCTACACCAAAGAGGATTCTGACGTAACAGCCAACTTTTTCAGATCATTCTTATGAAATAATTTCTATTATTCCTTGACGAAATGACCCGACATCCTTAAACAAAAGAAAGTATTTCCATTCCATAATGGTGTTAAATTTGAACAAAAAGGAATAGAAAGTTTTTCTTGATTTAAATTGTGCGAGTGACTGCAGGAACGATGAGTACAAAAACAATTAGTTCGTGAATTCGTGAAGTGAAGGAAGAAGAAGAATTTTAGAAGGATAATTTTATTATCAGAGCAAATGCTTCAACACAAGAAATTCATTCAAGAACAAAGCGAGCGCATCATAGAGAGCATTTAGTGTTTTATCACTGGTTTTATAATTCACTATTTTATGTATAGTCGTCAGTCACACATTCTGTAAAAAAACACTGTAATGCACTATTACATGGTGGTTATCAAAGACTGGCCACATCTATACCATGCTATCTGTTTAACTCGCATTATCTATTATCTGAAAATTTTGGAAGCTATTGCAATAGGTTCGATTTATCGAATTGAATATCACGATATATTTTCACGTTTCGAGGTACCGAGACCGAGGTCCCGAGATCATGCCTGTGAGTGAAACAAAAAGGATATCGATGACAAATAATAATTTTGAAATCTTAAGGATACACCGTATACTCAATGTATACACCGAGTGTCCATGTGTGCACACGGGTGTCTTTAAATGTGACATTTATTGTGACACTATAATTAGTGTCAAATCAGCGGCTGTGTTAACAGTGTCCCAGGTTTTCAAACAGGTTCGATATTTTTTCATACACTCCATACATTCCAAATACATATTATATAGTAATAAATATAGTGTTTACGTCGTTGTTTAATTACAATATAAGTAGCATTTGTGCCTAGACACCAAAAATTTGTTTAAGTGTTTACAGTAAAGAAATTGATGTCTGACATTTGTGTCGCAACTTATGTCGTAGTCTAAACGAAGCATTACAGTATTTCGTCAAACACAAATGTCCACCAGTATAACGAGCAGACGTTTTCACGCTAAATGCTTCATATTTCAAAAACATATATTTCGACCAATCAAAATATAGAATGGTCCCTTCACTAATTCATGATATACACTAAAGCGATAATAGCGACACTAATACTACTATCGCGGACGTCTTTTCAACTACAGTTCTCGAAATAGACTGACATTTGGACATTATAAAACCGATATTAAATTAAGTCTGTTATAAAATTGTGTTATATGAAAAATAATATTTAATATGTTTGTAATATGAGTAATGTTACACAAACATTGTCTGTCGGTCGGCCGGATCGGGTCGTGTCAAGTTACTCATCCGCTGACATTTTTATTTTAAAATAGAAATCATATAATTATTATTTTTACATTTTCATATACACAATTTCCATTTTCCATGTACACAACACGCCGCCTAGGGAGTTGTTCTATGGACCACAAAAGTTGATGTCATTTTCTAAAATTTTATAATTGATTTGTGCCTTTTTTTATTCGCTTTTCGAAAAAAAAAATGCTTTGGATGACAGTTGTTCATAAGAAATATAGTAAAAACTTTTCTTCGACATTGATCGGAGAAAAAATAGATCGAATTAGTCTATTTCTGCATATCCGTCTTTCAGTCAATATGTATGCCTGTCCGTCAACAAGGTAACTCAAAAAAGAAAAGAGATAACGGGCTGGAATTGTGTGTGTGTTTTAGTCAACTTCATGAATGGGCAAATTCGGATCGTTCTCCGAAAGAATCTAATTTCGAAATCGTAAAAGATAGAAACTAAATAAACAATTTTTGTTTAAACACTTTTTTCATAAACTCACTTGTTTTTTTAATAAATAGTATAGTAATTTAGAGAAACAATAACTTACAGGAACCCTTTATATTTCCACGATAAAATATAGTCTAGTAATTACTTTCTGGGAAGTCCTCTAACTGCCAACGAAAGTCCCGACAAAATTGGTAAGCCAGTTAACTTTAAAGTATCCTAAAAACATAAATCAAATAAATAAATTTCGTTGGTGGACCCACGGATTAAATGTATGTTATGTATTCCATCAAACTAGAAATGTGTACAAATTCTATTTAAAGTAATCTTTTACGAATGTATCTCTGTGTAAAGTAGAAACTTCTGACAAAACCCCAAAACATGCCTTCAGTTCTATTCTAACTAACTAACACAACTCTGAATATTGTGTACAATTTATATTTATGGTCTTAGATGGTGTCGTATACAGTGAATGCACGTAATAAAACGAGCGAAATCTTTCAACTCTGTCTGAACAATAACAAAACAATTTACATCAAACAAAGCAAACAATATTTTAGCCGTATTACTGTCAATACAATAATCGTATAATTTTATTCAACGAAATTCTGGCTGATGGCTATTCATAAAATGAATAAGATATATCAAATTTTACCATATATTATGTTATGCATATCTTTGTTTTCTAAATTTCTAAATGTATATATATATATATATATATATATATATATATATATATATATATATATGTGTGTGTGTATTCAGTTATATTTTATGTGCTATAATAAGATATTCGGTTTTCTCGGAATGTGTGTTGTTGTGTGTTTAGTTCAGAGAGAGCCGACGCCCCAGCTGATTTTGCTGGTGTTTGGTGGACGCAAGCGTTGTTACCATGGAAACGGATTCTGCAACAACCATCTGTAGTATTTAAGTTGTATGTATGTATGTATGTATGGATGTGTGTATGTTGGGTTTTTTTTTTACATCTCGCTTTATTAATTGTATTGGATACTTTAGTAGCTGTTTTTTACCTCTATATACAAGTTATTAACACGTACAGTGATGTAAATTAAGGACGTTTGTGCGTGAAAATAAAATTAAAAATTGACAAAAATAGGATACTTTACGAAAAAATTCAAACTCGTAACACACGAAATTTCTATTTTATATTATAATGATGGAGGTGATGGAAATAATACTATTTAAGGTAGTTGTTGTGACACAATATTGTCCAAAAGTTGTGGAGAGTATGCGTATAGTAAGAGTAAAGGAATGTATAGAAGAATAAGCCATAATTTTTGTTCAAAACTGTACCGGTAGACACGTTACACAAACTATACATGTCTATATGTGTATATACAAACACTACCTAACAAGGTCGCTTATATTCCGCCAGTTGATATAATGTTTGTTTACATATAGTATAGTGATATTATACAACGTATAGTGACATAAAGTGTTGTCAAGTTGTATCCGTTCAGCATGCCGACACGTATATTTATTTATAAAATCCTTCACTTTGTGTTGTTATAACTAAACAATGAGACGGTCAATAATTCTCGTGTTTTTTTTAAATACGCAGAACAAATCCAATAATTTATAGCTATTTTTTTGAAAAATTTTAAGTGTCGTGTTTACTAAAGATGAAAAACTGGTAGAGATCCTGCTAAAAATGGGTCATCTCCATTGCTCATCAAGTTAATTAATCTAACTTCAATTAGGTTTTTTTTGAATTTGAAACGATTTATCGATTTGAAATTTTTAGTGTGACTGTTGAATAATACCCGCAATAAGTGTGCATAAATTTGGATCATTTTATAATTATGCCCACGACAAAAAAACAGGTTAGATTGTAATGGCTATTCTGAATGGATCTGAGGTTTTAGATTGAATATACTGAGATATCTTGATACATTCGTACAAGTTCCATTGTATTGTTTATATATATAGAGGTTTTTTTTGTTAATGTTGTTGTAAAAGTTCTGGATAGTTTGTAACACTGTCGTTTCGTATTCTCGTAGCTGTGAACACACGCAGAACTTTAATAATGTTTTAATTTTTAATTAAAAAAATATTTTTTTGATAATAATTTTATTATTTGTAATTATTTCTATTGTTTTCTTTAATTACAGCGTCTGTGAAATGTTGATGTGAAATTATTGTATTTTTATTTTACATAATTTAAACTCACACATAGCACAACACAAATGCAAGTATACAGTTTCACGGGCACACAGTTAAAACTAGGGCACACTTATATCTGCTCTAGTTTCTTCTATGACTGTATGTATTGTGTACGTGCAATGAAGAAAGTCAATGAGAAAATGTGCTTGTCTCAAAGATGTTGGAATTCAATAGAAAGAAGATCGTTTTCAAATCTAATTAATTATTAAACGTTATTGACGACATCTGTTTCTTTATGAACGGCACAGTAAATTAATTATAATGACAAGCAGTCACTCTCAAATTTGGTTGACCAACCTGACATCGGGATTCCTAACAAAAAGGTATTAATCAAAAATATGCGATTAATAGTTTCAAAAACCATCTACTTGTATTTAGATGTAAGAAAGGAATGGAGCGATTTGACTAAAAAAAGTGAGGCAATGTAAAATAATGTTCTGTTTATATTTTGTAGAAAAAAATGATTGACTCTTGAATTATTATAAAAGATTAAACATTTTTATATAATTCAAGCGAACAAGTATACGAGGTACATTCAAGTCAAAAAAGTATAGAATACAATTTCAGTCAATTCATACAATTGATGTGTGTGTTCTGAGCTGAAACTTTTTAACACGATTACTGGCAACTACCTTAACAAAACATACGTAATAAAAACTTTTTGGTTTAACAAAATTAAAGAAAAGGAAAAGTTTCGTAACGAAGAATTTATGATAACTGACGATAAAAACTAATACCATAAAATATTATATTACACTACACCATTTTTTTTCCTGTTGGTCAGTGGGCGTTGGCCACTCTAAATATTTAAAAAATAATCTGATGTGAACCACACCACATGACCTCCGTATACCCACTATGTGTGGCAAGTTGTTCACATTACACGGTCTTAGTCTTCTCATAGATAAAATCAAAGAATTAGTCTACCGCTATCCGTAATAGGAGACGTCGCTCTTTTTTTAATAGATTTGTATTATATTCTTTACGAAAAAATGTTCCGCATAAATGTTGTTTGTAATAAAAATGCCAACAATTTTTTGTCCTAAGCATTTTTTCGTGAACCAAATTGATTCGGCACAAATCAACTTTAAAATTTTGAAAATAAAACGTCACGTTTAGAGTAGGAATTTCCACATTTCGCTAGATAGATACCAAGTTTAGTTATAATTTTTTACCACACCGATTTAAATAAGAACAAATTCTAAAATATAAAATATGAATGGTTCATTAAAACTAATAAAGAAACTTGGTATTTATGGTACAAAAATGTAAATACGTGCTGTCGACTCCAAATGTGGCACTATTTTTTCTCAAAACTTTATGACTGAAAAGAAATAAATTCATTTTCATTGTCCAAAACTAAAAACTTTTTAATTTTAATAAATTTTTACTAAGGATCTCATTTTTCTCTAAAAATGATCTCATCTTTGAAAAGTTATTTAAAAAAAAGTCTACAAAAGAGTTTTATTTTAACCAAAATAGACTTTATTGCTTCGGTTCAAGATTTATTCCTCAGGTATCCGGTTCAATAAAAAATATACGTTCAAATTTGGAAAAAATAGTTGACCTTTAAATACTCTTGGTAACTAAGGTCAAGATGACCATAAGATGTCCCCTTTCGAACAAAACAACTTTTATTCAAGCATTTTTTCCCAAAAACGCTTCCTTGAAGAAATATTCAAATGCATTATCAAAAATGAGATGACCTGTGTAGAGAAAATATTATACCTCACATGCTATCGATTGTAGTCTGTGTATGGAGGTGAACAAATATTTGAGCAAAAAACTTTTATGAGCTTATATATTATATTATAGAAAAGAAATTTATCCTCTTATTTTTTTTCTAAATATTATAGAGAAGAAAAATAAGCGCTTCTGAAGCTCTGTAAATGTCGATATTTTTGACAACTTAATATTTTCTTATTTAAACTTTTCAGAAAGAAAATATTCTAGGAAATATGGAAGAAAGTTTTATAGGAAAGGTACAAAACAAACGAAGAAAAAAAATCATTAATATTGAAGTTAATTTTTAGAATGCGTTAAAAAAAATTTTCCGTTCTGAATAACGACTTAAAGTTCTTTTTTATTCCCGCTTTTAACTGAGATTGTAAATGTATTTCATAGTTTAAAAAAATGTCAGATACAAGCTAATTTGGTGTATTGCAAAAGCTAGTGAGCAAATTATTCTTGGGGGTCATGTTGGGAGATTCTCCTCTACATATGCGTTTTTGCCGACAGGTATCATGGTATTTTGCCTATGCAAAATTTATGTACACTTCCGTTCATAAAAATTTACGAGTAAGTAACATTCTTAGGGTATGTATACATTACTACACAGCAACATTTATAATGTTTCTAGCAAGTGGTTCAATTTTTATGCACGGGACGAGTGTATATTGTTACACTGTTTTTTGGTACGGAATCTTAAAAGCAAAAATATTTCAATAAGAAGTTTAATACATGAAATTCACTTTTTTGTTCATGTTAAAATCATTTTACCTTTTTATATATTTTTTATATTTTATTTACTTTTATATATATATATATATATATATATATATATATATATATATATATGTGTGTGTGTGTGTGTGTATGTTTCATTTCCCTGCGGCAAAGTTTGTACTCTTTTCAAAAGTATAAAAGATGAGTATTGTTTTACTAAATATAAATTTCAAGAATCAAACTTGTTTATCGGATTCAGAGAACAAAGAAATGCAAAGAAGAAGAATATTTCCAATCTTGTTTTGTAGAAACAGAATAAATACGATCACATAAGTAATGGATAAATTATCTTCAACAACTATAGAAATTCACTGAATATTATCTGTTTAATCGCCCTGGCTAGTGTGAAAAACGAATTATCGTGTAATTCACAATGCTCCCTTCTTCTATTATTAGTGTACAGGATGTCACGCATAAAACGATACGAAGTTTCATCGCAGAATTAGAGAAACGATTAAGTCCACATATCTTAGATTTCTCATAAAGGAGTTCCCAAACTCATATAAAGTTTTGTATTGAAATGGCCGTTAGTTGATAAGAATCCATTTTAATTATTAAATAACTTTATTTTGAGTATAATTCTGGAAACGAGATAATAATATTTCATGGCTTGGGAAGTTTATACAGAATATGCGAAAGAAGATTGGAAATTTATCTTCTAATTAATATCGGAACAGGTCGGAAGTGTGTCCGTAGGTACTGAGGTTTTGAGGATAGTATAAAAACTAAACTCGTGCGTCTGTCATTTGAAGCGTTTTTATAAAACTTTTATTTGAAGAAAACTAAATGCTGATCGTACAGCATCGAGTAGAGTAAAATTTAAACTTTTCGGCTTCGTTATCAAAATGGAAAAAGTTATCGAACAAATTTAAAGGTACGAGAAAAAAAAAACACGATAAATTTATAATACCAAATAAAATATTTATAAAATATTTAATAAGAAATTTGTTGTATGTGATAGCATGTTAAACAAACATACATAACCTACCCCCCACCCACACTCCGACGAGATAGAAATGGGAGTGGAGTGGATGCAAATGTACCACGAAGTGTGGATGAGAGGAACATTGTGTTGGGTCTGTCATTTCGTTCCTCCATTCAATCGTATATTCAAGTAACAAGCACTTATAAAAAACACAGCAAAATATATGTTATGGTAATACAGGGTGGTCCACCATAAAAAAAATCAAACTTGGATGTGTTGCCAAAATGATGTTCAAGTGTTGCCATGATTGAAGATCATGGTCTTTTAAACCGATTTCTTTATTTTCATCCTAATTTTAACACACAAACACTTAAAATAGTATAAAACAATCAGTAGAACCTATACTTATTTTACATGTCTCACCCTATATATTTATTAAAATGCTATTAGTATTCGGTATCAGTTTTGGAAAAAAAACGAGTACTATGACGGTGGTTATTTGTTTAATAAAGTAATGTGAATGTTTTTCCTATTTTTTCCAAGGTACAGAGTGATTCAATGAAAGTAGATAAGCATTGTCACCATACGGAACAAACGATTTGGTCCTGAAATGATGAACGGTTTGATTTTGTCCCTTTACTAACTTTATTATCTAGCCATTTTTTCTGTAACTCAAATAGAAGCTAACAATTTGTGACCCAACAGTTTATTATTTTGTGAATGTTGAATAATAATTAAAATATTTGAGTAAATAATGATGATTATTTATGGTGGTTGGTACTCGTATGATATGTTTTGCTTTGATACAGTTTGCTTTTATTAGCATTTCTGATTTTGATTTGAGTATTAAATAATATGAAAATTAGCATATTTTCCATTCGCAGCTGTGCGAATACGATGATACGATGTTGATGGCGTAATGTTTGTTTAGGTTTTCACTAATTAAAAATGAATATTATAACGATATATAAAATCTATATGTTTAATTATGATTAAATTTGAATTACAATTCAAAATGGTGTTAAAAATATTTACAAATACTACAGATGATCCTTAAGTCATCTGTCTTCTTTGAAATATAATAATTGGGTTCGAAGTATAATGTTCTTATCGCTATGGAGGTAGTGTTTCTGATATTTATATTTATAAGTAGTTACCCGAACTTATGCCTCGCACTGAAATCGTGTCTAAACTATTTGTTGTATAAACAAATATTTCATAAAAAAGTTGTTAATTTTTATTAGATAAATATTTTCTCTAACTTTTTTCCGTTTAAAATTTAGGTTTTTAGTATAGCTGGCTATTATGTACTCGAATAGATAGATCACTCAGTACGCGAATATAATATTCTAGCACAGTGTATTATAAGTGGTAAAATACCCTTATACTTCCTTTTTGATAGGAAATTATGATTCATTGTTATATATGGGTCAGTGTGACATCGCCATTGTACTATCTATGGCCGAGGCGACGTCCGATCACTATATGGAGATAATGGAGGTATCCCATATACATACTTAAATCATCAGCAATTAACCTAGTTGTGAAAACAAATGATTACGAATCTTTTTATTTTTATCCACTCAACGAAATTAATCCAATATCCCCCCTTTTATTATTAATACCCATGAAAAGAAGAAAAACCTGTTGAAAATGACTGGTTTGATCCTGTTATATGTATATATTACGTAGTTCCTTATACCCTTAGTTGATTGGACAGAGAATATTCAAGATAATTTTATCTGATATCTCTTCTATTCGTTCGTAGTAATTTTATTTTGTCTTCCTTCTAAGTCGTAATATTTTTATTGGGTATATCGGATTAAGATAATCTGATATCATTAAATTCAGACATGTTTGTAATACCTCTCTGCTTGTTAACGTTCGGATTCCATTTGGTTGTTGTTCAAGTGTTCCGACGTTTAGGCGTTCACATAGTCGGGCATTCAGACGTTTAAGCGTTCACGCATATCATTGAATGTTTATTAATCATTGTTTTATTTTATGTAGATATGTTGTACCGAAATACGAACACATTCTCCATCACTTTGAATTGTGACTTGAATTAGTCACTGATCTCAATCCTATTATTTTTGTTTACAGAGTTCAGTTTCAGTATTAACTTGGACTATATGGTGTTCGCAACCACTCACTATCAGAACTAAGATTGATAACTATATATAACTATCACAATGGAACATGTCACTGGCGTAAATTTTTTTAACATTATGTTAAATCTCCCATATATTCCATTTTCCTTTATAACAGAAAAGTGGGTTAACATTATCATTTGATGGAGCTGCTCTACCCGTAACAAAATTGCAAATTGGTAGTGTCCTTATTCCATAAAAATCAATATTCAAGAGAGTAAAAATGTCATGAACTTACAACCAAAACAAACAAAAATAAAAAAATAAACTACATTATTGTTTTTTCGTTTTACTTTTACGCGTTTTAGGGTACCGTAACTTTAGTTTTAAGATTTTTTGAATAGGGTGTTTAGCCCACCTATATATAAGATAGTGCATGGTTTGTTTATATCCGTCACTATATATATCATGTTTTCTTTTTTTTTTTACCGATTTACTGACCAATAAAACTGGTTTCCATTTTATGTTCGTTATGACCTATCTGTCTCTTTATTAAAGAAAGCCTCTTCATTATTTTTGAACCATCGGTTCCTGTGTGTTGAGGACCAAATATTAACACAAGAAAATTCTACCAAAGAATTGGGAACCAGTAACATTTAGACCTAAACCATAGTTGTGTTTTTTTCCTTTTTAAATTTATATATTCTGTAAACAAAGTAAACCATATGTGGGAAAACCTTAAAGTTTTTCTTCTAACAAGAATACAAAGAAAAATATATAAACACAAACTAGGGGTTAGAATGTATATTATATTCTTTGTTTGTTTAGTCATTATATACAGATTGTAAAGGGAAACTTTATATCCCACCAAAAACAAATCGTGAAGAGAGTGCCAAGTCTTCGTACAGTCGCCTCAAACAATCGTGATTTGCAAATGATGGCCAAATTTGAAAGACTCCAAATGGTTTAAATAATAGTGTCGTCTCTTATACAACCGCTATAACTCTACTGGGAACGAAACCATCGCAAAAGGATAGATAAAGTTGAGATATGATATACAGAAGCTTATTTCACTATTTGAATATTATTTGACTTAACAATCTGTATCAAATATACAAATTTTATGGTTATATAGGATACAATCAGAAAATCTCTGTAATGACTAACAAACATATGACTTTACGACTTGCTTGATATCTTCGGAATTGTTGATTTTGTGTAAAAAAAAACCTAACAATTTTCATTTGTAATTTATTGTAATTTAATTTTTTTACTCACTATGTTTATGGTAATGGTAACTTCATAGAGAATTAATATTGATAGATAGGCAAAGAGATAGGCAAACATTCTACTGACGAAATTCGCAACATACCATCCAAATACAAAGAATCAAACCTAACCAGCTAATAAAATCCCACACGCAAACTTTACCGTACAAAAGTATTCTTTTAACTATTTATTAATATTTACGTCAAAATAAATAATTATTATTTTTATATAAAACAATCTGTTTGTTATCATAACTTTATTAATAATTATTGCTTTTATTTATTTATTTAATTTTTTGGTTTGGGGGAGGAAAAATACATACAATAGAAAAACTTTTCTCATATTTTATTTTCATTTTGATTTGAGTTTGAAAATTATATTTATATCAGAGTTGCAACAACGAATACCTTTTTTACCTCTATATATATATATATATATATATATATATATATATATATATATATATATATATATATATATATATATATGTATATATATTGAATGTAGAATATATGTAGAATGTAAAGGTTTTGTTATCAATGATGGAAATCAATTTCGAGATTTTCACGCATTTTTAAGTTTTTGGCCATTATACAAAATTTGGCATTTTGGTGGGTCTATATATTGTAATTATGAATGAATGTATCTGTGAACAAGGACGGATATGTATGGAATTTTAAACTTTAGTAATATTGTCTACGCGCCTGCAATTTTTGGCGGAATTAACATAATCCTTTATGTGACCCTTTATTTCTAATGTTTTTGACTTTAGAGAATCGCTCGAAAACGGTTGCGACGAATTTTTTACCACTTGAATTGATCCTTTATCCTAATGCTTTGAACTTTATTCGGACGATTTTTTTAAAACTTTTTACTGTGATTACTTCTTAAGACCGAAATTTTCACGTACTTGTCACTAACTAAATGTTGTTTGAAAGAGTAGTTCACTAGGAAATCGAAGTAAAATCATTTTTCAGCTACAGGTACAAAATACTATTGTAGCATTATAGGATGCAAAATCCAGATTTTGATGAAAATCCACATACTGGAAGTGTCACTTCTCTCTTGACTGATTTTTGGTAAAAACCATAGAGCAAAAATTTAAATAACAAAATTATTCCTGACAAAAAAAAACCCAACTTTTGTATCAAGCATTTCGTCATAAACAAAATAAATTCAGCTCAATTAACGCTCAACAATTTACATACCTATGTTCAAAATTAATTTTGATAGAAAATAAAAATGAATGATGTATATAGTAAAACTGTTTGGTAAACTCTGTATATATATAGAGGTTGTGTGTCTTTTTCGCACCAGAATTTTATATTTTGTTTTGAAACTTTATTTTTTATAAAGCCCTCCATAGACCTACAAGTATTTGTTTGAGGGCAATCTTTGCTGTCGGATATAACTGCAAATGTATTGAACAGTGGATAGTAAAAGCGGCTTTCTTTTCTTCCAATTTTGACAGTTGAGCGGAGTATATTAAACCCCGGTGGTATGAATCGCAGTTAACGACAAAGTTTACTCAATATCTGGGATGCAGTCAATGTGTTGTAAATAACTACACGTGTACGGGGCCCTTGACAAACACAAACACTACAATATTGACTCTTGGATTTAGTTTCATTTTCGATACTCCTCATATATAAAGCAGATATTGATACTTTATTTGTTTTCATAAACCCACAGATTTTCAACTTTTCATACCGTGGTGAGTTCTAATCTGGATATGTTGTTAATACTTAATACGGTATGTTAGTTTACTACTATCTACAGGATGTCCCGTCAAAATTTAAAATAAATATACCACAGAGATAAACTTGCAAACTATTGCAGTACGTTTATATTGAATTCGCGATAAAATATAAAATTGAAGCCCCAAATCGAGTCTATTTGTATAGCTATATAAAATATTGTATATCCTCGGTATATTATCCTAAAGATTATCGTTATAAATAATGTATCTAAAGAACGTCATATATGTGGTTATTTATTACGATTAAAAGATCGATAAAACAAGGAACTATTTTTAAAAGAAAATTAATCAATTAATCAATAGATAAGTTTTCAATATGAAACTTTTCTTCTCGTACAATGTTACTAATGATGTGTTATACAATTCATATATACTTGAATATCCTCTGTGCAAAATTATCTGACAAAAATAAACTACATTTTTCTGTATATGGAAGTAATTCTCATATCATAAAGAACGTTCTATAACCTCCAAATTAATTCGTATTGAACCCATTAGCCTCTCGTAAAAAGTCACTAGTATTTTTCTAACAAGCAACCGTTCTTTGAAAACAGGATTAGCTTTTATCTAGAGTTTATTGTTTTTTGTAAAAGATGGCACCACATTCAAAACATATTTGAAGTAAAATTTTATTAGATATCTTATTTTTTAGATTCGAATAATTCTAATCTATTGTTAATTATGAAAATTAATTACGCTCTGTAATCAAATTCATTATTTCTTTTTAATGTTTTCCATTGACGATTTTGTCGTTTTTACGACGAAAGTTATTTGTATATTGAATACAATTTTAATCACGCCAAAGAAGTATAGCTCGTTTATCGCGCACATGCTTACAATGATTGTACGACTGAGTTTTCAACGGGTATCTATAATGATACGTCATTAATCGTATATTATATTCGATATCTAAACAAAGTCGGTATGTATTGTGTTTCGTAAATGGATTTTCAATTATATATATATGATATATATAAAATGATGTTAGTTTGCTTGCCACTGTTTTACAATAATAGACTTAAACAAGATTGATTACTGATAGAAATAATTAATTATTATGAGTTTATTTTAGGGTGGTGGTAACATAATATACAGGCAGACTTGAGGAAGAATTGATCAAAGTTTGTTTCGTTGGTATTTTATGCCTAATTATAATGGCTATGAAAAACAAAATCAAACAGATCGAATTTGTTTTTTATTGCGTCTCTGATTAATTAATTCAATATGATCTTTAACTTGGTGCATCCATAAATAATAGACCGAGAGTTAGGAATAAATATCACAAAACTTGAATGCAAGGCTGGACACGTATTGCAATAATTTTTTTAAATAATAAGTTTCAAGAGCATTTCTAATAATAGCCTAAAAGTACTAAGTACTTTGATGGTACTTATGAGGTAGCTTTATCGATTCCTGAGATACAAAGGCCTAAAATTGGTCTCTAATCCGTCCTGTAAACAGAATAGATAGGTGTCCATGCTTAAATTTGGTCCGATCCGCTGTTATGGTATGTGATCTTGCGTTTTTCAATTCAGTTTATATATAGATGCAAAAAATATCATGCATACACCCTATTCGGATTAAATATTTTATTCTGAAATTATCAAACAACTTCCTGACTATATCAAATTTGTTAGTTCATAGTAAATTTTTTTTGATAAACTCTTAATGGATTTTTTCGCATTATACTGGAAATTGTATGATTTGGTACATTAATTTATTTATTTTGATTTTAATTCAGAAAATGATTCGTGATGAAATCTGTCGTTTCACAAAGATCTTGGGCATTTCATAAAACGTCGACGTATTGTTTAGACATGGTTAAGTTACATGATGTGCCTGGATGCTTCGTGAGAAGCCTATCGGATTCATCATTTTGACGGATTGTGTCGAAACATAATCATAATCTGCCGTTGTTTAAATGATGAAGCTTCGAAAAGTGCCCAAGGCAAAGAATCCATATTGTTTATAATTTTGAAATAAAAATTATAATTTTGGTCTATAATTTTTAACATAATAACATATAATTTTTTTATCAAATACAGGACGAACAACCTTAAACTTTACTATTTACTAAACAAAGATAAGCTTTTAAATTTAAATTCGATTTTAAAATATCCCTATCGAATAATGCCTTGCGGATTATACAAGTAAATTTTCAGTTATTAGATCCCATTTAGAAAATATAATCTAAATAATAGTTATCAAAAATTATAAAGATCATCGATGTGAAATATTATTTTTATCCAAAAAGGTTTTGACTAGTTTAGGTTTTTCATTACAAACATTTTATAATCGATGTAGATGACTCAAAACTAGATAGCTAATAACAGCTATAAAATAACATTTATTCTAAGCATTTTCTACAGATGTTTTTGCGAGGAGCTGGGAGATAATAAAGATTGCTCGATGTTGAATTTATTTGAAATAAAAAATCTGGCTCTCGTTTAGAATATTGATGTGAGTCAATCAGTCCACAAAATGTCGACAATTTAAAGCTCTTACACACACACACACACAATTTTAGCTTGTATTTATCTTCATTTTTGAGTTATCGTATTGACAAACAAACCATCTATGTGTGACATACAAGCGGGCGTTTGGAAATGGAGATATTTGGAAATGGCGATAACAAAGATCAGTGGTTTGGAACCATCACAATAAACTTTCTCTACACCCAAGCAGTAAACAGTGAATAATCTAAGTTTAGAACACACATCGGTGATGCTCTAACAGAACACTTACAGTTGTACACTTTTCATCCTTCGACAAATGTTGTTCCTGGTTTTCATCTTTGTGTATAGCTTACGACTATAATTTTAAATCAACCACATACCTGTATAGGTATATAACTACAAACACCAGGTATACAGCAGGAACCCAAAGCCCCAGAACAATACATCATTTTACTAGCACAGGCTTTGAAGCACTCTATCATATTTATTAACTGTTTCTTATGGCTTTGAAGCACTCTATCATATTTATAACAATCCCTTTGGTTTTCAAAAAAATGCTTAGGATAAAAATTGTTCAATATGAAAATACTAACAGCTTTTTTCTAAACATTTTCTCGAAACGCGAATAAATTCGGTACAAATCAGCTGTGAAATTTTGGAAATGAACGCCAATATTGCTGTCTATTATCAGGGAGTTTTTCAAGCAATGCTATACTTTGGAGTTTACTTTTTCTGAAACTGCGCTGCATGTTGTATCACATCTTAAGACCCGATTTTCACAATCTGTCTTAAGACGCGGAAACTTTTAACTATATGATACTTTTGACCCAGTGTTTAGAATATCCAAAGAAAGGTCTATGCAAATTTTCAGCTTATTATCTTTCATTCCGAGTATAAATCTTTATTTGATTTGGTTATTTACGTAAAACCAGATTTACAAATAATACAGCGATAAAATCTATTCATGTTTTGATACTATAACCTTCTGCTCCTTTATGTGTATGTAGATGAGCTTGTAATGAAATATGAAAGTTTTCTCTTACAACAAATATAACAAAAGATTATTAAGATGTATCTTTACCGATGTTTATATAAACATTTGTACAAAGTTAATACAAGTTTTATGTAACGAGCTTTTATTTATTCTTTTTGTTATTTGGCAAGAGTTCTTATTATTATTACAGTATGATGCTGTTTATTTTAGAAGTAAGTTCATCTAGCTCTATTCTTATCATATAGATAGCTCCAATACCTATTTTGTTTGATCTGTTTCTATTCAATTGTTCTCTTCAATATTCGTTCAAGCAAATTTAATGTAGTTTTTCATATCATCTTTCAATAAAAGCTTGCAGGTTTTACAAGGTTTGTCGCGTAATTTCTATAGATAACGGGTTTATTGTGCTGGTTGATTTCTTCAAATTATGAATAGAAAGGCATTAATCATAAAATTGATTAAAAAACTAAAACTCGACTACGTAAAACGCACGAAACAAGTTTGAAGAATCTTGCAAATATTTCTAGATTTTTTTCACATCATATCAATCAGCAATCTTTGAGCAATCATAAATTTCAGGACGTTGAAACATCATAGATTTCACATTTGTTAGAGACAGACTCTGTGGAGGTCTGGTTAGACATTTTAGCATCTCCTTGCTGACATATACAAATAAATAATTTCTACAAAGGTATTCTGATTTTTATTGGAAGCCATAGATTTGCCATTGCACTCTAATGGCGGCTTGCAAGTTCCTAATCAAGGTCCTTGTCAGAGTTTTGATAGTTTCAACAATCATATCACAATATGATGGATGACCTTGATATCAAGTTTCAAATTTTAAGTATAAAATAACAACCAATTAAAATACACTTCCCGCCTCCTATATTTCTCTTGATACGTCAACGATCCCGTTTGTGGATGTAAGACATTCTTAAACCAAAAGTTGATTCTCAGTTTACTAGTGTCTATAAAAAAAATGCCTATCAAAATATTAAACCGAAATTTATTAAAAATTCGTGATAGTTTTTCATAAAGAAATATCTACATTGCGAGCAAATAGACAACACAGGGCGTGAACTGAACACACGATCTTACAAACACAAACTAAGGGAGAATCTATATGAAAACGTGTAATTCAGAACAGGTAGAGACAGACACACAGACATACGAACGGACGGAACGACGTTTATTACAGTTTATTTACATTCGAGAATCATAATAATAACAGACTTCTGGGATCAGATATACAAAGTTGAACTTTGTTATGAACCTGATATGGTCTTGTATTACACACGTAAGGTACGTACATACGGGTGATTCTTTTATCTACGAGTTAAATGTATAAGAAGTTGAGTTTTAGAAAATTCATTTTATTACCATTTGATTTCTTGTCCTTTTTCTGTTGCTCTAAAATTTACAGAAATATGTACTATTTAAGATAAAACTCCTAAATATCTCTGGTATTCTAGTCCGTAGAGAGAGAGATCAAAACAGGGAGATACGTTGCAAAACGTGGTGTAGTACTTTATATTTTTTAAATTGTACGTATGGGCACAAAAACAAGGAGAAAAACATGGTATAGAAAAAACATCGGAGGTTTTGGTTTTGCACCTATACCTCCTAGATGAGGCATCCTAGCGAAAAAGTCCTAGTATCAACAATTAAAGAACATTAAATTCTGTGTCGAATGAGTACCACAGTTGAGATGTCGCAGATTTTTGTTTTTTTTTTTAAATTTCGATTCAAAAAAATCACAGTTAGTAAAAAATCACCCTATACACACTCCTACACTGATTGTAAACAGTAGCATATGGGGACAGAAAATAAGATGAGATGTAGATACGGATGTATAAAGATGGCTCCGTAAGTTAAAACAAATATCTAACGTTTTTGCATAGTTATAACCATTTGATAATCGCATGGCAGTACGCTTACCAATGCATGTTATTAGGTTTTCTCGTATTCGTGTCTGATTTTGTCAAAAATACAATACGTTCCCATAATTTAATTGTTTGCATACATTTTTCCTATAATTAATTGAATTTTACAAAGGTATCACCATGGTTACTTGCTTTTTTTATACTGTATTTAGGTGAATTAGATGGAAGAGACAACAGCAATTTAAGGCTTTTAAAATACTGTATCAAAATTGCATAGATCAAAAAATTATTAAGAAATAAATATAGATATTTGTCACAAATCGCAATTTTTTGTTAAGAAAAAATAATTTCCAATTATTCCATCTTGTCCAAATAACATCCGGAATGAGGTTTGTAACCATTGGATTACATTTTTTTACCTTTAATAACTAATTATTGTTAGGATTTTGGACGTTTGGGTGATTTTATTGTTGTGAAAAAAAATTACTTAAATTGTTTCTTGTTAAATATTTATTTTATTTAATATCGCAGTTTTAAAGTATGTCTCCATCATGAGTGATAGAATCTGTCTAACTATTTTTCAAAGATGTTGAAGTACAAGAAGGTACGAATAACAAATTTCAACCCCCTTTACTTGTAATGAACAAAATATATTTAGCCTTTGATGTTACCGACACAAAAATATAAGAGTGATTTTGGTATATAAATTATTTGTTAAAATCTAACAATTATTTCTAATATTAAGAGATTTTCTTTACTATATGATTTCTTCATGTTTAAGTCCCCCTATCCTTTCGACAGAATTATTTAACAAACTTGATCTTTCAAAGATCAAAGTATATCAGATACTTACATTTTGACCGGACTAAAATTTTGACCGCTAAAGAATTTTATTGATTTTTAAACGAATTTTTCTTTATTTTGATAATGCAAAACTTTAGTCCCTATGCTTATAGGAATTTTTTCACATAAAATAATTAATAACTTTTCAAGAAACAGCCGGTGCTTAAAAACCAATTAGTTTTTGTTACAAAATTAATAATATACTGATTTTAAAACATGAACATAATAAATTGAAACAAAAACTATTTTATTTGAATTTTAAATAAATGTAAAACATTATTTTAAGTTAATTTCACCTCATTGCTGTCTGTCTGTATGCTAAAAATAGTTCACAAAATCATTTTATAGTGCAAAAAAAAAAAAAACACCACACATAGTCGGTTCGTACTCATTTCTATATGAGGGGTTGTGAGAACAAAATATATTATTTCTAAAACAATTCATTGCATATTTAATGAAGTATAAAATATCTACTAGACTGAAAATGTCAGAAAATTTTGTTTGGCACACATACCAGAAAATACATTATATACACTCTTGTTCATAATAATTGAACCACCAAGAGACATTCTAAGCGTATATATTACTAAATATATGTATAATATTACATACGGAGTAACACTTCGCATATTTTAACTGGTTCAAGTTTTATGAACATGAGTGTGAGGAACTGAACTATCTAACAAATAACTTCTTTCAGACAAAACTAATTTAGCTGTTCAAGTAGGTATGGGATGATCGATTAGTAATGTAACACAGTTAACAAGTGAATATATCAAATAAATCAGTTGCGTTAATGCCACCAGGTGTACGAGGATGAGGATTGATGAGTCTTTAGAAAGAAACAGTAAACATAATTCTTTTTAGGTAGTTTTCATGAAAATGGACATATTTATAAAATGTTCCAAATTTTTGCACACTTATTCAACACTCACACTTAAAATTTGAAATCGATTGACCATCTCAAACTCGTCAAAAACTTAATTAAAGTTCGAATAATTAACAGGAGGAGTAATGAAGACTACTTATTTCAAGGAGAATTTTTACCAGTTTTTTATTACTTTTAATAAAAAAACTTAAGAATATTTTAAAAAACTAGCTATAAATTATTGGATTTGTTCTGCGTATTTAAAAAATAACAAAATTATTGACCGCCTCATTGTTTAGTTATAACAACTCAAAGTAAAGCATTTTATATTATTTTAATAAATATACGTGTCGGCATGCTGAACAGATACAACTTGACAACACTGTGTACGTCACTAGACGTTGTACTATTCGAATACATGTATGTAAACAAACAGTATATCAACTGTCAGAATATAAGCGACGTTGCCGGATTGTACCTGATAAAAATGTTAGGTAGTATTTGTATATACGTATAGACTTTATCTATTCAGTACTTCAATATCTATTTTGTTTGTCCAATTTAACTAGCATAAAGTAGAACTATTAGAATGATAATCAAGGTCAGATGATATGATGGGGGTCCATTGTATGAAAATTGTAAAATACAAGATTTAATTCAAATTAAATGCAAAAATATTCGTGTGGTACATAATAAATTACATTTCTAAGTATATGTAACAGCATGCATATAGGGTAAAGGTGTGCAGTGGTTATGTACAGTGGACGACAATATATCGCCATCAATATGGCGATGCCAGCGAACATGGTTCATTTTAAATTCAAACTAAAATTAGTTAATGAATGAGGAATTTTATAGCTCTCAGAGCAATTTGAACTTGCTTGTGATAAAGACGACAATTAATTGTACGTTTTACTTTAGAAAGATACAAAATCTTTCGTTAATTTTCTAAGCACGAAATAAACAGTTTTAATTCAAATAAATGTTCATTTATCTTCGATTTGGGACCGTTTACAGACTTTATATTACTTTATTTAACATACACATTGCCCAAAATACCATAATTACCCCATAGAGTATGTTTAAATGAATATTTGCTATGAAAATAAATTTTAAGAACAATGAAACATTTATAAAGCTGACTGGCTGGCTGGCAGAGCAAGCTTTAATACCCAAAGCATTTATTATATCATAATAAATGTATGACTGCTATTACAATGGGTTCATTTCACACTGAAGGGTGGGCACTCAAAACATAGTTCGTTTTTATACCAGTAACTCTAGATGTAAGTATTCATGCGAATGATTTGGTGAGCAAGTGCAATAGTTTTTTTTTTGATACATGTTTTTAGTTTGATGAAATAGAGAAGACTTCTAGGATGTAAGACGTAACGTAGTGTGTACGATGTGTTTATATCCTACTTCCTTGTGATTGGTATACTCTGATCATGTGACTGAAATGATTGACAAAGAAAGAAATAGTAAACAAGGTGAGAGTTATAAGTTGTTAACAAATATGCGATTGGTATATTTCAAGTCAATTTAATCGTGTGGATAGCAATGTAACTTTAGTTATATCACATATTTTTATTGCAATTGAAAACTTTCATCAAAACTTTCATGTGTAAAACCGAGCTATGCTAGTAAGTATTCTGAAAAATGAAGTTGAATTTATCAGAACGAACAAAAAATTCGTCACCTAGGAGCAACATAGATATAGAAATAACAGTGGTTTCGAGAGAAACGAAAAGGAAATAGGATTACATTTCATGTATCCAGAGCCTAGCTTAGGAATCCTTTAAAGAGCCTACAAAAGAGTGATCAACGAGTGGATAGATTTTAAACATCGCGCTCACTCGGAATCTATCTATTTACTTATCTTTACTCAGAATAATAATCTGCTGTAATTATTCTGAAAGTGAAGAACGTTGTTGTATTTTGTGTGTGCCAGCCTGTATTCCAGTATACATGGTTGATGTATTATGAATATTCAATTTCTTTTCGATAGTTAATATTCAAGTTATAAATTTATTATGAAAAATTGTTGAACAATTCATTGATCAGTGAAATAAGAATATTGATGCACTGTTTTAGGGTTAACTGTTGGTTAATAAATCATTTATAAAACAAATTAAATCACTTGTCTATTGAAAAATGTGTTCATACCAAACTAATACTACAGGCGAGACGGCTTCAAGGTTATTTGAGGAAGGTGAAGCGAAGCATGCAAGTTTCTTATGCTTTAACATTGTGAATGTCATGGTCCATCATATCTGGTACAAGAATGATAGCTAGCCAAATATTTGTACAAGAAATGGAATGTATGACCCAAAATAAGTAAGATTCAAATAAAATTTCAATAAAATCGAATACGATTTTGTTTGGGACCTGTAGATACATGACGTAACACTTTCGATAACATTCTGTACTTCTGTAATATAATTTTGAAGTGTTGATGAGTGTCGATAAGTGTTTTAAAGAATACAACACAAAATCAATTGCGGACACACGTCAAATAGAACGCTAATAGCAACGCACTCATTGTTTGTTAAAAGTGAGAAGACAGCCAAAAAAAAATTGATTGACGTATATAATGTCAGCCAATGACTATTAGCTATCGATTTATAGGTACTCATCATCACATTAGTGGGTTTATTAAAATTATATTGAGTTCGATGGTGTTACGGCATGTTTAAGGAAGTTGGAGCGAAAATGTTTTATTAAAAATTAATATGGATAGATGAAAAGCCGTCATTAGCGAAAAAAATCTCTTAATATTTGTATATTCGAAAAATTTATAATTAGTAAAGTTGTAGTAAATAAATTTTAATACAATTCATTACCCGACTATATTTTCTATAACTCTAATATTTACAGAAATATTTACAATTTAAATACAATATCAACCCATAAAAATGAATATTCAAATAATGTCACACCATGATTACTAGAATTTTTTACAACCTAGAATGAATTTTCCTGGAAAGAATGGCGTCAATCAATTTACGATCTGGAAATGCAGGATCTATACACGAAATGGATCAACAAATATTAAATTTGATACATTAAAAATTGATAATTTTTACTACTATAAAAAAAATAGTTTCACATAGTTTGAATATAATTTGAAGATTTCATTGGATATGAACCTATTTTTTGAGAGTCACATCTACGTGCCCCAACCGCCTTAAGTAATGTCATATTTGATTTGATACACATGACAACAGAATTCATTCATAACAAATGATCGATTCAAGTGTGTCGTGTCAACTGTATCAAGCTTTAAATCATTTATTATTTTTAAGAAGTGACACCATTATTTTTTATAAAGTATGAATTGTTGTTGTTGTGGTGTGTGAGTGAACTGAAGTGAAAACCATTAAATATCTTGAAAAAGTACCAACTTCAAGATGCGTTTAATGTTCTTTATAGAACCGATTCTTCAGATATTTCTACGACAAAATGACGACCTTGTTAGACAATAGCAAATTAAATATTGGTATGAAAAAATTAACTCATTCATCAACAATCGAACCTCGAACCTTTGGATTTCTTAGCCCAGTGTGCTAACTGTTAAACCATGGATTAATCTGGTGAATGAATCAATTTTTTATACCATTGACAGTATTAATTTTTAGTCAACATCAACTTATTATTCAGCGTCATAATACAATACTTATGTCGACTTCCATTAAGGTTACATTTGACATAGTATGAAAGAACTACCGTATATCTTACCGTTGACATTTTTGCAGGGGGGGGGGGTAATTTTCGGTTTCCTGACTACAGCCTAATATCTATCTTTCTACTAAAAATCAACGGACAAGTGAAAGTATTCTAGAATACTGATGATTATGATTATTATGTTGATGAGTCTCACGTCAGACGATGGCTCTCACGCTACGACTTACATTTGACCTTCATAGATTTTTGGTTTCTGAGATACAAAGGCCTAAATAACGTCTCTAGCCCTTCCTGTAATACATAGTACGATAAGTGTCTATACTTAAACTTGACCTATCGCATCACCGTGCTTTGTGATATATTTTCAGCATCGATAACAATACCTCCTATATTCTACGTGCATATAGAGGTAATAAACTACAACAATGGTTAATTATTAATTAAAGCGGCATCCAGTCATTTTATAGGTCAATGAGTGTTCATTTGTTTATATTGCAGCAATCATCAATTATTGAAAAATGCAAATTATAGGTGAAAAGTGCTGCTGCCGCTTGATTGCAAAACAACAAATATTAATAAAAACAAACAAGTAGTTCATCGATAACAAATTACAAATCACGTATTCACAGACAGTCCAGCGAGGTTCTGCTGAAAGTATCATATAAAGGACGACTCAAAAGGATTAGAAATTGATTCTATACTCTCATCTGTCAGGAATCGAACTCTCGGTTTCATCCTCAGCACGTTTATTGTTATACTTTTGATTATAAAAGCTTTTATTAGACTTAACTTCTTGGTTTTGGTCAAATTTTGTAAGCCATTTTTAAACTAGTTCGCGACATCAAAGTGAGCTTAAATTTTGTAAATGTATACGATGTTAATGACAACACAATAACTTGAGTTGGTCCCATATTCGCTGAAATAATAATTTGATGGCGTCAATATGACTGGGAGGGCAAATATATCAAATTGATTGTTTTGCCTTTATTTTCTGGAAAGAAAACTAAAATATGAGCTTTTATAAGTAGTTAACGCACTATAAAGCAAATAATAATTAAATAGAGTATTGTAAAGGCTTGTGGGGGATTATGTTGATAACTTCTTTGACGAAACACGCAACAAAAACTGTCCATAATGTCAATTTGATTTGAATCATCCCTTACATACACCCCCCCCCCCGCCATTGACTGATCCTTTGTGTGGGGGACTACGTATATATCTATTATTGTCATTGATTTATTAAATACTTTTCGTTTTTTATAAAACTGTCATCAAAATAAATTATTTACAATGCTGCTAAAAATCTGCTCACAAAATAATAAAAGCATAATAAATTTACAAACAGTACGACAACAAAAAAGCTAGGGTTCCGTACCAAATAGTTGAAAAGGAATCCAAATGGTGTGACTTCGTCAGCAACTAATGTTCACTTAAAATTTGGTACAGTTATAGAACTTGCTTGCCCGCATCTATCTAACCGTAAAATTTCATCAGTAAAATAACTGAAATTTTAGTTAAGCAACTTTTAATTTGTATACAAATGTTTTTGTCGGTATATAGTTAGTTATACAATGTATTTATGGCGGAAGCGATGGGTAGTCAGATTCTATTATATTCAGTCTTATATAAACACACACTGATTTGCGCTTCCACCATATTAATATATGTTTGGGATATCCTTGCTAACACTGTGAAGCCCTAATAAAAATCAATTTTATTTTAAATTTTAATTACTCTAGTAGAAAATAAAGAAAATAGCTTAAATACTATATACAAAGTTCATTATAAATGGGTAGGTTGTTTATTTTACTTCATACACACACGCACAGATGTATAAAATACAAAGTAAGATATAAATATGCTATACTGAGGTCTGGATTTTGGATTCCTGGTGGATGAATTAATTTTTTCATATCAATATTTAATTAAACAATTTAATGACATGTTTGTCTATATAATATACGCTAGTTCTTTCATCTCAATGGAAATTTTCATTAGTATTATATTGTGATGTTTAAGTATACCCAAATAATATATCAAATAGTATCAGCACAAATTGAATGCAAATAATCGGGATAAAATATCTCCATTTTAGGAACCAATTTGATTAAACAATACTTGAAATAAATTCTGTATAGTGAAGGAGTTATTTGATATTTAATCCAACATGAGACACGTAGAATCATTTTCTTTTACTGATCATTTAACTGTTCAACATTGTTACTTACATGTCCTTATAGTTCTTATTCGAAAGAAGGATCCATCTATGTAGTAGGTATGTACGTATGTATGTATGTATGTATGTAAATACTATGTATTTTATTTATAAGTAGATTATATTTTAGGTATATTACGTGCCGTCCATTTAAAAGTTTCAACACAATATGGAAGTGATTATAGAGTATATATAATAGAAATTACAATTTAAAAGCTTTTGTGACTGAATCCACTATAAAACTATTTTCATTTCAGCATATTATATATGTATAATATAATCTCGTAGAATGTACGATGTTCGCCGATGACCATTAATATCTCAAAATGCTCTGAGAATTTTTCAAAGATTAACAGAGATATATTAATGATTAATTGTCTCTAAATTAAACAAGCACTTAAAAAACACACTTTTACAAGATTTATTATTATTATTATTTATGTAGTTTTGGAGAAAAAAAGAGCTTAAATGTTGAATAGAAACGAAAATCTGGGTAGACTATAGAAAACCTGTATGTGATTCTACCGATGGTATTTCAACAGATTTCAGATAGTTTTCATACAACTATAACTATAATTATATTGGGTAATTCAATTAATATGAAAAGTTTTATAATCTGAATAAGTGCATCCATAAACTGCAAGTAAGTTTCGTCAATCGTACTATTTATATAATCAAACTGTTTTTGTCCTGGTTTTTTGTTGAGGATCTAGGAAATTATTACCGAGTATTAAAATATGTGAAAAGAATCATAATCTATATTAATTTTCAATTTTGATATGATTTGACAAGACTTTCAAGTTACAAACGACAGAAATTCATTTATAAAATCAGTATGTTTTTTGATAAATACATCCCTCTCTCTCTTCCAAAAACAAATTAGTACTTCAAATCCTTTGTGATTCTTAAATTTGACCGAATCACCGACTAAAGGATAATTTTCTTAAATAAAGCGAATGTCAAGTGATACCAATCACAATTCTAAGAAAATTTCAGTTTATTTATTTAGGTCTTTTGTTGTTATTATTTTATAAATATAGAAATCAAAGAAAATTATTTGTTTTTATCAATGTACAGGGCATTTCGATTTTCTAACCAAAAATTGTTTATTTTTGAAAAACAAAGTTTTTGGTTATTTATCAATAAAAAAATAAAAATAAATAAATTAATTACTTCAATTATTACAATAATGTCAAAACCACGCTTGGATTTTAGGAATAAAATATTTTTTCAGGTGCAACATAGATGAATGCACTCTTACTGAGAAGTTTAAATGATGAGTGGAAAATTGCTCTACTATAATCAATAATTTTGACTCCATTTTTTCGAAATTTTAATATATTTTCAGTTATTTATAAAAAACTTTTCGATTTTTGGGTTTCGCTAGATGGGCTATATAATTTATATGTAACATAACATAATTGTATCAACTGTAATGAATCATTCAGTATCAAAAGAACATATATATACAACCAGATTTGTTAAAGTAAATAGTATTGTATAAATTGTGTATATATATATATATATATATATATATATATATATATATATATATATATATATATATATATATATATATTTACAAAGGCAAAGAAGGAATTTTCTCCTTATTAATCGGATATAGCATTACGCCTGGAATTTATTTTCAACTTCCGTCTCTATTGTATAACGTATTTAAAATGTTAATGTAAAAAAAAGTATATATATATATATATATATATATATATAAGTATAGACAATATTTTATAAATGTAATACACAGTTTAAACATATGTATATGTAACTACAGTGTGTTCAAAGAAATAGTTGCGTTTATTCAACGAATCATAAAACTCCTTCAACAAAACTTAATCGAAATTTAGTGGAAGAAATTATCAAGGTTATTTAAATTTGAACATAACTAAAAGCACAATTTTTGTACTCAGTGGCAATACGAGCTTTTCATGATATTGATTGCACTATATATTACATATAATGTTCTAAATAACTCCAGTTTCGCTTATTCGTATGTATGTGCGTCTCTTCGTAAACTGGGAAGCTCAAAATAAAAGAAATGCTGAGATTTTATGTATATAGAGCCAAATTGATTTCAAGTTCGTGAATCGATGATCGGGCAGTATACTATAATCCACTTTAAAACCGTAAGAGATAGATATATGAAACGCTTAACATATTCCTTTTGATAAAATAAAACAGACTCAACTTTTTAATTTTTTATTAAATTTCAATCGTACTAAATCTTTCATATATAAATCGTATTAAACTTTTCATAAATTACTTGCCATATCTTTTCGAACACCCTGTACAAACTACACTTTATACATATAGTGTTTTTTTTTTATTAAGAGTAAAAATAAAAAACATAATCGTGGACTTATTTGTACGAACAAGTAAGTACGAGTATATCAGAGGCTTGTAAATATCCATTAAAATATTAACTTTTTTTGCACATATTATTTAATACGGTAAATTGTAAAAAAAAATTATTTATACGATTTCTTCCTACTTCCTTTTTTTAATTTATCCTATTTCTACTATAAAAACATAATATTATTTGATAATGATCAATATTTGCCTGTTGACATTATTATGTGCATCTTTGTATTAGTGGTTCAAACCATGGAAATTGGAATACACATCCATTAAACTCTACTCTTTAAAAAAAGCAAGTGCATGATGCTATACTAAAATGTAATAAAGATATAATAAAATTTATTAATGTTCAGTATAGCATGATTTTTTTATCTTTTTACCTAACAAGCAACCCACAATACACTCTAAACTAAAACTAAAAAATATTGAATTGTTTATAACAGTTTTTAAAATTTTCCTTCAATTTATACCTTTTTATCTTTTGAACGGAATCCTAAAAACGAAAACGAGGAGTATGCCAGTAAAATCATTAAGGGGATTGAAAATGACATTTAAAATTAGTCATCAAACGTAGGTATATACATCATTCATTATTTAAACATTGATTTAATTTTCTGAAAAAGGAACTGTATTTCCGAAACTGGACCTTTATTATATTTCCAAAACTATTACATTATTCCATTTTATGTGTTTTCCAAAACTGTACACAGTAAAAAATAAACATATTTTCTACGAAAATTTTTGTTTAATTTAATAATTATAATGGATTTTCGTCAAGTAACGACCCATTATTCAATACTATAAACAGTTTTTCAAACAATTACACAAACTATTTTGCGTTGCCATCTATGAATACAAACATAAAACAGAAATGCAATAATGAATCGTTGGTGTGTAACTTTGCTAAATGGAAATACGACGATGCGACGCATGTGGTGAAACATGAAAATATAAATTGTACGCATTGATGTAGGTATGTATGTTGTGGTCCCTTTGTGAAGTCTTTTCACGAAGATAGCAGGTATTTCATCAAACATCGCCGTATTCTGTATACATGGAAAGTTACATGTGCTTGTGCTGGGACGCTTCGCAAAAATTCTATCTTATTTCGACGGATTGTATCTACCATGATCTGTAGTAGTCAAATGGATGAAGCTTCGTAAAGTGTTAAAGGAAAAACACCATATTGTATTTCGTATTTCTACGGTATTTTTATAGAAACCATAAACTATATTAGAAAGCTGGACCGTCAGATAACGGTTGTAACTTTAGAACGGTTTAGGAGTATTGAACCTCTGACTATTTTTCTGGAGTCAATACATACATATTAAGAACGTTTCAATAAGTTAAATTTTTTCGATTTTGACTGTACACTCCCGTTAAATAAAATTGAACAGAACTGAAATGTTAATTTTCAGATCTGTTCAATTTTATTGAACGGGTGTGTATATATGTGACATTTATTATTTTAAGTACAGATTATACAAATATTTAATAATACAATGAACATGATCATATAACGATGATAAATTGAATATGACATTGATTGTGTCTTCTACTCCGCCTCTATTGTGTCCTTATAATATGAACTTACACAGTCTAAGTAACTGAATATAGTAGGTACATCAAATAATAACATAAATGTTTTTAAAACATCATAAAAATGACAATCTTCTACTTCATCTTCGTCCCTTCTCTCTCGTCTTGTCTGCGTCACTATAAAATAAGAAAAAGTTCACAAAGTAATAAGAAAATACTTCTATTGACAAGAAAAATATGTATAAGGGTATTTTAAAACTTTGTGCTCTTTTAAGAATACCATGGAAATAGTAAATTAAAACTTACAGATCGGACGAGAATCGAGTTACGAATCTTGCATACGTGCATGCAGGCAGCCAATAATAGATTTGTAAATAGACCGGAAAGACCGTTGCCTAGGGGTGGCAAAAGGGCGCTCAATGGCTTTGGAATACCGTCAAGTTTGTTCACGATTATGGAGGTAATACTCAAACAAGTCACTTATTCACAAGTGATTTCTTTTACACTTAAGTAAGAGTTTTCTACCTTTTAAATATTTAAAGTCTCACTTGGGTAAATGCGGCCGTTTGAAACTATCTGGAAATCCGTAGCCAATGTAGTTCTTATATGGTAACTATTGCATTTCCATCTAGTGGTAACCAGTTGAACTGTAGTCACATAATATTTAACATTTAAATATCATGGTGCTACTATGGTTTATTTATACTTGCTGTTAGTTGATTACATACTTAAATTTGTGAAGAAGTAATTGTTGTCCAAGTGTGTTAAAAAAACTTATAAAGGGTCAATAAAATCAATAAGTTAATTATTAATTGTTAAAAACTTTTCTGAATTTTTACGTAAGTATCCATCTTCGTCAAAGATTCCTGACGAAGATGGATAATGAAATTATGGAAAAATGCTATTGAACTTTTTAAAATTAATAACATATCACCAAAATTATTTATTGACGCAGTTCCTGCGTAACGAATTTTTGTTGCGTTGTATATTCGTTACCTAAAACATAATGAATGGTACAATTTTGGACACCACATTGTATTCTATAAAACTTTTTATAACTCTTTGATATATATTTGCTAATGTTTCAGACAATAATGAGAAAATGTAGTAAAAATTGACATTTTCAAATTGAAGTATTTTTATAAGTTGAAAGTAATATAATGACTTTTATAGTTGAAGTGTTAGGGGCCTTAAAATTGCTCCTCATTCCAATGATTGGGATATGTATGAAATACGTGGTCCAATGTAGCTTTAACAAGTTTTAGCATGGACTTAAGAATGATTGAAGGAACAAAAATCAAAAACTGAACTGTCCATATCAAATATTGCAAACATTATCGACTAAATTAAAGCACATTAAACTTTAAAAGAAATGGTCTCGTAACATTTGTTTTCTAAGACTGATGGTTGCATAAATATTGAGAAGGTAAACTTTAATAACATGTGCATACATTTGTTTCCTAATGAACGTAATGACTATCCAATCCCTAGCAACTAAATTATATGAATTTTTAATTTCTATAAAAAATTTGAAACGTCAAAGTATGAAACCCTTGGTGCGTGAGTCCACCGCACATTTGACCGGTCTCATTTTAAAATAATCTTTCGTGTAAAATGTTTGGTTATTGGATAAATGGACATTATTGAAAATCAATAGCATGAAATATTATTAACAATTTATAGTTTAATGTTTTATTGGCCTGGCCTGATTCATGCTGATAATATTTTATTTATATTATATTTAATAAATAAAATATTTTTATACTTTTATTAAAGTTGTTAAAAAGCTGTAAATAGCTCTCACAAATTGATCACAGTTATTATGAATATCTTGTAAAATTGATACCGGAAAATGTAATTTATTTTTTATTTGTTCGAAAGTTTGTATTGTATTTTATTTTGTAATTTTTAAAACCTTTTTCGAGGAAGACGTTTTAAAATTGATATGCTCTATCCGCCAGCATTGAATGGACCAATCAGAGAAATTGTGGAGCATGATAAATAGGTGTATATTGAACGAAAATTATCAGGATAAAAAATTCGAGCACGATCCATTGTTATAAACCATTTAATTACGTTTTAGTACAGTTTAATTAGTTTTTATAGTTATATACAAAACAACATTAATGTAATGAGAGTTGCCTATTCGGTAAAAAAAAAACGAATAAAGAGTAATTAAAATATTTTCAGAACACCTGTAGCACATTAATTTCTCCAACCAAATTTTAGTATATATCGAGTATTTAAGCAATGAACTCAGTTGTCATTTTCACTGGTTATTATTGAAAAAGTGATTCTTTGTCAACGATATTCCAGTTCGTATCTCGAAATGAAAAATAATTTTCAATTGATATTTTCCATCGGCCAAAATTTAATAATTATAATTTTTACTATCGAAAATCAACCATGTAATAGTAAAGCGCGCAATAGTAAATATATAGTTTGTGTGTTGTATTTAAAGCCGGGAAATTTTCTTCATGAAAACTAAATATACAGAGACATCTACATGGGAATGCTTGAACTAACAATAGTAGAGAAACAAACCAATGATTCTCATACAGATGGCGGTATATTATTTTTCCTTGAGATTTTCATACAGTTGATTCTGCGCGTTATGAATGTATTGACGATTCGCATACATTTCAAAAGAAAGTATTTTATTATGTAGAAATGAAATCACTTTGATGACAACAGCGGTAGCTTATCAATCTTAGTCACGTATTTTTATAACAGAATTAACGTTTTACGCACGAACAGCACTAAGTATGACTGGTACAGAGTGTTTCAAAAGTACATTACTATCCGATCGAAAACATAAATGTAAAAAGGGGTATACAAGTTTTCGCATATTCGCTACAAAAGGTAGAGATATGTAAAAGAAGGCAAATTTGAATCGTACCAAATAGTTTAAACAATAGGTGTTAGGGATGGATAAGCCCCTTTCGGTATCACAATGGATAGTTGTTCTAAGTGTCATTCTGGACAGCTTCAACATAATCTAACCTAGCTAAGAGCCAAACATTGTCAGAATTTTATTCCTTTAGTAGCTCTACTAGACTGGCCCGGCTAGAATCAAACCTCCCGATAGCCGACCACAGCACTAAGAGTTGTCGAGGTCCCTAGAAACCTCTCATTACTTTAGAAACCCTTATTTTGAATCTAATTATTCTTTATTTGTATCTTATTACAAACAATTTTGAAATTAAAATTTGTTTTCTAACTTTTTACCACTTTTGTGAAACAAATTTAGAGATGGTAAGCAAATTTCTACAAACATTACAAACCATCACGAAACCTGCTCACTATCCAACTACCTGCGCTAAATACCATTAATAAAATTATGGTTATTAATTTAAACATAATTAATGAATTAATGAATAGGAGGATATTTAGTCTTTGACAAAACCTTTTAAGAGACAAAGGTCCTCCCTTTCATAAAAGAGGATCTTCTAGAGGATAGTACCTATACTTAATAGTTAGCGGTAGAAACTTATTTAATATCTATATCGAATACTGTTTTAAAACATTTTATCGTCCAAAAATGTTAATTTAAATACAATTATAAATATTTTGAATATACAGGATGCACCAAAGAGAGGGTGCTCTGTGTTTGAAAACAACGTGTGACGGATTAAAAAAGTTTTTAATAAGAAATGACCAAATTAATGGTCATTTTATTACAATTTTTACCCTTTTTTATACTGCGATCATTATTTTTAATCGTTTCAAAGTCGGGACTAACCTTATTATAGGCTTATAAATATTTTTTGATATATACAGGATATAAAAATTGGAAATTTCGATTCACTTTGTTTCGATAACGTTAAACTTTTGAGGTGTATACGATTTTTTTATAAAAATATCCTAGGAATAAATTGTAAAAGGTTTTATTCTAAGCAAAAAACTATTTAGGCCATTTTTAAATCGACGTATTTCACATTAGTTCTCCTAAACATATAGACGAGGTATCCTTTGAAAACATTACAAACACACAGAAAAATAAACATTGTCTTATAAATGATAGCGATGTAAACGTTAATGACTGTATTGTTTTGGCTTCCAGAACGTTACACACAATTTAAAATCATCAAATACATATAATTTTCTACCCATATCCATATCCATATAGGTACATATCCCAGATCCCAGATCCATATCCATTACCTATCTCTTTACATTAACTCTGTTCAATGTGAGTTTTATTTTACTATTTTACTACTAAATTCAATGTTTTGAAGTTTAACGATCTGTAAACATTGTGTATGGAATAAATCCTTATTATATTATTTTAAATAGCAAAAAAATATATTTTCTGAACCCCCTGCCTACTATCATGAAGCTGGCACAACAATGTCAGCTTGTAAACAAAAAAGTTACGATGGTCTATGGTGCAATAGCTAGTATGACGATTTTGTATATATTCATTTGTACTGGTTGACAATCATTGATGGCAGCTAACCTATATGGCAGATGACCTATATATTTGTAGTGTGTAATAAGCCACAAAAGTTAGTACCAGTGAATGTACATGCACGTGAATGATTACGACTTAGCTATATGTAAAGTTATAAATTGGTGAAGCGTAGAAACGCGTTTAGCAAGGACACTGAATCGGCTACCATTGTGAATAGCTTACTAGGAGTAGATAAGAGAAAATCGGCTTTATATTGAAAATTACAATATAACTAAAATTTTTGTCTCATATGATTCGTAAATATGCTCAGAAATATATAAAAAGCATATCGCAGAATCCAAAAAAGTCCAGTGCCAAACGAATTCAAAAGCTACACGGCAGCATCGAAAAAGAAATCACGACGCACAACGATTACCTACATGACTATTGTTACAAAAAATCTATAGTGCGAGCCCAAACGTCGTTTTAATTTTGTATTTTTTGTTCGTTTTAATTGTTGTGCCAGCTTATCCGTCTACCATTGGGACAGCTTTAAATGTGTGTATTAAAATAAAAAAATAAATAAAAATTGACATATATAGAAAGTATTTACAGCAATAAAATCTTTTATTTATTTATATTTTTTAATTAAATAATGGTTTATATAACTAACTATTAATTTAATGATTATGATATTTATTTACGTATTTTAATTTGAATTATAAATAAAATATAATTATCTACACTATTCACATTCGAATCACATTTATATGTATTCAATAATTTCAATGGAACACAAGTGTGTCTATTTACATGCTAACAATTGATATAAATCAATTAAAAAACTCATTAACATCAGTACGCTTGTTTAGATTGAAAGCTCTGTTTACAATAAATTGAATATACGAGCATTTATCGCCTCTATCCCGAACGACTGGGTTGATAAGTTTATGAACATGCAATGGAAAGTTAAAGCAGTCCAACAAATGATAGCTGGTTACAATGCCATAAGGTCAACCTGACTTTTTGGCAACAATATGAATTTTTCTTTAAAATATCTTATTAGGATACCCCAACGTGGCTCGACTGGAATAACTAAATTAAATCTGATTACATAAAAATTAAACCCCTGCACTTACTTATTAATAAAAACATGTGTACAGTGTAATCAAAATTAGTCAAGTAGTTTTTGAGGCAAAATTAGTCAAGTAGTTTATTTGAAAAAAACAAGTTTTTTTATGTGAACTTTAACAACCTGTATCTGGAAAACGAAGCTTGAAAACATCCAAGTTCATATGAACTTTTCTTCTTATTTTTTGAAATATATCGCCTATTCAATTTTCCAGATTTAAATCTCAGGCAGGATCTGGCAATTATGTTAGCTATCCAAAATCGATATAGAGTTTTGACTGGGTACAAACACGCCTAAGATGCCAAGAAAACATAATCATACTAATACAAAAAGCTCATTTTAACGTGTGAACGTTATTTTACTTGTACGTTAGCGTGTTGTAGGGTATGACCGAACTTATTTTTTACTAAGGCTTCGTTTAGTACGGTAACGGAAAGGCAATTAATGTCGTCAATTAAAATGATTCTATATCGTTAATTGAGTTCCATTTTAACAGTAAACATTATTATTTAATTGCTTTGGGTCATGTCCTTTGGAATACTTTGCGTTTGGTACTGAAGCTGGTGACATTACAAATATGCCACGTGCCATAGCAACATGTTTGAGATAGTGATAGTACTATTATCAAAGGCAAATTTTTTATTTCTTCGTCTTGGAGGGTATACAACCCATCTCACCCATCTTGTAATTTAATGTTTGAGACTTTTATATCGAGAATTAACACTCAACTCAAAATTTAATTGCAACTAATAGAAGTACATTGCGTTGCCTGAGCTTCAATAAAATCCTTAGTAAAGAGTTAAACCTTCGTTTCCTTAATAAATTTAGAGTCCTAAATTGATTTCGATGTGTTTTTGAAAATTAGTTTTAAGGTCAAATGTAAAGTGACAGTTATTTGATCATCTAAAAATCTATACATTTTGCCGGTAACATTTTTGACATCTTTCTTAGTTCTCGAACCAAGTAACAAAATAATTTCTCCCGTCAAGGACTGATAAATTATGCTCCTATACGTCTGCATATGAACAATGGACTGTATTAATATATGATCCACTGTTACATATCAATCACTTTATGCAGACGGCTGTCTGTTGCATGCTTATATAAATAACAGTCAAAATGTCTGCATCCCCACTCATGGCAGATAATGTATAACACACAGCACCTAGAAGCAACAAACATCTGTTACTATGCACTGATAAATTATACACCTATACATCAATAAATTGTACAACAATACCTTTTTTTATAATATGTAAGGACCAATTTATACAAAAACTTGACAAATTATATACTAAAATCTTCCTCGAGAACCACTCTATCCATTGATGAAAATCGGTGCAGTAGATTTTGAGCAAATCGCGAACAGACAGACAGACGCGACTGGGGGACTTTATTTTATACTATGTAAGGATTTTAAAAATTAATTACTTTTACAATATTTAATATAAAGCTTCACTCCCCATGTTTGTTTTTATTAATTTCGTGGCTCATTTTGTTTTTCAAATATTCAGTAATTTAATATTTGAGTTTTATTCAATTTTTTTCTCAATACTTTATACATTTTTTGCTTTAGATTTCTCCTTTTTTTTTTGATATTTATTACAAATTAAATTAAAATCTGATAAAACAAATTTTATTAAATTATGAAGGGATTTTATTTATTGAATTTTGTAAGGGTTTTATTATTAGTTTTTTTCACATATAAATAATATATATTTGTTGAGGGTTTTTTTTTATACTGTGTACACAAACAGACAGTGGCTCAGTTTAAACAAGTCATCTCAATATTTTTGAGGTGAAATTATGTCTCACAAATTACTGTCAGATTTCAACCACTGATAACTTCAAGACTAATAATACGTTTACAATGGTTGAACCCACAACCTGCCTGTGATGTCATCACACCGGCGTGAAGAATTACGAATTAGCATTGTATAAAATTATAAGTTAGGAAAGAGCCCCCCTGTTTTTCATCCAGTAAAATCCACCCCATAACTGTAGTTATTTAGTTGTATCCAAATAAAATGGTATCAAACGTTCTTATAATTGATGTACAATTCATTTTCGAAAATAAATAAATAATATTATTTGATAAAAGTTTGTAAATATCTATTTATACATATAAATGTAAATTTTCCCCTCGAGCGTAATAAATGAGTGAATTTAATTATTTTTATTCAAAAACTTGAATGATAAAAACATTCAAACAGTCACCTTCTCGTTTGATTAGCGTTTATTTTCATTTATGTAAAATTGATGATGTTTTAATGACGAAATTCGTTTAAACACAAAGAGCTACAAAAATGTGGAACTTTTGTACACAACACTTCTAATAAATAATTAGTGATAACCAACCATAATATAGGGGCGTCTTGTACTATGGGCCACAAAAATAGTGCTCAAGTTTTTAAGTTCATTTGTACCTGAACCATTCGGTTTTTGGAAAAATATTTCGAATAATACAATTGTTAATATGGTTTCGAAAACCAAATGTATAAGGTGCAAATTAACTTAAAAATTTTGAAAAATTAGCCTTATTTTTGTGACCCATTGTACAAGAAGCCCCTACTATACAAAAGGCCTTAAAAGTACTGCTCGTTTTGTAAAGAAAATTTTGTAGTAGCTTCCAATAGCTTCTATCTCCTTGTAAAGGAAATTCACGAATAAACGCAACGCATTTTTGAAATATTTGGTACACATTTTTTAAACTACTTGTATTTTTTGTGATGATGACGTAATTTATATTTGTTGTTTAGTATAAATAACTCAACCTGTACCAACTGCGGATGTCGGTAAATAAATCTGTAAAAGTTTAAGAAAAATTATTCAGAAACGAAAAACATGTAAAACAGATTTATATTGAGTTTTATTTAACTTTACTCTCTCTGAATAAAAAGGGAAAATCAACACCATTTGAATTGGAATATAAATCCAATGGTAGAGAAACCACTTCAGATTTACCAATGTGAATCTGATATCTATCGGTAAATATCGGTAAATATGCAACCCAAATCTTATTCAAATTCCCTCTGCATGCACAACAATAGAAAAAGGTATAAAAGGTTTGCGAACTTTAGATTTCAAGAAATTTTACTGACATAAGGTATAATTTATTGTAGATATACTGTGAGTACCATATAAAATCTACATAAAAAGTACTCGAATGATGTTTATAGTCAGAAATATATAAGCGTTATTTGTAATTGACTTTGTAGAACTTTTAAAATACAGAAAAATGGAAACCAAAACGAAAAATATAAAATAGTGAACAAATCATAAAAACTTTTTGTATTGAATATCGATAGATATTTGAAGAAATATCTTCGGACTGTTTTTTTGACAATTTTTCCTCTATAAGTCCTAGATGGTACGTCCTAACGAAAAAGTCATAGTATAACCAATTAAAGAACATTAAATTACGCGTTGAAAAGAATAAAAAGTACCACACCACCTTTTGCAACGTACATCCCTATTTTGATTCTCTACTGACTGGGGTAACAGTGACAATGTTGTTTAAAACGACCTTCGTTAAAACCATTCCGATATTTATGGTTTAAATAGATAATGTAATTAATTTGTTTACAGTTAGCATAGCTACAAACAAGGCCTCTCTCCATGTTATAAATTTTAGTTAATTTACAACAGAATCATTTAATAACGGATTAGACATGAATATAACATAGATGATACACAAACAATATATATATATATATATATATATATATACCAAACATAAATCCTAATTTGATTATAAGCTGTAAGCTCTGTAAACTGTGAAGCTATAAGCTGTAACAATTTAAAAGTTCTATTCTATGTTTGAACGCACGCAGACAATAAATATATTGATGATTTATAGACTAACTGCGAAATAAAGTTTAGTTACAAACTCAGTTAGCTCTATGGTTCCAATGAATCTGTTCAGAATCAAAAAATATACTTTTTAGAAGAAAATTATTTTATTATTAAATTATCTACAGCGTGGGGGTGAAATAATTTGCCCAACATCGTTCAGTCCACTTCGATTGAGGCCACTTCGATTATACAAGAATTATATTTTTGTTTCATGCATCCGTTTCAAGATAGGAAAAAACTGTTATTTCATAAAAACAAACAGCATTTATTTGCTCGTTTTGATTTAAATACTCTTCATATTTATGCCATACATATAGGAAAATAAAAAAAATTGCTATTCTTTTAAAATGTGCCAAAATAGTTTGTTTCACTTATGCTGATGAAAATAATAAAAAAAGTTAATCCCAACGTTTGACAACACAATATTTTTAATTTAATTAAAGAAACTGGTATAATACAAAGGATATTTTAAAACCATATTGAACACAGTTTTTACAAGTGTTAATATAAAAAAATTATATTTTCTCATACGTTTCTAAACATTTGATTTTCAATCAGTTAAATAACTTTTTCAATTTCAATTTCCAATTTCTAAGGAATCATAGTTACGTGATTAAACTTGCCAAGTACGAAAGCTTTTAACGTATTATCCAGTATCACGCATGTACGCCTTAACATAAATTTTTAAATATAAGAATTAATAATATATACCTCATACAGAATATTTAATTTTATAGGCGTGTAACGGGCTTCTAAATTTTATAAATATTTATTGACATTTAATTGAAAAAAGTTTTTATTCCTTTTTTGCTATATAAGGAAATAAATATACATTATAGTCCAGCAGCTGATGGCCTATGCATACGCATGATAGAAATCCTCGCGAAACATCTGGCACTAGGTCATGATGAGAGGGTTGGTCCTACGCATTACTGTGATTTTATTATGTTTTTATTACTTTATTTCTTTTGAAAGGCGGTTGGCTATTCACTTAATTGTTTAATCGCATGATGTATGGTAAACTTGAGTGTTTTCATGCGTTGTAGATGCCGGACTAATTTTAGGGAATACCGTATTATAAATATTGCCGTTAAATTCTTTTTCCATTAAAAAAAATCATTAATTTTGATATGTAAAACTTTGTTCTTTATATCTTGCTTTTTTATGATGGTAAATATAGATAAATAAAATTTATAGATGTTTTTAAGGTTTGTGAAATAAACGATCGAATTAAAATATATTATTATTCTTGTTTCGTAAGTGCTTGTTCAATTTTTATCCATTGTAAGGCTGAATGGATGTAGGTACTAACATTTAAATTTTACCTACTTTATAGACAAATCTTTAAATAGGTCAGTCGATCAGATGATGGCAACATAATTTTAAACACAATTTGGAAATAATTCATATGATCGAGATTTTAACATTTTAATTGTTAGACTATAGAATAGTATACGCTTCTTCTTTCTTTCATTCAAGGATTCAAGGATTGGTGTCCTTTTTCCTTCCAGAAAATAATGTTAATTGTCATTTTTCATCATAATGAATAATTTTCGTTGATAAAGGGGAAGATTAGAGTAGAGGGAAATTCCGAATAAAAATGTGGTTAAAATATAAAATAATTTCACAGAAGTATAATTTAAATGAATTGTTTGTCGTGCGCCACTGTTTCTGTTGAGCAGTGTTAATGATATATATATATATATATATATATATATATATATATATATGTGTGTGTGTGTGTATGTATACTCCCGTTCAATAAAATTGAACAGATTCGAATCGAATCAGTCTCTCACAATTTTGATTATTCTTGTAAT
This sequence comes from Nineta flava, assembly GCA_963920215.1. Taxonomy (NCBI): domain Eukaryota; kingdom Metazoa; phylum Arthropoda; class Insecta; order Neuroptera; family Chrysopidae; genus Nineta; species Nineta flava. The sequence goes on from OY986042.1 coordinate 175,395, forward strand.
AAATGTTGTTTACTATACTTCCATTTCTTATTTCACACTTAAAATATATACTAGTTATCTTTGTTTATAAATGAATAATTATACAAAGAGTTACAAAAGTGAGGAGTTTTATGAAATGTAAGAAAATTAACATTTCACGTCTGTTCAATTTTATTGAACGAGAGTGTACATGTATGTTACATGTTGCTCAGTTTCCATGTGGTCGCTCAGTGCAAACTGAACGATATGCTTTATAGACAATCATAAATAAAATCAAACAAGAAATGTATTTTAAATTGTTTTACAAAACAACAAACACAACAAAATGAATTGTTTTATACCATTAAAGTATTAAACATTAAATTGTTGCTAAAGGCTGGTTCACACCATTCATTACTTTAGGTTTTGTTGAGATCACAATCGCATTTCAGAACTCTCTAAATCTATGATGTTACAAGTTTTCTAATGAGACAATTTTAATTTGATCAGAATGAAATTTGTTTTGCAACATGCTTTTGGTAATCAAATTCGTGTACATACCAAAGCGGTTAAGGGGGAAATGGAGGCATAGACGAATGGGAGAGAAAAAGACGAGAAATATATTTTCTAATATTAGTTAAATGATAAATAATATACCGAATATCTTGTATCTGTTGTAATTAAGAGATTCGCAGTTAAAGAAAATGTGGCTGGATGTTTCTTCTTCCACGCCACACAATCCGCACATAATGGACCCGTTCATTTGTTCATTATTGTAAAAAAATTTCGCACGGATATGTCGTGTAGTTTCACTTCAAAAATATAATTATTGAATTATGTTTTCTACTTGAACAATTGTTGGTTGAAACATTTTTTTTTCTAAAATGAATTTTTTAGAATATATTCAAGTGGTAACTTGTCTAATGATCACATGTATACATATATATTCCATGTGTAGGTATTTTTCGTTGAAAGCAGCTTATGTATATAATAGCATTAATATATTACTTATTCATATAATTGATTACGTGATAGTATAATATATAAATATACATATATATATATATATATATATATATATATATATATATATATATATGTATATATATATATATATATATATATATATATATAACTTTACATTCACCTACACACGTCATGCTTGTAGACAAATCTACGTGTAGTTACATGAATTTAAATGATAAATATATATATATATATATATATATATATATATATATATATATATATATATATATATATAATGTATGAAAAGAAACATTTCTTCACAGAGTAATACATCAGACTTGTCAAACTAGAAGAAGAACATTTCTTTCAAACCAACTCGAACGAGTATTCGAACGAGTATCTAAATGTTTTGAATATTCTTATTTAATTTTATAACAAATCGCTTCAGTAGATTCATCATATTCAATTTTTATCTCAATGATTTTCATAATACACAAAGAATAGCTCGTTGAAAAATCATGAAGTCCAAAATACTCTGCACTTTCTACATTTTACTGAAAGTGTTAAAGCTTAACTTGTTTGGGTCGTTACATAACTGAAATACATTACAGTTATTAAGTTCAATATTTTTATTTTTGACTACAATTTCGGAAACACAGTTCCTTCTTCAGAACATATATAATAAATATGCACACGTGACTAAACACAATAAACTTTGTCAAAAATATCTGAAATAATAATTGGAAATCAACAAATATTTCGAAGAAATTTTATAAATTAATGTCATGCTCAATAACTTGTTTCAAATCGAAAGGTTTTTTTTTGGAAAAACAAAGAATACGCAAACTACACGCTCATGGTCTTCGCAGTTTCGTATATACCTTCGAATATCACAAGCACATCTAAGTGATCTGAAAGAAAAACAATTGCTGGCCAAAATTTGTACATTCATGTGTTAACTCAAATTTTATGAACCAAATGCAAATTTCTCATTAATTAATGCTGTAAATAGTGTTTGTTTACTATATAAATAATACCAACATATGGAAACTGTACCGGAATAAGTACTAATATTTAATGATTAGTCTCCATCATGTAATCAATAACTTACTAAATATAAAATATATCTAATTGTATTCTATACGCATGGGAGTGCTGTAACTCAAATTTGAGTAACTTTATATACGAGTATGTATGCTTATAAGTATGTCTCCCAGTCACGTGTATATATTTAAGTTGGTTTGCTTCTTTTGGATAAGAAAATAATAAGCTAAGATTTGGAATATAAAACAAGATTGACAGTCTGATCTCTGGCATACAAACAATTCAGTAATAACGCTTTATAAATTTACGAGATCTTAACCTCCAAAACATCGTTGTTATTGGGAGAGTCATTGACAAACTGAGTCTTCCAATTTTCGATGTGTCAACTTCCGAAAATAGGTTGAATCTTCTCTCTCTAATCCGCCATTACTCCTTGACCGATTCTATTCGCTAACGAACTTGAGCCCTGAACCTAGAGCCTTGATACCTAAAGCATGTCAGAGAAGTAATAATCATTTAATTGGATTAAAACTGTGATCAATAGAGAATTTTACAAATAAATGGAAAATAGATAGCAACCTCAGTTTTAATCCGAATTCGAATGATTCGAATTTATTTTGTATTCTGTATTTATTCTTAGAATATTTGCTAAATTGGCGCAGCTCTAGCGTGGTAAACGGTTTAAAAAAAATATATTTTGTGTAACGTTTGAGAATAAACAAATGACTTTGCCTCTTTATTCATGTATGGTTTTTGATTGCATTATAAATATCAATAAGGTATTATAAATTGATCTTGGTGACGTATATCACTGATTTATTTAGAATAATATTGTATTTGAAATAGCAAATAATAAACGACAAAACAAACATATTCAATATTTATTGGTTAAATATATATCACAAATGTCACGTGACCACTTTATTGTCGTCTGTATTTATAGCTTATGAGAGTTTATATCATACCAACATTCATAATTAAGGTTGCTTCATCGTAAGCTGGAGGGTTAAGAATTATCATAAATAGTAATAATCGATAGGATCCCGTGTTTTTTTTTCTAACCTCAGAAAAGCGAAGATTCCTCTAGACAGTGTTCAATAGAAAAGTATTCCATTTATAATTGAATGTCCTTATAAACATTTTTATACCTGTATAAGGATTTTGTAAATAACGAATGAATAAAAATAAACTTTCGAGTTATTTATCTTAATCAAAACCAGAAAATGTTGACTCGATCTTTTAATGTTATTATTGCATTCAATGGGGACAATATAACATGAGAGGAATCGAGAACATTCTAGTTTATTTACAACAACCGAATTGGGTCATTACTTACACAATCTGTAGCCATAACACATTGTGGATGATAAAGTTTATTTCATTTCTAGGCAAAGAGAAAATTGGGGTGTCGAATGAGGGGGAAACATAAAATCTGGTATATCGCGCTTTTAACGTTGGAAAAATTTACTAAAAGTACAATTATAAAAATTAACTTTACTACATTTTGATTTCTACACTGATAGCAGGAATTTGTTTCCTCAAGAAAATAGATTTTCTTCAAAATATTTGCTTCAATAACGAAACCCTTGTTTTCTTCAGTCGTACGAAAAACGATATGTTTAGTTGAGTTGTAGAAACTTGATATTCTTCAACTTCACTACTATTACATTTTTCGATCATTTCTAATATTAAAAATATCTTATATTTTGTGCTTTCTTTATTCTCGAAGCCCCCTTTCTACTCGACGAACTGGACCATTGAAATACCAAAATCAAACACATGGAAAATATATATATATATATATATATATATATATATATAGAAATATTTCTTCAGCTATTGAGTAATCCACAACATCAACACACGCTGCATTCTATGTATACAACCATTCGACCAATGATCGAATTCGTGCATTACATTTTACTATTACGAATTCTACATAGAAAATTACATTATTATTTTTTGCAATATCTACTATTATTTCAAACGAAATGTAATTTTGTTCTGCCGATTTCTAATTTGTTTTTGTTTTCTTACTACTACGTACTGCTGTTATTTATACAAAGAAAGTTTTCTAGAAAGAAAATTTCATAACAAAAATATATATAAATAATAGAATTCGAGAAAGATATAATATAAAAGGTATTTTATTATTATTATTTTATTTAATGAACGTTCTGATAGGAAGAAAGTATGCCTCAAAGATAACAAATAATTGTGTCTCGAATTCTAACGAGATAATAAATAATATAGGACGGACGGTCCAACCGAGCTTTTTGTGTGAAAGGTCATTAAGAGACTAATATTTATTTTTGTAAGAATATTTATTATTAATATGACATGTGGTATAGAATGATTTTTTAAAAAATATGAAAGTTAAGCAATAAAGGAGCACACTCACACTAACCTTACGGGAAATGAAAAACTCTCTCCAAGTAAAACCTGAAATACTCTAAACCTGAAAAACTTACCTAATAAATATATCACAATCATTTTCTCACTGTTTTGAAAGCGAACATTTTGATTTTTGCTGGGATATCAAGTTTTGTAGGGACGAAAATTTTAGTTAGTTTGGTTGAATATCGTTAATAAATGAGAGACGGGATTATATAGAGAAATAAGCTTTAGACTGTATTCGTTTAAAACTACCCTGTAGAAAATATTATCCATAAGATTAACATTGTAACTATAATTGTAAAAATTATCATTTTCCAGGTAAAAATATCCGGTATTCATACTTCTTTGGGTGGTTTCAGCCTAAAACCTATTTTTCTATAAAAAATTAACTTTCTAGGACAACTGGAAGTATCCTAGAATATTGATTATGAGTGAGTGAGAGATTCAAAATGTCGACTTTTACGGTTAAATATCTTGGAAATTATTAACGCTGTAATGTTTAAATTTGGAACGTACTGAAAGTGGGTCTCACGTTTGATTAATATGAGCTCTATAGCTATTTTTGGTGCCTGAGACCAGAAAAAAGCATCTTTAATTCTTCATGTAAATTTGACACATTACCGTGCTATGTGAGATGATCCTTTTGATCCTACTGTATAAAGCTCTAAAGTATCAATTCATTTTCCGATCAAAATAACCACCATAAAGTACGTTGAATTTTAATTGAAAATGAAAGCTCATGTAATTTAATACCAACACGAATAATAATAATTAAATGTTATCTTTTGTTGACAAATTTTATTTATTTTCTCTTATTTCTACGAAAATGTTATGATTTAAAGCTGCTATCTAGAAGAAAAGTAAACGAATAAATAAAAGCTTCTTTTTTTTAAATATTGTTTTTTATTTATTATTTGAGAATGTTTCGGATTCAAAACAGTTGTTAACTTTTTGTTTTTGTTTTGAGTTGTTTTAGTTACGTTTTTATAAAAATTTAAAAACAGCACAACGATGAATAAAAAACCAGTAAATAACTTTGTTAATTATTTTTATCACCTCTACAGGGTGACTTATTTTATATAATGAACTTGAAAATATTACCCAAATAAAATTTGTTTTGCCCGGGGTAAGAGCCATCTGCTGGTGATCTTAGTTTTCATCCTGACTGTGATTACCCTTAGCTAGAATCGGTTAGCTGAAGAAAAAATACCACTAAAACTGAAAACATTACAGTTGATATTGGTTAATAATAAACCATTTTATAGCGGTTTTAAATTCGGTTCTTTCTTTTGTGTTTAATGGATGGGAATCGATCGTTTTTTGTGTGTAAAAATAATCATTTTAATAAATGTAAAAAATGATTTAACAAAACACATCATTTTTAAAAAACAAACAAAGATGGATTCCATTATATTGGATTCCAATAAAAACTTTCTATTCTTGATAAATATGCGAAAACATCTATATTCTATGCGGATTATGGGCAGGTCTATTTTACGAAAAATCTACGGAACAGGTTGAATCTACGCAACACATTTCTTTTTGCGTTGGGGGTTAAAAAAAGATTGTAATTAACCTTTTTGTGAAAATGATCCTTGTGAAAGAATTTCATTTAAAGAAGGATAATTTCTTCTTTTAAATGTAGAAATTTGTCTACTTTTCGAAAATGTACAATAATTGAGTTTACATTACATAAAATTGATATGCAACAGAGTGAGTATTGCTACAAAGCTTGAACTCGTTTTAGGGTTTAATTTTACGATCTAAAATACCAAAAATACAAAGTATACTGATACTGATGTTGTACCCAGAGAGATGAATAAATTGAACAAATCCACTTGTACAATATACGGTACGGTTGGGAGGGGAATGGTTTAAGGATCATAAAAGTTTTATGACTTTTAAGAGAATTCAAAACAAATACTCGCACACACATACGTCAGAAGGATACGACCATTCATTCATTCATCTGATCCATGTACCACAGTTTTGAAGCCACACACTTTACGTGATATCACCACAATATTAGAATATATTTCGTAAACGTGCATCATACACAAATACATTACTTATCCAATGAGTAGATAAAATATTGTAGCGTATACACAAGTTTTAGCCCTTTTTTTAGCTTCCCAATATAGGAAAGTTATAGTAGCCGGCCTTAAAATCGAAATAAAAATCAATCGAAAAGCGTTGTTGCCCATGATTTAAATATTAACATCGTTTTAAGCTAATTTGGAGCTTGCGAAACCGATGGTGTTGGTTACGTTAAATACAATTCAATTAATGGTTTTCAAGATATCTCATCCATTGTGCTCCATAGTTCCAAAATGTATGAATTGAGATGTGAAAATTTTGAAATGTGTTTGTCGCACGTTAAAATGAACCTGATTTTCGTGCCGTTTGGCTCAAAATTACCCTACAAAATGATTATTATCAAAAACGAGAACAAAAAATTTCTTCAATTTTTTCTTATTTTTGCCAAGGTACCCTTTACAAAAACCGCGAAAATTGGGAAAAATTTTTTGTACCCGATTTTGATATAAACTTCGTTTTAAGCTAATTTGGACCAAGCGAAACCGACGGCGTTGGTTAAAATACGATACGTATAATGGATTCGTTTATATCTACAATCAATATTTTCAAGCGTTACAAAGTCGGGACTAAACTTAATATACCCTTATATATTTACATATACCGAGTATAAAAACCGAAACATGATTGTCCACATTATAATGTCTATTATATATATAGTAAATATAAATACATGTAGTACGAATAAAAGCTCACATTATATGGTGTTAAGGTTTCTCGAATAATTTAACACGAATCTCTTTCTCTCTCTCTCTCATATCCAATTCATATTATGAGTTCGCACCATAGAGCTGGTATTAAAGATAGCGTAGGCAAAGTGTGGATGGCTGTTATCTAAGCATCTAGTTCATGCGTCACTAGCATTACCCGTTTGGGCTTCAGGCCCGTAAAAGTTGTGTCTGTCTAAGGAACATATCTTCCAAATTTCATGTTAGCTTTAGCTTTTGCTTGGCTATCATAAATCCATGAATCAGTGAGTCAGTGAATTATATATATATATATATATATATATATATATATATATATATATGTATATATATATATATATATATATATATATATATATATATATATATATGTATATATATATATATATATATATATATATATATATACATAGATAGAGGGTCAGTCAGAAGTAAAGAAAGATAGAGCGTGGGGTAAACGATTCTTTCATTTGGTCCTCGATCAGTCAAGTAAGTGGTCGCTCTCTCTCTCTATCTTTTATGTTATCTCTATGGTTTATATCATTATCGTATCGTATCGTATCGTATCGTATATGCATGCATGTGTATTCCCTAAACACCATACGTTCATATCATCATATAAAGCACTTTAATGTATAGAGAACATGAGTACAAAGGCACACATGTGGTGTTGGTACTGCACCCACATGCATGGTTATATCATCATAAACAAACATACAAACATGTTTGAAGAATGTCTGTTGTTGAACACGTACGAACACGTACGAACGTTTAAATTATGTATCTAATATTGAACATAGAATATAATAATGACGTAATAAGTAGTAATTAACGCCAATTGATTCAAATTTACATGAATATTCGAATGAGTTTATTAAAAATTATACACCAATTAGGTTGCTTGCGTTGTGTATTGTCATTAATTAATGTCTGGATTGTCGACTTTGTTCATGAAATTCATTCAAGTGCAAGCTCTATACTATACCAAATTTTTGTTTTGTGTATTTGTGTAAAAGCTAAAAATTGTGTACCAAAAAAATTGTAAACACTGTTTCTAACAAATGATTGTGCTGGGATTTTTTAATCCTGACAATTTTGATTTCATCTATACCTATTTCATAAGAAATTTTTCCATATTTTCAGAGCGATACTTTGGATGTATCTTTGGATTGGATTCAATGATGCATAATTGTATTGGATTCATAATTCGATTGGAGCAATACTTTTGGACTGATAAGGGCAGAATATTACAATTGCTAAGCGTTTGTCTCGATCATTTATACTGTCTTCTTGCATCCATAAATTTTCAATTGGCACTCAATGACGCTTTCTTCCTTATCCCAATTTGCATCCTCGAAAGTAGTCCCTACTATCAAACTTCAAATTTACAAAATTTCAAATTATTTCGGTGAATAATTATTCACGCACATGCTTCTACACTGATACAATGATGTCCCAGGTAAAACAAATGCAACGTGACAGACACGCACGGACGTAATCTATTTGTTGTGGCCTCAGGGACTTTAAACGGCATTATTAGTCTCAAAGTTACTAGCGATTCAAATCTAACTGGTATTTTGTTACACAAGAAAGTTCAAACAACAACCAGTATAACCAAAGCGAGTAGACTTTTTCACGTCAAAACTTGGGTTGTCACGCAACATTTACAAGCAAATTGCAAAAATAAACGGAAATCTAAACTTTTGCACGATAAATGCTACTGAACTTTATACTAAATTGATCCTAAGTAAAATATTCAGTGAGCCCCCAACACTGTTTTCCCATGTGAAAAACACGAGTTATAATCTGTTTACTTTTAGTAAATAGAAAACGTTGTGCTTCTAGATGCAATCGAAAAATAAAAACTTAATGATGAAAATTATTGTGACATCATCAGAACATTGAGAGGGCAAGAACCCTCTTGTCAATATTGAGCCAATTTTCCTTCTGAATAATTCACAACTTTTTATGAATATTTAATTAAAAACAATTAGGTTGAAATATTAAGTGGTACATAATATATATTATTTTGCATAGTATTTCATCAGATACGAATTAGGTTTATAGTCTAAGAGTCTACGGCAAGTTCAAGACTTTCGTCATGCAACACCCTAAAATTGTCGGTAAACAGACTGATATTACGCAATTTCTCAGAGCGTCACTAAAAATTCGTGTTAGATGTAATTGGGGATGTATTTTTAAATGGGCATATAGCCTGCCCTGATCCGTGTTTATGCTCAAATTTGGGTATGTTGAAAGTAAACCGAAGGAATTAATTCTCTGAATTATGCGGGATATTTGCTATAATTTTTAACATCAACTGTATGCATAGTTTTATCAAAAGTATAATCCTAAGTTTGACATAAATTTGTTACATAAAATGCGCTGAAAATAAATTTGGCAACTGCTCCAGGACTAATTTTATCAAAAGGAATTCACTACCACTTGACTACTGGAAACAGATGTTTACTAGAGAATACTTTTAATTTTGTGGTAAATGTATGTTAGGGAAAAAAGGTCGCCTATCCATCTACTTACATTTAAAACCAACAAACCTTGCAACTGAATATTAATTAGCTGTTTTATTTCTACGTATTTTATAGCTTTGGGATGTTACACATTTCAGAAAATAATTAAGAGGAAAGTTTTATTTGATATGAAATCTATGCACCGTGGTAGATCAACACGATAATTATTATTATATGCGGGAAAATCATTGTATATTGCAAACCATCAAAAATTGGAAATTTAACCCACAATTAGCTTTTTTGGAAAGTACGAAAAGCTATTACCATATTTATGTGAATTGCTCTTTGAATATATAGGGTACTTAAATCATGTGAAAAATATCCAGCAGTATTTGAACACCCGAAAATCCCTATTGCGTACAACCACTTTGTATCGATAGATTGCTGAAAGACGTGAAATAAACGATAAACAGATTTAAGGTTAGTCCGGGCACGGATCAATTTACGAGCGTAAATGATAATAAATTTTGTGGTAATGAACTCAACACAATTTGAACATTACTCAACAAATTAGAACATCAATGTTTGAAATTTATATTTTATAGCTATTTCCGTGCGGTGCCGGGTGGTTTTGAATTTCAGGTTATGGTGGGTGATATGCGCATGCTCAATAACACTACCACAAATCAAAGTAGGTATTATGCGATTTAACTATTTTTAGAACTATTTTATTAAATTTATTGTACGATAGGTGCTATCAAAAGTTGATGTTACTTTTAAAATTTGATAATTAATTTGTGTTGCATTGATTTGGTTTTCGAAAAAAACTTTCAAATTAAAATTGTTACTATAGTTATAATGAACAACTTTTATTTGAAACATTTTTTCGAAAACCGAATCAATTGGAAAATTCTAAAAACTAACATCAAGCTATTATCAAAGTTGTCTTTTGCAATATAAAAAAATGGTTCTTTTATAAAGTTCTATAATTATTTAATTGCCGATTTGACCATATCAGGAATAGACAGCCGGACTACCTTGTGAGTTGGTCAAAACCAAAACAACAATTTTTTTTTATATCTTCAGTTATTACGTTTATTTATGACGTCAATTTATCAAAGTTCTTTTGTTTTGCCTACTTTCTAGTTAATACCATCCATCCATCGTGTGCATATATTCCCATACATCAAATATTAAAAGAGGGAATATAATGAAATATTCCTTATCATTTTTATGTGACAAATCAAAATTTTATTTCCATTTTTTTTATCTATTTTGTGGAGAAAAATTCTGTTATGTCATTTTCATTTTGATTCATCAATCAAATAGAATTCACAACGTAACCGCCCAGCCGCGCACCGCGCCACACTCTTCTGCTAATAAATGTATACATCATAAAGTTGGTACTATTGGTACCAAAAGTGGCGTCAAGTTTGTTTCAGTAAATCTTTTTAACTGTGTATATTTTATTAGCGTGAAAAAAACAATGGTTTCACTGATGCTGATTAAAATAATCAACTCTAACCTTCGATAACACTATTTTTTAAAATTCTATCAATCAACTATATAATTCAAAACCATATTTAGCAACAGTGTCTAATTTAATAACATAGTTGTTACAAGTTTTTAATATAATGGAAGGATATGTAACATATAAATTCCTAGATACTTTTAAGATATTTCCACGGGAAACTAAGGAAAATTTTAGGTGTAAATATCGTTCATTTATATCATCCGTGATGTCACGTGTTAGCGTTGGGCCAGAAATCTAGGGGTACAGGGTTCGATACCGAGTGGATGAGTTGTATCAATATTAATTAAAAATCTGTTCAATATTTTGAAAAAAATAGAATTCTTCTTTAACAACCTTAATCAAATACATTATTTCAATAATTTTGTTTACATTTAATTTTTATAAATTACATTCCTTGGTGATCAAAAGTCAAACAGACAGCGCCATGTTAACAAACAAATCAAAGACAAATTTTGTTTGAAGAAAATTAATTCAAAAATTGTATATAAAAGTCAACAAAAATTTAAAAAAAAATTGTGTAAATCTTGAAACAAAACAAACAGAATTTAATTTTTAATTTTTTTTTACAAGTTTCTAACGTTTTTATATATTTTTTGATATTACATGGATATGTTGGAGAAAGAAGAGCTTTAAGTAGGATATAAGGTTATAACCTCCCACGGGATCCTTTCATATGTCAAGGATGTTTACAACAATTTATTTGTCAGTATTGAACACAGTTTTTGCACACACGTTCTAGATTCGACGTCAGCACTATATCTACGAGTATCTATTCAGTATTGAGTTATCGGAAACATGTTGAAAAATCAACTGAATATATGCACTAAATATACAAAATGACTATACAATTTTTTCTGTTTAGTTCCACTGTCCGACCATTTTTTTAGCAACTTCAACTAAACCGATTCTGATGAACCTTTAAAGACGGATATAATTCTCATGACAATACAATATGGCACCTACTATGAACCACATAATTTTATAGATTTTTTTTGCGTTAATCATTGAGTTTTTGTGAAAATGTTTCGAAAAAAAGTTGTTAGTTTGTTTCGAGTGAACAATTTTTGGCCGAAGCATTATTTTTGAAAACGAAATGAAGAAAGTAAAAATAATTAAAAATATTAGTGCCTTGGTTCATTATATAAATTTAAATATACATAATAAATGAGCTCTGATTGATTGATTGTCGAATCAATCAAACCGTTGTTTTTGTATTTGAACAATTCAATTTATGCCTTTTATTTTGTTTTTACCTCTCTTATGGATATGTGGAACCTATTAGGTCATTGTATGAACACCTATAATAAACATTTGTTTCTACGATTAACATTTTCAATCGTTTCGAAGCCACAGGCATAAACTTATAATAAATACCTTTGTTTGATATAAATACAAGGTATATAAAAATATATATAATGCATCCTTTTGAGAAAAAAAATACCTCAATAAAATTTTAAAATCCTACACCCAAAAGTTTTTGATATATATTGTGTACATTGTACATAGAACATTCAAGAACATTTTCTATAATATATATATATATATATATATATATATATATATATATATATATATATATATATATATATATATAAAATAAATACATAGATTAAGTAAAAAACTGTGAACAAACTCAATTTTTTAATTGAGTTTCTTATTTATTTGCAAAAATATATATTTAGTTTTAGAGTTTTTAACGAACAACACATTTTTATAAACTTACCATGTTTCCGTATTTAATAAACATCTCGGCGTCAATTAAAATTTGGCATAGTCCGTTACACAAATTTGAACCTGCGGCGGTTTAAAATCGAAGTGAATCTTTGCAGTTAAATCTGTGAAGTTTTGAAAATGAAAATTGTTCGAAATGTTTCTCCGAAACATTATCTATTGTCTTTAAGAGAGGTAACGCAAATATTTTAGTGTTATAAAACCAATTTTTATATCCAATTTATTAATTAAATTTTTATTTAGTACACTAAAATGGTTGGTTTTTACAGTTTTATACAAAACAACATCATTTCAATAATTTTTTTTTCAAGGGGTTAAATTTATGTATATTGTATTTTCTTAAATATCGCTGGGAAAAATTTCAATAATTTCACGAATAAAGATAATAAGGTCTATACCTTGGCAGATAATTATCAGAATTAAAAAATTTTAGCGCAAACACTTTAAACAATTTCATTATTGTATTTAGTATAGTTTATTGTTGGTTTCCTGTTTCATAAAGAAATGGTAAAGTCATGCTACACTAAACATTAATAATTTTGTTATATATATGTTTATGCCCAGATATTTTTATCAAGATTTATTATTTTTATCGTTTCCGCTTTTATCCGTTAAGTTTTATCTAGTACGTTTCAAGTTGTATAATGAACTATTCTGTGCGTTATCGTTCTATAACTTAATAATATAACTTGTTGTATATTTTATTCCAAGAATAAAATCTTTATTTATTATCATGATAGTATAATCATGGAAAATTACTACTGCATTTGTACCTCTATATGTACGTCGAATTAGAGGCATTGTCTTCGATGCTGAAAATTTAAGTTAGTTGCGTCGTGATACAATATTATCAAAAAGTTGTGTAGCGTATGCGTATAGTATGAGTGAACGTGTAGCTTAATAAGCCTGAATTTTAGTCCAAGACTGTATCGGTAGACACGTCACACATACGATACTTGTCTATACGTATATACAAATACTACCTAATATTTTCCTCCAGTTGATATACTGTTTGTTTGTTATACATGTACATATACATGTACTCGAATAGTTCAGCATATTGTGATGCACAGTGTTGTCAAGTTCTATCTGTTCTGCAAGCCGACACGCGTATTTATTTATAAAATGCGTTGTTATACCTAAACAATGAGACGTAAAAAAATTATCGTTTTTTTTTTTGTAAATACGCAGAACAAATCCAATAATGTATAGCTATTTAAAAAAAAGATTATTAAATGTCGTTTTTGGATTAAAAATAAAAAACTGCTAGAATTGCTGCTTAAAATGGGATCGTCTCCATTGCTCACCATGTCAATCATTCGAATTTCAATTAAGTTATCTCGAGTTTGAGACGCTCAATCGATTTCGAATTTTAAGTGTGAATCTATAATAACGCCCATTAGTACGAAAACTACCTCAAGATCAATGATTACTATTATGTCTTCCAAAATAAATTTTGATAGTAAATAAATAACAAGTGTGTATATATTCTATTACCATGCCGAATTGAATGATACATATTAAAGCTATTTGTTGCACTCAGTATATAGAAGTCGTGTGAGTATTTCTTACCATATTTTTTATGCAAATATTATACTATTTTGCACAATAAAACTTTACGTATGTTTTCTATATCACATGAATCATTAAGTGCATCTTCATGCAGTGCATAAATAAAAGCTCATGCAATGAATTTTAAATGTAATTAATTTCATTTCATTATTCTTTGCGTAGAGTAGAAGTATAGAAGAGTCTTCTGTTGTATTTCAGGAAATAAATTGTATAATTTAACTAATTTATTTTCTTGTAAATAAAAAAAATGTTTTAAAAGGAGTGCAGAGAAATTTCTTCTATTTAAAAAAAAAACCCGAGGATTATTGACCGTCTCATTGTTAAATTATGACAATGCAATCACCAGTCAAAGTTGCCGAGCGGTCTAAGGCGTTATGTCTGCGCAGTTTGTCTACTTGGAAACTGGGAGGTTATGGGTTCGAATCCCGACATCGGCAGTTTGTCAATTATTAAAAAAAAGGGGGCGGATAATTCACTAAACTGTCGGCGTATGGACAAGAACGAAGTAACCGGCTATGTTTTCGCCAGTTTCCTTCACGAACTCCAGATGAATATTGGCATAGTTCCTATGATAGTCGGGTGCAGCCGCATGTCCTTCCAATTCCTAGTCTTTACACAAAAATTCCTTCCATTCCACTCATATCCTCACATCCTTAGGCATCACAATGGACCTTCTGGTCGAAGTGTAGCCCGTCCAGGGTAGCCTCTACCATCTATCAATCTATGGCAACGCAAAGTGAAGCATTTTATAAATAAATATACGTGTCGGGATGCTGAACAGATATAACTTGACAACACTGTACGTCACCATGCGTTGTACTATTCGAGTACATGCATGTAAACAAACAGTATATCAACTGGCGGAATATAAGCAACGTTACCTGATTGTAACTTATAAAAATGTTCGGTAGTATTTGTATATACATATAGACAAGTACCGTGTGTGTAACGTGACTACCGGTTCACTCTTACTATACGGATACGCCTCACAATTGTTTGGCAATATTCTCTCATGACAACTACCTTAATGATATTCAAAGTGTTTAGGCCAAAGTGAAGTTTTGAATCGTCAACGGGGGAATCATTCCCCCGTTATTATAGCAAAACTAGTATTTAATTAAAATTCTATTCTATACAAAATAAAAAAGTTTAGAATATTTAGAAAATAAAAACACAAATAAAAATATATATTATATCAGCAGACACAACGAACTCCGTGTTCCATGTGCTTGGAGTCGTTCAGTTGGGGACGGAAGAACCGTGGTATGGGACGCCGTGCCGTGGGTAGATGACACTGCGCGGTATCGCGATCAAATAATTTATATTTTATAATAGAATATAAAGTATAACCGAAGAAAATATATAAAAATCCCTAATGATTTTCTTGCTTGTTTTTTTTTTTTAAGTTCACGTACGAGCGAGCCAGTACTATATTATATAGTATTAGGTACTAACTTTACTATGAGTACCTACTAGGTATATACTAAATACATTGTATGGTATAATTGAGTGAAGCATAAAATACATGGTTTAATTGAAATAACAAGAACGCCATTTGCATTTATAATTACGGAAAATGTGGGGGCAACTTATGTGTGCGGTAGTGTTTTGTTGTGGGGTAGACTATCAACGGTCGGTTATGTGAGGCTCATCGAGTCCTTATTTATGCATAACTTACTTAACACGTTTTATATTATAAAATAACAACTCCCTCCTTTAATGGTTTAAATATCCTGTTTGAACTGAAACAGTGAATAATAAATACATAAATAAACTATTTTTCTTACGGTTTTTCCCCTAGCGGTGAGATGTATTTACCGATCGTCCGTTCGAGAACATGATGTCACTTTTTCGAGACTGGTTGAACGGCAGGCATGTAGAACTTTTTTGCCTACTATAGTGAAGACGAGTTTTTATCCACGTAACGTAGCGTAAAACACGCCATATGACATTACGTACCCATTTTAAACATTACAGCTTTAATAGTTTCTAAGATATTTAATCCTAACTGCTCATTATCAAAATTCTATGGCACTACAAGTTGTCCGAGTAGGTATAAATTTATTCTATTTTTGCAGGTACACGATATTCCATACTTTTCTTGGCAAATTTTTTTCTATATTAAACGTAATAAAATCTAAACAAATAGCCAAGTAAAATATGAAATACCCTGCACCGGAGCAACTTACACAACAAATGTATACCAATCATGTTTCTTACTACAACAACGAATCGTTTTTGCTGGGATATGAATACTTTTTGTATACGGAAACATTACCCTTTTACATTTGTATTTTTAGTGGGATCAGTATATACATGATATTTAACCAATAAAACTCAGTTTTTTGTAGCTTTCACTTCTCTAATAAAGTAATTTAATTTCTCCCAAGTGAATTTATAAAGTATTAATATAAGTGTATCAACAAACTTTCTTTCGAATTAAGTTCCCCAACTACCTACATCCATGCACCAACAACCTTATAATATAATCTACAATAAAGTTTTTTCTAAAGATGTTTCTTTGAATATTATTTATTCAGTAGAAGTACGACGACTAGTAACAGAACGAATAGCTGATGTCTGAGGAGAATGATAAATCTAATTTCTAATCTTTTTTAATTTAAATAAACTAATTGTTATTTGTAAAGTAGCACCAGTCTCAAGTCTCAAGTCTCAGTAGTTATAGTAGATACTACATACAGCAAATACAACAAAAACAGATTTAGTTATGTATGCACTAGAGTTTGCATTCAAACAAATTACAAACGAAGAGAGATTTCTTCTTAATCCTTTATAAGTACAACACTGTCTGTGTATGTCCATGAAGATAGTGATAAAAGGTTGAAAAACTCAACAACAAAAAGGTGGATTAAGCATTGCAGTAAAATTTATGTTTAAACAAGCAAAAACAACAACTAACTGAGTGCATTGATTTAATACCCAATATATATTGAGTTTATAAAAAAACGTTCAAACTATGTTGACAACAAAATTAACTTTAATGTAAACAAAAGCTCTCCACTTACTCGTGTAAAAGTAGAGTCATTATGAAGACATAGGTGAAGAGCACCCCATGCTTTTGTTTACATTACAGTTAATTTTGTTGTCAATCTCTTCATTCAATTTTTAATTAAACAATACTTAATTAATTTTCGAGACTTCACCCATGGGTTCTTCCACACTGTACCTACTACCGGTAGACATGAAGGACACACCATGAACTAGTCAGTGAACTTACTTCTACTATTAAGTACGTCCTTTGTATATATTTTCTTTTCAAGTTCTATAACTCATCTAAAAACATAAATATTCATAAGCGACGAGAAATGTGTTAGTCTGTAGTTCATACGAAACTTACACAAGAGTTGTCTGCTTGAATGCTAAACTCTTGCAATATAAGCGGGTCGGATACTAGTCGCTATTGTGTTTGTTGAAAAACCGGAGTGCGACTTACAAAGAATCTATAAGAAGTATTTCTAAGGATACTTTATGAATGCTTGTGAGACGTAATCACGTATTGAACCAACTTCAAATTTTCTATAACTTCCCATACTTTCTATGATCTTGAAAGTTTCCAATAGGTTTTGGGATGCATCTTAGCTGTTCTTCTGGTATTATTTGTTGGCTAATTTTAAAAAGCGTAAAGGTTAAGTGTAGACCAAATTTGAAAACAATTCTTGACCAAATAAGTTATACCCAAAATGAATTTTGATTGCATACAGTCCTTTTCGATAATTCGATGTACCTAACAGTCCATTAACATTGTATGAATTGTTTTTTTACTTCTGCATATGTATAGATGTTTAAAAATGTCACTTGTATAAAAAGTTAAAAATGCAATTGTATATTAAAACTCTCTAACTAACCCCCTTTTTGAAACTGTTTGATTAAACTAGAACTCATTGGATTTAGCTTACTCCATAGTGGCAGGTGCCTCTCCCAACTAATGTAGAAAGAACGCAAATAGTCAGTATTATTTATTTTACTGTAAGTTTAAGAGTGCTTTTTAAATATATGAGAAAAAATAAAGTAAATTTAAATCATTTTAAATTAAATAAACAACAATAAAAAACAACAATAGAACACAACTATATACAACAATAACTTTATTCTTAGGTGTATTGTTGTTATGCATTATTGTTCGCGTTCTACTTTTAATACAAATGTTACGACTGCATTCAGAATATTTATATTGAACAAATGAATTATTGACAATATCTTGACAGGATTCATGTAAAAATGTACGCTCAGAAAACTTTAATGAACAAGACAGTCCAAAGGCCTAAGGATCATGAACGATTTTATGAAAAATTACGACTTGGACCCAACTTGCGCCATTCTTCTTTTCTGAATTCAATGTCTCCAAAATAAAATTTGACACCAAAACATCATGATGAAATAAACAGTTCACGAATTGATAATGAACTCAATTTATCCCGGATATTTAAATAATTAACTCAGTTGTTTGTTATTTGCAGTTTTGGTTTTGGTAGTTTTAATGTTTATGTAAATATGCAGCAGTTTCTCGAATGTACTGTCATGCTAGTCTAAATATACCAGGGGCATGCTTACACTATTTCCGTGATTTTTCCAGTTATGTCGACATACAATAATGTTTGACATACCACCAGGATAGCGAGTCAATAGACACTATCACGCCAAAAAATCAGTCTTAAAAAATAGGATTAATAATATTTGTAGTAATTTGTTCACTAATTTTTCAACAATTCGAGTAATTTTTGTGGCAACCTTCATTTGGCAACCAATATTCCCATTCCAAATACAAAAGTCCATTGAAAGCTTTTTAGATGACAATTTGTTTGTGTTAGAAATCAAGATTTTAAACTCACTGAAATCCTTTTTACAATTTTCAATACTTTTTTTTATTAAATCTGTTGAATTGATTTTAAAAACTAGATTATTAAATTTTTCAACCAATACAAGAGGTTAGGTCTCATGGGAAATATAACATCATGTTCTTTGTTAAAATATATCTATTGTTCAATACAAGAGATGAAGATTTTAGTACAAAATTTAATATTATGCATATGGTTCGTCTTTGTTGACTATTTCTTTCCACTGTAAATATATAATAAAACAATTTCGTTTAAATTGTTCCATTCAATATTCTCATATATATATATATATATATATATATAATATATATATATATATATATATATATATATATATATATATATATATATATATATATATATATATATATATATATATATATATATATATATATTATATGGGATTTAACATATAATTTCTTCCCTTCCAATATTTGTTTGTTTCTTTTGGAATGAAATTGAAAATAAATTTCCATAAATGTATAACGATATAATAATAAAATTTGATATCAAATGTCACTTGGAAATCAACAATATTTTTACATAAATGCAATTAAATGTAAAAAGTTGCGTGTCTTAAAGTTTTATAATGATATTCGTTATAACAAAGTTTTCTAAAAAAGTATTGTATTAAACGATCCTGAAATTATACAGTGTGTTCATTTGAAACGTTTCCATCCACAAGTTTTGTTTGAATGTGTTTTTGATTATGTAGTTGAGAAAAAAAATCTTCAATCAGAAGTTGCTAGCTTAAATGACAAAACATTATATATATTACATTCAAATATATATATATCAAATATAAATATATATATATATATATATATATATATATATATATATATATATATATATATATATATATATATATATATATATAAGTTTGCTTATTCAACACTCTTGACTTTTCGTACAAATAGAGTGCATTGCATTCAATATTGCATTTCTAAAATAAAAATTTTATAGAACAACTAACTGATTTAATGGTTTAAATAACCGATATATACTGAGTACATAATTAATGCAATACTCATTTGAATGCAATAAACTAAAATTGATTGTTTTGATTTATTTGTAATTTGATTGAGCTAAATTGTCGAATTTTTCGGTATTAAACCTGATCAGAATTTAGAATTTATTTTGAACGCACAAATAAAGATATTTGTGTTGTGCAAGGGACCAGTGACCCCCCATACTGGACTACAATATTGTATATTTATTTGAACTGAAGTACTTCCAAAAGAATATATTCAGTAAAACTAATATGAAATAAAGTTGATTCGTACCACTTTAGTTTTTGTTGTTAGATTGCTTGTATTGTGTAAATAATATGGTTTCATTTCATGAATGTTTTTTTATTTAAAAAAGTTTCGTTTCTCAAACTGAGTTTCCATATTTATAAAAATAAAATAGACTTGTGGAAAAAATATATATGAAATTCAACATATGGATGTGCTTATTATTTTGATATACAGTATTGACAATTTGAGTTACACTCATGTGAGATTTAAATGTCCTTTAACCAGTCAAACTGTCAAATGAATAATTGTTTTTGTGAAATTATAGTCTGAATACTTATGTTTATCAGCAACGAATCATTGAAGTAAGGCTTAATATTAAGTAATTCTTAAACTGACAAATTGCATTGTATCCTTAGATAAACTGTTCTTAAACAGACAAAGCAGTTCTTAAGTTTAGACTCGCGATATCGGCTCTGCTTACATAATGCTTAAATTTAAGTACTTATTTGCGCCAGCACATTAAATACTTTTGACGTGTCAAATTCAGAATCCCGCTTTAATCAATAATAATTATTATTTTATTTGAATAACACACATAATTTCTTCATATGATATAAAAAAACAAAAACAACGATGTAAAAGGTGCTTTTTAAATATTGACGCTTGGTGCGATATCTGGAAACCATTGCTTGGTTTTCAAATATAAATTAATGAAAAATATTGGTTTCAGTAATAAAAAAAATTATTTCAAACAGTTTCGCGAGGCAAATTCCACCCCTTCCTCCCCGTATTGATGCAAATGGATAAGGTGTGTGCCCAAGTTGATAACAAAGCATTCAACACGTGATAAAAAATTGAATATGATGCTCCAATTGATTCGGGGTATACAAAGTTGAAATAAAAATATTTTATGTATAAATTCAAAAATATACAATTGGATATCATCGAAAAAAAAAGTTTTTATTTCACTGTAGAAACAACTTTTACCACGATCTGTTTTGTCTGCTTGGTGTTCTGTTGCTCTGCCATATCAACAAAACATAACAAAAAACATATTAAAAGGAATAAAAAGGAATATAAGGAACGAATACAACAAATAAAATATACGAAAAAATAAATATAAAAAACAAAACTAAAATAAAAATAATGGATATAGAGGAAAAAATAAAACTGATACGATCTATTTGTTAACAACATACGGGAATATACGGGAATATATTTGTAAACAGATCGCATTTTATTTAAGAAGTATTGACATTGCGAAGTAGATATGTGATTTAGACTAAGCCGCAGTCAATTCACTCAAAATTTCTTATAGCAGGAGCTGCCTCAAATTATATGTTCAGAAAAATTTCGTTTATAATATTTGGTATTTTAACGGTCCAGATGATGAAACGAGAGTTTAGAGCCAGAAGGAAACACAAAATAAAGAATATCTCACTGAGTATAAGAAAAAACGAATATTGTGTAAGGAGTAAAGTTGTAGAAAATTAACTGTACTACAATTCGTTCCCTTATCATTTTTTCGGACACTATAATTTGGTACAAAAATATAATAAATATTTCTATAAATATTAGACAAACAGAAAAATTTTCCTTGGAAGCTATTCAATATTTCACTAGGAAAGTTTAAATTTGACTTGCTACGAAAATATCTGGGAACTTGCCAAGTGCTTTATTAACAATAGCTACTAATAACAGCTGTCCAGCTGTCATGTTTGAAGAGGCTTATCCATCCCTAGCCACTATTCCTTGAACCATTTTGAGTCTTTTACATTCATATGCCCTCATTTACACACCGCTACTTTTTATGGCAAATATGCGAAAACTTGGCTCCCTTTTACAATTTTGTGTTTGGTGGGATCAATTTTTGTAACGAATATGCAAGAACTTGATTCGCAGGTTCGATTCACAGGTGTTGGATGGCATCTGCGTTAAAATTAATAATTATGTCCTATTTTATGAACTTTATAGTACACTCCAGTTCAAAAAATTGAAACAGTATGTCACATTTGAAGCTCGTATATATTACTAAATATATATATAATATTACATACAGTAGCACTTAGAACGATTCAACTGGTTCAATTTTATGAACGGCAGTGTACATGTTATACAGTAATTCCTATATGAAATGATTTAACATACAATTTGTATACTAAGATCTATAAAATGTCTGATGTTTTTTAAATAATAATAATAATACTACACTTATTATAAAAAAATAAATATATTTGTAGTTGGTTTCATTTTTTAAATTATAAATACAGAATGTCAACATTTTAAGTCAAGAATGGGAACAGACGTTTTTAGAGAAAAAAAATGATTAGAATAAATGTTATATTATTCAGAGAAAAACCAAAAGCTATGTGTAAAATATCAGCGTAATCGGATCGGTCTGAAAGTAGTCCAAAAGTCGATTGTCAGATTTTGACCTCACAAACAGGACGTGAATTAAAATAAACATCAATTCTATGAAAATAAATTAACAATCGAGTTTGCTTGTATAATATAATTTCGCTGAACACGCCGGGACGTGTACAGGTATACACAAAGATTTAATTGTTTTATGATAAAGCCTATACAAATGATATTAAATCGTGATCATCCCAAATAAACAATAATCTTCCAACTTTTAATTACCTACAGATTGTATATGGGTACATATGGCCGTGCTTGGGTTACAAACCAGATACACCAGATTCCAATACCGAAATAACGAAAACTATTCCAAAATAATGTCAACATGGATATCATCATGAACTGAATGTTTATGTTTTTAAAAACACTATCAATTTCCCTTTTCAATGCGATGGATAAAATATTAATAGCAAGGGATAATTTATTCTAATTCATACAGGGCGTTTTAGAAATATTAAGAGTGCAATCATCTTAAAATAATAAATAAAAACACAATTTTTTGCTGTAGAAATTTTCAAATCGGATAACTTTCATTCAATCGAACCCTTACCATCTTTATACGTAATTTTATTAAAATTCTTCTGAGCAATAATTTTAGAGATACGCTATGGGACAAGAAATTGTTAAAGAAAATTAAATAATAATTTTTGAAGAAAAAACGTTTTTCTTTTTTGGTTTTGACCAACAAACATCTACCGTTTGGTTCCTTGGCTTTGATTCATGGAGAATTTCATATTTTTGGAATGGTTTTTCAAAACAATTTTAATTAACATCCCCACAATAATCTTGAATAGAAGTTTCAAAAGTATTTGTTCTTGAAAAGATTTTTTGCGAAATTTTTGTTATTTTAGATTTTAAATTTCGATACATAAATTTATTTTTTATACTAATTCAGTTACAATATCAGTTTTGTAGGAAGGGTCCTTGGCAATATCTACAGACACTGTTAATGGTGATACCTAAAAATATGATACCTATTCAAACATGAAAAAGATGAACATTGCAATTTTATATCGCAAAAGAAGAACAGGTTTTTTTTTCGTAATTTGAAATGACAAATATTTTGTTGCTGTTGTTTTAGTGAGATTTATTTCTATTTTATCACATTTTTTTCAGGGCTTTTTGTGAAGCTATTCGTTTGGCTTGTATTTCCTTTGTCTAACTGTTTTTATAATGTTTTTGTTTTGTTTTGTTATGTCTGTTGTGTATATGATAGGGTAGAGAGGAACATTATTAAAAGTACGATCTGAAACGGCATTAGTGTATTGGAAATTATTCGCATGACATATTTTATCATCATATTCAAAACAATATATTTATAAATAAATGTCATGTTTTCAGTAGATAATAGGGCCCAGATCGTTCCCAGTCACTTTGTTTTATTATCTCTCGATTCAGTATTTCTCGAAATAAAGACATATTTTTATTATTTTTCAAAGGTTTTTCGTTTCATTCAAATCTAGTTTGATTCAAATGTTGGAAACGACTTTTACGACCTACTTCTATAACAAATATTATTCGGATGTTATTTTGGCAAGATGAAGAAACCACAAAATTTTTAAATAATGCACATCTAACAAAAAATTTCCATTATGAAAAATATTTATTTATTTTATCTCTGAATAATTTTTTTTGCAATTTTGGTACAGTATTTCAAAATCTTTAACTAATCAGGTAACCATGGTGATAACTAACTCATAATAATGATACATTGGTAATAATCATTATTATAGGTATTGTATTTAAATTATAAATATTTCTGTAAATATTTGAGTTGACAGAAAATATAGCCAGTTAATGAGTTGTAGGAAAATAAAATAGCGATTAAAGATATTACATAAGTATATAGCGGATAGTTTATATGTTTATACATGTGTGTGTGTAAACAGTAAAATAAATAGTTAACGCATTGATATTGAACTCAGTACAAAAAGGATATTTAAGTAATTAAATCAGTTAGTTATTATTTTCTCCATGTTTTATTTACGTTCATGATGGTATATAGTTTTATACAATGTATTTATGGTGGAGGTGATGGGTAGTTAGATTATGATATACACAGTCTTATAAAAATATAACTGATCTGCGCTTCCACCATTCTATCAGTATATGCTTACTATACAATTAATAGAAACCAGTATTATTGCAAACTTATCATAAAGACTATTATCCAATCGAGTTACCATGGTGACATAGATGTAATATTTATTATTGGGTATTGTTTTGTACAGATATAAATGCATAAATATATATACTCTATTTAATTGTTTGTTATGCGTCGCACGATTTTATCTGAGTCAAAATTCTATATTGATTCATAATATAATTTTCTAGCTTTGTTCTACATCATCGATTGTTTAATACATCTGTCGTTTTACTCAAGAAAAACAATTCCATCAGCATTAGTATTATACTTTCGGAAGAAGCAACTGTGTGTTTGCGAATCTATTGTCAAAGTAACTAACAATATTGTTAAGATTATTTGTTTAATTATCTCAAATATTTGGTAAATTTAATAATTATAATGGATTTTCGTCAATTGGCAAATCTATGACGACAAAAGTTACTGACTGAATCATCCGTAATAATTAATTATGTTAGGAAATCTGTGACCAGGGATCACATTAGCCCTTGCCGTCTCATACCGGTCTACATGTATACGCCATGCGTATGCCATTTCTTTAAATTTGTTTTTATTTTTCGTTTCACGACGGTACGATAATCATTTTTAGTTGTCCATAGGGAGAAATGTCAAGGATTTTTGTAATTATTCTATAAAAAAATGGTTATATGTAAAATATTCAAGTAATTATTTGCAATTTTTTTAACCATTTTTTCCCTTGAGAAGGAATCATATTATTATATATTCAACAAAGTATATTAAGGTGAGGCATCTAGGTTGCCGTCCTGTCAAGAGACTTGGAACGCACCAAAAGAAGTATAACTTCAAAAAATTAATTGTATACGCATTTTTCCGAACGTCAACGTGAAGTAATGAAATATATAAACGGTATAAAAAGTAAAAAAAAGTGTACATACACATAATTTAATTACATTGAATATTAATTACTTTAATTATATAATCAGGTTAATGAAATTGAACCAGATTTTATAAATTTCCAATACTGTGAAACAATGCAATTTTCTTATTATCTTCTATGAATAAAATCGAAGAACGAGCCCAGGTGTTTGTAATATGTATGACACATTTATTTAGAGTAAAATAGATTAGATCGTGTGCACCTGCAAATAGTTCGTACCGATACATAGAATACATAAATACATCAATACCTTCAGGAGCTCATTCACAATGGGTGATATTGAAGCAACCGGGTTCAGCAATCTGATGGGTGTCAAATGGCTAGGTTATTTAGTTGCTCTGGGTGCTACCCATTTACTAAATGACATTCGAGCAATTTGGTTGTCAACCTTGGCATTTCATGGTTTTATTCAGTTAGTTGAAAGTAGATTTTATGTACCAATGGCGTCCAAAGTTGATGTTAGTTTGTAAAATTTTATAATGGATTTTTGCCTTATTCATTCGGTTTTCGAAAAAAAATTTCTTTAAAAGTTGTTACTATGTTTATAATGAACAACTTTTATCCGAAAAAATAACAACAAAAAACCAAGTAAAAATAACAACTAACTGAGTTAATTGTTTAAACACCCCGTAAATACTGAGTTTATAAAAAAAAAATTTGAAACAAAATTTAAAAACATCGGAACAATTGTTATTTAAAAAATGAAACGAAGAATTATAAGAAATAAAGTTATAGAAATTTATTTCATTTAAGAAAATTTAATTTATTTAATAAATTTTTTGTACATTAATATTATCTTAGGTATTATAAAAACATATACAAAATGTTTATTTTATAAAGTTTAATTTAATTGTTGATTTGATTATACTCAAAAGACGAATAGAATCATAAACTTTATGGTCTGATTTATAAATGAACATACGGTATGCATATTTTAATTAAACATTATAATTTTAAAGCACACATAAATTTATTCAACACGTAAAATACGTTTGATGTGAAAATTATGTTAAAATATAAAAACCACTAACTAATGCCTAATTCATTTACTCTAATCGTAGGTACTTTTAGTTTATAGATTCAGATTTCAATCGAAATTAACATACGTTTTTTTCCATTAGGTAGGTTTAAGGGTACTTGTGGACCTTGTCTACCTTGTACCTTGTATCCATTCAGAATGTGTGCGCCTTCATTAAAAAGGCATATTAAACATTATTTTCAAATCTACGCAATTAATTATGTATTCAGTATGAAAAAAAAAACACATAAATCGTTTTGTTTGCTTGTTAATTTAGGTCATCGCTCTGTGGTAGTTTAAAAATACAACGAGTTTATAAAATATTCAAGGAACAGAAATGCTATTCAAGGATTTCATAGTAAACAATTTTTTTTTTCTTTAAATAATAATTTCGAATTTTTGAAGAAACTATTTCGATTAAATATATATATATACATATATATATATATATATATATATATATTATATATATATCAGCTGATCAATATAACCAACTGGACGTTTCCATAGAAACCACTATAACAATTCTTAAAAGATTATTACAGGAATAAAATTATTAAATGACAGTAATTTCGTTACTTTTGTGGAAAATTGGAAATATTATTTCAAATACAAAGGTTTCTATAGAAAACATGCAATGAAATATACACAGAAAAAAATGCACTTACTTGTAGGACTTGGTGTCAGCTCTTTCATAACCAGATGAACCTTCAATTCATGACTTCGAAACAATGTCAATTTACGTGTCAAACCAGCTATCGCAGATGTTACAGCTTTTGTGTATTCACGTGTACCAAATGATTTGTATGGTACGACAAGACCAATATGTAAATCACCACTGTCAAAATAACTGTGACGACGGCCCCCATTATCCCCACTACTCGAATAACCACCACTGTTACGATCACTTGAACTACTACCACTAAAACCACCACGAGCCCAATTTTCACCTTCTGAAAAAAAAAAAAAAAACCGATTAGATTGTAATAAAAAATATAAAATATATCTTTACTATTTTACTAAATAGATATTGGTCGCAATTTTACTGCCCAAATTTATATTTTGTACGATATATTTTTTGTTCGATGGGAAATTAAGTATTTTGATTTATAAATTTCAAACAGCCATCATTTTGAAACGAAACATTGGAACACATTTGTTATTTTTTTTAAATTTCGCTGTTGAATGAGTCGTAATGGGGGGGGGGGGATTTGGTACACTACAATCTATAAGATCTATTGTGCTCCACCATCGAGTGCCTAACGAGAAGTGGCCTCGTCGTAAAGGACCTAGCGTCACAATCTATTAGGAGGTGTTCCGGAGTTTCATCCATTTATTCAAAAAATATACAGTTGCTCTTATTTCCTAAGCCCATATTCCTTGCCCCAGAAGGTTCCTCCAGAGTGTGGTTCTCTTGGCGCCTTCTTCCTATCCGATCTCCTCTCGACATAAGTGATTACCCAGTCCGCAGAAAGGGTCTGACTCCGGCTCTGTAAGAGATGTCAATGCTCCCTTCCTCGCCAGGGATCTAGGGCCAGATGATATTATTCTTCCCCAGATTGTTAGGAATATCAAATCCAGTAACCTTCATGACAGTTTGAATATTAATCATTCAATTACTCTTAATAGAACATTAAAGTCACAAACAGTTCTATAAATAATAATAATTGCCGAAAAAAGTTTAGGGAATAGATTGGACTAAAACTTTTGTAGTTGATGGTACTCGTATGTGCTTTATACACACAAAGTTTTCCATTTGTAAAGCACAATAAACTTTACAATATGTAACAAATCATTTTTATTTGTTTAATAAATTATCTTGCTTTTATCTTGTAGCTCGTTGTAGAAGCTGTGTATTTTTTTGTTCTTTAATTTTTTTCTTGTAATGTTCTACAACAGAACTCGACTCGTTCGACTTGTTCAAGTGAGTCCCCCACCACTATCAGTACAGCTTTTATTTGATTATGTAAAAATAAAATAGTGAAAATTTCATGGAGTATTTTTGTATTCATCTTACGTTTTACTAAAAAAAAACTAAACGTAATAAATTTATAACGTAATTTGTTCATGCTTTTCTTCTACTAATAAAAATTTGTTTGGTACTTTTGTCTAGAATGTTTCTTTTGTCTACGGAAAATTGAAAAATTTTTATTTGCAGAAGATAAAAAATATGTAGAAATAAATTCATTTTCACAAGCTTTTACAGCTTCACTTGTATGTCAGTGTGGGCAAATAAAATTAATTATAGATAGGCAAAAGAAAATGAAAAACAAATATTAATCAAAATGGTAGTCTGGAATAATGACATACAAAAATTCATTACTCAGGAGATGGGTCATCTTAGCGAATTTCCTTTAAATAACTACAATATATAGTATATATTTTATTGCGATCCGATTACGATTGCGATGCGATTAACTGTGATCAATAGAGTGGATACAGACACATATATACATATATACAAATATTTTCATTCACAATTTAAGTCTGAATAAAATGAAATTTCGTGTCAAATATGCTTTTGGTCTTTGAAGGACACCAACAAGTTTGTTAATGAGGAAAATAGGAAAATCTCTCTTAATATTAAAAATGTTTAAGAATAGTAAAGTTGTAGAAAGTGTACAATTCAATACCTGATCATTTTTTTCTAAAAATCAGGTATCTACATATATTTAGGATTTTTATTTTAAGTGTTACGAGACCAAATTTATTTTCTATAGCTTCACTTTTTATATATTTTTAGATTTTTCTAATATTTGAGAGACAGACTAAATTTTGTATGTTCTTCCCATGTTCTAGATCCTCCCACTCTTTCCTATCAAACGGAAGCAATACCTTACTATTAATGTAAATCACTTTCTTTTCATATCTATTCAAAATTCACTACCAAATTTTACATAAAAATGGTGTTTTATATTGTACCTTCGATACAAATGATTTTCAAGAACTTCAATTCCGCTGTACAGTATGTTTAACACTTACATTAAAACTAGAATCGTAAAACATATTTTCAACGAGTTTCAGCTTGTATAAACTTTCTATGCAAATGTAGATGATTATCGATTCCATGAAACTTAGCACTTTAGTAATGTTGATGTAAGTTTTAGTAATGAACGATCATGTATATATTTTCATTTTCAACACATGTGTAATTAACAAGACTGATTGATTTGAAGGAAATTAGATTTCACATTATTAATTACATATTGAATGCGGTCATATAATGATCGATTAAACTAGCTTGTCTCCTTGCTAGATAGGTGGATCAAATTGATCGCTCTTACTGTTTTAAAGATAGTCCGACTTCTTATTTAATTTAATTATTCCTATTATACCGATAAAACATTATTAAGCGTCTATTTTTCCACTAAATATGACAATAGAAATCTACAGGTTTTGAAGATTTTTTTACACAGAAATATTTTGATGAATACCTTCAAACAAGTGTTGCGAAGAGTAAATAAACCATAACACGAGGTACCTATGTTATTTGATGTGCTATCCAAATAGATTATTTTTTGTATTTAAGATGTACCTAATACGAATCACTATTCAATATATTGGTGATTTAACTGTTATCTTTCTCGACTATAATTCAAGTATAGTGTGTACGTTGGTTTGTATATAGAGGTTGTGTATTTATCCCAACAGGGTTTTCCCGTATGTTAAGGTAAAATTAATAATGTCAAAATTGATATAACAAAAAAAAAGTCATATCAAATAAACATTAACGAAATAGAATGAAGTCATATTCTTAACATAATTTCACACACGCAAATCCTTAAGTGCTTTATGACAATCACACTTTAAATTTTTATTTTAATAATTTATGAAAGTAGATAGCAAAAAAATAACCACTGTCAAGGACTTACACAAGAGTTTATTATACCTGGTGTATACAGTTTGTTTTCAAAAGCATTTCTAATAGAGAATCAATGTTAAATAAATAAATAAAATATTTACTATAAAACCATACATTCATACACATACTTATAAACATCTGGCTGCTTGCGTTATGATGTTGCTTTGATGTCATTTAAGAGAGGGGATTTAGTGATGCCCACTTAATTTATAATATTATTATTCATTACATATGCGTACATATTACATATTACGTATCCCCACTATTTTTAGTTCTTTATGAAGCATTGTGTAATTATTATAGTAAATAATATTTAACATTGATTCTCTATTGGCAAAGCTGTCCAAAACAGACGGTATATTAATAATTTAATAAATAATAAAGCATCAATAATAAAACGATCATGAGAGCATGATAATGGATATTATAAAATTAATATAAATATAAAATGATTATAAAATATGATGATGATGATTTATTTATGAGTAATAAAAATATTAGTTGCTCAGTTGCACGTAAATTATGAGTGAATTTAATTTATGACATTTTAAGTGTAATGTTTTGCGTTTCATTTACTTACGATGTAATTAAAATCGTTTCACATATACCCGAGTTTGACTACTCCAATATTTAAAAAGAAGTTGTTAAGTCATTAAAATATTGTTTTTTTCCCATATATTTTATTTATGACGTCATTGTATGTAATCGACAGGTATTTCATTTTATAGCATAATAAAATATCGATTAGCGTGATAAAATCAGTAGTAATTAATTTTTAATAGTTCTAATTGCAAACTCTGCGAGTGTGTGTTCTATCATGAACTACCATGCCAGAATCGAGTTTCGTTATGATTATTACACGTAATTGTGCAAGTAATATACTTTTAATGTAGGTTTTTAGATAGAACAGATCTTTCTTTAAAAACTGATATCCTTTGAGCGTATTTTCTCTATCAGAAAATTTCACTTTGTATTGTATTGTTGGGAGAAAAGGTCGGCCGCCAAAAGTCTTGATCTAATTTCAATTTCGTTAGCTTATTTATAGATTACTCCCTCAAACTTGAGATTAACCACAACCAGTTGGAAGCTCCAAGTAGATCCATTTTAATGCAAGTAATATTTTGGCTAAGAATACAAAACTAACTTATATTCATAATCAAAATATTACTCGTATTAAAATGGAGATTAATTTCAAATATTCTAACGGGTTGTGATTAAGGTCTTCCCATAAGGTTTTCGAAAGGTCTTTTATCTCTAGATTATTTTATTTTATGCAAAATTATAAACAGTTTTATATTAATTTTTTCCTCTGCGACGGCTAATTTTGGGTTACTCAAACTCTATTTCATCCAGGCTATCTTTTCGGCTACTCGAGTCACTCGTTTTGACAGCACTGCAAATTAGTATTATCAAATTGTTCGAAAAAAATCTTTTATTACCAACATTTTTTCGTAGAATGTAACACTTTTTACATTCCCGCGGAATCTAGAAAACCTTGGTCTGGTGAGATAGTCATCAAACTATCCCAATCGTTCCAAATCGGGGACTAATTCAATTTATAAAATATTCAAACGATAAAAAAACAATTAATAAAACTATTAATAATATCATCGTTGCTAATTGTTAAATATTTTCTTTCATTTTTTTGTATGAAAAATTCTTTATTTTATGAATATTAAAAAAAAAAAAAAAAACTCCTTAAAAAAACAAAAAAGCAATTTTTTAAATTAAAAAAAAAAAACTTAAAACGAACAATATAAAAATACTTTTACTATAATTAATGGTTCTTTTGAAACAAAGTTCATTTCATAAAACTTTTCATTTGATACAACAAAAAACCAAAAGAAAAAAACCGGACAAAAAAGCTTTATAGACAAAAAAAAATTGTTATAGAAAAGGGTATCATCCCAAAGTTTGGTTGAAAAACATTTTAATGGCTTTATACTCATTTTTTTCTTATTTTATTTTTTGTAACATAAAAACTATTTAACAATTAAAACTCTTGTTTTGAATAGAGATACAATTTTCTATGCATATAAATCTATTAATAATAGCCAAGAAACCTCTATATACAAATATAGATTTTGTAAGATTTTATTTTGCAACACAAATGATAAAAAAATAATTCCTTTAACGATAAATTCGAGATATTATATATTCAATCAAAAGGACGTATTAATCTGGAATAATTAGAAATAAATTAATTCAAAAATTTCAATTCCATACTAAATGACCAATTGGACTTTAAAAACACCCCCTTATTGAATCTCTTTATATAAATTATTAATTTTCGGAAAAATGTAACCAGAATGTATTGACTATCAACAACCTAAAATCTATTTAATTAACTATTTCACAATATAATGCAGACGATGTTATTTATTACCTAAAAATGTATACATGTATGTTAAAAAATTTATATCATTTGTCAATTCAAAAATGTTTTTATAGTTATAAGGTTCGTCCCAATTTGATTGCCTTCCATTCATAAAATGTTATATTTTTTATACCTATGTGTTCGATAATTTGTATAATTTATCAATTCAAAAATATTTGTATAGTTTAGGTTTTTCCCATATTATTCTAATAAAAATCGAACCTTAAGAAATAAGTTAGTGTTTCTGTTTTGGTACCCTTCCTCAATCCATGAACTCTCTATATGGAGGTAAGATACATTCAATGTCATTTAACAACATAAAAAAGTTCTTTTTCTTGTGGAAAAACCATTTAAAAATCTTCTTTTTTTGTATACAATAAGAACAAACTATCTAAGAAAAGAAGAAAATCCTAGCTATTATCTGTATTATAATTTAATGTCTGCTTGTTATGAGATAAATATTACTTTGTGCATGACTGAGCATTGTTCTAGCAAATAATCATGCAAGAGAGAGCACTTGCACTCTAATTTAAATGTATAGATTGCACACATTATATTCTATATAGTAATAAAAGTACAAACTTTATATAATGGATATTATGGAAATTCGTAGAAATAATTATACACTCAAACAATCTTATATATTGAATTCCATAAATCTTTATACCGTAAATCTAAACCGTAAGTTTACTTTATTTGCTCTATTGGTTTTTATTCCTTAGAACTGGGACATTTGGTGGCAAGAATGAGAAACATAGTAGTGTGGTTTAATTGTGACAGTTACAAATGCTATTCGAATAATCATAAAATTATTATTTTATTAATAAAATTAATCTTTTTTTATGATACATAAAAAGTGATAATTATGGTATGATTTTATTACCTGCTTCACTGTTAGATTGTATAAATTTCCTATATATGGTCAACGTCTTAACAACAAAATAAAAAAGATACATATGGAGAAAATGAAACAATAAATCGTGTTAATAAGTATAACTTTTAACGCGCGTACATGAGTACACACAACCACTTTTCTCTTACATTCGATATTTATAGCTGAAATTCGATACCTCTAGTAAATAATAAACTTAATACTTAAGTTTGCAACCTGCAATGAATTATTATAACCTTTTGCTATTGTAACCGGCTATAAGCCATGTTACAATACCTTTTGCCATATTTTTTTAACATTTTGCTGGTGTTAAAATCCGTAACTAAGACAAGCTAGGTTTAGGAAACAATTGAAATGACTTTGTTGCCATTGTTTCATTTAACCTCACTAACATAAAAAATAAATACTATAAACTCTTCTTATTTACTATACTATCTTTCTCCAATCTATTCAAGTCATCATTTCATCTTGCATACACTCATTAATTTATATGTAATCGGTTAAACCTATCTTAGACGGTCGCAATGCTGATATCTACATTGGCGAACAAACTAATTACGAACAAACATTAATGTCACATAATTTAACGTTTAATTATCATGAAGAAATAATAAAACCATATAGTTGATATTTGACTTTTAATTATCAATAGACTAAACACAATGGTACTAAAATTCAAGTCCGTTAGTCAATGACATTCATACACCATGTTTGAACATTTGTACCTACAACCATAAAAGGAATGAAATGAATGGAACGTTTGATCTTCGTTCTACAATAGTATATTGTGAAACAAGTGCGACAAGTTGTCGATTGCCCACGAAAGCGAAGTTGAACGCACGAGCGAAGCGAGTGCGGTCATTCGCTTGAGTGGGCAATCGACAACGTCGCACGAGTTGCACATACTATTTTGTATTACAAATGCGGTGATATATGTAAGTACAAAATTGGGGTCCAGGGGCGAAGCCCCGGCGGGGGGTTGGATTTTGTATTACAAATGCGGTGATATATGTAAGTACAAAATTGGGGTCCAGGGGCGAAGCCCCGGCGGGGGGTTGGGGGGGCGGAGCCCCCCCAGTCCCTCAAAACAAATATAAATATAAATTTATTTGATCAGAACAAAAAATAACAAGAACAACAACAGCAACATAAATAAGTTACTTTTTTTCAGTGTCATTTAAAAGAACTGTAATGTTTGTGCAGTTCGTAAATGTAATATTCAAATTCATGGCGTTTTTAGATGAAACCTGCTCTAAAATTTCGGATCTTTCATTTTCTTGATGCATCACAGTGATGTTCATCGGTTCTTCAGAAGTTTTTCCAAAAATTGGATTGTTTGAGTCTGAATGTTCGCGTGAAGTAGATGGTCTCGATGATATGGCATGTGCAATTTGCTCACCAATCCGTTTTTTATTACCTACTGAGTCTTCCACGTAACTTTCAGCAACGGGATTGGATTTCCATCCTCCGTGCCTTTTTATTGTAAGAAGATCAGCACCAGAATCCGCTAACAAAGTAGCTGATGTTCTTCTAAAAGTATGGCCTGTGTAAGACTCCGGGTTTGCTAAATTCAAATATTTCGCTACTATTTTTGGCATGCTACCGAACGTATTAATGCCAATATTTTGCCTCGTACACCTGCCGTTCCGATAACCCACGAAGAATCTTTTGGTAGCTAAGTTTGTTGGGCGTGAAGAAGAGTATTTTTTATAAGTTTGATAAAACGCATCCGTCACGACAAAAGATCTTGCTTTGCCGGTTTTAGTTTTTGGAATTTTCACCAACAACATGTCACCTTTGTCGATTATATTGTCCACTGTTAAATCACAAAGTTCATGACGCCTGCACGCACCTTGAACCCCAAAAATCAAAGCCACCTAAAAAATAAAATAAGTATGAAGTATGTTTATGTATTTATTAATTCAATAATAAAGAGTGATCAAAAGTATTAAAAATAACTAACCTTAATTGCCAAGAATTGATTATCAGGAGCTTGGTTCAAAAATTGATTTATTTGCTCAGCGTCTAATGTTTCAGCTTTTTTTGGTTTAAAACCTTTATTTTGCTGCTTTAAAAAAGCGATCAAACCCGAATAATTATAAATATTAATTTTGTGTTTGATGTCAATCATACTTCGCAACATTGAGTAAGTGGCCCACAAAGTTGACGGTAATTTGGTTTCGGCAAGTTCACTAAAATAAGTCAGAAGAATGGGTTCAGAAAAGCTCTTGACCTTTTTATTTCTTCGCCATTCCATAAACTTATTGTAAGCCGCTTCATATTTGGGTCTCGATACTTGAGGAACTAAATTATTTCTTACTTCATCGGCTTTTTTCAGGATTTCAGGTGGTGTGGATTCGTCGCTCGAACTTTCTGGAGTTTCCGGTATTACAATATTCATTTTTAAACTAATTTTAATTTAATTACAATTTTATTTATTAAATTAAACTGTCAGACGCGTCAACCTCAATTCAGTTTTAATATGTCGATTGTGTTTTTTTTTGTTATTATTTTTTTAATTTTAGCAATTTTATCTAAATTTGCGTGTGCCAAGAATAATTTACGTGCGACAAGTAAACTTGTCGCACTCAAATAACAGTTTTATTTATGAAAAAACTCACGCGTAATTTTAAAATGGGCAAACGGTTCTTTTTCAAACGTAACAGCGAGCGTCAAGATACTACTTTTCCCGCATGAGTAATACAAAGAATAATACATAACGCAACTTTGAATAATCCTTTTTGAATGCCAAATATTGATTACTTTGATTTAGATCTATCTACCTTTGATTTTCTACATTACATAAATATTATTGTAAAGAATATTTTAATTGTAAAGTATGCTAATTTTAAATAGAACTTCATGTATATTTAATATCCAGACCGTTTTCAAAAGCATTTCTAATAGAGAATTAATGTTTAATAAATAAATAAAATATTAATTATAAAACTATACAGTACACACCTATACAATACACATACATACATACATTTGGTTGGTATATAAGTATACTGTATGCGTATGGTTGTTTGTTTGTCATTAAAGAGTAGGGATTTTGTGATGCACATACTAAAGTTAAGAATTCAATGAACATATTTAACCTACTCTCATTACATGTGTACTGACTGACTTCATACAGTAACCACACGGCCAGCCAGTAATAAATAATATTTAACATTGATTCTCTATTGGAAAAGCTATCCAACACACACGGTATAATGTGTAAATATTCATATTATTTGATGTTATTTGTGAATGTGAATGTGAATACAAAAATATAATACAACACGAAATAGTACATGAAGTATTATAAAATAGAATGTATGCATGCAGGTTCTGTTTGACATTCATTCATTCATACCGACATTGATGAGACTATAAAATATTTGTCATATTTTAGAAAATAACAACTGCAAGATTTATCATACAGAAATAAATATGTTAATTGTTTTGATTCGGCATTTGAAATTAAATAAAATAAAGTCATTTGATCACGGTACACGATTTCATATTTTTGTTTATTTATATTGCAAAACAAATTGATTATTCGTCATGTTGGGGCTGCGTAATGAAGGTTAGCTGGCAAAAGATCATGTAGTTCAGGATATGGAATAAGTGGAATGTACACTTAGAAACAAAACGAGATGCTTAAACGAAATGCTCCTTTTTCAAAATCTCACAATAGATTCGGTTTTCGAAAAAACGGTTCATTACAAAAGTAGACTAACTTTTTATACTCTCATAGTAATTAGACCATCCTAGATAATCCAATTTCTCGAATTCGGCACGTCAGTATGTCGTCTTTTTATTGTGTTTAAAAAAAAATTATAGCTTATACTTATGGCAATCGAAATTTTAAACAAAAATACATGAAATCGTGTATCCGGAACAGATACCGTGATCACATGACTTTATTATATTTAATTATAAATGCATAATACAAAGTGCAGAAATATTTATTTCTGCATTGATGCATGATAAATCTTCAGCTGTTATTTTCTGAAATATGACAAATATTTTGTAGTTTCATCAATGAAAGAACAACAAACGACGTTACATTTTCCAATGAAAAATATAACTATTGGATCATTTAAAATGTTAATATTTTTACCATTATACCTGTCGTTTACTAATCATAGCAGGTAGCAGATAGCAGGTAGCATGATGGCATGATAAGGGTTGTTAGTGTCTATCCATACCGATCATTGTGTAATAAATTAAAGTTTGTAATTCATATGCATATTATACAGTTTATAGTTTATAGTTACTTCAATTATAATTCAATTGATTGTTTGTGTGCCTCCAGGGTTATTTTGAATAAACTGATCTGATCAATCTACGTACTATAGGTAGTATAGTAATTAACTACACTAACGATACCAACAATAAATCAAATTGCTTATTGACCTTTCCGATTAAATTACATAGAATGTGTTTAAAGCTCTCTATCTCTAACTATCTACCGATTTATTATTAATTATTATTCAACGGGGGATATTCATTTTGATTTTAGTTATAGGTATCAGCTGATAATTATCTGCATACAATACGGAACGTTTCGATAATTAACTTGTTCATTAAATATTACACATCTAATAAAATTTATTTTACTATTTCATTCAAAAGTTTAAAACCAATATATTGCTTCATTATTGAAAGAAACCAAAGGACTTCACCAAAGCTTAGCAATAAAACTAAAGCTCTCTTTGGATTCAGCTATAGAATTGATGCGAAAAAAAAGAGGAAAGGCGCAGTTTGGATTCATGCAGTAGATTTAGTGAGAACGTCCTGCACATCATCCGTAGATGTTTGAACTATCGCTGGCCGCTGTTTATGGTCGATGGGCTAGCTATGTAATAGGTTTACACCGTTTTTTTATTTCTTTTTCGAAGCTATCGTAGTTCTCGCATTCTTTCAGCACTGGACTTTTTAGAATCGTGAAATTCTTTCGACACAAGATTTCGTCTGATAATTATTGTCTATAATTTAGAGTATATTTACGAGTCATATGAAACAAAATCTCCAATTTTTTTGTAACACATGCAACAAAATGAATATGTTATTCATTTTGATACGTTAAGACATGATCTATCGGTTGTGAAACATTCAAAAACACATTACTACTCGAAATGAATCGCAAATTTTACAGTATTCCATCACACAACGGACGGATGTTCATCGGACAATCAGTGTAACCAGATAATAGATGTTTTCTGGTCACAAATTTAACATAACTTTACCGACAATTTTTTTTTGTAGCTAATAAACTAACTGAATATGGACAATATATAAAGCTCCAATTATGTTATTACAAATATTGATTGTGTTGTTTCTCTCCAGTATTATAAAACAATAGAATGAATAAATTGAATATCGTATATATAATATAAATATAATGGTATTGTGATAACATATATTATGAAGACCACCCCACTGATCACATCAGTCGTATAGTCATATAGTTATAGAGTATTAGAGTCATAAAGTCACACACAACACTGTCTATGTAGTATATAGTTAGTTATTTGTACAGAATAGAATTTAATTATCATTAGTTTAATTATTTATTATTATTATGAATAAAAGCATATAATAATTAAAGATCAAACAACAAAAAAGTTATGTCAAATATGTCATACATTGTGTTCATTGTTCAGTTTATTAGTTCATTCATAATAAATAATAATTAATAATATAAATATAAATATGAATAATCATATATTGTCGTATCAATCAATTCAAATCACAAACAATAGGATGTTTGATTACTTCCCGATAATTATTTATCTTATATGGAAATTATATGTTATACTATCTATCACAATTGAGCCCGACTACTTTGTTTCTAATTATTGTCACCGGATGACATTGTTCTAAGGAACAAACACCACATTAGAAGGTATATTATTCATACTAGATAGATAGAAGGAAACGCAGATCAGTTGTATTTTTGTAAGACTGTGTATATCATAATCTGACTACCCATCACCTCCACCATAAATTGTATAAAACTATATACTATCATGAACATAAATAAAACATGGAGAAAATAATAACTAACTGAATTAATTACTTAAATATCCTGTTTGTACTCAGTTCAATATCAATGCGTTAACTATTTATTTTACTGTTTACACACACACACACATGTGTAAGCATATCTAGAGCACGGTAGTGCGACAGGCCGAGTTTTAGGGCTTTTTTGCCTTCGCGCTTACAGTACTATTACTACACGAAATATCAGAGCCGATATGACCTCAATAAATAATACCCATGAACAATGAATATTACAAATATCATAATTGTGGGTTTGTTATTACCATGGTCACTTGCTTTTTTTTATAATGTATTTAAATGAATTTTCTGGAAAGAATGACGTAAATTAGTTTAACATTTTCAAATATTGCATCAAAATTGCATAGATCTGGAAATTATTAAGAAATAAAATAAATAGATATTTTTCATAAAAAAATTTTTTGTTGAATTACATTTGTAAATTTTTTTTAAAACTAATTATTTATAATATTAAGCATGATATTTCATAATTTGACAGATTATACTCACTAACGAACTTGGCGTTTCAAATACCAATGCAAATCAGATACGAAAATCTTTGTGTTAAGTTGACGCAGCTTCTGCGTAACGAATTCATTCTTTATCACTAAAATCTTTATTCAAATTTGTAAAGAAGTATTTTCGTTATTTAAACCAATGTCATTCGTGGTAAACGACTTAAAAGTTATGACTACATAGACAGACAGACAGATAGATTATCTCCCGTATGTATCATGTACTTCAGTACCACTAATAATTGTCTGCCTGAAGGTAAAAAGTTTCTTATACGTGACAGTTCAAAATGTTAATGAGTTTTACAGGAAACAAAAGATATATAAAATATTCTAAACAAGTATTATGAAATGTGCGGGAACAAGATAAGTAAGCGTAAGTAGTCATTTATTTATTTATTTTTTTGTGTACATTAAATTAAAATTTTTCGACAAAAAACAACGCTAAAATTACTTCTATTTTGTTAAAAATATGTTTGTAGTTTTGGTTTCTAGAAAGTGTTTGTTGCTTGGAGGTGTTGTTTGAATAATGCTGTTATGTTAAATAAGTTTTGTACAGGTACAGTGAAACTACTTTTGTTACTTTATTGAATAAGTTAACATTGCAGTTAATATTGTTTAAATCTGGTACCTCGAATCCAAGCAATTCGAATGTATGACAAATTCACAAATTTGTAAAATAGTTAGAAGTTTAATTGAATTTGACGGGTCGAATTTTCTAACCGCAATGAATTCACATCTACTTAATAATAATCTACTTCCTGACTGAGGCTTTAGGCTGTGTTAGGATACAAAAAGTTTTGATCTGTTTTTCTCGTAATTATCCTAAAAAAGAAGTAAGTGCGTTAA
Source organism: Nineta flava (assembly GCA_963920215.1). Classification (NCBI taxonomy): domain Eukaryota; kingdom Metazoa; phylum Arthropoda; class Insecta; order Neuroptera; family Chrysopidae; genus Nineta; species Nineta flava. Next base: position 216,992 of record OY986042.1, read on the forward strand.
AAGATTTGGAGATTTGGTCTGCCTTCTATCGGATCAGGTTATCGCAGAGTTGTAAAAGTTGCATTTTGTAAAAGTTGCATCTCCTAATTAAATGTACACCATTTTTAACGGACGCCGCTTGGAGTATATTAAAATTTGTCTATACCAATATTTCAATTCTTATCAAAACTTAAGTTAATATTGAGGTTTTACTGTAATAACTATGTATGTATTGTATACATTTGAAATGACTATAATAGTCATAAAAACCTGATTCCTGTATACATTTATAAACATAAATGGATATGTAAATGGAAGCGACCCATTCTACAACAAAATGTTGAATGTTGAATGTTGAATGTTCGTAATGACTTAAAACCACACTAAACTTCAAGTGTTAAAATAAACCTTTTGAATAAAATGAAACTAAAACTTGGATTATAACAAGAAACATATATCTCGTATCTCCACATTCAACTGACTTTTAAATGGAATAAAACTAAATACAAACTATTTGGTAAGGATCTTAGGGAATTTAAGATTAAAATATAAAGGATGATATATGGATAATATTATAGTCTTACACGCTATGTCTCTGATGGAACACTTTGAGATTCCCGGTATTCTAACAACACACCTTGAAAAAGTTTATATATGTAAAATTATGAAAATCTGATGTCAAGCAAATACGCGCATTTGATCTAATCCGTAAAACAGCCAAGACTCACTTAAGTATTATTCCAGAAATGGTTTTGGCAACTAAGTGCGTGTGAAAAATTGTATTCATAACCAACAGCGGTTGATTCCTATTTCTTCACTACGTCTTTAAGTTACAACCTGTATATATTGACCTTGCCGGATCTATGTATCAACTAGAATTCTGACAAAAATATTTAAACAAAAACACAGTCTATATAGATTTTTTTTTTTTATAGAAATAATGCTCACCCGAATATGGATATCGTCCGCTACCTGGCGATGCTGTTACCAATGATGAGATTGTTGTAGATGATGTTGTCATTAACATTCGTCCAGATCCTAATCCTGAACTACCACCAATTTTAAGTCCACCTCCGCGACCACTGTTTCCTAATCCACCTAAGATTACACACCACAATTGAACACATTAAAGGTATGTTTTATTGAATCATTTTGTTCAGTTTTTGAGTCAGTTTTATTGAGCAAATACCAAAAAATAAAATACGGAAAAAAGTCATATGACCACCGGTCTATAGATGGTAGGCTCTAATGGATGTATCGGTTCCTCACAATCCCCACATTATGTGAGAGAAGTCTAATAAATCAAATGCAATTTATACCGTTCTGTAATACCATTAATCTGCCTGTTTTAATCACTTTGGATAGAAAATTTACTGCCATAGCCCGTTTTTATACATGTAAATGTGAATGTAAGTATTCATGCTGAAATGGTTGACACAGAAAGAAATAGTAAACAAGACGAGAGTTATAGCTGTTAATAAACATGCAACTGATATTAAAGTGAATTTCATGGTGTGGACAGCAATGTAACTTTAGTTATATCAAATATTTTTATCGCCATTTCGAAGATTTGGTGATAGATCGAAGACTTTCATTAAAACTTTCATGTGTAAAAACAGGCTCACAAACTAAATTAAATGAATGTTCAAATCTCACTACTGCATATACCAAATTAATGATAAAACACAATAAATGACATAAGAATGAACTAAACAGAATGCAATAAAACATACCTAATGTTGTATTTCGACTACTATTATACCCCCCAATTCGAACACCCCCACCCCGCTCACGTGTCGTACCCCGATTACAATGTACAAACAGTTGATGATTACTCAATGTTATTGTTATTGTTAAATATATTAATAATATATTGATATTATTATTATTGATTATATTGTTTATATTTTTATAATTCTGACATTTATATTTTTTTCTATATTTTGTTATTTTTTTTTTACTACACAAAATATTATGATCGTCATCATTATTTATATTATTTGTTGTTGTTGTCATAACGACATTATTTATTGTATGTTTTATATTATTTATTTGTTTATAATTATTATTATTATTATTATTAAATTGTTCGGTATACGTCATATTTTAAGATTTTTTTTTATTAAAATATTTATTTGAAATAGTTTAATAAACATAAATAAATTGTTGAATTCATTCGAGTAGGCGACATTTATTTTAGCTGATCTTCATTTTCAATGCGAATGTGTTTCACCTGCGATCTGAAACAAAACAATAATTTTATAATATTATATTTATTAAGTTTTTGCAGTTCAAATAGTGTTAAAATGATTAACGGTTTTCAAGATATCAGACCCCTGCTGATAAAATTCAAAACTGTATGAATTGAGATGCGAATTTTTTGAAATTTATAGGTCGGGCGTGAAAATGAACCTGATTTTCGAACTTTTTGGACTAAAATTACCCTAGAAAATGATTTTTCATTAAAAAGGATAACAAAATTTTTTTCAAGTTTTTCGAATTTTTCTAAGGGATACCCCTTAGCAAAATTGCTAAAATTGAAGAATATTTTGTTGCCTCCGATTATGATAAAAACTTCGTATTAAGTTAATTTGGACCTAGCAAAACTGATGGCATTAGTTAAAATACGATACGATTAACGGTTTTCAAGATATCAGACCCGTGGTGGTAAAATTCAAAACTTAACGAATTGAGATGCGAATTTTTTGAAATTTATAGGTCGGACGTGAAAATGAACCTGATTTTCGAACTTTTTGGACTAAAATTACCCTAGAAAATGATTTTTCATTAAAAAGGATAACAAAATTTTTTTCAAGTTTTTCGCATTTTTCTAAGGGATACCCCTTAACAAAATTGCTAAAATTGAAGAAAATTTTGTTGCCTCCGATTATGATAAAAACTTCGTATTAAGCTAATTTGGACCTAGCGAAACCGATGGCATTGTTTAAAATACGATACGATTGACGGTTTTCAAGATACGATCAAGCTCACTGTCCATAAATACTCAAAAGTGATAATAAAATTGAGCTTGTTGTAGTAAAATTATGATTCTTTTGCTGGTTAAGATTGCATTTTTGTAATTGTTCAAAATATATTTAAATATTTTAAAATGAAATATTGTATTTACATTTGAAATACCTAATTATAAAATGGAAGCGTTTTGAATATACTCTGATAGTTCATCATAGTTCATCATATTGGTTTTGAAACATATTTTCCATCCATTTTGTCGGTCAGACTATTTAAAAGCATTCATGCTTTAATTATAATATTTCTATTTAAATGTATTTTCCATTAGGTAAATAAATTGATAACAGTTTTTTGTTGTATTTTTCCATTAATTTAAACTATTTATAAAAAGCCTGTTATACTATTTTACATAATTTTTTTATGCTGGCTGTTTCATACACCTTGTTGGCCACTAATTCTTCAATATTAATCGAATTTATCAATTTTTAATTTTCCTATTTTCCACTTTGATAAACACAAATGTATAAAATTAAAAATTAAATCCACAAGCAAATTAATGTGGTTTTCAATGGAAAAAATTACCCCCAATGTAATTTGTTTTGTAATTAATTATGGTCGATATTGATTACATAAAAGAATAATTATTAACGTTTACAATATATAATACAGAGTGTTCAAAAAGTTATTGTACATCTATTTAAACTTGTATCAACTGTGTTAACAAATCAGACACTGTAATCAATGATTGTTTTAAAATATTCGTTGAATTAAATATATACTTTAATTTAATTTAATTTCAAAAATAGAGGTAACGTTGAGTTAATTATTAATTATTTTAATCAACATAGTAGAACCATTTTTTTTCTTGCAGGATATCCGGGTCGATAATGTTTATTCGATAACTTTGGCAGTCATACCCTTCGATAGGAAAATTTTAGAACTACAGAAAATAGTAGGTAATGAATACACCTCTAATAGCAAGAGCGCTTTCTATCTTATAATCAGACTGTAGATACAATGAGAATTGTTGGAACACAAAACTGGTAAAAAAGAAGAATGTTATTTGAACGAGTATAAGTTCCATTAAACATTGTTATGTTCGTTGTGAATGGTCGACTATGGATGGTAACCACAAATAAATATATTGTGTAAACATTATGTTGGCTAAAATTCTAAAATGGATTTGTTTATCTTACTCACACCCATATACAGGGTGTCGCAAAAATATCTTCACTTTTTTCCATTCAAAACTACTTTGTAAGTTCTTATTCCTTCAAAGTACTTATACTAGGTACTTGTAGATTATTCGTAACATTGCTTTTCTTTTCCACTATGAAGAACTGCATAGAAGTCCATACATAGAAGTGGTTCATCAATACTACGATTCGTATTAAGATATAATGCTTTTACTCCCCCGATCATGTTTTCTAGTATATACAAAATCGTGAGACTAATTTATAGAAGAGTTGTCGAAAATGTAAATACTCTTATTCTGTATAGTTTTTTTTTCGATGGTGAATTTCGTTTCTGATATTCTCAATCTTTTAGCTTGTTTATTAAACAAGTAATGTTTGAATTATGTCCATAAATAAATTCTGTCTTGTATAAATATATATCCATATGTATTATTGGGCAAAGATAGAATTCTATCAATCTTTAGAATGTCTAAGAAAACATTGTGGCCAATCTAAAGGAAATCGTCATCTTACGAAATCCTAAAAGTATATCACGTATAATTTTCTGCGATCAATATTGTACCGATACAAAGTTGGCATTAAATTTATAATACCCATGTTTGTATATAAATATAGAAGAAAAATATGTTGTGTATTTGTCCAAATTGCTTGGAGAAAACTGTAGAAGATAAGGAAACATATATGAGAAAAGACCCTAGGTAAATTTTCCTAACAACTCCAGCAAAACTATCAGAGTTTTAAAATTCCAAAGTTATAGCCGTTTTCTGGCCGTTCAAAAGTTATATCCGGTCCAGATCTTCAATAGAGTTTATACTTACTATAGAAATATCTGCACTAACAAAATCTGTGGAAAGAAATTATTTAAAATTTAAAATATAAGAAAATTTACTTTTTAAACTGTAATAATTTAGATAAAATAATTACTGAACATAAATTTCCTTTGCACTATCTATAAGAATTTTAGGAAACTTTCTGAGATAATTACCTACTATAGTCAACGAATAGAATTTTCTTCGGTTACAGCATCTTTTCTCTATAGCTTTACGTGTAGTTAGCATAAAAGTTATCTGGTTAAAAAGTTAACCTCATTTAACCAGTTCAGTTAATATTTGATCGAAAAGTGTATTATAATGGTGACATTAAATGCATTGACGAATTTCACTTTAACCTTTTCAGACTCCGTATAAAGTTTTCTATTTTTAATAAAGTTTCTTCTGAATGTTAAGTTTTTATTGGGTGAATTAGGGTACTATGTGGATGAATCAATTATATAGGTTCATGCTATTATTGTTGACGACTTTTATGTTCATAAAACTTTTATTACTCTACTCTGTTGTTCGAGAAAATATTGTCGTCATGAAACATTACAACCAAGAAAAAGAAAAACTCACATCAAATAAAGTACATCATATTTATACAAGTGCATATTATATACCTATTGGGTGTTTGGGAAATGTAATGCAATCAGTTTTCATGGACATAATCTATAACTATTTCTAATGTATAATTTTCTATGAAATTCCAAACAAAACCTCGTAATCTTCGAAGACGGTGAATTACAACAGTTGTAGATTGTCTGACAATGAAAACTACAAGATCTGCCAACTCGATGAAAACGCCATTTCCATTTGTTAAAGAAGCTTTATATTCAGCTAAAAATGGCATCCTTTACGATATTGGCTAGTTTCAGGGAATATTATATTGTTGGCGCATAAATGTTTTAATCAGCAAAACCTTTCAAGAGAAACTTTCCAAGATAACTATCTTAAATCTTCCACTTCATTCTTGGTATGAATGATTGCGATAAATTAGTGGACTGGATAATATCATGGAAAAAATTTTTATCAAAAATATCCAGAACAAGTAAGAAGTATCCAAAAATAGTCCCAGTCATGCTCCAATCTCTATGAACTGCATGGCTGGATTAGGTCATAGAAACTAGACTGAAAAACTAGTGCTCAAAAACTAGTAAAACTAACAACTCACTGAGTTAGTTAGCAACTAAAATATGCGACGCTTCATTCGGCGAGCGACCTCTGATGTCTAAAGTGAACGCGACTATAGTAGGGTTAAACAAATTTTTCATACTATCTGTTATACTTTTTACTCTGACTATCATTTTTAAACATATCTTTCAAACAATCAATAATTATTAGAAAATAAAAAATAACAGTTGTCTGATACAAAAGCTTTTAAAGCTTTTCTAAACTATTTCTCTCACACCGGATAGAAAAAAGCATACAAAAAAAAAATGTACAAGTTGTTATTATACTTTTTGTTGTACGAGAGACCAGAACACAAGCAAATGGAAAATGTAGAAGAGTAACAAGATTTTGTTTTCCCACATAAACTTGTTATAAATTTCTAACGGAAAATAAATAAAAAATATATTTTTGTCCAAAAATATTTTCTATATACTTTTAAATATTTATTTCTTTTTCTAAAATTTAACAAAGTTTCCGGTATCATTTCAGATATACTTTTTGTGTAGTGAGATAGCTATTGACGTCAATAGAACCAACACCGGAGTAAAAGAAGTCGTCATTGGCGGCTCGTCAAGCATGTATAGCAACAGGACGATCATGGTTCTGTTCAAGTATTTTAGTTGTTTGATAAAAATGTCCCTTAAATTTAAAGATTATCAAACGTAATCCACGAGAAGATATTTAAAATATATTTTCCCAAGTTGGGTGGATTTGAGTGTTACATATCTAAGTGCGACCCATAAGGTCCACACAATCAACTTTACATTATGAAAGCAGAATAAGTGAACAATTAACAAAGTTAATTGTTCAAATATCATGTATATACTAATTATTATTCGTGTGTGAACTATTTATTTTTCTTGCATTTATTACCGTTTTGAAGATCATATTTTTCCTAGCATTTTTTAGCTCTACAACACATAATTTCGTGTTGATGGACAGTGGATAATTAGGTCATTTTATGACCTAATATATTTAATATGTATCAACATATATTATGTAAAGTTTTTGAAACATGGACTGACTTGTCCATTTAATTTGCTAAGAAGCTGCGTTGCTAATGATCAAACACTATTAAATTTAATTTTAAACACGGCAAACATTATATTAGTAATTACTTTATCATTGTAATAACACGTGTATTGCCGTTTTCTATAAACAATGTTAGGTTTTAATTTTAAAATGTTAATAATTCTTGTATAAAATGCAGACTATTTACTCAAGGTCATAAAAATAGTAGTCATTGATTATTGTCTATAGATCTTTAAAAAAGTTTCAAATCTACGAATCTACATAGAATTGTAAAGCAGTGAAGGAGTATGAAATCAAGTATTTGCCAACTCTGCTTGAAAAAAGTAACAAATTAAATTGGCAATTTGTTTTACACAAGCAAAATAAATAGAATAAAATTGTATGAATAAATATAAATTATTTTGAATTATTCGATGTAATTTTATCACAATTGGCAAAAATACAAGTGAAAATGTAACAACTAAATGGCATAAAACTGTTTAAATACCTTGTACATACTTATTGCAATATAAATGCTACAGTGTACTGTACTGTTTATTTTACTCATTACAATTACACAGATGTTTAAAAAATATGCATAATTTTCTATATACACGCTTCTGCAATCTACATTTATTAAAGATATTTGAGTCGATTGGACCGATTTCTTTTAAACCGTTGTGCGACAACTCAACCTATGGCATACACCATCAAATTGTATGCGCAAGCAGGTTGTTTCACAAAGTCCTTGATCGTATATGAGGACCTTTATGATTCTAATTCTATTTAATTGGATGTATTGCCTGCTCAATGTAGTATTGGTACAAAATCCTAATTTTGCGAGACCCATTCGTTCTTGGTAGGTTTATTTTTTACATTTATTGAAATGTTTTACAAAATACAATTGATGTCTATTCACGAACTAAAAATAAAAGTTTTTTTTACTCTTGATAAATGTTATCTAAGGACTATTTTTTCCAAAGAAGCAACCTTATTTTTGAAAATCTTATTAACTAAAATAGACTCAATTATATATTTTTTCAGTTTTTTCAATTATGTGTTTTTCTTCTTCTCATTTTATGAACACAAGCTGATGCACCAAAAAACTTTGAAGCGTATGCTAGGATCGTTGGTCGAGTTTTTTTTCCCATAAATGGTTACTAGAAGAAATATTCAGATAGATTGTTTATAATGAATCACCCAGTATACATATGTGCTCAATTACATATATGATGCATATCAGAGTTCTAGTTTATTCATCAGAACATTGAAATATATTTTTATTGAACATTCATACGAATTTGGACCTCTAGATGCGTAGAAGATAGAGGTCTTGTTTTCGTTGTTGTAAATGAATGTTGTAATTTAAACGAGTAAACGCCTATTCACTCGTTACACTGGTGATCCGTCGAACATGCTTGTGTGACGACATACTGTAAGATTTCAATTGCTAATAACTTCGAGACTAATAATACGTTTAGAATGTTTAAGACCACAACAGATAAATCATGTCTTGTATCATTTGTGAAACTCTATATATATATATATATATATATATAGAAGTCGTGTGAGTTTTTCACATCATTATTATACCATTTTTATTTAATTTGCATAATATTCTCTAGTACCACATCAGTTGTGTCTGGTATAGTATTTTTTTTCTTGAATATAAAAATAAAATGTAATTGTATTTTGAATAGAATCTAGTAGTTAATATCTACACTCTCGCTAGGCTAGTGTTAGTATTAGTTAACTTAGTTTCAGTTTATATTTTGTAATTTGTAAAATATTTCAACTGTAACTTAAATTTATACAAAATGTTTACTACAAAGTACAAACAAGTGAAAATCTAAAAAACTGTTTGAACACTGTATATATTGCGTTTATTATCAGTGCTAAAGTGTACTGTTTTATTTACTTTTTACTCACGCATAGATGTATAAAAATATGACTAATTTACATGCCCAGGTACTATCATAAACATGAATAGTAAACGCATGCTCATGTAATCAATAGAAACTACAAATTTTTTTATTTAGTTTATAAAAAAGAGTTTTATGAGGTTCTTTTTACAAAAGTAACATTTTTTCTATTTAAACTTTTCAAATAACTTTTACGGTTTCAAAGCTACATATGAACGGATGGACATTTATAAATGGTTTCAATATTTTATTGGGCTTGAATAGTTTATTGGACATTTATATGAAGAGAGATTTTGCTCCAAATAAAAAAAATTCGGTTTATCTATTTTCGTTTTTGTATTACTGTGGGCGGACGGACGCCATGCCGCATAGTTAGGTCATTTTATAAACAACTTTACCCAAAATTTTTTTCTGCAATCAACACTTTCAACCGTTACAAGGTCAGAATTAACAGATAATTTTTAGTAAACCTGAAGAATAACCTTTTTGTTCTCACCTTTCAAGAAACACCTCGTATAACAGACTATAATAGAACACAGACTATCTACAGACTAGAATGTTATGAAAGCAATGTGTTGACCTAGAAAGTATTTTCTAATCAAATTACAGTAATGCTTGCATATTATAATATACGTATATTCTTCAAAACTGTTCGTTAGTTTCTTTGTCTTTATCAAATTGGAATTCATCTGCATATCATTATAATATCACTGTGTTATCGCTTAGTCACAGCGATCTTTAGCTATTACTAACGGTGCATTTGAGTCTGTTGATTGTATTAGTGTTTCAATATTCAATGGATAATGATTTCATTTTAGTTTAGCAACCGTATAAAAAACTAATAGATCTGAGTTTCCATTGGCGTATCTCGAAAACGAAGATTGATTTTCTTCTTATTTTTTGGTGACATTTCGCCCATTCAATTTTCAGAATTAAAATCTAAGATATCTTGTATGATATATTTTCCTTGTATTTATATCGCCCCGTCGGTTTTATGATCAAAATGAAATTTCCTATCTAATGTGCTTTTTTTTTAAATTTCTCTTTTAACGTATAAGTAAAATGAAAATATTGATGATAAATAAAGTTGTATTAAATAAATTTTACCACAATTCATTACCTGACCATATTTCCTTTAACTCTAATATTTACAGACATATTTTTGCAATTTACGTAATACCCATATAAAATACTATAAATATATCACCATGGTAGCATACGTGACAAATATGACAGCATTTATATTATTAGCGTGAAGTTAATAACTGTCTAAACCATTTATTTAAAAAATATTGTACCTTTTTTTTATCCTTTTTAAATTTTCAAAAATATCTTTGATATATGCTTAATGCATGAAAAAATATTCCAGACGAATTAATAACATCAAAGTAATATTTTAATGGTCCTTCACGTTAATATCCTCGGCTGTAGTACCAACCTGAACGAATTAATTGCATCTATCTAACTTAATGTCGATATAATGTAGGTGCGCTCATTTGAGTAAGCTACATAAAATTTCTTCGTAGATAATTTCAATATTTCAGTTGGCTGCCTACATAAGAATATTATTTATAGGAAAAACTGATTAAACAGTTTATCTTGAAAAGCATTTATTATCTATCCGACAAAAAACCGACAAAATGCGAGAGGGCCAAGTTTTTACATACAAAAAGTATTGATATCTTAGCAAAAACAAAAATGTCTGCCTACACAAGAAGTTAGATCTCTGTAAAGACCCAAGTTTTCTAACAAAAGTGAGAAAATGATTGGTACCTATATATTTATTGGGTAAGTTTCTCAGGTGCCCATTTCACTTGCCAAGTACAAATAAGAAACACTCTGCACCGGAGAAACTTAACCAATAAATATAAACCAATCGTTTGATGACTTTTGTTAAACAACTTAGCCCTTCTATAGATTTCATTATTTTTGTAGGCACACATTTTTGTTTTTGCATGGATATCTATAATTTTTGTATTGTCACATTTTTGTCGGATATCATTACTTTTTGCAATGTTTTTTTTTTTTAATTTTATTTTCTTAGAGAGTCAAGAATTTGTCGAATATCAACTCTTAAGAGGGTGAAATTGCGATTGAAAATTTTTATTCGAATTCCGTTTTTTTAAGTAAGAAACATGAAAATTGAAAAAGGTCCCACAATAACATGGAACCTTTTCCTTCACATCTCAGGCATCTGCATAAATCTCAACTTCCTTAAAGAAATATACAAGTAAATTGAATAAAATGAGACATCCTATATAGTGAAAAGATTTGCAAAATCGTTTGATCGATACAAACTCACAACACTTTCTTCAAAAATTTGCTAAAAATTGAATTCTTGAACGAGTCCAATTTTTCTTGCATTCTCTGACTTAATTTGAAAATAAAGTGTCAATAATAATTCTTTATACTGAATAGAAGTATGCAATAAAAGTTTTGCATACTCCTCCTCCTTGACTAACAAGAATATGATGAGCTTTAGTATGCCTTTTTTCAACGCCTTTTATGTTAAAGCACACGTCATCATCACAGTGTTGTAATAATTTTCTCATAATATTTGAATATATTTCATATTAAATTATCATCCTTCTAACAAAAGATATGAAAAGCTGTTTCGTAGAAAAAAAGGTCATGTTTATATTTTCTTTTGTTTCTTGTACGGAGATAGATACTAGTGTTGTTGCTAGATGAAAATATAATAAATATGTATTAAAACTATCACCATAACATGGGCTTTAATGATTGTCTTGTATGAAAAATAAGTAAAAGAAAAAACAGCCAGGAAACTAATTTCATTGCAAATTTCCTTTTAATAACACGAACATACACATTCACATAGAGATGAATCTTCACAATGGACACATGACAACTTAAGGAGCGTTCATTTTTGCAAAATTTTGTAATTGATTTGTGCTTTATTCAGGTTTTCGAAAAATTTCTTCATATAAAAATGTATAATGTATATATTAGCATAGATGTCAACATGTCCCCGTTGAGATGAGTCTAAGATTTTGGACAAAAATATGTAAAGTAAATATTAGCGTAGATGTCAACATGTCACCAATGAAATGAGTGGAAGATTTTGGACAAATATATATATATATATATATATATATATATATATATATATATATATATATATATATATATATATAAATTATATATTAGCGTTGATATCAACATGTCACCATTGAGATTGAATTGTTAATTAGAAACGCTCTAATTAACATTTTCTGTAAAACTAGTTTCCTTTAAAAATTTGCTTACGAAAGTGTGAACAGCGCTCGAACGATATTTAATTACTGTTCGCAGTAGTTTTGTTATGAAATAATTTTTTGCATTTTAATTAAATTTTTTAAATATAAAATGATACTAAAAAGTATTCACGAGAGCTTTCATTTTATAAAACTCCTATAAAAGTAATATTCTACAATGCATTAACAATGCACGCCAACATGACTGATGATTGATGACTGATGACCATCAATCAAGAGATCACATAATTCATTTAAACCGACATCATTTGTTAAAATAACCATAATGTAATGTTTTTTTTTTAATTTTATTACTTTTACAATTATATTTCATTCAATGGAAGATCGATTTCCAAATTTCTAATTAACTCCGATCGCGGCTATTGTACTTGGAAATCATTTATCAATTTTCTCAACATGAAGTTTCTGTGGAAATATTGGTAATTTTGAATCAACGAATTTTTAACATTTGAAAGATATATATAGATTTATATTTCAGCGAATATTTTCGAATTCTTTCTCTCGTATCGAGATTAAATACAAACCAGTTTTAAGTCTTCACCATAAGGATTAAAAAAAGAAACTTAATCTACGTAAAATAAAGCATACCAATTCCAAAGATTTAGGAGCTTAACTGGTAACAGAAAAGCGATCTTTGCGTGAACGAGATATATATATCCTTTGTCCCAATAAATGTGTTACATAAAAAAGATTCAGTTCTATAATAAATGATTGTAACTCGAATGAACATTAGTAATCATTATCCAATAAATTTAAAATTACAAAATTAATGTTCAAAAACTACCGACACCAATCATGTTTCACACAAATTGTTTATCATTAACAAACAGCAAAAATAAAAACATTGTTGTATGACGAATGTTTCAGAATTGCACGGCACTACTTTAGGGATGTGTTCTCCAGCTCAAAATAGCCAAAAAAGTTCTTCTACTTACTTCCTCAATATACGTAGAATATACAGGTATTACCTTTTTTGCTGAAAATCGATATTGAGATTTTATCAAATTATGACGTAATCAGTGGCAATATGATATCCGGAGTCAATTAGCAATCGCATTGGTCTAGAAACCCATACAAATTCTTTTGCAAAAAATGATAGTTTTCTTTCAATATCTTAGTAGTAAATTTATTTGAGACATGTTTGTATGAACTTTTTTGAGTACTTTGTGCTGACGAACATATTCCTGAAATAGTACCATGCAGTTCTGAAACGTCTTGTAAATATTAGTGTTGTTTTGTTATTGTTGTTACCAGAACCACTAGTGTGGTTTTGTTTCTAAAAGTTTCACGTGATATATCGTGTATATCATCGATATACGATTTTTAAAAAAAGGGTTGTTTTCCTTTTTCATCATTGACAGACAATACAAAACAATATACAGGAAACTTAATTAATGTATTCATTAAGAGCTAGACGGACAATAGTGAAATAAAACGTATTCGATCCATGCTAGCTAGCTAGTATGGGGTTTTATATGTTCAGACTTTATAACCTACCACCAAACAATGTTGATGTTAATTAAACTTATACATATTCGTAATGGTTTCACTATCTGGTTTAATGCATTATTCAATTATGAATCAACAGAAATAAAAGAGCTACGTTTGGTTAAATACTCTACATACATTGAGTGTACTGTTTATTGTACTTCTGCATACGCACAGATGGAAATAAACAATACACTGTAAACTAGAAAAATTTGTGTTTTAATATCTCAAGGTATTGTATATGTATGAATGAACTCGCATCAGGATTTTCAGAAGTTCCTACATGAAAGTCAAAATAGTTCCAGTATAATAATGTAACATATAACCAGGGGCATATAAAGACAATTCGCTGCTGTAGGCAGATGCCAAATTATTTACAACTAGCTTTAGATTTCCCAGCGGCCACATCTCAGGAACCACCATCCTACTTTTCTCAAATGTAAAATGTCTCCAAACCAACTTTCACGTTTCAAACTTGATAATAAATGACGCACTTCCCAAACAAACTTTCTGTTCTTGATTAATTGCATATTTTTGTCATTTTTATGAACGTTACTAGATCATCTTGTATATTTTGAAAATAACAGATGTTAACATATAAATAAATCAACACAAACATAAAAGCTATACATTTATAAATGATTACAGAGTTAGGTACTCGAATTAAAGTTCTCGAAACAAATGTAAACGGCAAACTACAGTTAACTCATACATCACACACACAGATGGGTGTAGTCCTTGTAATCCTTATTGGCTCTATTACTTTATTACCTACTTACTTTGTAATGTAATGTTTATTCCAAGAGTACAATCTTTCTATATGAAGTCAATCGATACTAATTTAACTTTACAAGTTCACATATACACCGGGACTGGAGTCCCGGAAACTGTTCATAGCCGATTGAGGTCCAAAGTTTTATCAAAAATTATTCGATGTAATTGAATCTGTTGAACACGATTTCCGAAGTGACTTGGCTATAAAATGGTACGATTAATAGTTATAAACTATTTTTATAAACTAATTCGAAAATAAAATGTTTTTGGCACAGGAACTTTTCTAGTACTTTGACCATATAAAACATTTTAAACAAAACAAGACCGGTCAAGGGCAAGCCAGGTTCGTACACCAATTGTATTATATTTTAGCTGACCAACTTTGGATATATGGCGGGAGATTGTCCTTTAATAAGATTTGCCATAGTAACCCCACTAAGAGATTTCAACCTCCCATTTAGACCCTATTTTCAATAACAATAAAATTATTTTTATATATTAATTATCGTGATAATCGCGTTACATAGATCAAAATACATCGAAAATATTTGATGTAGCCTTGAACTTTAATCGGCTACGAAAAGTACCCTGGTCCCCGGAGTATAGATAAAACTAAACCAATTTTCTTGTACACATGACCATAAAAGTAACGCTGCTAATTTTTCAAAATTTATTTTATAAATTTATTTGAACCTTCTTTATTCGGTTATCGAAAAATGGTGCAATTGAACGTTGGTCACTATAAATAAACTAACAACTACTGTTCGAAACATTTTCCCAAAAATCGAATAACTCAAGTTCCAAACAAATAATTCAGATACTATTAAATTTTGAAATATGGGCGCCACTTTTATGGCCCGTAGTACATACAACACTAATTAAATGTTGTGTTTTGTAATACACATATTCAAGTACACTGCCGTTCATGAAAATTGAACCAGTACGTTACATTCTAAGCGCTTGTATATTATACGTATAATACGGTAACACACTAGAAGTGTTTCAACTGGTTCAATTTTGATGAATGGGAGTGTACGTCCTGGAATACTGTAGAAGGTATGTAATTATATGTGTTTTTGGTTTGTCACTTTGAAATGACTTTCTGAGTAGTAACTATTACAATAGTCGTTCTACTTAGAATAGAATCTAAATAATTTATAGAAAATCGATTTTAATTGAAACAAATGTATGAGATTAAAGGGCTGGATTCGAAAACAAGAACGTCTGATCGTTTTCAACAACAGATAGATCGATAGTATTTAACGATCGATAGTATTTGTTTTTTATGTGACGCCATCATACCAGTGTAGGCACTGCGTGTTAATAATTACGAATTGGTTTTGTACCATGATATAAATTGATGTAGCGTTGAAATGCGTTTAGCTAAGGCATTGATTCTAGTGCCATTATGAAGAACTTGTAGAGCACCACCAGAAGGTAGGTGAAGCAATAGAAATATTCTCCGGAATATAAGTGGAAATTGGGATAAAAATGAAAATTACACAAAATATATAGATTTCATCTCATATGACTCGTAAATATGCTGGGAATTTAGATAACGCATACTAAAAGAAAGCTCACGTCAAATGAAATCCAACAAGCTTAAAAAGTGCCGGGTCGAACGAAAGCGACAGCGTCGAAAAGGAATTGAATGAATTGGCGCAAGACGAGCTGGCTCATCGGACATACAACGGATACGCACTCTTCGAAGCAACGAAGAACGTTTATCGTAGAAAAAATTAATAAAAAATATAAAAAAAGTATTATTGAAAAACTTTGCATAACATATGTTGATTTAAAGTTACTTTCGCTTTTTACAAGTCGTGGAAAATACAACTTTTACATTCCATCATAAACAGAAAATAAAGTGGAAAAAAAAAACAATTTTTTTCATGTTCACACGTACTAAATTATGAAATGACTTTTACCACACAACAAAAAACATGATAACTAGCTCTGGAGCTACTATTTGTATGACTGACCTCTGTATATATATATGGACTGCGGTTCCAAGTACCACAGACAACATGTGTTTTATGGAGTCAAAGAAAGAATTTGTTACGTAGTTATCACGTAGACAAGATGAAAACCTCGCAAAAGATCCTAAATATGGATTTTCGCCAAACCGAATGCTCGAATATTTATTTATACCCGAATGAAGTATTTTTTTTTTTAATATTTTGAGGTCATTTTAAACAAAAAAGATCTCCAATCATTCTTTTCGTAAAGTATAATGTTTCCGAGTTGTAAAAACGCACAAACGGTTGCTTTCAAGACTGAAAAACAATATAAAAATTAAATTTTTAAGTTTACCAAAATTCTAAAATAATCTTTGAACACCCTTCAACAAAATTCTGAAGAGTATTTACAAATTATTTTATTCTAAAGCTTTGGTTTTAGAATGTCAAAAAGACACGTTATTAAAACTAATTTTTAAAAATATATAAAAATAATAAAATAAATATATTTTGGTTGGATTTTTATTTGCAATAATGGTTCTAGTTTTAACCGCTAGATAGAGACTCTCTGAGCCGGAAAATCTAATAGGATAGTCAGTTCATGCAATCGGAGGTCAGTTATTTTTACAATCCACACACACACACACACACACATCCATATATCAAAAAAAAAACCTAAAAGAAAAAAAAAACTGAAACTTTCATCATCCCATAAATAACGAAGAATGAAAGAAAATTTCATGATAATCATGTTCTTGTTTCGTTGTTCTGTTTATTTTCATGTTTGTATAGCTTGTTGTTTTTTTTTGGCAGATTTTCTATTTTTATTAAAGCCATACTCCATTCAATATCTTGATCCTTATAAATTTTTATTTAGATTTGTTCATAAATAGGGTACAAAACATATGAGACCGTTTTCATGTTCTGTTTTTTTATGATAAACGAATTTTTATTGGGTAATCAATATTTTATGATGAAATTCAAAATTTTATCTTAGAGTTTATACTAGCTGACGTACCTGACATTGCCCGAGCTACAAAAAATCTCTTCGGTTGCTAATACCAAATTCCGGGCATTTGAGCAAGCTGTTAAAAACCCGTCGTTATCTATTTTTATTCAGATTGATGCAAAGTTTTGATCTACTTTGATGAACATTTCCAAAGAATATTTTTGGCTTTCGCTAGTCTCGATAAGATACCTTCCTATGAGAGGTTCCGTTTCTGTGAAAAATGTTGATACTCTTATTCTGGTCATGTTATGGCCGATTGTCACAATTCGTTGAATAATTTTACTACTATTTGAAAATGAATTAGCCTGGAATCGAGCCAAGAACTTCTCGCATACGCGGTGCAGTGTCTGTTCTTTATCCTGTCTTGCTTGTCCGTGTATGTAACATAATTTATTCAAATCACATATGTTATTAAGTACCTATAAACAATTAACTGAGTTAAACATTATTTGCATAAAATATTGACAATTCATTAAAAAGTTGTAGGTTCATTCATGTATTGTATTGTATTGTATTACCTACCTACCTATCTATGTCAGTTTCAGTAATTTATCATCAACAAAACTGTCTAAATTATGAACAAACTATACCAAACCTATTATTATATGTAATGGTTGTTGTTACCTCGAACAAATATTCAAAAACAATTAAATGTTGTAAATTCTACGAACTAAAGTAAATCTCTAAGTAAATTAAGATCATTCAAGTGTCAACTCCATTCGAAAAACATAGAACTTAAATATACCTACATACATTTATTTATAATTATGCATATTTAGAACAAGTATTTTTCGAGCTATTGGAATTTATAATTTTAATTACTTTTTACAAAAAAAATACTCTTATTAGAAAATTCTGGATAAATAATTAATATGTACTTAATAACTGACTATTAAATCATCCCCTAAGTCCCGTTAATGTTACAAACTAATATAGGTATAAAAGTATATACCAGAGTGTATAAAAGTACAATATACATATATACATATATATATAAAAGGAATATTTTCTTCTAAAGTTTTTCTTCTATCTATTGGTAAAGTTACTCATGACGTCATATTCCAAGATGGTGGCTTTAGTCAGGCTACATTTCAACAATTAGTTATACCTATAATACTTTCTAGAAATACATTTATAAAATAATTGTAAACTAAAACCCGCATTAATAATAAACTCAGTATATACCGGGTATTTAAGCAATGAGCTCAGTTAATTGTAATGAAACTTTTTCAACTGGGTTTCATCTACTAAAAACAATATTGTCTTAAAAATTCAATAGATATCTAATATCGAACCAATCATTAGCAGGACAAAAATATGAGGGAGGGATTGGTGGAGCTACTGTTCATATATTGTAAAACGATGAAGGATAAGAAACATAATGAAGAAACTTCTACATAAATCAAAATGCCATGTGAATACCTATATATATATATATATATATTCGTCGTTTACTTTGTTTGCTGTTTATCCTTTCAAATCGTTTAAATCAAGTAATCTTCCGTTTAGATATGTATTATAAAATATAAACTTATTAGGATTAGATAGAAATAACAAACAGCAAATAGGATCATATCATATCTCAAAGCTCGAATTCAAAATGTTTACAAAATTTACATAATTATTTGAAGGTTTTTATGATCGATATATTATGATCTGTATTCACCATGTAAAATATGGTTTAATTCAATGTAAACATCTTAAACGTTAAATTTTTAAACATTTGAAGTGTTTTAAGAACATTTGAAAACTGCTGTAAATCGAAGTTCAACTATTTAAAACCCAAATGAACATACAAACAAAGAATCAATAAGCTCAATTTGAGCTCAATAATTTATATACTTTCTTTCAACTTCGATTTTAATAGTAAGTAAATATTTCTTATGTGTGTCCAATGTTCCATTAATGACATATGTTAAAGCCGTTTGTTAAACTCCTCTGTAGATGGAATATCTTATGAGGGTTTTACACCAGATTTTTTTATTAGTTTAAGATTAAAAATAAGTTTTTATTTTAACAAATGTAAAGTCCTTGTAATCTTTTTCTAACAACAAGTGTCCAAAGTCTAATATTAATAATTCATTGAGCAAAGCAAAAAAAAAAAAAAAAAATAGAGAGACAAGAAAATTTGTATAGAAAACACAGCAAACCGTACAGTGATATAGAACAGAACCTTAAATAATTCATATAGAAAACCTCAAACCCTGCAGGTGTTGCAGCATTGGTTGGAGCTGCAGTAACCTATTAGAGCTATTTCAATAATAATAATGGTGAAAATGATTATTCATGTATTCGGTATACCAGTTCAACTCAGACCAGACCATAACATACAACATATCCAATTCAATAAATAGCACAGATAGCAGCAGAGCTACCAACAAGATAGAAAGCTGATTGTTCGACTTTGCTCTACATACATACGGTGGAGTCAATCCAATTATTTGCTATCCTTATTAAATACAGTTTGTGTCTGTCAATATGATCCTTCTCAATGGATTTATTTCATATATTTAATTCTTTTTGTAAACTTCATCCATTGTTAGTATGGTTGCCTTTCGGTTATGTTATACTAACAGAGGTAACTGGCTATTTACTTTATTTGACATTTTAGTAATATTTCTGAATATTTGTAGAATTATTTTGAAAGTCAATGTTTTGATATGAAAAATATTAAAAATATTAAGTCTTGGCTAGGGATTGAACCAAGACCTCTGGAATTCCAAACCATTTCTCTGTCAACTCACAATATTTCAACTGGTTTAGTTTTTATGAACGGGAGTGTACATGTAATTTTGACGTGGAATATTTCACTCTATATTATTTCCGAGATAAAAAGTACCCTTGATTACTCTATCCCCTGCTTGCGATTGAATGACCCGTCAAAATCGGTTCAGCCGTTTGGCTGATTTGCCCGGACAAACAGACAAAAAATAGAACGTGTTTGAGTTTTGGTAATGTGCAAATAACCTTTTGAGCTTAAGAAAAAAGTCTTTATTTTGAAATTACAAACAGACACTTCATTTTTATTTCCTTGTATCAATGAGGTGTACCTAATCTATTTCTGGAACATCTTCATTCATTACTTACGCCCCAATGATCACATGCCTATCATCTTCCATTCATTCGTATGTAAGCCGTATGATGTATGAATATTGATATGAATGCTTTTATGCTAATATTGTGTGCGTCAACGGATCAAGTTTAATGGCATGAGCTTTACATCCATGACATAAACAAGAAATTGTCGTCTGCTACCCACCTATGTACATGTATGTACCGTGGTCTCTTTGTGAAATCTGTCTTTTTACGAAGATCCCGGGAATTTCATTTAATGTCGGCGTATTATGACGACCTTATTTCGATGAATTGTGTCAAATATAATCTGCTGTAGTTTAAATAATGAAGTTACGTAAAACGTCGTTGTTTGACTGGAAAAAGATACAATGTAACATTTGATTTGATCCGATATTAGGTATTTTAGCCGGTTAAACAATAATATATTATTCATCCGAAGGAATATTATTTATTCTAATTCACATAATGAGCAATAAATAAGTCTTTGGCTTCGGTTTCCATAGTAAAAACGTGTATTTTTTTACATACATAAATACGCCATAATTTTTCATGAAGATTTGGAAAAAAGATTTCACAATGCGTTCACGATATAACAGGATTATCTTAGATACCATCTGTCAAAGTATGATGGACTTTACTAGAAACGTCTAGGCACTAGATGTAATTTTTAATGTTTACACAATAAGCCGACGTTTCATGATATGTCTAGAATCTTTGTGAAAACACAGAGTTCACAATTAGACCACAACATATACCAACATATACCAATAATAATAATCACTATTGTTATGTCGGTTGTCGGTTGTAGTCGGTTGTAGTGTTGGTTCATTGAGTTCGTTGTTAGATTGGCGACAATGTCTTTAATATCACAGCAAGTTTATAGTCGTGTCATTTATTGAAGCATTCATATTATAATGTAGGACATGACATATTGGTTCCCTGTCTTGTTGGGTCTGTGTGTATATAAGTTACTTTTAGCTAATGGAAGTTCGTCCCAAATATGAATTCTTGATTTGTCCCAAATTGAAGGAATGTATATCTCTATAAATAGAAAATGTGAATAGATTTTGAAAAAGGGAAAAACTCTTTGATATAATTACAAAATGTTGTTTTTTTAGAGGTATATAATTTAATCATGAATTAAAGCACATAAAAATTGGTCAAGTAATTTGATGCCATTAATGTTTAAATATGATTCTGGGCATAAATCCATTATAACCATTCTAATTGGAATGAAATTTGAGGTGCTTTTGGCATTGAAAAGATCAAATTCGTCATAATAGAAAATTATGCTCATGGAAAAGTTGAATAATGTTTATCGAAGTAAAAGTTTAAGACAATTAATTTTACTATAATTTTGTCTCTTCTCATTTTTGCTGTTGCTCTAATATTTACAGAAACATTAACGAAATATTAAGATTGACAATTAAAATCGTAAAAAATGACCAGATAATGAATTATATTAAAGTTGATACACCTTATAAATTTTTCTAATATTAAAATGGAAATATTTGCTATTTTGAGTTTTTTCTGACTCTATTCACTTTCTACTTTTCCCGCCTACGATTCTACCCATTAATTGGCATTTCAAATACCAAAAATATTTTGATTTGATGATATTAAAAAATAGTCGCCATGTACACTCCCATTCAAAAAAAAATGAACAGACCGGAAATGTTAATTTGCTTACATTTCATCAAACTCCTCACTTTTGCAACTCTCTGTATATTATTTATTTATAAACAAAGATAAGTAGTATATTTTTTACATGTGAGAAAAGAAATGGAAGTTTTATATTTTTTATTTATGTCAACAATTTATGTAAACATGAACATTTACTACAAGATTAATCAAAATTGTGAGAGACTTATTCGGTTCAAATCTGTTCAATTTTATTGAACGGGAGTGTACATTAATACGACTAAAGTTGATTTAAATCTATTTCCAAAAGAGATGTAAGGTATTTAAAATTAGCTTAAAGTCTAATTTAGATTATATTTAAATTTCTCGCACTATTATCCCGACCATCCTGTGTGTATGTTGTAAATGTCGTTATAACCATCACACCAAACATATGCAGTAAGGATTGATGGATGGGCGGTCGCCTGCTGTTCTTAACGAACTAAAACAAACGACAGCATACCATGAGCACATTATCACAGCGATATAAGTAGTGATCGTATCGTTATAATAACAAGCAAAATGAATTGAAGTTTTACCCTACTATTGAGAACAATTCTCTTTCTCTACTTAACATTCGAACCATTCGATCTTCGAAGTGACAAAGTGTTTATGCAAAGGAACTTTATATGTAGATTAATTCTGAATTATTATTATTATTATTTTGTGGAAATTTATTTTCGATGAAAGGTACAATTCTGTAAATTTTCTTGAGGATTAATTTATTATCCTTTTTAGAAATTGGATTCATAGATACTTGTAAAACGACGGGGGGAAACCTGTTGAAAAATTAACGGAACCTTATTATAATTAATCCAAACAAACAAATCATTAATCATTTAAACGCATCTTTGTCAGACTTTTTGAAGGTTTATTATGCCTGAACCTTATACCTCATTCATTTGAGATTACATTTACATGGATGTGTGTGTGTCAGACAGACACCTTGCACATCGGACATTTAACAACATCATGATTTGTTGGTGCAGTGATTAAATAAAGACATTTATAAAATATTCCTGTCAATGTAAATGTCAAGTTAATTGAATTATGGTAAATTCAATGTATACATATAAAATTACATGTACTGACTGAATGATTCATCATCGCCAAGCTTAAGCTAATGAAGTTAGAAACAAATCAGTCCAAGTAGCCGAGCGGTCTAAGGCGTTATGTTTGCGCAGTATGGATACTTGGAAACTTTATTTTAATATTAAAATAAGTTTTAACATAGTCTTAGACAAGGTTAATCATACATGGTGTACAATGGTTTTAGCATGGTTTATATAAATATAGTTGAGTGTTAGTTTTGCAATGATAATAAGGTTGTGTTCTATCTACAGTTCAGTGACCCATAAATTCTATAGAATCTTTCAAACACTGCACTGATATAATTCGAATACAAATATAAAATGAACACATTTATATCGATTAGTGTTTAATATACATGAGATAAATTGAATTAGATCAGTCTACACACCACCAACACCACCAACACCACCCGTCTTTCAATCTTCTCTATAAATAAAGAAAATTGTATTTATGATTATTATGATAATAATAATTATTAACATAAAGATTTAATAACTAAATTTTCTTTTTTGTGACATTTTGTCAATAATCTGTCATAGAACAATTCTCTATTTTGACATAATAATAATCTAAAGAGAGAAATCTTATGTTTACAAAATAGAAATTTTATAATATTAACCAGTTTCAACCAAAAGTTGCTTTTTCACACATCCCACAGTTTTGTCATCTAAATACGGCGTAAATGTGGCATAAATTCTGTATTCGAGAGAGACATAAAAGAGGGGGAAACATAAAATTATTAATTTCTCTCTTCCAACTTGTAAAATATCAAAAAATTATCTAAAGTATAGTTGTAGAAAATAAAGTTTACTACAATTTATTACATGATCATATTTTCTGTTATGTTAATGTTTTCAGAAATATTGGCAATTTAAGTATACTTGTAATGAAACCTGCAACTATGTCACCATGGTTACTTACTTGATTTGATAGTCATTTTGGTTTCTTCTTTGAAAATTTGTTTGTCTATTTATTTATTTGCCTTGCTCTTAAGTAATTATTCAGATTAAATATACCAGGATATCTTGGTATATTCCTATAAGCTCAATATTTACAGGATGTTTAAATGATTAACTTAGTTACTTGTTGCATTTTCACTAGTTTTATTCGGAAGTTAATCGTTAGTTAGTTTTCAAAGATTACTTACTAAAATCATCGCTTACACACAGTACCAAATAATTGAAATACAATCAAATTTTTGAGGTTAAATATTTAAATCAAATTCCAATTAAGTCGACTGGCAAAATTAGAACTGTAACAAAGTTCGCCAATAATGTACTAAACTTATATATGAAAACAATCTTAATTATCGTCCTATTTCTTCTACTAAAACTTTAGTAATTTTGTTTGAATACGACATGCAATAATTGTTTAATTAAATTTATTTCTAAGGAGGTTTATCCTTTCAATACAAACTAATACCATGATTGTGTATTGTGTGCACATACGTGAAAAGGACTATCACAAATCCTTTCAAACATCAATTCGAACTGATTAGAAAGTGTCACAAGATTATGGTCATCAAATTTATTTAATTAGTGTTTAGTTCTTGAATGGAAATGGAATATATATATATATATACTTAGAACTTACAAGGTTTCTACTACTTAGTTGTACAACAACAACTGACAAGTATTAATTGTACTAATTGAAAAAGTTTGAAATAGGTTACACACAGTCTACATGCATGATTAGCTAATGTTATCTGTGTGCGACGAATAATTAATTCTTAGTATCTCGATAGAATTAAATTTGTTTATGTATGTACATGTATTAGTAGACCTTTCAAGTTATTTAGTACCTAGGAAGCTGTAGGTGTGACACCACAGAAACATCGAAATTTACTAGCAAAAATTTTGTATTTTTCGCAAAAACCGTTTATCCTACAGAAAAAATCATTCTTTAGAGCAATAAATTCTGCGATATATTATTAGTATTAACAGGTGAAAATAACTGAGTTAGTTGCTTAGATATCCAACATACCCTGAATTTATGTAAAAAACTTTATAACAAAAGTTGTTTATTATTCAAATCGGAACATTTTTTGGCTATACATTTTCCATCTATCTTTTATAGTTTCAAAGATGGGTAGTTTTGCCCAGTTTACCCAAACATGGTTCAATTGTTTTCTAGAACACAAAATTTCAGTACGTTATCGCTAGACGGACGTACATGCGGAAATGGCCAAATTAGACTCTTTTATGAACACCTATGCCAAACATGTATGACTGCGATCA
Source organism: Nineta flava (assembly GCA_963920215.1). Taxonomy (NCBI): domain Eukaryota; kingdom Metazoa; phylum Arthropoda; class Insecta; order Neuroptera; family Chrysopidae; genus Nineta; species Nineta flava. Next base: position 242,643 of record OY986042.1, read on the forward strand.
ATATTTTCAAGCGTTACAAAGTCGGAACTCAACGTAATATACCCTGGAATATTTACATATACCAGATATACAAATGCAAAAAATAAGAAATAAACGGAAAAATTAGGCAAAGTTTATTGAATAATTGATTCGAGTTGATCAATTCTAGAGCGTAAATCACACAACGATTGATAAACAAACTGATCCAAACTATCCATAATTTCTTGCATTAATTCTTTAATATTAGCCATTTTATGTAATTTTTGGCCATACCATTGGAAATGAATGCGATGCAACAATGTTAAAAATTCTTTATCTGAATCAAAATTGACCAATTGTTGTGCCAACGTTTTACGATATTGTACTCGTTTAGATCTCAATTCATTCACATCCAAATTATCCAGATTCAATTTCGTATTATTATTATCCGTACTGCTGCCATTATCTAAAACGTTTACTTTTGCTAAAAATTAGAAAGCAAATATACATCAAAATTCGTCTTATGGGACCTACGAGCTAGACTTCACAATGAATATCAAATCAAAGACAAAAATGGTGATATTAGTAACACTTGCTGTGCTCGCAAGACCCCCCGGGGTAGCCTTCGGTCTTCATTTCGCGTCCTTGACATAAATAGAAGTAAAAAAGGTAATTTTGAAGGGTTTTTCCCATCGGTTGGATGGGAAAATTAAAGTTATCTGATTTTCCCGAAAGTTTGAAGTTATTCCACTCCGAAAACAAAACACCTCATCCTTTTAGCATGTCTAGCGGTGGGTTAGAATTTGTATACGTCATACAGTCAGTGACGCAAACTTCTGTATATATTATAAGATTAATTTTCCTAACGCTAATTTATAAATTGTCCTAAATTCCATCCGGTGTGACTAATTTTTTTCCCGTTACTTTCATTACCATATATTTTCGGATAAAGAAACTGTGTTTCGAAACTTTAGTCAAAATTTTTAATTTGTGTTACAAAAATCTCAAATATTTGTTTGATTTAATAATTAACATAAATTTATCTTTTGAATTAAAAAAACACTAATTTTGCTACACAAACATGCGAGATGAACATGCTGCTGATTTTGAACAAACCTTGAGCATTGTTTACTATACGCTGTAATAATTTTTGCATACTCTCTGCTAATTGATTGAAATGAATATGATGATTATTCTGACACGCTTCAATAATTCGAAAACCAATTTGATCCTCCAATAAATAGAATTTCTGGATAAAAGCACGTTTATCAAATATATCACAACGCCATTGCATTGGTAAATTATTGTGTTCGTTATCGATTGTATTATTCATTGCATAATTTATTTTACTTTGTTTTAATTTATACTCTTGAAACTTTTCTGTATATTCCATTGGTATGTTATTGAACGCTGCCATTATCTGGTATAAATTATGTATAAATTATGTTTCGTTTAATTCGTTTTTAAATGGACGTTTTAATACAAAATAAATTAAAATCGAATTGATATTTAATTCAAAATCAAATGTATATTAAAATCGGAATAATTAAAAGTAATTTATTTGACATTAAAATAATGAATATTTAATTATTATGATTCTTTTTTGTTTGACATATTGATAAATGGGTGCGTTCGTCACTTATAGACTCTGTTTGGAGTCCATAAATCTACCTATGAAATTTTATTTTTTCCACGATAAGCTTTTTATAAAAAGCTTGTCATGCATATTGAGTACCAGAGTCAACCGAAGAACGCTTATATGCAAGTATTTCTACATACATATCAAACATAAATACTCTGTATCAAAGTATTATCAAAAAGAGAAGAAAGAGTTAGAGCTTGTATCTAATTGTAGTACAACTTTATGTAGGTAACGATCAAGAGACCAAAGCACTACTTCATACTCTGTTTTCTCTGGTGTGTTCAGTGTAAACCGTGCACTATAACATCTATTGTCAAAACAAAGATTTTTCATTAAATGTTTCAATATAAAACGCTCATAAAATAAATCTGTTTTGGAGATTGATTGAAGGTTAGTTAATATTTATGTTGGCATTGACACACATCTTGATTTTAAATTTATCGTTATCTGAGGAGATTCAACAAATTAATTTTAGTTACTATACGCAAGGCGTGTGTCAACTCATCCGGATATGCTTTTCCGTGGAATGAAGTAACTCTTTACCCGACTGCCCCAAAAGGAGAATGTTTTTTCGCGTGCATGTTTGTTTCTTTGATGGATTTTAAAATATGAGTTGTTCTAAATACAAAAGTTTACAAAAACAATTAAAAATATGTAAAATTAATATGTTTAAATTTGTGCCATTACTTTGAATGAACCACCAGTCAGTATCAAATGCTTGTGCATAAAAATTAACACTGCTGGTAAAATAAGTGAAATGGCAATAATTGAAGTCCCCTTTTATGTTTTATATATTTTCATCAGATTATAATATAAACATAACACACAGTCGATCGAATCATGTTTATCCATATTTCAAACAGAAGAAAGATGTTGTTTGTTGAAAGTACAACATAAATAACAAAACAAAAGTATTGAACCAGATAATTTATTGAATATTTTCTTTGTATCAAGAAAAATAATTAACTTTTATGTAGCGCAATGTTTTCGAATTCATTTGAGAATAATTTTCTCTTTTAAAAAATCGTTTATATATAAATAGTATATACATGTTGTACCTATATATATATATATATATATATATATACAGAGTGACCAAAAAGTTGGGTCACGGCGTATTGGATACGGCGTATCGAAGAATTAAATAATGTTTATTATAAATCGAAATTCTCTATTCAATAGATTCTATTATATTTCATTCATTTGTAGTTCTCTAAAAAAACGCCCTTTAGCGAGAGAACAAAGAACTAGCGAGCTGTTCCTTCTAGCGAAAGAACAAAAGATACGTATTCTTTTCCCTAAGATACGAATATTTAATAAAAAATATGGGTTTTCATTTAAAATTTCAAAGTTTGGCCCTACTTCACCCTTGTGGGTCCATCAGACCCGAAATCTGATTAGCGTATTCGATTCCTCGGGAAAAATTACTACGGTTTACCAATTAAAAATTGTAAGCTTAGAACCACCTGAAACGATTTATTATGCCGTGTCCAAACTTTTTGGACACCATATATATGTTTTCATTGAACTTACAATTATCTCTAATAATTATCTCTGGAATTTAATAGTAAATTCCAGGTAAAAATGACCCAAAAAATAATATTTATAAATTATTTCAGTCATGTTTTATTATATAAATCAAATTTAACATTTTTATTTATAATTTGAATAAAAAAATAGGTCTGGGCATCCGTTCGTTTCTTTGTAATTTGCTATATAATTTCCTGTTTTCATATTCATATTTTTTATTATTATCTTTAAAATTTAATAGCTAAAGAATTTTTGTTAAGTATAGAATTCTAGATGTATAATATATTTTATAGATATAATAATAATGGTTGAAGCCGGATATAATCAAATTTCAAATATATTTTGCACCTACAATATAATATCATATATATAATAATATATTTTCATATCATATTTACATATTTATTCAAATATATAAATATAGGATGTACATAAAATCAGTACTTAAATGTATATAATATTTCTACTGGTGTATGTTAAGATCCGTAATTAAATACTTGTCAATTGAAAGTTAAACTTGCAGATTTAGAGCAGAATAGGCAAACCTTTTATTGAAATAAGCAACTCATATTAGTTAAATGTTGTTTTGTGCGTTGTGTATAATTTTTCTTAATCTTTTATGATAATTTTGGTTCAATTATTTTCGTTTTGTTCTTGATTTTTTTCAGATTTTTTTGAACGTTTCTCATGATGTAAGAAAACATAACCTCTTACAACTTTGATATTTATTACTAATTTTCCAAAGAGTTGCTCAAGCTTTATGTACACCCTGTATGTGAACTTATTAATGTACAACATTTGAATGACAAAAGCTTTTATACCAAAGTATTATGTATTCATGTTTTGTAATTAATAATTACAGTTAGTGTTGTAGGCTGTGGGTTAATTCTCTAATTAACATCAGAAATTGGTTCAAATATTTGAACAAAAACAAAGTACTCAATGGCATGAAGAAACTGTTTTTATCCAAAATAGTTTTCCATCATATAAAAATAGTTTAAAAGTTTTTTCAAATTTTTTCAACAACTCTTTTTGTTGTTGTATTGAATGGTTTGTAATTGGATGAAGATACCATTTGAGACTATTTGAGATGTTCTTAACAATATTTTTATTTTGATGATAGTTTCGCAATTTGGTGAGACACGCACCAAATTAGCAACAAGCAACATATCTCTGAATCCATATCCCAGAGATAGTTACGATTAGATAATTAATACTGATGATAACTAGATTGTAGTCGAACCTAGAGTACTCTTTGATTATTTTAATAATCTTTATTTAGAAAATATATAATAATGATTATATTATAATTTTTTCCACAGATATTTTCGGAAGAAACACAACAGTGATTGCTAAACTATTGAGAAAGTAACTCATGACGTCATATACGAAAATGGAGCGCATGCACGTTATAATATTTTGTTATCAAACTTAATTAGCTAAAATTTATGTTTTTAAAGTTTTGTTATTCATTCATTTTGTTCTGAGTAAACACAATTGCATATTTTCATAGTATGCAGTACTATAGACCACAAAAGTATCGCCCTATTTATAAAATTATATAGTTGACTTGTGCCTTTCTCATTTGAATTTTGGGAAAATTTTTCGAATAAAAATTGTTAGAATGAACAACTTTTACCCGAAATATTTTTTCGTTAACCGAATGAATTAAGCACAAATCAATAAGAAAATTTTAGTTAAAAAAAAACCCGCTATTTTTGTGGCCGTGTGTACAAGAACGAATAGCACACCAACTAAAATAGGTTAGCAATGTGTTTGTTTATAATTAATTTACAATACTATACACATAAAGACAAGAAAACATTCTAGCGATGGAAATAAATTTAAATAAACATGAATATCAATGTAAATATTCTATACTTGTAATGAATACGCCAAACAAACGACCGACTTAATTTTTCCCCCAAGCGTACAGATATAGTTTTGATCGTGCAATAGAAATTCATATACCGTATGTTTCAGAATAACTTGTCGTAGATTTGGACAAAAGTGCTAAATCGATTTAGTTATTGAGCACAATAGGTCGTCACGAGACTAAACCGTAAAATATCTACCTTGAACCAATGTTCGATTTATAAATAGACAGGAAAGATCGCGTTCCAGGGGCGACATCGGATTAAGCGGTCCAGATTCGTACACGATTATGAACGTAATACTCAAAAAAGTAGAGGATAGATAGCGTTTTCTATCGATTAAATGTAAAATCTCATTTGGGTAAATGCAATCGGTTGCAACTTTCTTGAAGAACGTAGCCAAAGTAATTTGCATACGGTACCCGTGTCTAGATAGCCCTAGTAATTACTATTGTATTTTTATCTAGTAGTTACTAGTCGTATATAGTTTGACATTTAAATATAATATGCTATTATGGTACATGTTGTTAGTTGTTTACATGCTTGACTTTGTGAAGAAATAAATGTTGTAAAGGTGTGATAGAAAACTTATCAAATATTGTCTAACATTCTAACATAAGTAGAAACTAACACATTCACGATTTCTTAAAGGTGAAAAATTCAAAATGGATCATCCGACATTTTCTGAACAAACATGAAGTAATTTATTTGAATACTATATTGTTCCACAAATAGGAAATAGTTTTTCCGATGCATTCTGTACGTCAAAGGGAAAATATGTGGTATTCTCTTTGAAAGTTTATACTGAAATATTTTATATACGGTATAAATATTTTACCAAAGTGAAATTACTTTACAAAAGCATGGAGGATTGCCGTCACAAGATGGATTGTCTGTCTGAGGTATTGTAACAAAATATAGAGGGATTAACAATTTTACTTACGTTTTAATAGAAATTTTATTGAAATCACGTTTTAATATTTCATTGAAATATCGTTTTTTTCTTGCTTTGGAATAACGTAAACTTACAAGAGGTAAAAGAATGAGTTATGGAACGAAATAGATCCACCCGAACTATGAAACTCTTCTTACGATTTTATTCATTTGTGTATTTTTTCAGCATTTCCTCTATACGAGCTATTATTTATCTATCACGAACCGTATAAAAGTGAAGTTTCGGAAACAACTGAATCTCGCGAATACATCATATACATTGCTGAGTTCGTGCTTAAATGTGCTTTTATTTGACATTTTTAAGTCCCGAAACTAACCCACTAACAATACAATTTTAATTTTTAAACCGCATATACATTATTGGGTAACTGAATATTTCAACTATGCAAAATTTTAATCATTTACATGAAATTGCCTGTGATGAAAACGTCTGAGACAGACTGACAGACAGTTAGCTGATCTAAGTCTATTCAGGTATCCCTGGCATATAAAGCTGATACTTTAGCTACTGATTCAATGGTATGTGTCGTGTTCTATTGCAGTTTGATACTCTATTTGTATGTTAAATATTGCATTATTATTATAGCTAGTAAAAAAGGTACGAAAAATCGATGATCAACATCGGAGGCACCTCATTCCAGGTGCCTCTACTTTATTACTGTACATGACATAACCAATAGTTTTTCTCACCTTGATAAAATAATTGCAAACTGAATTGTAAAATATTCAAAGTATCGTTGCGACGTAACCTCCTTTTTTATTAATTAATAATTGATTGCTTCGAGGCAAAATAATTATAGTTCACAAAAAATAAAATAATTATTATGTTTTCATGGAATATGTAATTAATATGACTTCATTATTGATTAAAAATGAGTGCAAATAACAACTAACTAAGTTAATTGTTTAAATATCCTGTATATGATTTATTATCAATGTACACAAATATTTAAAAATACACACTATATAGAGTATAAAGGTACTACATATTTACATGTATGCTGTTGTAATCAACATCATCATAGTCGCACAACTGACCAATTCCAATTCTACATACAAATACCTTGACCGTTAGCGGTTGGTTAAAAGGGCCTACTTGCCCGGCTTCAACCTTTCAATATTTCATGTTCAAATAGTCATAATCTATTGTTTTCAATACAAAGCTAATACAAAATAGTTTTCACCAACAACCAGAAAATGATTCTGTTTGAATGAATTCCGGTGGAAATATGAATATGAATATTTCAATATTTGAATATATTTCAATGTAAACAATGTTGTTATGGTGGATGTTAAGACCTAAATCATATCTTGTGGTCTTAATAAATATATATTAATAATTTTGAATATTATATCTCTTATTATTATACAGGATGTTTACTAAATAAATACCAAACGAAACTTTTAACGGATGTTGTTCGTTAACTATGTGTATGGGCAATAATTCGCATAGGGTCTAAAGTATTTCGTTTTAAAATAACAACCCAAGTACAGTGTTGAAATATATTTTCTAAACATATTGTAACGGCTAATTTGTTTTTCATGTAAAAATTTGATTATATAAATAATATCTATTAGAGTAATAACCAACTGTGATGTACAAACAGAAAGTCCTAATAATTCCCGGCCTTCGACTACGAGAAATATGTGCAAGGCTCTTCAAACTTACTTCGTGCTTTTTTCGTAGTCGGGTTTTAGTTTTATATATTATTTATTTAAAGATTATACATTCGAATTGTCCCTGGTGTCTATAGTTCTCCGATCGTGACATTTTTAACTGTAATAAACACCCTGTAATATATATTATTTATTGTATATTAAAGTGTAATATTCTCTCTTTATTTAATATTTACATAATTACCATAAACTCGATGTTATTAAAACCATTACATCAAATCATTACAAAACAAGGAGAGTTTTGTAGAACTATTATTGTACTTTATAGTTCCGATGACTATTTGCAAATACAATGTATTTATTTTGACACGTTATAAATATATCAATTTAAAAAGGTATTTACTCTTTAAATTTATTCTTTATATTATAATTTACTTTCAAGTTTTCAGGTCTCATACCAAAAAATGTCATTTTTGGCAATTGGGGTTCGATCCCTAATGTATGACGACCGATTTTTTTATATTAATATTAATTAAAGGTACAATATTTTACCTACTTTTGTTCAATTTGTATTTTAATAATAAATAAACACCATTATGTGTGTATATATTCTACTACATGTTGAATTCATTGATATATGTTAAATCCTACTGTTCCTAAGTTTGTATATAGAGGTGTATGAGTATTGCACATCAGATTTTTTGTAATGAATAATGACAACAAAAGAGCAAACCCATAGAAAATTATATAATATGGACAACAAACTGCATGGCCCGCGTCAACTTTTAATAACATACATACCCATTACCCATTACCCATTACCCATCATATATTATGCTTTAATTCGTATTTTGATGACATGTTATGATGGTTGACATTTATATTGAAATGATTCATCTACCCGCATCAAAATTGATGTCAAATCATACAGATTTCTGTGGTTCGATATACGTTTTTCAAGATGGTAGTGGACAAGCCAACCAACCGGTCTAATGGCATGTTCATTTTATTATCATTCAGATTTTAGTATACGTGAAGCTGGCACACCAAAGTTTTGTATAGAATGAGTTGTTGCTTGACGAAAATCCATTATATATATATATATATATATATATATATATATATATATATATATATATATATATATATACATTTAACATATACATGTTTAATTACGTCATTGGCTGCACGGAAAGTGAAAGTCTATACAGTTTCTAAAATCAATACACGCACTTTAAAAGAGATCAGGTGGGGAAATTTTAAAATAACAGATCATCAAATGTTTTAACGGACTCGGAGTCCGCTAAAACTGGGAGCGGATCATTTTCAGAATGTATATGAATTATATAATTCCAAGAAACCAATTTAAAGTTAAATGTCCATTTATATTTGTGGTTGGGTAGGTAATGAATCGTGACTAAAATATGTTACCGTGTAACTAACTACTAAGACTGGAACTATAATATCTATAACAGTACAGACAGTAAAATATCAGATAATGGAAGTGATAATAAATAACCAACCAATTAGCTTAATAATAAAACAAACTTTCATAGACTATTAAATATACCAACATTGATATCGAAATAAAATAGTTATTATCTAATATTTGATTCACTTCCAAAACAAATAGACTTGATGAGATGGGTTTTAAATTTAATTCTATTAAATAGCATTCATAAATAATTATTATTGTCTGTCATTAAAGTAATACTATCTAGAAATATGTTTATGGTTGTGAATAGGATTGTCAATATTCTTCTTGTAAATAGAATTCTGATGAACATCTTACTTCCCGGCATCATCATATGTGTACTAAACACTCAAAGAAAAGTTGAAAATTTAGAAAAATTATACATTGATTATTCGAAAAAAGTATAAATGTTAAGTATATCGATAGCTATGCTAATGCTTATATAGCTGGACAGTCTGTATGTTTGAACGGACTAATTTTTGGAGCTCCAGATTTGAAATAATCTTTTTGCGTTAGCCCGATTATTAACGAACGTTATAATAGGCTATAGAAAGTTATACGTTTTAGACTTTTAAACGGTTCGAGATTGAGAATTTATTTAATTTAAAAAAAAATGTTTATCTAACAAAAACTTTCGTTTGAAACATTTTTCACACAACAAATGGTTTAGGCCCAGTTTGAGTTTTAAGCCCGCGTGGGAAGCTAACGTTTGTGATTCGTTGTACTATTATAGCACACTTTAACTAGTAACTATATTAATTTGTTTCTTAATTCGATTTCAAAAGTTTATTAATAGATTGCATGAAAAAACCTTATTTATAAACAACTAGAGCTTTGTGTTGAGTTGTTCAGAGTGTTTAAATAAACTTATCTTAAGTGTTATTGACATAAAACTTGCATAAAGCTTCAACCCATGTGCTTGCAATACAACAATGTATGTATGTATGCTACAATAAAACAATGACTATACTTTGAACAGTAATTAACTTTGTACGTTTAAAACAATACTAGTTTGTAGTCAATAACAACTTAAATAAAGCTTATTATAAATCAAAACATTAACACCATATGGTAGTGTAGGTGTATTTGAGTGTGTGTAAACTTAAAGCACGTTAGTTTTTAAAACATTTAATAAAGTTTACGTGCAGAACTTGTTTTATACAAGAAGCTTAAATCGTTTCAAATCATCATTTATACAATTTAATTAAATCAAAAGTAATTCTGTTTACCAGCGATGAAGCGAACATATTAATTTGAGTCTATTTCTAAAAAATAAATCAGAGAAATTATGGTTTGAAACACTCAAACGACTGCTGTATACAGAGTTTGACATAAGATTACAGCATATACCACTGGATTAGAATTTATACACACATTCATTTAGTATCAAAATTGAATTCTAACGAAAGCTAACGAATTCTAACGCTTTATTGATTTCTTTGACGAAAAAGTGCTTAATACAAAAGGGTTGCTCAAAACGGAGATTCGGTAAAATCCCTATATCGAATTTTAGCATCGAAAACAATACCACTATATTCTACTTATAAAGTATTAAATGTGATAATTGTAAGCTTTGACACACTGTGTTTCCCAAATAAAAGCTTTTTAAATACAATGTCTGCAAAAACGTGTACTCATAAAATTAGCTGACGCATGGAAGTGATTTGGATAAAAACATTCTATAAATAAATTCGATTTCACGTAAGGAGAATAAAACATAATTCACGAAATAAATTCAAGTTGATGAAAGTCAGTAAGTATTAAAGCAGAGAAACGAAACTGTAATTTAATTATTATTTTCCTGAAAAATTGATACCATTGATCTGCACACAACACACATTCAATTCTTGTAGAAAATATATTATGTTATAGTCCGTGGGCCACCGATCGAATTTTGCATATTATTGTACGCATTTAGTGAGCATTTAGTGAGCAATTATTTTATTTATGTATTTAGAATATTTTAAAGTTAATTGGGCCAGTTTATGGCCTGTTGTTGAAACTCTGGTAAACAATCTAAGTATTGATCATAAATAAAATTTTAAAAATCAACTTTTTTTGTCCATAGTACATATCCTATTTGTTGATAAGTTTCTGGACCTCGTGGCTATTGAGATATTTTTTGCACCACTTTATAAACTATTACCGATTTACCGGGGTTAGATTTGAATCCAACGAAAGTGGTATGTTAGGCCCTTTTTAGTTCATTACATAAAATATAAAAGCTTGTCTTACAAAATTATTTTTTCACTGAAGAATCCCAAGTTTTGGCGGGAGAAGTCCCAATGACAGCACTCATATATAAAAGCCTCTCAATACGCCTACAAATAGGTACTAGGTACATGAAAGTAATTGAAACTCCCTGATAGATAGATAGATGTTCTGTTCTGTATGAATACAATGTTGTATTATATAGATACCTATATTTATTCCTACGCTGCCATCCAGTTAATATTATCCCGGTATTCCCTTCCCTTGAGTATAATAATATTATAAGGAATATACATTGATTTTTATTTTTTTTCAATTTGTACTCATCATCCTCATCGACGTGTTCGAATCCTCACACAGATGAGAATACTTGAATATATTTATTATTAATATAATGTTAAAGCCGATAGAACGATATCAGTTCATTCAACACGATGTTATTAAATCATAAACTCAATTAAAAATTGGTATACATACATTGGTATGTAACAATACATATGAGATGAAACCTGTTGAAATCTAAACAGTGCAGAAATCTTAGATTTTTAACAAAATTGTTATCTCACTAATATTACAAATACGATAAGTTTATTATTTAATCATACCTTAATGGCTGAACCGATATAGATGCGGTTTTTACACCAGATGGTTGGCAATATCTCTTTGAGATAAGATCTCTCGATACGGTAAATTTCCGATATAGATGTAAATATCGTTCAATGGACTTCGGACATTGAATAATCATTAGTATTAAATTATTAAATTATCTAATGATAATGCATATTATTTGTGGAAGAGCTATATTAAATGTAACCATTCTATAAATCGAATTAATACGACACTAAGAATACGATTCCACGTGTTATTATTCAAACTTCAATTGGAATTATAATCGTTTAATGAAATCCACTACAGGTATCGAACCTTGGACCTCGGGATTTTTAGCCCAATGAGTCAATTATTGTCCATATCAATATTTAATTGAACTAAAATTCAATTCAGATCTATTTCCACAAAAAGAGTGACATGTATTACTATAACAACATTTCCAAACAGTATGTCCTTGACATATAGAGTGATTATACTATAACGTCATAAGCGTGACATAAATATATTATGCTGTAGGTTATATTATATAAAAAAAATGAAAATGAAAATAAAAATAAAAATAAAAAAGTGTTTGTTTTTGGTGTTACGTGCACGTGTATGAGCTTTTCCTCGTATAAAATAATGCCATTCTCATGTTGTTGTCATTTCGAATTCACATGAAATATTCCTTTGACGTCGGCCGTGTTACTGTTGTCATGAATAAATATAATTTGATAAACCCTGATTAATATCTATCCTAAACTTCATGGATGTTGTTTATTTTATTTTTTTGGTTGTTGACAAAAATTGATGGATGTAGTTTGTTTTATCCGGTAAACATATCTTATGGCTTTAATTCGATATAATATATAATATATATTTATATAATATGTGTTATTTTTGTCTTGAAAAACGGCCGACAGTTTTAAGCAGAAAATTTCATTAAGTTCGATAAATCTTCAATAAATATTCGTGGAAAATTTATGTTTTTCAAAATTTCAAAAGATATCAATTATTTCGTAACAAAGAACAAAATGTCAGAAGTAAATGGTATACTAATCGTTACTGGGTGTAACATCATCAGACAGCTTTTGTTTGTACTATTTGGAATAATATGTAGGTTGGTTACCAGTCCAAATTCCTTATCTTCTACCCCCCACATCCTTAATGTATAGGAATCACAATGAACCTTGCGGTCTAGGTGTGTTCTGTCTAGGATGGCCGCTACAACCTAACCTATAAACATAGAGGTTGGTTTCAAAATAAGCAAAATGGAAAATATTAAAGAATATTCTAAGTTTTTCGATGCGAATTGATGATTAATTGAAAAATGTTGTATATCTTTAGGTGAATAAATTGAATATTTCTGACAAAAGGGTTTACCGATATATTTATAGACGTTGTAATATTTCAGTATATTTACCGTAGATGCTAATCTATGTTTTATTTAACTTCCATATTTCATGTTACAAGAAAATCAAATTTCCTGTTTGAGGAAAAACATCATCATTTATGACATAACTATCACATAGTGATTTGAACTACACAGCACAACTCATGTGAAAAAACTGTTATCATCATGTCAAGCATCACGGGGTTTTACCTTTGCAACCAACGTAATTACCTTGGTTTCATAAGACATTGAATTAGGTATCGAGAGTGTTATGTACAAATAGTTACTCTGACTATCCTGAGATGAAACAATTTTAGAATAAAAGTAAGTGAAAATAACAACTTACTGAGTGAATTGCTTAAATACACTGTATATACTGTATAAATACACTGTATATATACAGGTATATACTGAATTTTTGAAAAAAAGTTTCAAACAAAAGTTGTTTATTTTAGAAGAAGAAACATTTTGTGTAAATACGTTTTGGTTCTATCTCTTACGGTTTCAAAGATAAACAGTTTTGCCCAAACACGATTTTTTACCATACTTTTTAGCTCTAAAACACACATACGAAATTTCAGTTTGCTATCTCTTTTCGTTTTTATAGCCGGACGGATAACTTTACGGAAATGGAGAAATGGACTAATTAAATTCAAATTATGCTACTTTTTTTATTGTATACATTTCAATGAGAAAAAAAATTTCGTCAATATAATACCAAATAGGTCATTTTCCTCTTAAAGAATCGAATATACCCGTATTTTGAGACCAGCCTATCAATTTTCAGACAGCAGAATGGAAAAACAAAGTTTGATTTATCGTGTAACATTATGTTTAAATAAGTAACTGTCGTGTATTATTTGTAAAGCAATGAGAGCTTTTGTACAAGATGTCGATCAGAAAAAATAAAAAAACCAATTGATTGGTTGTGACGCCATTCAATGTCATTTTTTATTGAATTTGAAAACTATTTTAAATGGTTTCAATTCATGTCAAAGTAATTTCACATTACCAATAGTATGTTTTTTATATTTGTACCATTCCAAAACTCTATTCACACAAAAACAAACAAGGATCTATAATGTTGTTCTAAATCAAATTTATAGAAATATTAGGTCAACTGATCTTTTTGTATGAAATTGTCTGACCTTTACAATTGATTTCCAGCATGTGTTCTGTAAAAGTTTTCGTTTGGAAGATATTAACGGAAAACCTGACCACGTATACCATTAACGGCGCACACCGATCGTGGAGGCTTTTTTCAGTTTCATTAAAACGCCAAACGAAAGCTGCATACCAAGTTAACAAATGTGGGAAAATGATTGACATAAACTGATCGCGTAAGTTTTTATTTACCATATTTCAGCGTATATCATCAATATTTGAAACATACAAATAGAAATAATCAACTATAATATTGCATATGCAGTACTTTAAATGGCTCGATAAAACTACGGATCAAGTTTGTTGGTAAGAGATCAGCATACAACTGATTGAAGCAAGCTCCTCTATACGTCTAACTTAAATGCATAAATTCCATTTTTCAATTTATATCATTCATGTTTTCTTGAATTTCTTTTTTGGTGAATTATTGTGCACTTTGCTTATATCACATATACGATATCGATATACAATATCTCATTTTACCTAAACCTAAACCTTATAAATATCATATAAATATATATGAAAATTGTATAATCGCAAAAATAAGGATTTTAAAAAGTTTGACCTACATATAAATCATTTTAGTTTGAGTGCTTGAGAGTACTTTGTATGATGCAGTCAGTCCAATAAATAAATATAACATGGATTGGAGTAAATCAATGACCTATTTATGTTTTGCCCTCATCTGCATTTATGAAGTTTATGCTCATTCGGATAAGGTTCGTGGTTACAAAAACAAGCATAAAAAACATGCTTTTATTGCAATACGAATATGAAAAGTGCAAAATAAATTAAAATAGAATAAAGAGATTGACAACAAAATTAGCATTAATGTAAACAAAAGCATGGGGTGCTCTCTACTTACATTTGTAAAAGTAGAGCCAATATGAAAACGTAAGTAAAGGGCACCCCATAAAATGAATCCAATTCTTACCAAAGACAGTATATATCGAATATAGCTGAGGAAATTTATGTCAAATAATTTTTTTTTAAATTTTAACAGTTGAAAATGTCATTTTTTTATTAAAATATTGTTGATGACATTTCTATAGAAACTGTAAACTATAATAACTAACACACTGTAAATCGTTACATATAAGTTAGAGATATGCAAATTTGTATTTTGGCTATTTATTCATTTTAGTTAATTCGGTTTTTAGTTTAGTTCGGTTCTAGACAAATACATAAAGTCAAGCTAGTAAAAGTATGTTAACAATGAGGATATTTTGTATAATATTCCATCAATTATACTAAATACTGTTTTTTCCATTCTACAATTACTATTCTCTATAAATGTACTAGATATTAGTAAGCACAGTAATTACAAAAAAATAAATAAAACAATTAATTAATGGATGATGCATTCATCATATATAATTAGTTGTTGTATAGTTATTTACTACTTATCAGATAGCACTACTAATAAAATATAGAACCATTTTATATTACATGATGTAATTGCTTGCTAGATACTGCTAAAATTACTTCCGTTATGACTACTAATAATAAATAAGATAGCGAATACAAAAGGTACTAGGAGCTATGTACTATAGTCAATATTATTTGTATTGTTTAGATTATAATAATGGTGGCTATTGTTCAAAATTAATGTACACTTTGGATTATTATCGCTTCATGTGGTTGGTTGTTGGACCAAACAGTATACATCCATCTCCAACACTGCCTTTCAAAAAAACTGACCCCATTTTAATTTGACAAAAACTAACATGATTTTATAAATAGTATTAAAGAGAACTCTAGGATTTTTCGAAATAAATTTCGATTTTTGCCCCAATTTCCTAGATCAAAAGTTTTTGTATTTTATAAATACGTATGTCGACTAATATATATATATATATATATAGACATTTATTCAATAATATCGACTGAGCTATAAAAAGTGATGATAAACTGTTATATTTATGGTGGAAGTGATGGGTAGGACGAATCAGATTATATCTTAGATATAAAATTGATTGTATCTTATATAAACACAAATAGTTTATGTTTCCACCAATCTATTTATTCTTCTGGTAATAAATTATATAAGTTTAGTCCCAAGTTTGTAACGATTAGAAATATGAATCAATGTTCATAAAATGTTCTAACCAGTCTATTAATAAAATTTTCAATTAAGCAAATAATCGTTTTAAAAAAAAGATTGAATGTTTGAAACTATTTTTCATAAACACTGAACAGTTTTGCCCCAAAACCATTTCAAAAATCTGTAGTTACTATTGTTAAAGTTACTTAAAATGATGGCTTTATTCAGGCTACATTTAAACAGTTTCATTAACAAAATAATAATTTTTAGTTTTTTTATCAACGTTGCCCTATTAAGGCTCAACTGTCACAGTTGAGCCGGACTATTCTGTTTCTAATTATTTCTACCGCATTCTATTGTCCTTAGAAATAAACACCAATTGAAGAAGCATGTGTCAATCATATGTTTACACATCTAAGAGTACTATAGCCCACTAAAGTAAATATCTGATAGCCCACTCAGTATATACAGAATATTTAAACAGTTAGCCTGTAACATTTTCACTTGTTAATAATATGTTACAGAGCTTAAAGCTGTTGTTGTTGAAGCCATTTAATTATCAAAGTATATAGTACACTTTACAAACAAAACACTTATAAATGAATATGATATTTAAAGCAAATCGATGTGTGGGAAGGTGCGACACACCACCCCTTGCTTGCACCACCATTTTGTGACCACATTCAAACTACTCAATAATAAACAATAGCTTGTGGGGCGATTTGAATACGTCTATCAAACAATTGGTTAGTATTACTACCTACCTATGTACATATGAATGAGTGAATGTATACTGTTTCACTTGCTACAGCTAATTGTAACAAGATTCAATAACACAATGATCATGTTTCTACACATCCAATTTGGTACACATGTCAACACACATACAGGATGTACCGTTCAAAATGCAGCGTATTGTTAACTTAACCCAGTTAATACTACTGAAACCATTTTAAGGTTGACCTAGCCGACCAATCGTTCAAAATTCAATATATGTTCTAATATTAGTGAAAATGCAAAATTGATTATAAGTAAAGATGTAGAAAACTATAACTACAAACTGATCATCAGATCATATTTGGTGTAAATATCATATTAACATAAATATTTTATAATTTTAATGTTTTAACTTTAACTTCTACATCATACACGAAATATCTCACCATGGTTACTTCATTTCATTATAATTCCTTCAATTGTAAAAATTCACAAAATGTGACGAAATTGTTATATTTTTTTGTACACATTGTACACATACAATCAATCCATTGTCTGGACAAACACAAACAAACATTTAAAGTGAAGAACATAATATTTATGTTAGGGATGTGATATAGATTTGAAATTTAATTGAAATGTAGAATAAAATAACTGTTATTTGTTTATTTCATTTCAAATCAAAAAAACAGAAACGTAATCAAATGTAGAAAACCATATTTCAATGGTTGAGAGACTGAGATAGCAGATGTAGGTTACATTGAAACTATTACGTAATCAAATCAATTTCATAATCAAATTGAGTTTTGTTTTAACTATTTTTTATTCATTCACTTTCATTACTTACAAAATTGTTACAGAATTTTATTTTATTCTTTACAATAATACATCTATTAAATAGAATTGATATCATAGACTAACAAACTATATATGTAGATGGTATCTAGTAAATACAGATATGCAATACATTCAATAGACAGACCATCTGATTACATCGAACAAAATATTCAAAAGGTTGATAGTATTTCAATTAAAAATGTTTTTATTCGAAAAAGAATTGATCAATAGTTTTGAAGGTAGGATATCAATATGATTGTATTATCCGAATAGGTAGGATTGTATTCTCAGTAGGTAGTAGCTTATCTACACAGAGACTCAAATATCTACATAAAAACAATATTCATGTAAAATATGTATTTTTCGTGGATGTCGGAAATGTCGAAAAATGATGAAGAACATATTTTTTAAATTGCAGAAGTCATAAAAATAGAATAAATTCACTATTTTATAATCTACATGGAAGAAAGTATATATTATGACTTATTTAAAAATATCATATCGTCATATTTCTGAACTTTGATATTTTTATTCGACTTTATCTTCCATACGAGATTTGAGGCTTTTGGAAAGAAGTCTATGTATTGATTAATATTTAATAATTAACTACAATTTATTACCTTACCATATTTTCTGTAACTCAAATATTTCTAGAAATATTTGTAATTGAATGAATATTATTATAAATGTCTTGAAAGAATACCGTAAATCAGTTGAAGATTTTGATACAGTAGTTCAAACATTCAAAATAGCAAACATTTAAAGACAATCGAGAAATAATATAAATAAGATATTTTCCATTAATAAAAATTTGTTTTTTGGAAGCATATAATAAATATATAAATTTCGGAATTTTTCTCGTCAAAATAACATCCGAATAATATTAACGAACTTAACCCCTAAAATACGAACGTTGTGACGACGGAACCCTAAACAATGGTCAATAAATTTGATACATTTTGTAATAAACAATACATTTAAGTAAATTGCTTCGATCGTTTAAAATGTAAGCTCCTCTTATTGGCATCTAGGATAAGTAGGTGATTATTATTAAAATATTCCTAAGAGAAAAATACCGGAAATACATATATTTGAGATAAATCATTTGAAATTCATATTTGTTTCTAGTATAAAATAATAAACGGACTATTTACCATAAATAATGTATTACTTTGAAATATTATTACGATGGTTTTAATCGGATTGAATTACTTTTACAAAATACTTTACATAATTATTAAATGGTTCTCGGCTATTTGGATGAATTAAATTAAAATATCTACGCAGACTATTTTCCAAAAATTATTTATCATTGTTGAACGCATAACCTCTATATACAATACACACTACCTTGCAGTTTGTATATTGAGGATGACATAAAAGTGTTTGTTAATTACTGATACTGTTTGTATAATTAACAAAACATGTTTGAAACACGTTTACATATACGATAAATTACCAAACTGAATATGAGATTAGGTCGGCTATTATCTAGTTGCAACGTTGTTTTAAACCATGTTTAGTGTTGATTTATGTTGATGTATGCATCGCAACAAGATAGTGTATGTCTTGGACTATCTTTGGTCCTTGCAGCACATATTTGGACAGAATGAGTCAGATAATACTATTGTTGTTTAATTGTAATATTTCAAGAAATCTATGTATGTTAATTTAGTAAATAAGATAAGTAATTTAATTTACTATACTAATTTAGTAAACAATATCTCAAAAGAAAGGTACAGTCCCAAATGGCGAATTAATTACTTACTTGTTCGGTATAAATAATATTAAGATAAGCCCCGGCTTTGTGACAGTTGAATATGCTTACAAAAATATCAGAGGACTGCTCGTATCGAAAGAAATCTAACGAGCCTAGAAAGTCTCGGTCCGAATACAGGCGAGAGCTATGGCAGCGTCCAAAATAAAATTAAAAAAGAACCAAATTGCGCCTTTTTACTTTTTATTTGTTCAAAAATGTATCTCCTTTAATAATATTGACAAGTTTGACTTTAAAACTATAATAAAATCGATTATAATGAATGAATTTTGATTTGAAATCAAGTAAAACATCATAAATAATATAAATTGCATGCGACAAAACATTAAAACAGTGATTTCATATATTATGATATAAATCAACCAATCACATACAACATTCATACAATTGTATTGGTTGGTTAGTATACGTATACCTACGTGATAAATCACACATTGCTAACTAACTATTTAACCAAACATATGGCATTTAAATTATATGCTAATTAATGGAAGAAAGATAAGTCCCTGATAAGAATGACTGGTTGGGTTACATTTTATTGGGGTAAATACAATGGTCATGTTGAAATCGTCATTCGACAAACCCAAAATAATACTAAACGATGTCAAACAAGAGGCAACTACTGTAACAAACAAAGTTAATTGTTTAAATATGCTGTAGAAAATGTTATTATCGGTGGCGAAAACTATTTTTATTCGGTTTTATGACTGGTACAAATACTAACGATATCAAATATTTCCGAAGAAAAGTTTCAAAGTATTCCCCGTCGAATACAAAAAAAGCCGAATCCTTTTAGCATACATAGAAGTAAAGTAGGTATTTTTGAATTTTGTTCCATTGGGAGGGGGCGTGTGTTGGGGATATAAAAATTTTCCGATTTATCCTGCAATATTCAAAGTATTCCAAGCCGAATAGAAAAGCATGTCTAGAAATAAGTTAGAAGACTCTGTAGACTATGCATAGATGAGATAGTTACAAAGGGCCAATATATATATATATATATATATATATATATATATATATATATATATATATAATTGTTTAATATGTTACTAAAATACATCATTTCATATTTATAATATAATGTTTTATTAATATATTATTTAATATAATATGTATGTATGTGTGTATATATATGATTAATACGAATATATTCTATCTAGTGGGTACCATTTTTAATATTAGTTGACTAACTAAATAGGATTAGCATACTATCCAGTCCTCGGTAGGCTATATATAGCATGGGATTATTATTTAATAAATTTTGTTATATACATATTTTATTTATAATATATTCTATAATTTATGAGTATATAAAATAATATTATATATGTAATTAATTATAAAAATATGATATAGGGTGCTTGTACAAGTTTTTTTAATTTAAATGCAAATTAAACAATAATTGATTTGTAAATTTTCTAAAACGAGGATATTCCCATACAAATAATATATGAAAAGCCTGGCAAGTGGATCTTTCCAGTTCGTTTTTACCGACCCCCAGATTAACTCATTCACTGGACCGTTTCTCTCAGAAACAAAACACCTGTTTCGTTTCTTCTCATTGTCGAACCTACATACCCCGTAACACTCAACACTGTCCTCCAAATTTTAGTTCTGTTTTTGGGAAGAATGCTTAATGAACCAAAAACTATAGATAAATCCTTGAACAAGCAATTACAGTGTGTTTTTTGTATTTATTAATATTCAAATGTTATTCAGATTTAATTTATTATTTTACAAAACATGTTAAATATTTAAATCAACGGCCGCTGTAGAATATCATTTAATGTATTCAATAAAATCTGTATACAATATTGACATACATGTATTGTATAATGCAGGCCAGGAGGCCAGGCCCTACCATTGTATGAAGTTTCAATTATGAAACATTTTGTGAATAAATGCAAAATCAATTATGAAATACGAATAACGTAACTAACTAGCTAACTGTTCAATAAAGTAAAAAAAAACAAAACAATTTAATAAATGAATAAATTATATGCATACCAATATATATTTTTTTTTACTAATGCGGGAAAAGTACGATCTTAGTGCCCGCTTCTCCGTGCAATAAATGTTTGACTGTTTGCCAAATCAATTGTTACTACACTAATTAGATCTATTGCAAATATTTATTTGAGTGTGCAAAGTTTACTCTGCGCCCTAGTGCTGAGTACTGTGGTAATAATTAAATAGTCAAACAGCCTTTTACCGCATGAAAAAGCAGACGCTAAAATAGTACTTATTCCGCATTAGTAAAAAAAAGAGTATTTGCAATTCGTGCGGTGTTGTCGATTGCTCACACGAGCGAATGCCTGGACAATATTTGCCCTCATGGACAATCGACAACCTACCGCACTTGTTGCACATCATCTACTAATATAAAATCAATTAATTCCTAACCTATGCTTGGTGGGTAATGAAATGGTGGGTAATGATTTATGACAAGGGAAATGAATAATTGGATAATTTTATATCACATTATAATTCAATTGATGTGCGTGTGTTCAATTCATAATTATGGTTTGGACATGTTTAATAGAGATTTCATATAAACTTATTCAAAAATTTATAATTTTATCTTTTTAATGAATTTCCTCTTCAAGGAAGTAGAACAATTCAAGGAAATTAGTGCTGTACCGATGGCAAAAATTCGCGAAAATTTCTTCAAATGTCCATCGATTCTACCTAGTAGATGGAAAAAATCACCATTTGTAAAATCGCATCGGAACATGCAAAAATTGACTGTATGAAGGTACTAAATACCTCTAGCTGATAGGGACTAGGGACTTTCCGTTCAACTACTGTAGTGTTAACTGTATTGGTATGTCAATTAGCTTTAAGATATCCTGAATACATGAATACAATTATATGCTAAATATCATAGATAGGCCTACGGGCTATATGTAGATATTTCGTGATTTTTTTGTACAAATATCTTATTCCAGACAAATTCAACAACGGGTTTGTGGTAGGTAGATTATATTTAATACTGCAGGTTAAAGCAAATCACGTTTTAAACCACATCACAGCTTTTTTTTAGGAGCGTAAATAAAAATATGATTATTATTTGTTTAAGAAGAATATTCTAATAAAAAAAAAAATGTTGAATTTACTTTAATAAAGATTGCGTACGTTCTATTATTCTACGTACGGAAAGGTAGAAGTACACAAGGCCACAAAAGTATCGCATATTTTTCAAAATTTCTTAGTTAATTTGTGCCTTATTGATTCGGTTTTCGAAAAAAATGCTTTGGATAAAACTTGTTCTCAAATCTCAAATAAAACTAATATTTGAGATTTTCGTAACAATATTTTGGCTATATTTTCACAATGAGACTGTTGCTTTTGCAAAATGTATAATAATGTTTATTGTTACATGTTTTCCGAAGAAGAAGCAACAGTGAAACTGCAGTGAAACTACAGTCAAAATGTAAATATTTAAATATTACGCAAATCTCAAATATTTATAATTTAATATTTTTATATAAAAAACGTTTTCCGAAAAACCGAATGAATAAGATACAATTCACCTAAAAAATTTTGTAAAATGAGCACCGACTTTTGTGACCCATAGTTACACAAAAACTACGTTTCACACCGTTTCGTTCATATTTTATACGTATAAAAATTGAACGTCATATGTAGGTTAGTTAAATTAAATGTCGTGTGTTTTTTTTTATGATTTTCTGTTTTCATTTGTGTGTATTGTTCGTAGATAGTTTTAACAGGATGTAGAAAATATTCGTATGTACACTGAGAGACATAGAAAATAAAACAAAATAGGTGGATGTCAAAAACAAGGTTTTGACCGTATCAAATTAACCAAAAACATAAACAAATACTGTAATATCGAAAAGAGGCAAATCGAACTCGTAATGCTTACACACTTTGAACGAAATTATATTATTTCGTTGTAGAGAATAAACTTTTCCCAAAAAACATTAGGAACACTTTTTGCTCCAGAAATTTGTTTTTGTTAGACAAATTGTTAATAAATATTTATGTAATTCTTAATAATGGTTATTAAGTTTTCAAATTTCAAAAACACTTCCAATGTTTTAATATTAAACGTTTAATATGTTTAGATTATATTTAATACCATTTTAGCATTTTGCTTGGTGATTAAATTGATTTGCAATGGTTTTTGTCTTCATGATTGTGTCCCATTTGTCAGTGCCTCTCAGTGTAATAAAACATATCATTTTGTATTCTGTTTTTAAGATAGTGGTATGGCTACGGTTGACGGTTGACGGTAGTCTCATTACCGTTATGAATTTAAATGTTGCCATATGAAAATGATAAAAGATGGTTTTGTATTTTTATACTAAGTCGAGTAATTAAATTTGTAATAGTTTTTGGTTACATTATTTATTTGGAATACGTTCTGACCTTTTTGAAGTTATTTGTTTTATCTTATTTATTTGAGGTTAGTTAGATAATTAAATTGTACTTCAATAAACCATAAAAAATGAAGGCCTTCACAGATACAATTCAATATAACATTGCCCCAGTATTTTGTAGTCAATATGCCAACATTTGAGAAGTTTCCAGATAAATACTATATTAAATATACATTTTAAAAAAATGTTTCAAACAAATGTTTTACAGTTTAAGGAGGAAAACACAATGCATCCGTGTCCACGTGCTATAACTTATAAAATAGGGAATATCTTTAATTACAAAATTTTCTATAAAAATAAAAATAATTATTATTAGAAACTTTTTTTCATACATCCCCTAGTTCTGATGTAACTACCCCATTAATTATAATGAAGAAGCAGGTAGCAACTGTTGACGGACGGACATTTGTATCTAAACTATTAGTTACTATGGATAGCATCAGTTTATCAAGAAGAAAGATAAAAAGAAAAGTCAATATTTAACCTTCAGATGATCACCTCACCAATCGGATGATAAAATTGATGATGTGAAGAATTTGAAAATTGAACATTTGTTTGTAAAACAAACTTGACGAGTTTAAATGTCAAAGAATGTGAAGAACATTAAATATAATTCGCTGTATTTCTGTTGAAAGTGATGATGCAGAACAAATATGACGGCTACACGACAGATACAACAAAAGTACTAACTTTCCTTTGTAGCTGCTGTGTGTCTAGATACTGTTTTTTATTTCTCAAATGATCTTTTGCAAATGTTTAAATCGAAAACGTGTCTAGAATATTGTTCATGTATACATATATACATATACATGTACATACATGGGGAAGGGATAAGTATCGGGTACTTCAAAGTTGTAAGATACATTTATTGTCGTTATATTTTCATACCCTATATATATATATATATATATGTATACAGGGTGTCTCAGATTTTAATACGGAAAATTAAATAGGCGACAGATATACCAAAAATTAGTTGAAAAGTTCATATTAATTTGGATGTTTTCAGGCTTTGTTTTCAAGATACATGTTTTCGAGATAGATCAATGGAAACGCTGTTTTCGAGTATTTATTAATACTCACCAGCAATTTATTAATACTCACCAGAAATAGACAAAATAGAGACAATAGACGAAGAGTTTTAAATTGTTTTAATAGAAATATTCAAGCAAGTGTTTGAAATTGTTAGCGTCGGGAAATTTTTAGTAGCAATGCGACAATTGTTTTTATGGACTCTGAGTCCGGGCGCAACTACTGAGGGTTATGGAAGTTGGTATTTATAGAGACGCTGGTGATGCAAATAGAAATGTCCATTATTAAAATGTCCAAAAACAAAATGTATACAAACAAATTTGATATTCATTGTTAATAACGACATTGTTATTTGATTCCACTAATATCATTTACTTCATATCAACTTACCGAACACACAGTTGGTACAACTGTTTACTTTTTAAACTGACATGCTGAGAAGTGTGTTTATATTAATGTCTTTATATTTTTATCCTACTTTCGCGCTCATTTGATTGTTATGAATGTCATGCGCAGTGCACATTTTAAAAACATATGTTTATACTATAATGATTGCGGCAAACATTTATATTACATTTATAGTATAGTTTAGAAATTTTGAAATATCGGGTATTTATAGCCAATGTAACGTATATATAAATATGGACCTGATGTGTCCTACATAGGTGGTTGACTGGCGGGCGGTCGATGGGTGTGTTTACAGTTAAAAGTATATAGTATACAGTTTTTGTGACAACATTTTATATTGTACAATTCTGAAAAAATAAAATAAAACATTTGATGACGAAATGACTGGTTTTGTCGATTTTGTATAACATTTCATATGACAATAGATTTACCAGCTCTCTAAATAGGCTCTTTTTTAATGTGAACGTCAATGTTACATCAATTTATTATTAGTGCTGAGCTGTTGACTTTTCGAATTTTATGGTAGAGTTGATTGAGCAGCTTTGTGCCAAAAAAATTTATTGATCCTCAAAAGACATGGACCGGAATTATAGAAAACTTTAGTAAGACTGTCATGGTCTTCTTCCGTACATCTTTTCAGTTTATTATTTTGCAATAATATCATTGGACTATTTATATCTTTCAAAATCTCAATAATATTAAACCATTGCCAATTAAATAAACATTCAACCTTGGAATGAATGAACTTTAAAAATCTATAAAAATAGTTTGTTATTTTTACAAACATCTGGTTTCCAATACATCAATTGGCATTTGAGGTTATACATTAACTTATAGATCATGAAATTTTCTACAAATTATCTCCCATTGCGTATGACCAACCGATCTCGCTACGTGCATTTCCGAAATGAAATAGTGAACATACCATCCATTTAAATGGTAAACCTTTACTAAATTCGTGTACTTAGTACACGATTTGGTAACATTTTTTAATTTGGATTTTTGAAAGTTAAATCAGCTCCTGCGAAACAACTTTTTTTCGCAATCTTTTTAACAGTAATTTTTCCAAAAGTTTCTAAAATCGAAAACAGTTTTAGGGGAGTTTTATCTAAACAATATCTATTTGATAGAAATAAAATTTGTTAATATTAAGATTAGAGTAGACACACGTAGGTACTGACTAAAGTTTTGTAGCTTTGTTATGTATGAGCTGAAGTTCTGAATAGAGACTAATTTGTTGAAAAACTATATGTGACACTACATGTGTTCGTTACATTTATCGATTGAATAGAATGATTGCCGCTTGGGAAATAAACAGATCACCTCTAACAGCGATTAGATGTTACTATTATAATGACATTTCAACAACATGTACTCGTAACTACAACCAAACGACACGACTCTGTTGCTTGACAAATAAAATACTCACATGACCTCTATATACAGAGTTTAGTCAATTGTTTTAATATATATCATTGATTTCTCATTATCATTTTCACAATGTATTTTCCGAAGTAGGAACTGTGTTTCCAAAACTATTATCAAAATCACCTTGGGAAAATATGCTTTCAGGCAGAAGTCTACGCGATACTGTCTTGCATTCGCAGGTTTACGTAGTCAAAATACAATTCTGATTCTTCTATTTCTAATTCTTCAATAAACAATCTACAATTATTATTACGAAAATCGATTTATTATTACGATTTTCGTGAACTAACGACCCGACCCATTCAATACAATATTTAAAATATATGAAGCCACGCGTAATAAACACTTGATGATAAATTTAAAAACAAACAGACTTTAACGTTGTTATGTGAACAAAACTGTGTGTTCGTGTTCAAATATACAACAATTATTGTTAGGCTCCTGAAGGAAGAATGGGAACAAAGAAAATATATTTAAATAAAAAGGTTCACGCAACACATTAATCTGAAAGTTAAAGATTAATTATTGTAATTTATCTTCTTGTCAGTGTTTTAAAAAGAAACATCCTTGTAATATACAGGATACAGGCATGCAAGTATCCTGGTTTTTTTACCAAGGGTTGACATCACTATCAAAAACTTGTTATCCATCTTAATTATAATTATTTGTTTTTTATTTAAATAACTCTTTACAGAACTATTATGAACTATGTTGCGTTATACGATAATAACCAACATTAGCTACGCAGGAGCTGCGTTAACCTAGAATTTTTCCTTAGAATTAATAAAATTCTTAGATCTGAATTAACTTTGTATCTTATTAAATAATATTCATGGTGACTTTTTTAATCAAATTTACAAAAAAATTTTGTATCTCAAATACTTTTGGTATTTGAAACCCCAACTAACGGGTAAAATCAATATGTATGTATAAAATTTCTAGCGTAAATGCAAAATTTTTTACCACATTTACGCCATATTTACATCAAAATTAGGGAACGTATAAAAAAAAGTTTCTAACAAAAGTTATTTGTTTGTATGAGATAAACAGAATTTCCTTTACACTGTGATACTGTTTGAAACAAGTTAAATGAAAAACAAGTTTTTAAAAGATATTAAGGTGGAAACTTTTCAAATGAACGACACTGTACAAGAAGATAATTAGTTGATGATAAAATAAATTTATACGCAGACAGTAAGTGGGTGTATCATGAAAATATCCATCTATTCTTTTAGTAAAAAAATTTATGAATATTAAGTATGAACTGACAAGACAGATGACTATGGTTGGCGGTATGCTTTATGACAATATCTCTTTTTTTGAACTAAGCAGCCTTAAAATATTTAAATATTAAAAACACTATAATAAACTTTTATTACATATGAATATATTACACATATACCTAATATGAGTATGTATGTATTATATACACATATATGAATATGATGTAAGCTTTAAAATTTATCAGCTAAATAAAGATAATATATTTGCTAAAGGCAAAAAATGAATTATCTTAGCATATAAAATGTTGTTCATAAAAGCTTCGTAAAGTTTAATAATAGACAACAAGTATTATAGACATTATCTTAGTATTTATACATATTTCTACTGTTAACTGTTAACGAATACATTTCACATATGTAGGTACCAGAAGCTTTTTATTTCAACTTCATATCGCTGTACAGGTGTGGAGCGAGTTTTATTTTTATCGTGGAGGTCATAAATATGGCTTCTAATCGGACTATTACAGTAGGAATATTAGATTAAGGTAGTTATTGTCTTGATACAATATTGTCAAAAAGTTGTGAAGTGTATGCGTGTGATAAGCGTGATGGAACATATAGCATAATAAGCCATAACTATTGTTCAAGACTGTACCGCTAGATACGTTACACATACCATACTTGTCTACACGTATATACAAAAACTACCTAACATGTATATAAATTTATAAAATGCTCCACTTTGCGTTGTTATAACTAAACAATGAGACGGTCAATAATTCACATTTTTAGTTTTTAAATACGCAGAATAAATCCAATAATTTATAGCTTTGTTTTAAAAGATTCTTAAGTGTCGTTTTTTTATTAAAAATTAAAAAAAAACTGGTAGAAATCCTGCTTAAAATGGGTCGTCTCCATTGCTCCCCATGTTATTTATTCGAACTTCAAATAAGTTTTCTCTCTAGTTTGAGCCGATCAATCGATTTCAAATTTTAAGTGTGAGTGTGTAATAGTCCCCGCAAAAAGTGTGCAAAAATTTGCAAACATTCTATAATTTTGCCCATTAGAATGACAACTACATTAATTAATACACAAATGTTTTGATATTCTGAGGAAATTCGCTAAGTTGATGCAGAGCTTACGGAACAAATTTCGATAATATCCAAATTATCATGAAATCCAACACTGTGATGTCATTGAAACTATTCATCGGTTTTGTTAATACGTTTCTTGAAAGAACACACAGACAATGTTATCTGTACATATTAATGAAGATACATTCATACAGGGACTGTTACTGGTATCTTTTGAGGATGTCTAGCTCCTTTTGTTCTCTCTCGTATGATAAAACTTTGTTCTGATATTGAATTCGGTGTAAATATTTTATGTAATTTAATACGTAAAACAAACAATATATCTTTAATTATTATTATCTGAAACATTATTTTGTCATGACATGTATACGGTGTACTAAGGGGCACAAAACTAACGCTCGTTTTTCATAATTTTGGGCCGTATACATTTGCTTGTCGAAAAATCAGATAAAAAACTATTGTATTGTTGTATTAAAAAACTTGTATTCGAAACATTCTCCCAAAATACGAATGAATAAATAAATAAATAAAGGTATATTAAGGACCAGTACTTCTGCCAAGGGGTAGTAATTATCTGGTAACGCTTCGTTACTTGCTTTGCACCCAAAGACGTATTATTTATTAATGATTTCATTTTTCCGAGATATTGAATGTTTTTTACTTATTGAATAGGTTGACTATTAAGATTTATAGCCAAGTTCCACGCTTGGTATTTGACAAACCTTGGTGTTTTCCATATTTATAGGCATCTTTATCCGGTCTATGTTTAGTTTGTTAAGTGAGGTTAGGAGCAAAAAATTATAGTCGGAGATCAAAACAATGTCATTCGCGAAACTAAGGTTAGATAAGTATTTGCCATGAATTCTTACACCAACGCTATCGAGATTTATAAGAGATAAGATATATTCGAAAAATGTTAGACCAAGAGTAAATTTCTCATTTTTTATTTTCAAGCTATCATGTTGGCAGTCAGAAAGATGGACAGACACGCAGAAATAGTCTAATTAGGTCATTTGACCGTTAAAAAATACCTATTGAATTTCGAGAAAAAATTCAAGGATAAGAATAATGTATGACGCATCCAGTAGGTAGTGTACATGTTATGTAGTGTAAGTCACATTATTTATTATTCACGCTTCACACTCTTTAATAATCATAATCTCCCATTAAATATTTATACAGAGTGTTTACATTCAAATTAGTTTACATTAAAACTTATATTTAATAGTCTTTATTATTCATGGTCTCCAGCGACTAATAAACTGTATTTTAGTTGGTCCCAAATGGAAATGATGGATTATGGAGCGTGAAATTAGAGAAGAACTGTGTTATCTTTTAATTGTTGAGAAAACTATTACAAAAAACCAAGTTTTTCATTCTGAAAGATATCGGTTAGATATTATGCACTCCAGAAACTCTCAAATAATTGTGTTCCATCTTTAGAAGAATATAAACGTATCGATGTTGAGACTTTATAGAATTTTGACGCCTTGATGGTATCTTATATAAAAAAAAAGACATGAAATGTTCTTTTTTTTAAATAGACAATTTTTGTTTGAAACTGATTTTCATAAACTCAGAATATACCGGGTGTTTAAATACTTAAGTCAGTTGGTCGGTTCTTTTCACTTGTTTTACATTCAATTACTTTGTTCTGTATTCCAAGATCACCTTACAAGTTTTGATATATAATATTTTCCCTTCATGTAATACAAAACGTAAAATACTTGTTTATCGTAAGTAAAGCTGGCTGCGATGCAGATCTCTGGTAAATAATAATAAATGTAAAATTGGTCAAATAGTCAGATCCAATTTAGATACAACGAGTTATTGTTTCATATTTATTATGAAAAAATATTGTTGTTGTGTAAAGGAATACCAACATAAACTTTCATACAGTCACCAATTAATTAGTATTCCAAAGACATAATACCCAACCCAACCCAACTTTACCCAACCCTTCTCTGAATATTAACAATATTATTACTATGATATCACGGAAAACCTGTTGAAAACCCATTGGTATTCTTTTTTTTTAGTTTAAACTAACGGGACTGTTTTTGTAAAACGAATAAACCTGTAGGTCTCTTAAAGCATGAACAACCCATTACCTAGATATTACCACCGTGCAAAAAGTATGATTTACGATTTTTGGAGTTGGTTATTCCTTTAGACATGAAAGTGAAAAAATATATGATAATTAGATTTTTTTTTAACCGTCAAAAAAAGAACAGTATCAAAGTCGGTTGCAGATGCACAACCCACCAATTTCTTCATTAATACAAGGTTACAACAATTAATCAAAGATAAAAAACGATGTAAGTGGTCTCTGTTGCAGACTATAAGTCTCAGAAACGGTGGTAAAACCGTATTATTTTACTATGGAAATAAATTAGACTTGGAGCCAGTATATAGTTTATTGTACATCAGATATTCAACACAATGATATTAAAGATAATGTCTTTGAATGTTAATATCATATGACGTAGATAATAAAACAACATAGAGTTCATAAAGACAACAAACAAACAAACAAACAAACAAACAAATGGTACCAAATTTCAAACTTTGACAGTATTATTCATAACTGTAATAGTAACTGTAATAGTATTGTATTGTATTGTATATCGTAGTAATATTGATATAAATACAAATAAACACACGTTTATCATCTTCTATTCTATGTGGAACAATAATGGAACATTATGTATGGATAGAGAGAATGGTGGGAGCCATCCTCCTCCTCTGTACACGTGCGGACGTGCTCCTTTATATAGAATATGGGAAACATTATTTGAAGATGTTTCGTAAATGACATTTTACGCTATTTGTATTTTATATATATATATATATTTACAGTTCAAGTTAAATATAAAGTCTACTTGAGGTGATGCATATAAAAAAGTAGAATAGTATCCATTTTTTATTGGTGAGAAAACTGTGACGTATGATTATTTTGCCGGGTGTGTGCTGTTTAGAACTTTTTTTTATATAAAATAAATCATTATTATTGGCATCTGAAGAAACTAAATAAGCACTAAGCACTCAATATGGCAGCAGTGTATGACGTCACGCACTGGCCAGTGTATTTTTGAACGATTCAAAAATACGCACTGGCCAGTATACTGATTTATATTTCTGAATTCATCCATTGTCTTATATAAACAAACTGATTTGCGCTTCCATTATATTATCTAATAGCATATACTCACTTCAGAGACACAATATATGTCTTTCACTGTACATTCGAACAGTTCCTATATTTAGGCTATTATTATCGTGTACGCATTGAAGTTAATATTCGGTCGTGCTCGTTTACAAACCAACGCATAATTTTTTCTGTATTCTTTGTATTTAAAAATAACTGTCGGGATAACTGACGATGAGAACGGTTTAAGAATGAAATAGATAATACACATTTATTTATATGGTAAAAAGGGCCACAATTTTCGTACAGGATGAAAGAGAAATAATATGCAAAATTATTTAAGGTGGATGCTTTTGTAATTACGCATTAACGAAAATTTATTTTTGTTTCAAATTAAAGTTAATTAATTTGATAACAATTGGATGTCGTGACTCCACAAAATCTGTTTTTCGATATCTTTGCGAAATGTTATCCGATTTTAGTGATTTTTTTTAAAAATTGATTTAATTGATTGTCTATTAATCGATTTTCAAGATTATTTTGTCGGGTGTCGATTATAATTTTTATTCTTTTAAATGTATCATTCACGTTTAATCTTTTGAACAAAGGTTCAAAAATCACGCTGTACTGAACTTTATTGATTTTTTAAAACAGACCATTTTTGGGTAACAAACAAGATTATACCGAAGTGTGGCGATACCACCTAAAGTTTTAATGTATCACGTATTCACAATTATTTAATATTAATTGGCACTAATCAAAGTGCCTTATATCGTTCGACTTTTTCTGGGATTGGTTAAGTAGTTTTGTATTGGTCACTTGATAGATACAATTGATTTGTAAAATAAATCGTATTCACTGACTGAACAATGATATTTGTCAGTTGCATGAAATTTAATTTCAATATCAATGAACATAAATTTAAATTCATATCAATTGATGTAGGTCCGTCCATTGGACGCGTCCGTCACATACATGATGTTTACAGTGTCTACCATATGTACAGTATTCACCGTATCACTGGTACAAAATTACTCAAAATTTACACAGCCATTGTACCGGTGTAGCCACTCACGCGAGAATGTTTACGAGTTAGCTTGGTGTCAAGTTATAAAGCGTGAAAATACGTTAAGCTACAACATTGATTTTGGTTTGACTGTGAAGAGCTTACGAAACACTGTTAGGAGATATAGTGAGACAATAAAAATATTCGCAGTATCAGTAAGCTAATCGTTTTTGTTATCATGGTATATATATATATATATATATATATATATATATGTATATATATATATATATATATATATATATATATATATATATATATATATATGTTACTCGTTAGTTAATTTTGAGGCTATCACAAAATTTGCGATGATAAAGATCTCGAGTTGGTTGTGATTGATGCAAGCAGAGAGTTTTTACAAAAATATTTGGCAAATTTAAGCCCCACCTGATGGCGGACACCGTACACACAATGGCAGACAATCTGAATAATTTAAAACTCAATCAAATGCAAAATATCATCAAAAAGTGAACATTTATAAATATAAACTCAGACCTTCTATTTACATCAAAAGGATGTAATGCAAGCTGGAAATTAAATGTGGAAGCACAACACTTATATAGAAGTTAATTGAAACGAAATATGTATATGTACACGATAACGCTTCCATAGTATTTCATGTAATTTACACGTGAATCACATAATGGAAATTACATGATTGCCATTATCAAGCATTTGATGTTAAAGAATGTTATTCAGACATATTGCTTAAATTTCAAGTTAAGTAAACGCCAGTCACTTCCGTTGGTATAATATAACCGAAAGTCAACCATACTAGAAATAGATATAAATAGACTTTAATTTACAAAAACAATTTTAAAATATATAATAAGTAAATATACAAAATTGATAATACAACGACATTTGGATAATGAATGATCATATGCATTGCACTACCATAACGTCTCAGGTAGCTCCGAAGGTAGAGCATTGATCTATAAGGGTTCAGAGTTCAATTACAAATTAAATCAATACTTTTTTAT
Source organism: Nineta flava (assembly GCA_963920215.1). Lineage (NCBI taxonomy): Eukaryota > Metazoa > Arthropoda > Insecta > Neuroptera > Chrysopidae > Nineta > Nineta flava. The sequence continues at coordinate 277,211 of OY986042.1, forward strand.
TCCACATATACAAAGGTAAACACTTGAGATGTGCACTTTTGATATTCTCAGTGATTTTTAACGTGTTAAAAACTACACCATGGAATATTATTTACACGCGACTATGTAAATAGCAGCATCATCAACCTTATTTAGAGTTTATTTTACACAAATGTACAATAAAATAAAAAAAGTAAATATTGTACAAAGTGTGAATTATGAAGAAGTAGGTGGACTCATCGTCATCATGAACATAAATGAAATCACAAGTAAAATATTCTTAAATTAATTATAAAATATTTAATTAATGTACTTCATTCAACATACCATCCAGAACATAGAAAGTTCTTCTCGAGTATAGTCTGTTGGAGTACGCACGGATGTCTGTCTGTCTGTCTGCTCTGAAATGTTTTTACATTTATTTTATTTCCATTACAACAAAAAGAAATGAAATTTCTTTAAGTGTTTAAATTAATTATCATGCAAATTATTTATACCTAAAAACATTTTGATTACCGTTCTACATCTGATATATATATATATATATATATATATATATATATAATTTGAATCATTCAACCGTGTGTTAAATTTAATAAATGTTTTGCCAAAACGAATTACAATATAAGAAATAATTGGCAAGAATGTTAGTTAATTAATGATACAAATAATTTCATACAAAAATTAATTATGAAATATTATTATTATTTTGTTAAATAATATTGTGAAAATATTTTACATTTAAATGAAATTTTATTCCATAAAAAATAATAAATTTTAAATAAAAAAACAGTGCTTTTATAACAGATATTGGATTAGTTTATTAATTCATTATTTATAAATACATATGATATTGGTAAATGAATGAGTTATTTATCAACAAGATCAATCGATTGATTTTATTGAGTAATTTGTTAAGTAATTTGTTATTAGTGGTTTTAATTTAATAATATTTATATACATATATATTTTTTTTGTACTTTTTAGTTTATACATGAAATTTTATACATGAAATGTTATTATAAACTACCAACTTCTGTGGTCCGTATTTATTCGTAGCTATGGATGCATGTAAAAAGGTTATCCATAAAATTTCTATGTCTGTATAAGATAAATATTAGTGGTTAAAGATTTCCACTGCTTAAAAAATAGCTTTTAGGCACAGCGGACTCGCATTTACGAAGCACCAAATATTGATAGACTACATACAACCTATTATTTATTTTTATTATTCGGCGAATTTTTAAATAACAAAGCGGCAAATATTTTAATAGACTCTGAGTCCGCACGCGAGTACTGCAGGGTTAAATAGTTACTTGATGGAAGGAATATTCAGTTGTATTGTTTAAAATGAGATACCTTGACCAGAGTTTGTTTTTCAATGAGAGTGTATGATATGGATAATTATCAACAATATTTTTTTTTTTAATATTTAAATTTGAATTTGTAGTTCAGTGAAGTTTATTAATTAGCTATACAAGATTTTGTATAGCCTGAAGGCTTTAAAATTAATTAATATTCTAGAATATTAATTTACTTAAGATGGATACACTCAATAGCAAAAATGGTGTTCTTCTTTCAAGCCAAATTAAGAATTGATGAATGTCAAATCCAACATTTATACGAAATTCACAGTGGTTTAACACAAATTAACTGTTAAATTTTGAATTAAAGAACTCCAATTTTGCTAGCCAAAGTACTTTATAATACGCATAACTCTCATCATTTATTTTGAAACATAAATCAACATTTGTATAACGAAAATGAAAGGTGAATAATTTTTGGCTTAAATAAAGAAGAAGAAAAACTATGCCGAGGAAGTTAAAGTCTGTACATAGGGTTACATGCTTGGTTCATACTGTATAATTTTATTTCCATAATTTGTACGGAATTTTCATACTGACGATAATTGCGATCCAATCGAAACCCCGACATATTATAAAATAAAGTCCCCCAGCCGCGTCTGTCTGCCTGTACTTGGTCAATTCAAAAACCACCGAACGGATTTTAATACGGTTATCAACAATGGACGAAGAGATTCATGAGGAAGATTTAGGTGTATAATTCATTGGGATTTTGTGTAAATTGGTTGAAATATGACGATTATTGTTGAACAAGTTTCGGAAAAAATCATGCCGACGGAGATATTTACTGCCGCATTGTATCTATGCACTGTACCCGGCGCATCTTGGGTTGGTAGTTTAGTATAAATGTAATTATTTTTTCAAACAAATTTTCTCACATAAAACTTTGTTTCGAGTATAAGGGTATAAGTTTTATTATTTGAATAACAACAGCCTTAACAACTCGAAGTCAACACAATTTCATTTTTATTAGCTACTTAAAAAGTTGATATCCCCATATCAATATTATAAAATAAATATCTGTTAATAAACATTAAATAATTAATTTAGAAGGTAGGTAGGTATTCATTTCATTGTTCATAACAAATTTTCAATACTTTTATGAAAGTTAATTAGAAAACTTTTCATTTAAAACAGCTACATTATATTCAAATATAGTTAAGTTATAACAAAATAAATATCTATACTTATTTACATATATTGGGTGTTCCTTGAAAACTGTGCCAGAATACATCAGACGTCAAATATAGACATTTAAGTTATGGTTTATAATTTATATTCTATGGATTATATTCCATGAAATTGTCCTATCAACCAAAATCATGCACATTTCTTCAAGTGGCGTGAAATAGTTATAATCTAATTGAATATTTAAGTTGAAAAATTAAATTGTAGGACTGTTGAAAAGTAGTTGGGCCCCAAACCTGTTCTCGAACCCGATCGTACTTGAATGTTTTCATATATATATTGTGTTGAACAAATTATAATATTATGAATATTTATGATGCTGGATGATATGATTCAATTATAATATAATATACTGTATATAGTCCAATAAAATTAGACAAGAAAAGGCCAAAATTTCGTATCAGTTTGAACCAAGCTGGATAATTGTGATGACTTTTCTATTGATATTCATTCTAAGCATATCCTCGTTGCTAATTTGAGACACACACCAAAGAACATATCTTTGATTCCATATGCCGCAGATAGTTGCGATGAGCTAATTAATACTGATGATGATTACTCTATAGTCGAAATACGTACTTATAAACAAATCATTGATCTAGGAATTGGGACAAAACTTTGAAATTATACTTAAAAATGAGATAGAGTTCCCTGCGAGTTTCTTAATAATCGTAAGTTCAGTTAACGGCAGAGCGCCTGCGTAACAAATTTTTTTTAAATATAATTTTCAATAAATTCGATGGTACGTCATTGTCAAAATTGCGAAATATTTCAGTCACTGAAGTATTTCAGATATTAAAAAAAAGTGCCTATAAAAAATCCATCTTGGTCGGAATTTTTTCGACATATAAGTCTAAATTTAATAGTCTATAGATTTGTTAAGCTTGACAATGACAACACACAATGTCAAAATATTTAAACCGTTAATTATAAATTCAATGATGAATAATAATTTTCAAAGAAAAGTTTTTACGCTTTTGTAATTAAGACAAAACAACTAAATTATTAATTTTCTTCTCAAAACAAGTACAAAGTTATTATACAAAGATATGATATTCATCAGATAAATTATCTGTGGAAAAACATGTGGAAAAATACACATTATATTCTTATGGAAAAACGTTTGTTATAAGAGATATTCACCATGAGTTCACAAATTCTTATATATCTTTGGAAAATTTATAAAAATTTATTGAAATTAAACCTTTTATTATACAATAAAGTACATATATATATATATATATATATATATATATATATATGTATATAGGACTGTTCAACATGAGCAGAATTAAAAATATTCCCCGAATATTATATACCTGGATATACCTGAATATTATAACCACCAACAAACGCATATATTATTAAATATTCAGGCTAAATAAAAGTTTGGTTGAAAGGCCAATTCAATTATCTTTTATTTAACTCTTATTACGGTTGTATAGATAGATTAGATATACCTGGATATCTTGGCATATTCCTAAAACATCAACAAAAATAATATTTAAATGTGGAAAAAAAAAATTGTATTTGGGTGTATAACCTAGAAAATCATTTTAAAATGAAATTACTATCTGTAAGGTAAGATGGATCACTTCACTTTGATCAAACAACAACTAGGAATATTATGCGAGTGTCAAGGGTTTTCTTCTATTCAAATTTTTTTCGATACCTTTGACAAAAAAAACAGTATACAAATTTGTTTGTTTCTTCAGAAAAAAGAAAACTATAGGAAAAATCACTTATTTCAATTACAAGTCAGATTTGGATATCAAAGAAATATACAAAAGTTAATATTGACGAATATTCAGAATTTATATTTCAATTTCACAGACTTCAAATAAGTCAAGTTTTACGAAGTGTTTCATTTCCACTTTTCCAGACAAATAAAATTTTAGAATAAACTAAATTTATTTAAAAGATGTTTTTTACATTGTGATGTCTGAGGTTCTATGGATGGCCTTCTAAAAATAATATGACAACCTCTATCTCGAAAACGAAGCTTGAAATCGCCCAAGGTCACATGAACTTCTCTTCTCCTTTTTGAGAGATTTGTTGTCTATTCAATTTTACAAATGAGGATCTGAGGTTTATTTATGTATATTTATTTATTCCTTAACTCTTTTGTGAAAAAAACGAAGGCTATCTACCCCTGAATTACTACAATTGATATAATTTTTCAATTTGTATGTTTTTTATTATTGATGATTTGCTAATTGTAAGACAATAAAAAAATCATTGAATGTTTTATTAATTGAGAATTAATTCGGATCACTTAATCCAGGTAATTTAGTAAAGTTTATAAAAAAAGGTTTAACAAAAATTTGTTCGCTTTATAAATATTTGTACACCAATTAAAATAAATATTTGGAATTATTAAATAAAACAAATATTTGAATAAAATTTTAAATATTTTCGTAAAATTACTTTATTTGACTATAGTTTCGGAACACAACTCCTTCTTCAGAAATAAAAATGAAACGAACAAGATCTAAAATGTTAACAAAATGTTATGTTAAGTACCCGATAATGTTTACTTTGTTGCTATACAGTTAATGTTAAAATTGTTTCATTCCTGAAGAAGGAACTGTGTTCCGAAACTAGTCAAAATCAAGTAATTTTAGCAAAACATTTCAAATATTTGTTTTATTTTATAATTTTAATGGATTTTCGTCAAATAACGATCCATTCAATACAAAAAATATTTAAAAGCATAAAGTTTGTATCCATAAAATAGATAAAAACAAAAAACCACACTAATTACAAATAGTAAAGCTTTCAGACAATTAAAACACACATTCTAATTGTCTAACAAATTTAAATTAGATTTTTTGTGCGAGTTAACTACACACAAAAAAAAAAACGAGAACAAATTATATTCCTCGTTGGCACTCACAGTAAATTCTTTTACTACCCGTATCCCGTAATTTTAATTGTTTTTTGTTTTTCGGATAACTTAATTGCTGTTAGAAAAACATTCTCGTTTATTTTCAATTTTATCTCATCTTAATTACTATTTTAATACACCTAGAAATGTAATAAAATACATCTGGTATGAGCCTCTCACGCAACCTCTACGTACACAGTTTAACAAATAGTTTTTATCATTTATCATTGTATTGAACATCGGAGTAGAATTTATATACACATAATGGTATTTATTTACCATCAAAACTACTGAATTTGAACAAAAGTATGTATTTACACCAAAATTAGGAGATGTATAAAAAAAAGTTTCAAACAAAACTTTTTAGTTTTTATGAGATAATAATTGTATTTAAAGATTTCCCCTATCTGCTACCGTTTAAAAGATTAAACCAAGCTGGCAAGGATGAATCAAACAAAAATATAATTATTGCATTATTTTTCTTCTTTTAAACTGGGCAACTTTTGTTTGAAACTTTTTTTTTCTATAATGCATATTTAAAAATATATTAAGCTGCAAACGTTTCAAATGAACACACTGTAGGTATAGATAATATAAAGGCCCAAAATGATAAGATTCAGTAAAATCCCAATGTAGATTTTACAGCAACAAAGACAATACCTCTATAAATTCTACGTGTGTATATATGTAGAGGTAAAAACAATAGCATTTATTTGAGTACGCGCCCTAAAGTAGATGATTTTATCATTATCGTAATAAATATGTGAGGTTTTTCATTATACATTATCATTTAAGAAAAAAGGGATTACCAACAGAAAAAAATTCACCCTCCTTGTTAGTTAGTCAAACTTTTATGAGTTTTCTTTATACTTTACTTTTAATACAAACTTGAAAGGGAAAATACTTTCGCCGTTAAACAAATTTAATAATAAAATTTTCGATACATAAATTAATATAAAAATAATTTTGTTGATCAGAGACGAAGGATAAATTGGCACAGGTTTCTGTCATCCGAGGAGCTCTCATTGTAAACATGATTGTAAAACCTAGATGAGCACTATGAAAGGATTTTTGTAATGTTCATTCCCTACGGTTGTTAAAAAGGTGATGAAAGTTTGTATGAAAGTTCGTTTATATATTTGAAATTAGAAATATGGAAATTGGTGTTTAGGCTAAAAAACAATGCTAGCAAAAACTGTGAAAATATGATCTATCATGTGTTGCAAATTTTTTTATAACTTAGCGGTTTCGAAAAATCATACACAATATAATTTTAGTAAATTATAGAAAAAATAATAATTTTCAAGTATAAACATTTGATCTATCTATCACAGTTTAGGCGCTACATCGGAAGAAAATTTCTACCTTGGTTTCATCCCAGAATTTAGACTCATACCACGATATCTCGGTATATTCTAACAAACTCTTGAAGAAAAACGAACCGTTTTGAGACAAATATTATATTATACGGGAAAAAATTCCAAACCCTATTATTTTTAATATGTATCCATAGAAATATTCTATAAAAATATTTCTAATGTTTTTATTTAGGGTGTAACATTATCATCATGTTAAATTTTAACTCCCATAAAGACTTTTTGAGATACTTTTTTAAACAAAGAGTGCTAAAAAACGTAAATTGAAAATAATTCGTTAGTATTCGTTTTACCACCCAATTAATTTTGCGATAATTTTGAACGATAGGAGAATTTGTTAGTTAACAAAATTATAAATTTGATATCACAGATGCTCGAAAAAGTTCACACTTTTGTTGTTTTCACAAAAAAATCAAATAAAATTAATTTACTCACTTTTTTTATTCCATTTTTGTTTCGGGAGAGAAGACACCACACCAAAATATACAAAAAAAAAACCACACAAATTTTCACATAAATATCACATTTTCTTTTCCCATCGGGTGAATCGTACAACACATGGAACGAATAAAACTTAAGACGGTTTTTCTCACAAACTGTTTTATATTTTTTTTTAAATTTTCACCTTTCTATTTAAAAACAAAAAATTATATTTAAAAAAAAATTATTTTTTAAAATATAAATTTAGTTTGCAACAACAATTGTTATTGTTATGATAACAAACAATGCAACAACAACATTATTGGCAACAAACAAAGTGCGCAACAAACAAATGCACTGAAACACACCTATCACTGGATTCTTTGTGTACGATTTGTTTGTTGTGTTATCTGAATAAAATGTTGGAACGTTAAAACTTCTCGTGACACAAGCACAGGCACACACACACACGCACAGTTTGGAATATTATGAAAGATAACGTTCGAAGACCGCCACACCAGAGTGGTGTTGTGTCATCGAATATGAATAACTAAAAGCACGAGATTCAGAAACGTTGTTGAGCAGCATCAGCAGCATCAGCAGCATCATCAGCGTCGTACAGTGTTGTTGTAACGGGCGCGTCCGTCGAACGTTTATCAACAGACGACACGACGTCGGTGGCCAAGTCTGACGCCCGCGATCTTTACACTCTGTAGAGTGTATCGTGTGTACACGAGATACACACACAGTTCGTGTATAATAGTAGCGCTCATTTTTCAAAATTTTATTATTGATTTTGTCTGCCCTATTAATTCTGGTTTCGAAAAAAGCTTTAAACAAAAGTTGTTTATTATAAATATACAAACAACTTTTATTCGAAGAATTTTTCCCAAAAATATCAAATGAATAAAGTACAAATCAATTAAATTTGGAAAACCAGAGCTACTTTTGTGGCCCATCGTACATGCGGTGCGGGTGATAAAGCATCTGCTCTGCTAACTGTGGTTTTTCATAGTTCAGTGTTTCATTTTTTTATTTTATATAATATTTTTTTAAATTAATTTATTGTTATGTATCTTTTTAATAGAATTGAAAAAAAAAATTCGTTTCGCAGGAGCTACGTCAAATTAGCGAATTTCTTCTGAATAAATGAAGCACTCGGAAATTAATCTGAATTAATTTTTATCTTATCAGTTAATATTCATGGCAATTTTTTTCAATATCATCAATTTCAGAATAAAATTACGTATCTAATATACTTTTCGTGAAATGCCAATTGATGGGTAGAATCGTAGAGGACGGATAAAAGGGGGATTAGATAAAGAATAAAATACAAACTAGATAATATATTAAAAAAATCAAAACATGCGTTAGTAGTCAAGTGGCAGAAAATCCAATAATACAATTCATTAGCTGGTCATTTTCTAATATATTCAGAGATATTTTGGATTTTAATTTTCAACCTTAACTCTGTAAATATTTCTGTTGATATTGGAGTAACAGAAAAAATGATAATTAGCAAAATTATAATAAATAATGGTCTAGCATGTCAGAGGCCGTAGGTTCGATTCCCATCCTCGATGTGTATGATTATTCATAGCAATTTGATTTCGCAGATTATTATCAATGTTCAGACATCTTACTGATATCGGTAAACGCTTGTCACTTCCGGTGCTCTAATTATAAAAAAACGATTAAAAAATAGAAGTAAATCAACTTCATGCTACTGGTCTAGAAATCTAGATGTCCAGGGTTCGATTTCTGGTGTTCGAGGTATTTTTTTCATATCAATATTTAATGAAAAGTCTATCGATTGCGTTATGTTGAAGGATGAAATCCTTCAACCAGAGGTGATCGTTGACGTATTTGAGGCATTAGAGGATGCTCATGTGTTAATATTAAATACTAATAATCCTTAAACATCCTAATTTGGCAGTGCTACCAACAGAAGTGAGGATGCTAAATAGGTTCCATTTGAAACATTTTTGTGAATTGGAGCATGCGTGCGGAGTTCGAAAACTTGAAGATACCTGAAATCCAGAACCACACAACCTTTTTTCTGGAAAAATATACTTGGTCACAGTCCTAAGACACAATGGTCGTATACATTTCTTTAGAACACATCTCCCACAATCTGATGTCGTAAGTTATACAATTAACCTTACCAACTTAAATAAATATAAATAACTGTTATAAAGTATGTATTTTAAATCATGAAGCCGCCACCATTGTATGAACGTTGTATTGTAAATTAAATATTATTTCCTGCTTTGCTATTGTTATTATTTTTATTTTTTCCATTAGACGGGAAAAAAGCTTTTCCTTCTTTTACGAAATGTGAGTGGGTTTTAACCTCTATATACAGACTTCAAAGTGAAGTGGCTTTGTCTTGGTACCAAATGTAGAAAGATCTAGAGTTCATTTGCATCAGATCCTCTTTAGTTCAAGTTTTAAGACAAGGAACTTTCACTACTCCAAGGCAGAACCGCATTCATCAATATAAGTCCGGATTGACGTCAAATTTAAATACAATTCGTCATATAATGACAATCAAATCAAGTTACCAAGGTCACTTAGTCATTATTATGGACATTATATATAATTTAGCTTAACCTGTTACGGCTTCGCTCGCGAAAATTGTAAGGACCTTAAAACGGATTCACATCATATTTCTACCCCTCAAGGACTGAATTTCTTCATAAGAAAAATATCAATAATCATAACTCTAACTTGAAAAGAACTGAACTTCAATACAAATTTGCACCTCGTGTTTGACTCCCGTGAGGGTTCATTTTACAAAAGCTCTTTAACAGGTATTTTATGGTGTACAGCTGAAATAACAATTGTTTTAATAACAATGGAAACTTTTCCTACTCCCTATTTTATCTCCTTTAGGAGTGTTTCAATACAAACTTGAACCTCCAATTTCACAAAATTGAAGATTTTCAAATTGCACCAACTAAAACATTCGAAGTGTTACTATATTTTACATAAAGTAATATACGCTTAGAATGTGACTTACTGCTTCAAATACATTGAATTTGAGTGTACCATTACACTCTTTAAAGAACATATCCTCCTAATTTCATGTTTCTTACTCCAATAGTTTTGGCTGGGCGATACTTTATCTAGTTTTTGCAATTTTATTTGATATCTTTCATAATTTGTTGTGATAAATTTTATATAGATTTTAATTTTAATTTTTATATGGAGGTTAAGTGGAATTAACACAAATCTTTTTTTTATAGTAGTAGGAACATTTATTTTCCTTCTTCTAAGTGCATTGGAACGTACGATGATATTCATTTCATGCTATGCACGCACTTTTATAGGTTTGTTTATGTCCATAATACCAACAGAAAAAAAAAACAGCTTGATAACTAAACCCTTATCATATTTTGACAAATTATTTTGTTAAAATTTTTATTAAAACCGAAAAGAACAAAAAATGTAAATATATTAGATAACAATAGCTTTGACTCGTTATAATATCAAACTTTTTAAGCTACAAAGTTTTATCCAATTGTTTGTTTTTAGAATACAAAAAACAAGGTAAATTTTCTAAGACCTAAAATACACGCACTAAAAAACAAACAGAAAATTATAAAAAGCTTGTGTTGGCATTAAATCATTACAGTTTTCTCGAATAAATTTTCAACAAAGTGGTACACGCTTTTTTTTATACCCGGTATATGTAAATGAGTTATATATATATTTCCCGAGCTATATTTATTTGGTTTGGCTAAGAGAAATATATAAAATAAAAAGGTAAAATAAAATAAGGTGTTAGTTGAAATCGGCACAATAACTTCCTCATTATAATGATTTGTATACAGAGGTTTCTTGGTTGTGTTAACACCAGATTTAGATTTTATCTTTCAATTTAATAATCCTATCGATGGGCTATTATTTGTTACGTATACAAATATTTGAACAATCAGTTGATGATACCATTCATTGAATTACATTTAATGTTCAATCGAATGGGTTTTTTTGATATTTTATTCCATTTTTTTTTTATAACATTTGATATAATAACGTTGATAATCCCCAAAAACGGGATAATCTTCTATTTCCATGATTGAATATTTATTTAAACTTTAATATTTTGTCATAAATATGAACCAACCTGCATGTATTATTCAACTATACAATATACAGGGCGGATCTTTTCAAAACGTGTCCAATTAAGGAAATTTTGAGAATAGGGAAAATGGAAGATGATGATAAAAAAATTAAATTTAATACAAAAGAGAGAGTTTTTTATTTTGCTGTTATTAACATTTTCATTTTAGTAATTTGTTAACTAATTTTGTTCACCAAATCATCTACTAAACAAAAAATATTATAATTTCAGAATACAGGATTTCTGGAAGAAGCAGAAAAAAGGTTTTTTTTTAATTTTCTATGAATTTTGTGTGTAGGCCGTTTCATTTAAAAGCATATTTTATAAAAACAAACACATCGGAAATGAGCATTTTTTATTGAAATACAGTGTGTCACAGATTATACAAATTTTTCTATTTTTAAATATTCCGTTCCGAAATTCACATAATAGCAATATGTATATATTCAGCAATATATATATATATATATATATATATATATATATATATATATATATATATATTTTGCGAAAAACGCCCGTTATCGTCCACCGAAAGGTGGGAAATATCTGGGAAAAACATCGTTTGTACTGTGGCTCAGGAAGCATCATCCTGTAGCCAGGTAGTTTGTGATGTAATATTTTCATTTTTCTTATAAATATTTCTTCTTTCACCTCCTGTTGTGATCGATTTAATAACTCATTTCAAAATGTTTATGATTTTCGGAGCACCTTCGAATGTGATACGAAGGAACACTCACCACCTTCCTGTGATGTCTCTGACCTCCTGTGATCTGTTAAGTAAATTAAATCTCAAGTATTTTTAATTAACTCACTGTTCGGATGTTTAATAAAATTTTTCAACTATAAAATATATTCTACACACCAAAATAAGCAAAAAACATTCAGTTTTTTTTAAATTTTCGTCCAGGTGAAACCTTCTACGTGTCAAATATTTACCTATATGTGATCCATACAGAAGAAATGGAATGAGAATTGAATTCTACAAAGTAACGTTGGTAAAGCTCTGTTCTTTATATAAAGCTCTGTTCTAACTTTTATAATATATAATACAAAAGCTTTGCCTGCGGGGAGTGTTTTAAATAGATATCTGTGTCCCCATGGTTCATGTATTGCTGCTCTATTACATTTGGTTTAGTAAAAATAGCAAAAAAAAATTTAAAAACACTTTTCACATATCATACTTTATTGGGTTACAACAAAGCTGATATTAAGGCAGTGCATAGTCCGTCTGTCTCACTGACGTCAGCCTTTTTCCACATGTTCTTCTGTTAACAACATTTTGTATTCTTTAACAACATTCGATATAATTTTATTCTATTCAAGTCCAAAAAGAAAGACCACACTACCACAACACCAGCTAAATAAATAATAATTGTATTAAACAAGAAAAAAAGAACCGAAACTTATACATATATAGGTATATAGTGTAGCGTGAGTTGGCGCATGAGTTTGGGAAACCATTTGGAGGCAAGTTCTTTAATCAAAAGGCTTTAATCAAAATATGTTAAATATTATAGCAAATAAGTTTGCCATGGTGCATCGTGGTCTTTCCAAACCGAATAACAGAATATTTTGATAATAGAGCTTTTTTAGACATTTTCTTTAGTCGCTATCATTTTTCACTCGAAAACGGTTACGTTTACGAAACAATTTGAGTTACGGACAATGAGAAGTGTATTTTATATGTTTTACCAACGTTTTAGCATCTATTTGACTATTAAAAACCAAAGCTTTAGAATGACATAATCTGTAATTATTCTTCAGGATTTTAACGATTATCGTAAAAAGATATTTAACGATTATTTAAGAATTTTGGTAAACTCAAAAATTGTATTTTTTAAAGTTGTTTTTCAGCCTAGAAAACGGCCGTTTTTGCATTTTTTCCAACATTAAATTGTTTATAACTCGATAACGGTCAAGGTTATGAAAATATGAAAAAGTGCTAGACTAATAGATAAATAAATAACATCCATGCCGTTTTGTGCGTGGGCGGATGGTGTTGTTATAGTTTTTATCCTTAATATAAAACTATAAAAACAGCTTGTGAATAATTAAATGGGAGTAGTTGGTCGCAATAAAACTATATTTTATTGCTTTGATGGTTTATAAATCAGTATAGACATATTTGTATATTTTCGAATACTCATCTCACGATCTCTGATTTTTTTGAAATTCATAAATATATTTATGAATTTCAAAATTACCGAGCGGCAAAAACTTTCGATGTAGTTTGAACTGCTGAACACTACTTTCCAAGTTGGTTGTCCGTAAAATGGTACTTAAACTGTTTCATTTTTTCTTTTTGAGATACAGAGGCCTAAATAAAGTATAAAATCCTTCTTGTAAACATAGTAAGTCGGTGTCGATGCTTCAACGTGGGCTGACGCATTAATAAAACATTATGTAGGTATTTCTGAAAGAACTATAATACAGATAGCATATTACACAATAATAAATATGAATTAAATCATTGTGAATAAAGGTGGAAAAGCTGTTTTGAAATTATGTAAATTGAATCTACCTATAACCAGAACTACATACACATTTAGTGTGGCGTGCAGTGCAGTGCCGTAGCCAACGATATTAAATAAATTATGTTATATAATTTTATATAATGTTATGTAACTAATAATATGTATATTAAATTACTTGAACATTTGACATGACGCCCGCATATTGTAATTATTTGGATCATCACATTGGTTCGAAGTGGTGGAACGACACAAACGTTCATATAATAGGAACGTTTTGTAAATAATTTTAATTTAGTTTGAAAACTAAATTTAAATATATGTTACATTCGGATGGATCTATTCTGTATTCTGCATATTTAATACATCATTCACATTTATATAATGGTACCGATTGCATTATATGCATTTATAGTATAACATATTTATAGTACAGGATACATCAGCGGATGACTCAATGGAAATTATTCAGCGTCTCTACACTGGTTCGATGACAATCACTTGTAAAATAGCACGATAGATACCTACGTAAAGACATGCTTTCTCAAAATAGTTTCTTGATAGTTAGTTAGTGAAGTAACAACATGTTGTTACCGAAATAACAAGGGGCATATGTAGTGTGCTCGCAAAGGTATCTAAATATGAAAGTTTACTTAAAATTACTAGTATCCAATTTAGTAACGAAAAGTCACGTGAACAATGCAGCTAGTAGGTGGTAAAATGATACGATTCGAATAAACGTATTTGATATTTATATTTATTGTATCTGTGTAGATCTTATTCTCTGAAATATATATCATACAATATAAATTAAAAGCCCTCTGACATCCATATTACGGACGCACAGAGAGTTCAATCCTTAATAATAAATGATAAGAATGTTATTTCACCTAAATATATATATATAAAACAGTTTTGCAAGGCATGGCAATAAAATATAACACAATATCTATTATCGGCTGTATGTAATAATTCCTATAATTCATTGATTGAAGATAATCCACCAAGTTGTTCAAAATTACGACAACGGTAGATTTGCAAATTGCAAAATCTGATTGATTCGTTCCTTTTGTTATTATTTCCGGAGAATCGAAACGAGTATATCGGATTCTGGATCCCATTAACTCATTGTGGTAAATCAATCTTCGCTGTTTTATTAATTTTCATTCCACATTATGTACAACTAAGAAGGCTCACTGATGAATTACTGTGGAATCTGGAAATATGGTGGGCCTTCTAGATCGTAAGTTCATTTCACCATGCTTTCTTCAAACAGTTCCCACTGTAAGTGCACTACGATCCATATGAAGCCCTCGGGCATTCTCAGAAACATTACAAAAACGATTTGGAAAGGGTGTGCATTAAAATTAGACGATCCTCTCGTAAGTCAGGTACTCCTTGTCAATCAGAGGTGTTACAGTAAATTTGGATTGACCTTAGCTCAATTAACCCCCCCCCCCTGATTACTTGAAAGAGCTCAAAATAGCTTTAGTGCAAGAATGGGAAAAAATCAAGCAAGCTGTAACGGAATAAAGTTAATTTTTGTCTATTTGACCCAAAAGCATATACAAATGTAGTAATTTCACAGGAAATAATTTCAATGAATTTTTCCATGGGTGACTTTTTTTCTGTGGAACATTGTAAACAGTATTTCGTTGCACAATTATTGAAAATGAATAAAACCTTTCTATGTCGTTTTTTTTATATATACTATTTTTAACTGACGTGGTATTTGATATACTTTCATACATACAGGAGGCTATATATTATATTCATATTCTGAGAAAAAAGGGATATGAAATGCATGGAGAAAAATGCATGAAGAGACAATTCACATTTTCTGTGATGTTTACGGCTGTGATATTTGAAATCACAATATAAAAAAAAACCAAAAATATGTTTGTAAACTAGTTTTTGGTATTATTACAGAATATAGAAGAATATTTTTTCTATATCGTATCTCAACGTTTTTAGATCCTCTGATCCAATAAACACAACCATTTTTAGCTGTTGGTGGGTCAGTAGTGTCGATAGATGTGTATTGGAAATCTCCAACTTAAGACTACAATGTTTTGGCGGATATGACCCTTATCAGTCAATTTAGATCTATTTCCAAAAGAGAATACATACATTTAAGCTGACGAAATTCGTAAAAATCACGTTGGCATAGATTATAGGTAATATTTTTTTTCATTAGCAAAAAGTTCTGAGTGGGCAAAATTCTCCATATCGAATATTTGTTTGATAACTAGTCAGCTTATAAATAATCATTATTTTCGCCGAACAGTCTCTCTACTTAATATAAATAATCACTCGGTCCCTGGCCATACTATCGACCCTTTTTATGACAGACGCTACCAATTCGATTGAGATGTGTTGTATCTTTTTATATTTTGTTGTCTATTCCTATTGTCGTATGTCGTCCCAAATAGTTTACTACCTTTACGTCTTTACGATATATATAATAAAAGGTACAGTTTCTATGTTATTTGGTTGACCGGTTGGTTAGTTCGATCATCTTATTAAAAACATTGTTGTCTAGACATAAATTCTTTCTTCATAATTTTTCTTCTTTATAAAATTTTATACAGCCGCCAGCTGTTTTTGTCATAGACTTGATATCGACGTCTATCGTCTACGGTTTTTATACGTTTCTAATTTTTCTTCAATACTCAATTCGTACGATTCAATACTCAATTTTGGTTAATATAGTTCACCATTTTATACCCGTTTTAAAGAAATAGATTTTCAAAGATAGGATTGCATTTTAGAAAAAAAATTGAGTATTCGAAGAAAAAATTATCTAGAATAAAAAATACAATTGTTGGTTGAATGAATTGGAATCGATCTTCTTTCTTTTTGTCAAACTGTTAATGTAAAAAATAAAGGTAAAAATAAATGCCATAAAAAATGGCTCTTCGATTCTAAAAACTCAAGAACATTAAATTGAACCAAAATTATTTAGCTTTTGTCCAATTCAAAGAAGGTTTAAAAATCTTGGAATACTAAACATTAATAATTTCAAAGTGTTACGTAAATATAATTTCCGTTTGACCGATTTTTATCATTTACATATTTAGAATTAAGCCTGCGACTGTTTGAATCAGACTAATTTAAATTTCAATGATATTTCCAAAAAAGAAGTAGGTGTGTATGCTCCTTCATACTCCCGTTCAAAAAAATTGAACCTGTAAATCACATTCTAAGCGTGTATATTACTAAATATTGGTATAATATTACATACAGTAAGACTTAGGATAATTTAACTGGTTTAATTTTTATGAACGGGAGTGTACAAGCGGTAAAAGTTAAACTTATTTAGTGTGACAAAAAAAAAATTTCGCTTTACAAGAAAATAATTTATGTAAGCCACAAAAAAGATTTAACGGTATTTTAAAATTAGACTCTCTTATAGAGCTTTTCATTATCGCGTCTAAAGAAGTATAACTGGAATTATATTTAAAAAAAAAACACATATTATTATATGATTCATTGCCATACAATAATACGATAATAATTTCAATCTTATTCAAATATTTTCAATCATCTAAAAGTATGTCAAGATGGAATAAAATCACTCAAAAAATACAAAATTATATTAAAATACAATAAGAAAATCATTCGAAAAACATTAATACAATTTGTGTATTCTTTGTATATGGGGGTAGGTAAATGAAAGCTGCTCTACTACATAAAATAAAGGATAAACTACCCTTCAGATGATATTGATAAAAAATTGTATTACGATGAATCTATCTATTTCTTTACAAAAAAATATAAAAAAATAATAAAAACCATTCAATAATAAAAACATCGTTTTTATCCTCATATTTCTTCGGTTGGGTTCTTAAGAACCTCAAATAATTCATTTAAAAAAAATAAGAAAAGATGTTTTATCTATTTATAAGTAGAATTATGATTTAACGAAAATAAACGATAAATAAAATACTGTACGCGTCATTGTAAACATGTATATAGAGGTAAAAGGAGAGATAATATAAAAGGATAATTGAATGTAAACAAAGGATACTACTAGTTTATTTCATTTAAATGATATGATTGATTAGTATTCCAATACGAATTATGAGTGAATATATTTTCTTAAACGAAAACATACAAAATATACATCTCCCTGCAATAAAAATGAACCATACAGAATCTAAAACGTTCCCCAAGTCTCATATTATTTTGGCGAGATAAAGAAATTACGAAATTCATTTATTAATTATATGCTCCCAACAATAAATTTCAATTTATGGAAAATATCTTGTTATTTGATTTCTTAATAACTTTTAGAACTATACAATTTTGATAAAGTATTTCAAAATCTTAAACTAATTTACGTCATTCTTTCCAGAAAATTAATTTTAATACATTATACAAAAATCGTGAAGGTTTCAATTTATTGTCATCTTCACTTTTGCTGTAATGGTTTCTGATTTGGGACAAGGTCCCTCTTCATGTACGTGTGCCTTCTGCACCGAAATCTTTTCTGCCATGGATACATTGCTTAAACCATAGCTATACCTAGTGATAAAATCCATGCATCTTTCGAACCCTGTTATCGAATTCGAACATAAATTATATGTCATCATAATATTCACATCGTAATAATATTCTTTCTAGGTTTTATTGATTTTCTTCTATGAAAATAATAATAAACTTGATGATGATATCGAAATTTATTACTCACAAGTTTATTATATTTTGTAAAAATTTCTATATTTTATGCAACTTTTTTTTTTATCCTTATGCTTCGAAGTGCATCTTTAACAGCTTTTTATTATACAACTAAAACTACGTGATACTACGAATGCTTTTATCTAAGTCGTATCCGTATGTGCAGATTGAATGGATTATATTCAATCACGAGCGTCCGATTTTACATTTTATGCAGCTTTTAAAGGGGAAACATTTGTTTTAAAATTATATATTATCCACATTGGTCCTAGAGCGTTTCATATTAGAAATTTCTAGAATTTACCCTTTGGCCAATTTGGCTCAATAACGAACTTTTTGCCAGAAAATACCAAAAGTGCATCGCATACCAAATTGCATTCCTATAGCTAAAATTTTAGTTTCGAGAATATGTTCGCTTAAATATATAGGCATGTATAAATATAAATATAAAAAATATGAAGGTGGAAACTTTTTTAATGAACACACCTTGTAATATTACATACAATAGCACTGAGAATCTTACAAATTTGTTTCGGCTGAATGTACTTATATGTAAAAGTTGGTCATATGTAAAGTTATAGAAATTTAATTTTCTTACAATCGATCACCTGCCTTAATATTTTCGGTAACTCTTGGAGGTAGTTATAGACAATATTTGTTTCAGCAACTGTATTTCCATATGAATTGTGCATTTTTCATTATAAAAATCGTTGATTTTATTTTATAATGACTGCAAATTGTTGTATACCGAACAGTAAATCTACAAAGTTACTAAATTGTGATATTTATTATGTCATAATTTATTATTGATAAATTATGGTTTACATAAATTTCCAAAATGTTCGGAAAAAGAAAAATTAAAAACACATTTTTGATACTTTAATATTAATAATCCTATTTGAAATTTAAAAAAAATGTAATCAGTAAAAATATTGATGGCATATAGAAGTCATAACATATTTTATTTACATATTTGATGCAATAAAAATAATTTAATGGGAATATAACTAACTGATGTGAGATTTGCAAACAGAGTAAACTCACCGATTCGATGTTACGCTCGAATTCAGTAACAACGATATAAATTGTTTGTAAAAATTTACACTTTATACACACAGAAATAGAATGTCAACATGGTCGCTCGTAGTCGTGTGTTCGTACGATTGAAAATCATATTAAAGAAAAACTTTTTATTCTACTTCCTCATCGTTTTTTAAAAAAAAGTTTGTTTTTTCTCTTTTATTCAAATCAAAATTATAAAGTTAAAATTAATATTTTTTTCTCTTATTCTTGAAATAACAGAAATAATTTCCCTGCTTAAAATTCATTCAAATGCTAATAAAATTATTTCGCAGTTTTCTTATGATTTTATGTTTTTTTCGTTTCAAGAAGTTAATAGTTGATGTTTTCCTTTTTAATATTAGAACTGTACCCATTTTTAATTGACATTATCACTTAGATGATTGGTTACTCCTGTTATTTTAATTTTTCATTCTGTTCAAAACCAAATATGAGACAAAAGACTAATTTTCAACGGTTAAAATGGCGGGAATAAATTTCATATATCCTCGTTTATATTTTATATGCCGGATGCAAAGAGTTTAAATTTTGTTAAAAAAAGTGGATATATTGTCATTCACCCCTGTTATAAGTTCTTTTATTATAAGACTTGTTTCGCCACCGACTTGTATATATAAGAAGGACTCGTTGTGCACAACGACTGTATTTAAAAATAATTTAATTAGGTCAAATACAACATTTTTCCCGCATCTTAATGTCCCTAAAGAATAAATACTAGTGTATATTGTTTACATAAAAGTATTCCTTTCTCTCAGATATATTCCGGAAGTTCTTTTATTACAGCAATTAGTATTTAAAGTAGTACACACACAGATACCAAATGGATTCAGAATTTATTTTTCTTTAGAATGACGTTGTTAAAAATAAGGTTAATAATTTATAGCTTAAGTAGGTACCAAAGTTTTCTCTTGTATCTACTGAAATCTTCATGTATTTAAAAATGAAAATAACAACTAAATTCATTATATTAATTATCTGTAGGTATGTACTGAGTTTATTATAAATAACAAGCGGATTCAAAGCGATTCTTGTATTACAATATCAAAGTGATTAAAGTAATAATATGAATCGTCTCACTGACGATAGCATATATTGTCTAGACAATATAATAATTGGTGGATTTCACTTTACCAAACACTGTCAGAATAATAAACGCTAGTAATTTATAATATTCTTTGTATAATTTTTAGTAGTCGTTTTTTTCTATGGTTCCGTATCTGTTTAAACACTAAAAGTTTTTTTTAATATGAATGCAAACCATTGTTATTCATAAGTTTTTTCTTTATTGGGATTCCGTTGTTGAAAACAGCCAAATTAGGTTTATGTATCTGAAAACTGGAATCGAAGGCAAGGCGTATTTTACCGAATCCAGTAGATTTAAAAAATTGAAAGTTTTGCTCTATTCATATTTAGCAGTTTATATGCAATTGAGTGTCGAAGGTGATATTCTTAGAAATAGGGCAATGTTCTTCGTTCGGAATAGAATTTGATGTCCGATAACGTGGTATTAGAAAATTAGTAAGTTCAACAATGACCAAGTAACGACCCATTTAATACAAAATAATTATTTTCTGCTTTCGTGCGTGATATCTATTTATAAAAGCTTGCGTTTTAGTTTTTTCTTAAAAGAATAAATGTTTGTTTTTTTTTTGGTTCACATTTAATACACCTATTCTTGATGGTTGGTGTATTGTTTCGTGATATGGTAGGTTTTCTTGGTTTTTACTTTCAACATTATTTTCATTATAATATTTTCTTCGGTGAAAACACAGGAATAACTGGATTGTATATGCACGTACCTTTTTTTCCCTACTTGTTTCAACCCAACCCATTTCTAATAGTTCGTAGAAAGAAAACAGAACAAATTTGCTAGTTAATTAATTTTTTTTTAACATAAAATATAGCACACATCAACGTTATACTCTCTCTCTCCTACAAGA
This sequence comes from Nineta flava, assembly GCA_963920215.1. Classification (NCBI taxonomy): domain Eukaryota; kingdom Metazoa; phylum Arthropoda; class Insecta; order Neuroptera; family Chrysopidae; genus Nineta; species Nineta flava. The sequence goes on from OY986042.1 coordinate 298,725, forward strand.
TCGCTCCCACGTAAAAGACATCAAGTTTCATTTTTCACAATACGTTTGTTTTATAAATCATCAGTGATATTATCCTTTTTCTTTTGGTATTTTTTTTGAAATTTTTTTAGCTTATATCATTTGTGTCATGATAATAAACATGCTTTACAATTAGTTCCGTATTTATGCATAGTCACAGGCAGCAAAAATTAAATGTTCTTTTTTCATATATTGGCATAGTTAAAAAGTAGTGGCATAAATTATATATATTTATATATATATATATATATATATATATATATATATATATATATATATATATATATATATATATATATATATATATATATTCCTACTTACTCATACATTTATTTTTGTACTCATATAGTTTTTATTTTCAATAAAATAAATATCCGTAATTTTTTATCATCTATTAATAAAATTATAAAATTTAGGAAGATAAAAACATTTTACATTTACAATAAAAATTTGTTTGATATTGATTTGTGTAAAACTAACCTTGAGACCCCCATCAGTAACATTTCAGAGACCATCCGAATTTTCTCAAATGTAGAAGCCTGAATACCAACTTCCATTTCCTCTAATGAAAAGAGACAACGAATTGACATTCTACGAGTGTGTTCTCTAGCTAAAAGGTAACTACACGTTGGTGTATTGTAAAGGCAAGATTGGACCGTGTATCCTCCATAAAGGGGGGTATGGAGGATATATCCATATATGGGGGGTATATCCATAATTTCAACCTTAAAAGACAAATGGTAAAATTATATTAAGAAAACTTGATAGATGAAGAAACAAAAAATGTTCCTTTTTCTAAAATAAGTAGCTTTTATTAGAAATTATGTTCATAAACCAGTTTTGATAAATATTACCATGTATTTTTATGCATCTTTGCTCGTGTGATTAAAGTAAAATAAACGATTGACGCATTGATAATGAACTTAGAATATATCGGGTATTTAAGCAATTCACTCAGTTAGTTACTTGTTGTGGCTAGAATTCTATATTTTTCTCCAAAAACAATAGCAGAGATCACTTGAATTATCTCCAAAATTGTTACTTTTGTAAAAAAAAGACCATTTTTTCTGTAAAAACGACTGATAGCGACATTGTCACAAAAACTGTTTTCGAAACGTTTAACAGATAAAAACAGATTCTCTTCGTGTAAACTCTGTAATGTCTGTGGTGAAAAAACTTGTATTAATCTTATTAAACATCACACATGAAGATAATCGACTGACAATCAACAGCCAGCCCCCACGCTTCTTGAGTTTGATTTATTTGTATGTGATCGAAATTTCCATTTCAATAATTTCCATTAAAATATATGTCGATCAAAAAAGTAATATTATCTCAAAAATTACAAAAGATAATCTGCAGTGAGCGACTAGATAAACTCATATCTAGCGAAATATCACCAAACCTCTATGTACAGGCTAAAGTGTTCAGAGCTTCACACGAGATTTTTCTGGCTAAAACAGGCTAAATCTGTTCGGTAGTTTTTGAGTTTACCGCGTACAGACAGACAGACAGACGCGCTAGGAGGACTTTCTTTTATAATATGTAGGTATAAAATTTGTTTTATTTTAGATCTCACCTTTAATTCAATTATCTTTAAGGACAAGCTTATGGGCCCCTTCGCCTCTCGTTAAAATTATTCAATTGTGCGAAGATGTAGATTTAAATTTATTGTCAGCTTCACCTTCTCCGTTTGATGTTTTTGATTTCGGGCCAAGATACCATACTTACCTCTCCATGTAAGTATGCCTTCTAATCCGAAATATTTTCGTTTAGATGACAAGTTTAAAATTCCCATTTGGTTATAAAACAGAAATTGGACCGTCTTTGATGTCTATCTGGAAGATGTCTATTTATTTACATTTATGATTTCTCTCACCATTTAATAAAATTCTTATCAAATTCGTGACACTCTCAGTACGGCTAAAACTTATAAATAAATAATGGTATTGTGCTTGCCTTAATTTAATAGGAAACATTTTAAGACAAATCGTCACGAAGGCTTAAGATATTTTCTCAGAAATCATTCGTAATGTCACATAAAATTTTGACATTGAGACTGAAAAACAAACACGAATCGTAATTTAAAATGAAAAAGTCTATTAATAAATATGAGCGTAATAATTTAACACGCTAAATTAGTTTGAAACCACCTGTAACAAATAAGACATCAACACAAACAAAGGGGGGGGGGTAGGAGGTAGACAACCCTGCAGCTGTAGTTCAGATACGTGTAGATGAAATAGCGTGATGCAAAGCTTATTGTGGTTATGTTTTCATTCATTAGTTATCATCAGACATGAGAGAAACTTTATTATGCGGTGAAACTTTTTATTCAACGTTCTGTTTTCACTTTTTTATACTTTGTGTTGATTTTTTTAAAAAGCTCATAATAATTCAACTATAACTATTACGGATAAAGAAGTCAATCCAAAGCCAAGTATGATTTTATTTTCAGCTTTTTATTTATATTAAATTCCAGCTTTTAGTACCTCATCGATTGACAATCGAACCGTTTAGCTCAAAAATTTAAAATATGCTAAGGAAATATTATTAAAACTATGAAAACTTTGAGTTCATCTCTTAAAACGACTGTTGATTTTTTATTGATATCGGAAAAATTTCTCCATATGTTCCTCGATTCCACCTACGAATTTGACTATCGTAAAAAAGTATATCTACTTGCCATAATTTTAGACTGATCGAAATGAAATTTGGCATGTGATGTAATTTCTGAATTTAAAAGTCTAAGTTTGTAACTGAGCAAAATCGGAAAAACATCGGACATCGGATAAGGAAAAAGGAATACAATTCATTATCTGACCATATTTTCTGTAACTCATATATTTACAGAGATATTTGCTATTTTAATATTCTAATATTTGATATTAATTAATAAATTACAACAGTCACCTGGGTTGCTTGAATTTATATCATTAAAATTTTTTTCTCTACGAAAATTCGAGCAAAGCATCGGTGGTGCTCTCTACTTACATCTGCATATTGCCTCTACTTTTACACGAGTAAGTAGAGTGCACCCCATACTTTTATTTGCATTCAAATTAATTTTGTTGTCAATCTTCTTATTCTATTTTCTATTTTAAATTATTTTACATTTTTTAGTTCATATTGCCAATATAAAGGCATGTTTTAGTTTTTTTTTAAACTCTTGGTGGTTACTTAATTTCATTTTGATACTTTTCTTATAGCAAATTCGCTTAGTCTTAGGCTTTCGCTGTTACGAAACTAATTTTGATTAAGTCAGTGGCTAATTAATGGTTGCATCTTTGGAATCAAAACAGACTTGGTAATTCTTGATTATATGGTTTGACTATGACAACAAACATACACTCTAAGCTAGAGCTAGCTCTAGCTAGCATACAACCGCCTCACGTCGCCTCGCCTCGCCTCATCTAACTCTAACACACAATGTTATGTTATGTTATGTTATGTTATGTTGCATTAACTTAAAAGTATATTATTGTTCAGTAACTGTCACCATTGCAATGCCATATGTCTCTTCTTTAAACATACCAAACCATCCAGAATAAGAATCCTATCTATCCTGTTTTGGATGCTCTGCTATATATTATATTTACAAAGAAATACAATACATGCGATGAACGGAGAAAATAATATCAAAATAATTTCCAAACTTGTTTCCAAACTGAAACCCATAATTGCATTGCTTCAAGCTGCCAAAACTGTTTATCTCTAACACTTGCATTTATATTTGACGAATTAATCACAAGTGTTTCAAGACTGCGCCGTTTGGCAAAGTTTTGCTAACGCACAATGCGTGACGACAGATATCAAATATACAATTTATTACAAATTACAAGTACTGTATCTACAAACCGAAAAAGTATTATTTCTATGTATATTATAACCTGGTACATAGGTAAAATCGGTGCTAGGCGCATAATGGCGTTTACAAAATACCTCATTTTGGTCTTAAAGTCGTTTCAAGCACAACGCTTTTTCATATTATTGAAACCCATTTCCACCAAGGCTAGTGTATGAATGAAATTGTCCAATTTCTAATCGATAGGATAGTCAGTACATATATGGATGTCAGTTGTATATAGAGTTGACAGACAAAGAACCGATCTTACACATGAACAGACGACTATGTTGAAGAAGCAACTTCTTACAAACAGAAGACTAGCTCAGACCTCTTACAATTCACAACATGCAACTAGAGCTGTGTTTGGATTCTGTACGACAGGATCAAGTCAGATTTGGTGTTGGTTGGTGCATCGACTTCGACAATAATTTATGAATATAATAATCATATAAATAAATATACGTCATATTTATGTCATGTGAGAATGACGCGCAACGGAATTTACTGGTTACTGTTGGTGTGTCACTATGACGCCAGTCACTATTATTATTGACGATTACATCCATTATTCTTAAAGATGTGGTAAAATGATTTGTTCGGAGTGAGTTTTTCTGTCGGAACCAAAGACACTTCATCAATCAAATTTTAAAAAAAGTTTTGTAGAAATACTTTTAAAGCTAAACGGTTTGATTGTAGAATCGATGATGTATTCGAAAATTATATTATCGATCAATCTGAGACTCAAATTAAATTAAGATAAAAGTTTTGTTCATTGGAAAATATATCTGGCTTTTAATTGGCGTTAATATCTAAGCTAATTTGGACCTAGCGAGAACGACTCAGTTAGTAAAAATACGTTACGATTAACGGTTTTCAAGATATCAGTCCCCTAATAGTGCTAAACTTCAAAACTGAATATATGAATTGAGAAGAGAAAATTTTGAAATTTGTTGGTCGGATGTTAAAATAAACCAGGTTTTCGGACTGTTTGGGTCAAAATTACCCTAGAAAATGATTATTATTTAAATCGAGAACAAAAATTTTTTTCACTTTTTTTGCATTTTTTCAAGGGTGTTACCTTAAAAAAATCGTAAAATTAGGAAAAAAATTTTTGTCTCCGATTTTCATATAAACTTTGTTTTAAGCTAATTTGGACCTAGCGAAACCGATAGTATTGATTAAAATACGTTACGATTAACGGTTTTCAAGATATCAGATCCATAGTGCTAATATTCCAAACTATTTGAATTGAGAAGCGAAAATGTTAAAATATGTTGGTCAGATGTTAAAATGAACCTGATTTTCGTACTGTTTGGGTCAAAATTACCCAAGAAAATGATTATTATTCAAATCGCGCACAAAAATTTTCTTCATTTTTTTCGCATTTTTTCCAAGAATGCCCGCTTAAAAAAATTTCAAAATTTGCAGAAAAATTTAATTTCCCCGATTTTGATAAAAACCACGTTTTAAGCTAATATGGACGTAGCGAAACCGATGACATTGGTTAAAATACGATACGATTAATGGTTTTCAAGATATCAGATCGATTTATAGTGCCAAAATGAGCCTGATTTTTAGATCACTTCAGAATAGTATACATTATTAAAAGTATGCATAGAAGGCTTAGGGCAATCATGAGAGCAATTGGAGTTAATATGCGCTATTCAAAGTATATTTCGTCATAAAAACCGAGAAATAAGATGCTTTTTTGAATTAAATATTTCTGTTTTCTTAAAGATCTTCTTTTTTTTTAAATGTAAAATAATTTTAATGAATTTTCTACATGTCACACTTTTTCTGCGGAACAGTGTATGTATGTATGTGTGTATGTAAGTACGTATGTATGTATGTATATATGCATGTATGATCTTAAGTATAATATACGTATAATATTTTCACATGGACCATAAATGGTACCGTACATGCAAATAGTTTAAGTGAGATGAAATAAAAGACAAATAGTGTATGGAGAAAGATATTCTACAATATTTTATATTATAATACTTTTATATTTATGAAATTCTATGAGCTTTTTTTATATGTGAGTTGTACCAATATGGTCAAAGTCGTTCAATTGTAACAATTCAAACCAATTATATATCAAGCAACGAGATTTTCATCGAAACTCTTAACAGAGAGCCGATATTGGCTAGTTTATAAAATTCAACTTGTAAGAGCTACGTACACTAAACGATTTTTTTTTTTTTGAAGATGCAATTCTAACAAATACCAAACCAAGTTACCATAATGACGGTTTAAATATTAATATAAGTTTATGTGACAAAGTTTTATTTATGTGTATGCGACAAAGTTTTTGATTTATGACCAAAATTATACAAAAAACCTCCCTCCCTTTATCGCTGAAAAATAATTCAGACTGACAGATAATTATCTACGCTTTACAGGAAAAATAAAATTTTCAAATTTAACAGTTTATAAAGAATAAGAAAAGTTCGCTAATAAAACTTTGGCATGTCAATGTACGGAGCCCGAAGTGCGCGAGTCCAACTCGCACTTGATCGGTTTGGTTCCTTGAAATCGATTCAATTTGTTTATAAAATTTCACCTAGATTGATTATAAAAAGGTGGTTTTGAGCGTATAGTTACAACATAATATATATATTTACAATATAAGTACACTAAGTTTGTACAGCGTATCTATAGTCTATACAGACTTTAGACCAGAGGTGGGCAGGAGATGACTCGGCCAAGCTCTGAGTGAGAGGTAGGGAAGAAAGATAGAGTTAATACAGGGTACCTACCAATTATTAATATTTTCTTTTTTTAATTAAAACATTTTCTGAAAAAAATATAATAATACCAAATCTTTTTTATGGTCACTATTATACAAAGTAAATAATATAAGCAATCATTCAATACATACTACGGAATTTTGGGCTGGTAATTTCGGTCATAAAATGTACCTTTTTAGTATATATCATATTTGTGTATGAATAAAATAAAAATATATAAAAAATATATATATAAATCTTTTGAACCTTTAAGTTTACCGCTGGACCATTGTAATAAAAGAGGGAAATTTTTGCAAAGGATAAATTAAATAGAATTATAGTTTTGGAAATTCCAAATAATTTGTCTAAATATTTTACTATTCATATCCGAGAACTAATAAAGAATTATTTACCTGATTTAATTATTTTTTGTTCGTATGGAGTATGCTCAGTATAGTGTCATGGGAATTTGATGAATTAAGTTAAATTTTACATAAAGTGGGAATTTGAGTTCTTCGAGTTAGTCTACTTTGAATTGAAAAAGTGAAAAGTACTATTTGTAGTAGTGAATTTAATAATGGAGAAGACATCGCAAGCAGTCTTGGATAAGTTCAGATTATTATTGTTATTATTGTTATTATTATCATTATTGTTATTATTATTATTATTATTATGTTTTTTGGTGTATCTCTCCATATTGTAAAAGATATTATTTAAACAATAAATATTTTATAAAACTATTTCTAAATTGATTGAATAAATTATTGGGCAATAATCGGTAGGACAACCTGTATTGAAACATCGTTCCGTCTTGCTTCAAAACATACCTTCTTTACTTACTCTCACTTAGCTTATGGAGAGCTCGTAAGGCTCAGACGAGCTGTCTGTGCCCACCTCTGCTTTAGACTACATACTATGACCGACATTGTACTACGTACGGTCATATAAAAATGGTTTATGTGCATATTACCATAATTTGTGTTTTATTTCAAACATTATTTAAACTGTATTTGAAAATAAATTTTATACAAAAAAAAAATACAAAAAATGTATACAGAACTATTTTAATGTATTTATCACCATTCTAAAATATTATTTATATATTTTATGAAAAAGAATGTCGGATGTTATCTATGTTATGGATCTTATGGATTAGTAAAGAAATGAGGTCTATTACGGTTACCTTTTTGATCCGTCTAATCTAAGAGGTTCTATATAATTCGAAAATATCCATTGAAATCTAAATTTGGTAAGCTTATGGGTTTTACGAAATAATAACCAGACTTATTTTGTGTAGAAGTACTAGATAAAAAAAATGTTTATCGCAATTTGTCGCCATACTTTACTGCCAAGCACCGTCGAAAATCGTGTTCAGCAGTTAGTTTTCTATTATTATTCTATTAGGATTTTACTGACATATTCAGTACTTAAGTCTGTAATCTTAGCTACTCAAAAGCTATCATTGGAATCAGGTTAAAAGTTTTCGAGAGAAATTACCATCGGAAACATATTTTTTCGATTTTTAACATAAAAACTTTTCAAATTACACGGATGCAGATAGCGAACATTGTTTCCATATCGTATTAATCGTATCGCATAATATGATAATAAACCCAAAATTATATAATTGTAAACATAATTTTCTTAAATAGCCACTGTTCGATGTCCGATACACTGCGGTCTAAAATCTTGCGAAGACTATAAGGCATGAAATTTATGAGAATTATTGATTATGACTGACGAGAGTGCGTAATTGAGAAATTTTGCCTTGACGGCCTCCATATACGATCAAACCATTTTCCCAACAGTATTTTGCGCAACAGGAGTGTTTGGGCAAACCTCATTTTATTTTATGGTATTTTTGATAGACAAATACACGTTCATATCTCTTGTCAAGCGCGTAGGTGTTGCACAATAAAAATCGATCCCGACGGATTTGTTACATACCGTTGCCCAATACCGTTACCGAAGCGTGTCGGTAGTTTGTTATTAATTCTTGAAAAATAAAGTTTGTTCATTTTGTGTATGTATTGTATGATGTTTCTTCAACTAGTATTAAACTATTTAATATTTTATAATACTCAGAATAATTTTAATAAAAATTAAAATGCATGCAGCAGCAACACAATAGAAACGATTTATTTATTTTTCTTATATATATATATATATATATATATATATATATATATATATATATATATATATATATATATATATATATATATATATATATGTATAAAACTAATATGAAACAATGAATGGTTGAATATTATTATTATTTTATTACAATAGTTTGGAGTTTCGAACTTTGAGCGTTACAATTTTATAAAATTTAGTAACAAGTTTAAGCTATTTAATCGCAACCTCGCCACTATTTACACAATAAAACACATAGAATATTGTTAAACAAGTAGTGAGATTATAGATTTTAGACCACCGTATAGCGTATCTGCACTGTATAAGTGGACCACTGGTAGATATAGGGTGATTGTCAAATGGCGTCCGAAATAAAAGTGCAAAACAACTAATTGCATTTGTAAGATATTTCGGCATCAAGCACCAATAAATTCTATTGCATATTTGTTAAGAATAATAAAAGCATAGGAATTATCTCAAGAGTGTTTTTCCAATATTTAGGGTAATACTTCCCTAAAAAGCACTATCTACGATATTTAACTTATGCCAGTCTTTCAAACTCTAATTTGAACGGAACAAGTGACGCTGGTTCTGTTCCACCATGATCAAATCTTTGGTTTTAGATGCGATATATAATTTTTCGATTGTAGTTTTTTACTACTATATCATTTTATTAAACTTTTGTGTCTCAATAGTAGTGTTGACCTTATTAAATATTATTTTAATAAATTATTTAAAAACAAGTATAACTTCTTACGTGCGTATATCAGTACACACACACATTATTTTGTCAATACTGTTTCTATTTTACTACAAATTTTGCCAGCTAAATATTGTGTTTATAACTGTTCATTATTGAGATATTTAACGAATTCGGAACTTTTTCAACACTATGTTTTTGAACTCAACTTTTTAATCTTCTTATAATCGCTGTAATATTCATGTTCATATAATTTGGTAAAATCTACATCTACCTAGATGAAAGTAGGTAGATATATAAGGTTTATATTTAAATAAACCTTGGCCTAATTATTCCAGATATTTATCTACAATTGACATACTTTAACCTTATATCATCCGCTATTATTATCCTGTAGTTTTTTTCTTGTTGTAAAGAAACAAATCTGATGAAAATATAACAAAGAAAATAACTCATCCCAATGTGTAACCTGCTCCTCCCAATGGAATAAAACAGATTTCAAAGGATGGATGGTACACTACATTCTAACACAATGGTGGTCAGACAAAAGGTTTTAACCTCTTGTATGATGTCATCTACAAAGCAAGAAGAAGTTACACATATTTTTATTATAAAATTGCATTTTCCAAAATAAAACAACTACTTTGTTTAACCTCTATATACAGATCAGTTTTAAATTTCTAGTCGCTAAATGTACCATTTTTACACTCTTCAACTCACAGGATGTACCCTCTTTTAAACAATGTACACTGGGTATTTCTACAAGGGAGTGTTTTTGGAAAAACACTCAAAATTGTTTTTTTTCGGAGTGGCATATCTTATGGTGATCTTAATTTTCACCTAATGCATAGCCTTCAAGGTTATTTGAAGATCAACTTACGTTTTTCAAACGGTAACGCATATTTTTTGACAGAATTGGATAACTGAGGGAAAAAACTCTTTAAAATTGTGTAAATAAGTCGTTAACGTTGGTAAAGAATTGACCATTTTATAGACGTCAAAAAGAATTGGGTTTTTTAAGAGATGAGATTGCATTTTATATTTTTTCTTGGTAAACTTTGCCTAAAGACCTTATTTTTCTCAAAAACATTTCTGACAACATCAAGAAAACTCTTAGAACGTAACATATGTATTGGAAATATGTTCTATAAGATTGTAAATAACTTTGGTGGAACATATTAAACAGGACACTCTGAAGATGTACGTTTTTCGATAACAATTACACGCAATATTCGGTTTTTTCTAAATATCTCAAAAATTAAAATATTTATCGCAAACATATATCATTTTTGTAAGAAGTTTGCGTACCATTTTAAGAAAAGTTTTTGTATAAAACTTGTTTTCATAAGATTGACCAATTGCATGGCGTTTTTTATTCAATGTATGCCAGATAATAATAATAAAAGAGTATCAATGTCACAGCTTTTATAAAGTTAGTGACTTGAAGGAAGCTCTGTCATATATGAGAACTACTAACTCGTTTTAAAAACACACAGTTCTTTGTATTCGTTTGAGAGTGTTTGTTGTCGTCTGTTTATAAATCTCTTGACAATATACACTAGTTTGTTTGTTTGTTTGTTTGTTTGTTTTGGGTACTTCATTCGTCTATCCATCTCTCAGAGAATTGAGTCAGTCCCATGTGTACAATTTTAGTTAAGTATTGTATTATTGTGTAAATGTTGAAATGTTTTTTATTTTGTATAAAAAAAATAAAAATAAAACTTGAAAATTCCATGAACTAATGAACCGTGCATTATGTCGTACACCAGTTTTTTTAATATCATCATTTACCAAAAAATTATCTACACAGTAAAAAAACTTGGGTAAAATGAAATTAAACATTCAACGGTAGGTATAAATCCGGTGAATTGAGTTCTTTTAATTGTACGGCGTATTTGATAGAATCCTTTATTCATCCAACTATATGCGAAATTGAAACTATTATCCTAATTTTGACATAAATTTAGAAATTTATTGATTGATCACGTGATCACTTGAACACTAAATATACATATTTTTTGTTTGATGTATTTATCATCGTTTTGTTTCATGCAGTAGTTTCTCATTGTACCTAATTATACGAACAAATTATCTTTGATTTTGGGTTGTGACTTTAATTAGTCATTGATCTCTATTCTATCTTTTTCTACAGAGTTCAAAATTTATCTGTATTAATAACTCGTAATAATAACACATTATATCTAACTTGTCAACTACGCCATATAGTTAGTTGACTCAACAAAAATCATTATTTGTATTTTTAAGTATTTAGGTTAAGTACTAATCATTTACCTTTATGAAGTACCGGCCAACTATCTGCTGTTGTTAGATCCACTATTTTATTTTCCACAGTGTTTTCCACATTGTGGTATAGACTCGTTAGCTCAAACACTGGTATCCAATAAATGACCAAATCTTGCGATTATCCGTTTTTTATTTACTTGTTTTGAGAAGAAATCATCTAATGGTTTCTTTTTCAAATTGCCATATAAAACTATACCGTTGACAATTAAATTCGTAACAATATTTTTATTTTAACTTCGGACACACAGTTCCTTCTTCAGAACAAATATAATAATCATTATTACTAATAATAATAATTTCTGAAGAAGGAGTTGTGATTCCGAAACCATAGTCAAAATAAAAATATTTTTACGACGATCTCAAATGTTTGTTTTATTTAATGTCATTATAATGGATTTTCGTCAAAGGAACGACCCATTCAATACAAAACTTCGAATGTTGTCGCTAAAGAAAGATCCCAAATGGTACGGAATAATCTGTTTAATATTTTTAATAAAAACAATATATATAAAAATAAAATAAAATAAAATCTGAGTATTTACAAGGAACACGTACCTACTGTGTATGTTTGTAAGTTTGTCAGAAGAATACATACGATGTTATCAACACTTTCCGTAAATTTAAGGATTTCCTTACTGATAAAATCCAATATAATTTTTACAACAAAAAATATGTCATCCTTTTTTTTTCTTCTTTATACAAACAGAACAATAAATATATAAACACACATAATACGATGACTTAAACATGGTAAGTTCATTGACGTCGTCGCATGTTTGTGTGTGTGCGCGCACAGACACACAGACGTGAGAGCTTTCTTTATAGGTTTTATTAGCTTTTGTCGAAATCTCATGAGTCAAATATGTTTTGTATATAGTTTAATTCTCTGTTTGTAAAAGCTTTTCCTATTTTAAAACTTAAATGTGTTTTTAACCGAAATAATTTCAAACAGATATCAGTGTACAATGGGCCCCAAAAGTAGGACTCATTCGATTTTTGGAAAAATTATTTCAAATTAAAGTTATTCGAATATTTATAATAAATAACTTTTATCCGAAGCATTTTTCGAAAACCATGTGAATACTTTAAAAAGGGGTGTGTGTGCCAGTGCACTTATGTACGCACGTAAGAAGTTGTCTTTCTTTTTAAATAATTTACTAAAATAATATTTAAAAAAGGCATTGTACACTACTATTAAAACACAAAAGTTTAATAAAAGGATATAATCGTGAAAATCTACAATAGAAAATTATGTATTGTATCTAAAACCAATGATTCTACATTTGATCATGGGAGAACAGGACCAGCATCACTTCTTACTGTCAAATTAGAGTTTGAATGACAAACATTATTTACATTAGAATCAGAGTTAGTGAAATTTATCATGACAAGGTCAGGTTCATTAATATATACAAAGTTTACGAGCTCATTTAAATCATATCATTGATGATGTGGCTGGTAATTCTAATATTATTTTTGTATCAGAATAGTAATAATGATGAAGACATTCCTGTACCTATAACTTCAATTATATTGTCCAATTGAAATGTTCTAATATAGGAGCTGGCGTTGAAACTATTTACCAAAAGAATAACGATTATTTGATACCAACTGAATAACAAGCGAACAATCGGATGATTCCGTTGTATTCGAATACCGTTATCTAGACATAAGTCTGGTGTATAGTTTTTTTAGTCCAGTGAACAGCAGTACAAAAAATGAGCCTAACTCTTAAAAAACATAAAATTAGGTAAAAGTAATAAAAAATGTATAAATTTACATCATCAATTTAGCTAAAAACTTTATAAATATTTTGGGGAACATAAATGATTTTATTGTTGGTACGAATAAACTCCTCCGAGTGGTGTATAAAGGAACAAGTTCGTTCATACTACACATACGAACAAGTTTCGTTCATACATTTTATGGCTCGTAAATGTTTTCAGGCAACAGTTTTCATATAAATAATAATATGTTTAAAAATGTAGTCTACTTAATGTATTTTATTTTACCAAATGGTTCACAAAATTATTTACCATACCCACAGAGATGAGTAATATTTAAAGTAGTTCCATTTTAAATAGGTATTTATAACTGTATTACTAACTGTAATTAGCGAATTTCCTGAAAGGAAATAGAGCTATTGGTCCCGTACCGAAGTCAAAATTTCGCAAAAATTTCTTCAAATGTCCATCGATCCTACCTTGTAGATGTCAAAAATCACCATCTGTAAAATTTATATATATATATCTATGGACATATATATATATATATATATATACATATATATATATATATATATATATATATATATATATGTGTCTGTAATCACTCTAGCGGTCACAGTTTTTATTCTATCGGAATGAGATTTGGTATTTGAAGCGCTTTTGGTATTCAAAAGATCAAGTTCGTTAATGGGTAAAATCGGACCAGGGGAAAGGGGGGTTTAAAGGGAGGAGGAAACAGAAAATTTGACATATCTCCCTTAATATTCGAAAAATCGAAAATTTTATAAGAAGTAAAGTTGTAGGTATTAAGTTTTACTGTAATTTTGTTTCTTATCATTTTTTCTGTAACCCTAATATTTACAAAAATATTGACGGTTTAAGATTGAAAATTAAATTCCTCAATATCTCTGTACGCATTAGAGTTTGAGCAAAAAAGATAAGGTGATGAATTGTAGCAAACATGATTTTCTACAACTTTGTTTCTGACGCATTTTTCGATTGTTCTAATATTAAGAGAGATATTTTATATTTTGTGTTTTCTTCTATCTTTATGCCCCCCTTTCCCCTTGACGTATGTTATTTATTAATAAAATTGGCCATGCAAATACTAAAATCAGATACGACATTTCATTTTTATCAGACTAACATTGTGACCGCTAAAGAGTAATTTATTTATTCCAAGGAAATTCGCTAAGTTGAAGCAGCTCCTGCGTAACGAATTTTTAGAAAGGGCTTGGAGACTGAAGTAAATTTTTTTTTCAAATTGACCGATACGCGATAGATAATACGTGTCCGACGATCCGGAAACTGGTTTGGGCCTTCTGTTAGTACATTGAATTTGTATAATATTGTTTGATCAAATGGTAAGGGACAGTTCTTTGAACAGTAATGTTTGATAATAGTTTGCTAACAAATGCATTTCATATTATGATTGTTTTTATAAGACCAAACCATATCTTTGATTCTAGAACGAAAATAGAATCACGTTTTATCAATACAAAAATATTATTTATACTCGTAGAGAAGATATTGACTATCTTACTATTATCTATATTTATATCAATATCTATAGATACAATGTGATTCAAAATATATTCAATATTTACATAAGTTAATGAAACTTTTATATTGAAAAATATTTTTAAAAAATATAACAAATCGTTTAAGGTAGTTCACTCGTAAACCCACTTTGATCAAATTTAAATGAAATATTGCGGATTTTTTTTTTAAATCTTTGATATTTAATTGTAATAATTTGCAACTACAACCGCAAAAATATTAATATTGAATAATCACTGTCAAAACAATTGTGCAACATTTAGTAAATTATATCAGCAATGTTAGAACACTATATATGTTATGCTAGATATGTTCAATTAGCGTAGTTGATTTAATAAGTATATTAATAATATTTTCAGGCTAGTGGCTGTGTAGCTATGCGCACCGGATATTTGCCAGACATATGTCAAAAAAGTTTTAGTATAGGTGTTCATAAAACGACCTAATTAGTTCATTTACGGATGTCCATCTGTCTGACACAATAACTAAAAAACTAAACGAGATAACGAACAACAATATATGTATGCTCTAAAAGGTAAGACCCAGTTAGAAAATGGGCAAAGACAGACTCAGTATATACCGGGTAATTAACTCAGTTAGTTGCTATCTACATTTGTTAAAACTCAATTTTTTTTTAAATCAAAAGTATGACTGAAGCAAAGTTTTTAGTATTGATTTTAAATTTTAAATTTTAGGAAATTTCTGTAGAGACGTACAATTACGTCTTTATAGACGTACTAAAGAACGCAAGCCGTGCCAAGACATGAGAGGTAGCAACGAACGCCATGCAAGCGCTTTAAAACCGTCCTTTTACAACTTTATTAAAAACTATCGAGATTTATTTACTATACATAAATTTAATATAAGTATATTATGCCCACAAGCCTTCCGGAACAAATTTTCTAAATGATGGTGAAAACTGCAACAAAAACCACTGTTTAGTTTAGAAGAAGTATGCGAATAAACGCAGATAGCGATTATTTAAAGACTGGCAACTAATTAATGAGAACAATTTATAGGAAATTAAAAATAAAGCACATGAAGAGAAGAGAATGAATCCCTGCACATACCATACCATACCATACCATACCATACCATACCATACCATACCATACCATACCATACCATACCATACCATACCATACCATACCATACCATACCATACCATACCATACCATACCATACCATACCATATCATACCATACCATACCATACCATACCATACCGTATTGTATTGTATATCGATATCGTGCTGCTAACAAGTTTAATTCCATAATTATAAAATTAGTTTACGAACGGAAGGTATAAGATCGATAGATGATGTTGTTTCCATCCACAATGGCTAACAAAAACAGAAGGTTTTTGTTGTTGAGTTTCATCAGTTCATAATGAAATGAAAGCACCTACGATGGATGTGTTCTGTAATCAAACACAAACTTATTGAACCAGATGAATGAATCAAACGTACTTACTTTTGATTTAAATTTGTTTTAAATTTGTTTATACCAATAATGTGGTTAGAGCTAAAATAAAGGCCGCCATACACTAGCGCTATTGTTATGCTTCGTTTAGACTATAACATGAGTTGCGACATAAATGTCAGACATAAATTTCATTACTGTTCACATTTAAACAAATTTTTGGTGTCTGGACACTATCCACACACCAAAGCAGCTCGGAACTTGTGTTCGAGCTGCAAACGTACTTATTGCTGCTTATATTGTAATTAAACAACGACGTAAACGCTGTATTTATTACTATATAATATGTATATGGAATGTATGATAAAATGTCAAATCTGTTTGAAAACCTGAAGTGACACTTGGACACAAGGTGTTTACATAGCCGCTGATTCGACACTAATTATAGTGTCACAATAAATATTACAATTAGAGACACTCGTGTGCACACATAGACACTTGGTGTATACACTCGGAGTGTACGGTGTATAGTGTCGTAGTCTAAACGAAGCATTATAATAGCTATAATAAGTAAAACTGAACAATCCTTTCTTTACCTCTATTTACTTGTTTTCGCTATATTTTAAGTATTATGGCTTTTTTAGTTTCTGAGATACAGAACCCTAAACATCGTCTCTAATTGCTCCTGTTAAAAAACAGTACGGTAGGCGTTTCTGGTTAAACTTGGCCGGACGCACTACCATGCTATGTGATATTTTTCATACCAAAGAAATTATTTTATCATCTGTAAAAAAGTATTTGAGAAAATCTGCAGCAAAACCGACACACCAAGTCCGTTTTTATTTTCGTAATTATATTTTCAATCTAATAATAGTTTTTTCCATCTCGTCACGGCAATTATTGACAATGGCTTTTCTTTGTCAAACACCATTTTTGTTTAAATACAAACGGATATTACAAATTTGAAATGTATTTTAACCACAAGAATCACTTACTCAAAGAAGATAGTTAATACCCTGCATTAAATTTTCTAGTTGTTATCCTTTGAAGACACTTTGAAAACATATTTAAAATTAATTGTCTAATAACACTCACCCTCACTGAAAAATATATTGAAAAAGGAAACTTTTCTAGCACAGAAACGTTTTTAATATCGTTTAAGATCAACCAGAGTTAGTGAAAGAGTTAGTATCCAATCAGATAACCTTGTCAAAAAAGTATGATACTAATTTTTTTTTTAAATTCTTTATTTAAAATATCATTAATAATTCCTTACAAATATGAATCCTATTCACAATTTCCACTAACTAGCTAACTTGAAAAATAATGCACTTCCCATAGAAAATTTCGTCCCTTATTTTACCCTCTTAGGTGATGAATTTCCAAAACCGCTGATACAACTGACTTTTATTATAAACAGAAGCCGAAAGACCAATTTTCATATTTCTTACTTCAAAAATGACGAAATTTCATACAAACTCTTGTCCCTTATTTTAACACCTTAGGGGATGAATTTTCAAAAATTCATCCTAAGGAGTTAAAATAAGGGACATATATATACATCGATATAAAAAACTGATATATATATGAAAAAAAGTTTCCTACAACAGTTGTTGAAAATAAGACGCTATGAAAAAACATAAACAATGTGTTTTTCTCGTAAAATTTATAAAAAAACGTTATGAGCTATAAAAGATTTGGGGGTGTTTGTTCCGCTGTCGGGTCAGGCTCTCGCAAGGTTTGCTTGGTCAAGTCATTAAAGTCTCAACACTCGTATGTAGTCTCATTTCTGAAAGTTCCATCCTCTATTAAATCAGTACCAGGATTTTATGGTCGGTGCTACAGCTATAAAAATAAAGCAGCTGTTATAGTTTTTACGACTGTTTTATTACTTTATTGCGTTCTTTTTTATATTATAGAAGTAAAATAATATTTCTTGTAATTAAGAAATAAATGATATTTTCTTTTTCCATATTTCACTAGAAAAAATACGTTTTTAATGGAATATTTATGTTGTTCTTATAGTTTATTCTCGGAAAATATATTTTCAAAATTAATCCATATTCAAGTGGTGATTATCTTTATCCTGTTGAAGCAGATAGGTTTAGTCGAAACACAAATGTATCATGCGAAATAGATTATGTTTTATTGAGAATCATATAAAAAATTGTTCCCACGACATTTTTATTCCTTATATTATGAGTTCTCGAAAAAGTCCAGAATATTCTATTAATGTACTGAAAAACTCAATGTGTTTGGAACACGTTCATTGAGTCAATAAATGTTTGGATTGAACATATGGTATTTTAATAAAAGTTCGATATAATTTTTCATAGAACTTTACAAACTTTTGATAAGTAAAACGGTTTTATTGTGCGAGCATTGACTTGAACGAAAAGCTTGAAAATAATATTTTGAATCGATCTTTGAGGCTCAAATGTAACTGAGAAGCGTTTTAATACATAAAAAATATACGCGGAGATTTTTCAACGAAATTATCTTAGTTTTTATAACAAAAATACTACTAATAAATTGTTGTGAAATATTTTTCGTCTTGCATTAATTTGGGATCAAAGAAGGAAATCCGGAAATATTTCTTTTCACACATAATTGCATAACGAACGCCGGAAAAGATTTGCAAAAAATTTGAATGGACAGTTTTAACAACAATTAAACTTTTTGACGCAAGACAAAATGACTTTAATTTAAGTAACCATGATTCGGAAATGGCTGTAATTCATTATTTTCAAGGGCAACAAATGGGAAGTTGACAATGTAGTTAGACGTAGCACTATTATTTCAAAACTTTATCATTGATTTGTGCCTTATTTATTCGGTTTTCGAAAAACTGCTTCGGATGAAAGTTGTTCGTCATAACTATAATAACAACTTTTATTCGAAACATTTTTCCAAAAGTCGAATAAATAAGACACAAATGAATTATTACATTTTGAAATGATGGCTCGACTTTGGACGTTATTTGTACATACGAGTACATACAATACAAATACCAATAACACAGTTAACACAACAGTTCTGAGGGCGTCGGTGTTTGGTGGTGGTGTCTATCTATAATATGAAACATGGGCGTCGGTATTGCGTCGTAGCGCATGCGTCTATTTACATCTTACACTTCTCTACTCTATTTTTTTGAACATATATAATAAATGTTTTATATATAAAACGTTCTTATATTTATGCTGTTTCAGGAAAACTAGTTATTTCCCGTAGTTGCCCGATCCACCCTATGTACAACAAAGTTTTCAAAAATTGTTATTATCCTTCATGTTTTATGCTTTGCGCGTTTGTAATCATTATTTTTTTAAACTATACGGTTATTGACCTAAAAGTTCTAATATAAAGATTAAGTTTTACGGAAAGTCATTGATAATAAGTTCAACGAATGTTTCACCGAAATACACCAAGACATAAATTATAGCGAATTTTATGCATAGATCAAGTTTTATTATAACTTTAAACATGATTTGACGCATAGAAAACGGTATATTTGCACATGATAATATTTTTAGCCAGTGTTTAGAATGTCAAATGATGGATCTATGCAAAATTTTCAGCTAATTTTGTTTTACTCGATTGTACCAATTTGATTTTCCCTGCAGTATATCAACAAGAAGCACAACAATAGCGATATTATGTATCGTCTATTGCGATTATGATGATTGTTACAAGTAAAGTGTTGGTTACAAGGTGGCGTAACCTATTAACACGATACCGCTGCCATACCATTTCCATCACGTATGAATCTTACTATTTTATACATATTTGTACAATAATGTATTCTCATAAATATGCCTCGCAAAATATGCGAATAGACAGATATGTAGAATATCTACAACATATAATATGATATGTTTTTGTTTATATATAATATATAAATACACATATATTACGTTTATTTACGAGCGTACGAGAGTGTACGAGCGTGTGTGTGCGCCTCTCCATGCTTTATTTTTGTTTGGATACCACATATGATAGTTGCGTCCCAATCCTAAGAAAAAACTGTCATTAGCTATTATTAGTAATCAAAAAGAACGCTGAAGTTTTAAAATTAAATATCCAAATTTTTCCCCGTTTCCTAGATCAATTATTTGCTTTTTATAAATATACGTATTTCGACTAAAAAGTAGTCGTCATCAGTATGAATTAATTGATTGCAATTATAAGATATATTACACGTCGCCAGTTTGAAAGGTGAGATAGCTTTATGGGTCAAATATGTATTTAGGAAATACAAGTAATTTATCTTTTTTTAAGGATTTCACTTATTGTGCAAGAAAAGTTTGCAATTAAGCAACCGAATTTTTAAATGAACAACTTTTTAAATGAACACACTGTATAACTGAGCCAACAGATTATCTCTTTCCTGAAAAATTTCCAATTATTACGTCGAATACTTTTAGAGCAAAACACTAAAATAGACAAACGGCAAAATGATTTTTGCTGGGAAGACATAACAGAAAACTATTTGATACCTGGTACCTACTTGTTTAATGGGACGGAACCTACATGATACCGCTATTGTGTTGACGATGTGAATATTTGAAACATGCTGGCTGGCTGGTCTGCGGTGAAAAACCAAACATATCACTCATTTATTCAACGCCATCATTTCATTACTAAAGTTTTAATTGTTTTCCATCCACATGTATGACGTGTTCAGTAAATACGTCGTAACTCAACAAATGTTTTATACGAAATAGTTTGGATTTAGAAAAGATGTGTTGGTGACAGAGCAATATTGGATTGTTGAATCCAATTTGCTGTTGCATTCATCATCATACAGGATAAAAACAATCAATCTTTCTACTCTCTACTCTGATTTGTTGTTGAAAGGCGAAATTAGTTCGTTAACTATTTAGCACATTTTTTAAAAGCTTTCTATCCGATATGTACAACAAACAATTCGTCAGCTTAGCGAATATCCACATAACTAAAATATATTACTTCCCTTTTGGAAATAGATCTTAATTAACTTTAATCGTATTCGTATGCTAGCTAGCCGTCACCATTTTGTCCGATAAAAATGAAATTTCGCATCCTACTTGTTTGTGGTATTTGATAGCCCATGTTTGGTAATAAGTAGAATCGATCTAGGAGTCGAATAAGTCGCAAGTAGTAAAGTTGTAGGAAATCAACTTTACTATATCCTTACTACAAGTTACCATGGTGACAGAATTGTATGGTTGCATACTACAACCATATTTCATCTCAGATAGCTCAGCGATAGAGCATTGGTCTATAATGATCATGGGTTCGATTCCCATCCTCTATATGCGTATGACTTTTCATATCATATTAAATGTCAAATTAAGTAAACGCTAGTCACTTCTGTAGGTATAAATTAACCAACCGGCAACCATACCAACATTGGATATAAATAGACGCTGGTTTACAAAAAAAATTGTTTATAAAATATAAATTTCAACATATTTTAATTTATACCGCTTTTAACATATGATTTATGGTTCAAAAAACGAAATTGAATGGAACAGCACATCCGATTCATGGCTGTCAAACTCACAGTCCAGTCAGTCCGTGCATACGGGCGAGATCTGATTTTGATTATTTTATCTGTCAAAATATAAAACCATTCTTGAAATTATTGCTATTATTTTCACTTTATGCTTCATATATAAAAAATACTATCAGTTTTATAAGTTGCATGCAATTTTTCGAATTTTTACAATCGATTTGTGTCAAATCTATTAAGTTTTCAGGAAAATGTTTCATATAAAAGTTGGTTGTTATTAAAATATCCACAACTTTTGTCCTCAAACATTTTTTCGAAAGCTGAATGAATTCGTGTACAAACCAACTTTAAAGTTTAATAAAATGTTTAACCTAATTATAAAGCCGATAGTACGCGCCCTATTGCTCTATGTATTTATTTAGAGAGTCGAGTCAATGATCTTTTTTGAATAATTTTTTATAATAATAACAAAATGTCAGGTGTGAAACACTCGCACGACCTCTGTATACAGAGTTAATATTAATATCGTGTCTCATATAGTTTTGTTTATATTTTAGAAACCAAACCCAAAAATAAGCTGGATTGGAAAATTTTTAGAGATCGGTCACAATTTCTCTAAGCGGCATTTGGTTTTATTTGTAACAAAATTTAACAATTTTAACTCTAAATATAAATTTTCAAAGGTCACTTAAGAATTTTCAATATTAAGTTGTAATATTTACATGGGATATTTTGTAGCAATTTTTACCCATTAGTATTCTTCTTTTCTCCAAGATAAATTAAGGATAGTTTTAAAACTGATCGATGAGTATCCCATGTCTGCTGATTTCCTAAGTATTCCAAAATTAAATCTTTAATATCGAATGCATTTTGTAAAAACAGTATATTCTGAAATTATGTGAAATCGTTTCATCGGATCGGTCTTTTAAACGACATTTTTTCCATAAGAAAATCCATTCATTCTGGTCGGTCCACTTGTGTTATGGAAGAAAATTTGCTAAAAAGTATTCCCTAAAGTGGAAATCATCAAACCAAAATAGTACTTCGAATGAGTTACAAATATTTTCTAGGTTTTATTAAACGTTATTTTGTCGAACCAATGTCTCAGCGAATACAATGCGTTAAGATTTAACTAAAACTTGAAGTCTATGTGTACATCGTACTGAGTTGAGATAAATAGATGGAGGTCAAAAATATTTTGGTATACAAAAATTGATTTTATAACTACTTCCGTAACTTTTAGTTAGGAAGGAAGTGAATGAAAAAGCATTTTAGTAGTATTGAATATTATAGATTATTTTTAAATGATTTTTTATTTATATGAACCATTGAAATATTAACTGCAGATCAATTCCCATCATAGTGAGCTGCACAAAATATAAATAAACACCCTAAAGTCGAAAAATGTTCCAAGGATTTTTATTATAAATAACTATAAATGTTCCAAAGTTTTATTCAAATTGTATAAAACCATTAAAGCTCCTTTTATAGTTGGTTAGAGACTAAAGAGTTTATAACATCGTATCTCCCAAACGAGTGAATCGATTTCTAAACGATTGTTTTTGTTTGAAAGCTGGTTTACTTGAGATGATTCTTAGGTGTATTTGTTAATAATCACTTCATTGTCATAAAATTTGTTTTGTTCGATTTAACATCAATATAGTATATCGGAAGTAGAAATATAATAAATATCTACTGAATATTTATCAAAAATAAAACGAACGTTCTCGAGCATGAAGTTTGTTTATTTCTAACTATTTATTTGTATTGCAAAAAAAAAACGTATTTTATCAAAAATATATGATACCAACATGTACCTTTATATGATAACTACATTCGTGTCCCAGAGAATTTTCGATCGGCACTATCTCAGAAACCATTTAACTTTTCTCAAATGTAAAAAGTCGAAATATCAACTTCCACATTTCGAACTTCAAAAATGGCACACATCCCATACAAACATTCGTTCTTTATTTTACCTCATCCCTTACGGAATGAATCTCCTAAAACGCTGATAGAACTGACTTCTATTTACAAACAGAAGCCTTAACACCAACTTCCACTCAATTTCGTTTACTCTTGGCACATTAAACAAGGCGACAACCTTACATTCACATACAAATTTTATTTTGCATATTCATCTTGGGATTTTCCCCTGAATAAGAATCAAGATTTTACCCTCAGAAAAACTGGTCTCAATTTTTTTAAACTAATTTTTTATTACCATCCCGATTGACTAAATATTTTTTAGTTTGTTTTTTTGGTATTTTTAGTCATTTGAAAATAAATTGTCATTTTTTCGTACACTTCACCGTTTCCAAGTTGTAAACAACACACTGCTTGAACTAGAAACCAGATACAACCGTTTTCATGGCTGAAAAACAATATTAATATTTGAAAATTCTTATAAATAATCTTTGAACATCACTACAAAAAGGGTCCAAAAAAAAAAACATTTTCAGGTAAAAAATTCATTATTTTTGTGTGGGGTCCTTTCTTAAACTTTCAATATGTCGGTATTAAAGGAATTTGTGATAAATATATGAATGAAATTTTCAATTTATTTTATACTGGATTACACATATTACTTAACATGTTTCCGTGAAATTCTGAAAACACTCTGTAAAAATGTGCGTGTATCTAATCAAGTTTCACAAACCCTTGTCATTTACAATGTTATTAAAGATATTTTTTTTCAAAAATATAAAAGCTTATAAAAAACATAACTCTACGAACAATAATACCGAAAAGAATAAAACGTTTCTAACATTTGTCAAGATAATTGAATTACATTCTCTCAGCTAATCGACACGATTAAATTTAATTTGTTCGAATAAAAAAGGAATAATAAACATTTTTTTTTGTGACGTAACACATTATAACAATAATTGAATCACTCGAGTTTGATATCCAACCAAAATTTTTATCCATTATTATTGCATAATTTCCTTTTTTTATAGCTTTCATTAATGCTTTTGACTAAATGATATCCATTAAGCATCATAACCTTCTTCCGTATATTTAGCTTTAGCTTTGAATATATATTGATTGAAATTTTAAATATGCGTACACACCTTTATGGATAATAACCCATGTTACTCGATTCAAATATGCTTGTAAAAATGTTGGTTCTATTCGAAATATATGGGTTACTTTATCAGAGGTCTATTGGATGGGTCCGTCTCAAATCCCAGTTAGATAGAAACTATTTCATAATATATAATATATGGAAGATAGTGGAAGATAAGATATGGAAGATAGTGAAAGGTTTCAAATCAGAAAATGGCTGGAATATATAAAAACTGGATAATAAAAGTATGAAAAATTTAACAATTTAATTATTCATTCATAAATGTTGACATGTTTTGAAGTTCTAAAGTCGTTTTTTTAAGTTTTAATAAGCTCAGTGAATTGAAATAAAAAGCATATTTACAGAATAAAACAGATTTATGACGGTTTATAAACATTAAAATATAATTTACAATATTTTTTTATTACATTTAACGAAAGAAAAAATCAATTGAAAATGTTGATGTTGTTTTTTTCTCACTTATATTTCCTGTTTGCCTCTATACAGGCTGCTCCACTAAAAACGATTCGGCCAAAAAATGTTTTAAAAGTATATTGATTGTATACTTGAATGAATCAATGAGTATATGTAGGGGGATATTGGTACCCCCCTTCCAACCTTCTAGGATAGATTGGGTCTAGAAATGTTAGTTCCCCAATACGTAGTTGGTAATCTTCCAGAAAAAACATCGATATGAAAGCATCTATGCTGTGTCTTTTTTTGTGATTTCCCATATAAATGATAAATAGTATACATATATATATATATATATATATATATATATATATATATATATATATGTACTTAATATCATTATTAAATTAATAATTTTATTAAAAATCCACCACAAAAAACAGACATTAATTTTTTATAAATGTGTCATCAGATATGATTTATGACGCAACTTTTTTATTCATTTTTTAAATAAATTATTATTTATTTTTGTTAGGTTTACGCCTATGTTGTCCTTAAACTTAATGTAAGATAAAAAACACCAGAAATTATAACTGACTACACACTATACAATATAGTACAATCATAAAAATCTACAATAATCCACCATAACGTGTATATTCCGTGCTAAAGCCACTAGTTATAAACTCAATATAAAGAGGTCGTGTGAATGATTTATACCAAATTATTGAAAATTTAACCAAATGATAAGCTATATAGAACGTATTTTTATAACCACTCTATGTACAAAGAACATTCGGTTATTTATTCCAGTAATAATTAAACTATTCTTTTAACACGTCACATGTTACCATTCCCATTAAACATAAAACAAAAACGATAAAAATAATATTTGGTGATGGAAATTTTTTGTCGTTTAACACAGTGAGAACACAGTGAGTATAAATGTCGTTATACGAAGGGAAAAAAACCATAAAAAGTGTCTGATAACATGAGTGAATACATGATATATTTAAAACAATCGTCACATTTTAATTACATTATATCCTACTGTTTTACCGCATATTATCTCTTGTATAGTGTTTATAATGACTTATCCATCAATGGCGTAGCATGCAGTGGGCAAACACAAAGGTGCACAAGACGGACAAGTAAAAATATCGACAAACTAAGTTAAGTGTTTAAATACCCGCTATTTACTGGTTTATTATCAATGCGTTCGAACTATTCATTTTACTTTCTGTACATACAATAAAGTGCAAAGTAATTTATAAAAGTGTTATATCAGCTTTTGTATTCAAGAGTTATTACAGATGTTTGAGCTGAAACTGAGAAAAAAATATTCAGTTAATGATAAAAGTCTCAAAAAAAGTATCTTTAACTCTTCATTTCATCTACGACCATCATTTACAATCTATCTTCGTTTTTGAGCTATTGTGTTTATGGGTGGATAACTGGGAATGGACTAAAATGGTCATTTTATGTACACGTATACCAAAAATTTGTTTCTGTGATCAATATTTTCTTAAATCCACACCAAATTAGCAACGAGTTACATATCTTCGATTCCATATCCCGGAGATAATTACGATTAGATAATTCATACTGATGATAACTACTTTATAGTCGAAATACTCGTATTTATAAAATACAAATCATTGAAATATTTCAGTTGTCCCCCCCCCCCCGACCATTTAACACAACATTCTGGCTACGCCGTTGTACCGCCGTTGATGAAAATGTTAATGAAAGTGTAATTAATGAAATTTGATTGTTATAATTTTAATTGTAATTTATAAATGATATAGTAATTGTTGTTAATGGGATTGAAAGAGTTTTATATATCCTGATGTGCGTGCGGTGCGGTGCGACTGGAACATTAGGGATTGTAAAAACATTTCTTTGTCTTCGTCATTGTGTTCAAATTAAAAGTGGTAACAAGATTTATATAGTGTTTGTATTCTTTTTACATTTAAACTGTGCTTTATTATCATATATTCTAATAATAAACTGTTGAAATTTAATCATAAAATAAATTCAAAAAATCGATCGAGTGCAAAGCTATGCACTTTTTTTTATAAATTAAATAGTCATCCTAGAATTAATCAATTCTGATCATTTTTCTTCAATCTATAATTTATTATCATTGAACTGTTTTCTGCGATTCTTTTGTAGATACGCAGGGGAACGGCAATTTCGAAATATTTTTTTCAGAAAACTAAACACAAACTGTACATTTTTGTATGACATCCTTCGAAAAGCATTTAATTGTTATCCGTTTTAGCCCCCGTAAGTTTCAAGTGGCTTAATTCTATGTGGTTTAAATCAAATTTTTGTTAGCCATATTTTAGGGTAATTGCATATTTATAATCTTAATGATTTACGTGAAATAGTCACGTTTGATATACACGTGTCAGACAGATAGACCGACAGGCTCTTCCATAAGTTCTGTTTTGCCAGTTTTGACATACAGCGTTAATTATCAATAAAACTAAAATACATGCTTTTGAATACAAGACGCATACAAGAGAAACTTACGATGGTCTTATAAGGCGTTCATTGGATTCCTTAAAATGATAACATCTCTGCCATCAATTATTTTTTTGAATTATTATCCATTACTTGACCTCAGATTGCAGAACGGTAAAATGTAGTAAAAGCTCCTTTGTTTTAAACAGCTTTGGGTGATTGATTTGCGTAGTAAATTTTAAGAACAAAATAAGAAGTGACTTGCCCTTGCCCAATGTATATCGTTCGTGTTAACTAGAACAACACATTTATTGTTTCAAATACAACTTGACAAGCAAATTTGTTTTGAAACGTGTAATACAAAATTTTTGATACTTAGAAATAAATATATAAACATATAAATATATGTTACGAGTTCTGTTGACCTACTTTACCAGAATTTTCATTTATAGCTAACATATCTATAATTTTTGAGAATATATGTTTGTGAATATACAGGGCGTTTAAACTGGTCCGGTCAACATTTGTGTCATCAAACAAGCAATTAAATAAAACTTTATATACAGAAACAATTGGTATTCCAATTACCAAGACACAAAAAACCACCTACACTTTGGATATTTTGTACTCAGTACGATTATTGATATGGTGTTCCAAGTTTATATTCTCCTCAATGTTTTATTGGAACTAAAAAATGGTAGTTTCGAACGAAATTAAAATTCCAATAGTATGTTTTTGTCCATACGCTGGAGGGCTAAGTGGAAGCCTAAATTTCATAAATGTGTATTAAAAAGTAGAAATCAGGCTTTTATTGTTAGGCAATGAAAGACAAATATAATTAAACTTTTGGAGACTAATTTTTAAAGTCTATTCAATACTTTTTTAAATAAATAAATATTTAAGATTTACGTAATAATATTTTTATTTTGACTATAATTTTGAAAATAAAGTTCCTACTTTAGAAAATATATAGTATATAATATATAATTATATTTTTTCTGAAGAAGGAACTGCGTTTACGAAACTATAGACAAAATACAAATATTCTTACATTGCATTTTTTTTCTGTTGTCCAGTGTTCTTAGCAGACGGGTATTTTTAAAATATAATGTACCTACATGCATTTAAACCACACACACACATATATATATATATATATATATATATATATATATATGTCCGTATGTTACAAAAATATTCTTTTTGGCATAAAATCAAAATATTTTATTAAAAGTAGAATAGATGAAAAAAGAAATGACAGAAAAAAGATGTAAAAATTTGATTACTATGCAATGCAAAGTTTAATACTGAGTTTAGTACTTAGTTATTATTATTATTATTAGTATCTATACAGGAAAATATATTTGAATCCAAACTTATAAACTCTATAACAAATATTATTCAATAAAAGAGATTCGAAAGTGGTGAATATGGTTTAGAGAATCTTGTATTAGAGCATGACCATCGTATGAGTAATACAGTGCCAAAATTTATATTGCATATCCTTGGTAATAACTATTTAAGATGACACGATTCAAAATTATCTATTCCTGATCCAAATAATAAAACTCGAAATAAAACAATACTCGAAACAAAACTGTATATTTCTGTAATGTACAAAAATGATTAATAAAGGACCCAATTAAGAAAGATCCTTTGTCAAAAATGATGAAGATGGTAAGACGTACTTTAACGAATTGCGGCAAACTCATCGCAAAACCAGATAGATGAAAATTTCAACTAACGAATTCCTCTATTCCCAGATTGCACTGTTTACCCAAAGTTCACAAAGACTAAAGTTTCACACCAAGAGTTTCCGGTATGAACGCTACTTCCTTTAAAATTGCTAAACGACGCGTTTCCGAATTAAGTAATCTACCTATCCCAAATAGTTATTCCATTACAAACGATTTCGGGTTGGTTCGGGGGGAAAATAATCTACAAACATTTGAAGAAATTTTAATGAAATTTCTTCATCGGTACAAGATCAAAAAACTACTTAGCTACATTTTCTTCGAAAGTTCGCCAAAATAACCATTTCGGCATATTCGTCCGTCTGTACGACTGCGTTTTCCTTCAAGGAAGGTGGGCGCAAAATTGCCTAGGACATAATTTTGTTAGATTTTGGTATGTAATGTACTCGTGGCTGCCTAGTTCTTGGACTTGAATATCCAGGTCGACCGATTGTTCTTCGTGACTACCAACAAACTTTGTATGCATTATTAAATGGACAAAAAGATTTGTTTAAAGTCCTTAAATTGCCTTTTTGATGAACATTAATTTCGCTCAGATTTTAGATTGCCTATACCAGAATACCTTGGTATATTCGTACAGGTCTGTACGTACAATCTCTGGTAACATGTATCTAACATAATAACTCACGACTTCACATTCACCCTATACCTGCTAATGTCCAGTATAAATTATTTCTATGTGACCTATTTCTCTCTAAATAAATTATTGAATATTTGTAATTTTTAATAGAAAAACAAAAAGTATAGTAATAACATTCATTTTGATCCCTTCCACAAATTTTCTTTCAAAGTAAATTTCACCCGTCGATAATTCATTGTAGAAGCTCTTCGCTTACTTCACTTAAATTAAATTAAAACTGAAAATGAAACCAATATAATATAGTTGAAAGATTAATTATGTAATTGTGTATAGATTGTGGCCAATGAATGATCAAATACATTTGATCATAGACAAAAGGTCCTGTAGTTCTAGATTTTAAATAAGGACTCTACTTACAAACTCAAGATTTCGAATTCCTATGCGCGTGTCGATACGGGCTCTTACGGAGGACCTATGTTTATGCAAACATGATGTTGCACAAACACTTTATTGCTTTGTTGTTTGATCGTGTATGAAGCCAGCCCTTAGTACCTACGCAAACATGATGTGGCACAAACGACTGTTGCGCAAATGGTTTGATGCCTTTACATCGATGGTGGTTTTGCCAGAATATCAACTCAAACATCTGTAAAAATAAAAATAAAACAGTTTATGTATTGATAATGAACACAGTATATACAAGGTATCTAAGCAATAAGTTCAGTTTTCTTGTTGACATTTTCACGTACTTTTAATTAACTTTGTAATATAAAGCACAAACAGCCAACACCTTACCAAATCAAAATATATGGATCATTGATTGTGTTCATCCATTCAACACGTTCGTTCGTACGTTCATTTTCAGTTGGATAATGAAAGCGATCACTGCAGTCATGTGGAAAATTGGAACGTACGAATTGTATATACGTAACTAAGAACCAACTGACTGACTGACTGCATATCATCATTCATATTGGAAACATTGATTGACTTGATACCAAATGTGTAATCGATTGTGTACAGTGTTATTCATTCAAGTTCATCGTACTGAAATCTTAATCTAACAAACATGAAACATCTAAAAAACAATTTATTGGAATTAAAACCAAATGTTTATTTTGTTTGTTAAATAATGAATGAATAATAATTTGTAAGTAGTTACTGTGGTAATTCAGGGAATATACTCGTATAGTGTGTAGACAGAGGTATCAAAATATGAGAGTAAATTGAGATATAAGAGCGAGTACACTGTTCTGTTTTTGTTTTTTTTGGGGGGGGGGGGAGGGGGTAGAAGTAGGTTCGAACAATAGATGGGAAATATTTACAGAATGTTTAGATAAAAATAAATTTCGAAGGTCTGAAAGCAGACGCTATACACGCGTTTAAACAAAAATACATTTTGATGTTTGTATTCACGTTTTTTAACCCAAACGCTCCTAAATTGCCTAAGATGGTCATGGGAATCAATAGAACATTCTTGCTGGTAGAAAGGTTGAACTTACTTTTACCACAAAATAGAAAGTGACCCCTGTTATTTGTCTAAAATAGCCACACTACACATATATTCAATAATAGTTTAGTAATTAATTGATTTAATAATATTAGTATAATATGTATGCAGTGATTTAGAATCTAACGACACGTTGCATCTATCGTCACTTATATATACGTATATTAAATTTTAATGACATACATATTTTGAATTGAATGGGTTGCTACTTGACGAAAATCCATTATAATTATTAAATATAACAAATATTTGAAATTCTTGTAAAATCACTTTATTTTGACTAGTTTTGAAACACAGTTCCTTCTTCATTATTCATATTAGGAATCTCATTAAGACGATCTTATTTAATACCTAAAAATTTATACCTGAATGCTAAAAAATTTGTATAATTTGTCAATTCAAAATTTTTTTATAGTTTTCGGTTTTCCCAATATTATTAGATCTCGAAAATGTTTACATTGTTGCTATAGTATATTGTATAGTAAATTGTTCATTTCATTTTTCATTTTTACTGAAGAAGGAACAGTCAAAATAAAGTGATTTTACGAAAATTTCAAATATGTTTTATTTAATTTTAATTATTGAATTAAATAGGTACATTTTTGTTTTAATTGGAAACTTATTGTTTTGCATTGTTCAACAAATGTATTGTTCAAACAATAAATATACTTTTTATTAAATAACTTTTTGTTTGATTTGATTTTGGGTTTTTTTTGATGCTAATTGTATTTTTTTGGTCAATTATTTATTAATTAATTAAATAATGTTGCATTTTAAAATATTTATGTAATTTGTGAATTCAATCAGAAATACTTTACATTGTTTAAAAAAAATTATTTGGTTCGTTGATTTTAATATAAAAACAAGTAATGTAACAACTAACTGAGTTAATTGTTTAAATGCCCAGTATACACCAATGAGTTGTATATCAATTATTGAATTGTTAACAATTCTGCGTATTCGAATTGTTAACAATTCGCTTTCCGAGGAAATCGAATTTAATCACAAAATATAAGAAAACTATTAAGCTTATGAAAAAAATTTACAAACAAAAGTTGTTTATTTTAAAAAGAAGCAGATTTTTGTAATATTTCTTACGGTTTCAAAGATAGACAGTTTTGCCCATTTTGCCCATACATGGTCTGATTTTGCCTATTAATGAACTTGACCTTACTTTTTTCTCTAGAACACACAAAAAACTTCTGCTCGTTATCTCTTTTCGTTCTCGAGTTATCGTGTCCACGGACAGACAGACGGGCGGGCGTGCGGTTAAATGGCCGAATTAGGCCATTTTATTAACACATATGCCAAACATTCATGCCTACGATCAATATTTTCAAGCGTTACAAGGTCGTAACTCAAACTTAACTTAATATACAAATATACTCAAAGTTAATATAGTTTGTATATTTACATACACTGGGTATAAAAAAACAAATACTCGTTCGTTCAATCGTGTTTAATTTTTTTATTTATTTTTTCAATATGTGTGTGGAAAATTGACTGATTTAATCAGAGTTGTTGTTATTGTTTTATCCGTCTAGGTACTTTACTTTTCATTTATAGTCTTAAAGCTAACGGCAGACAGGAAGGCATGCTGAAGGTATTTCATTTTGGATTATCTTTCAGTTATTCAATTCGAACTGGTTCACATAGAATGGGGATTATAAATCTCAGCTAGTGACTCCTTTAGACATAAAAGAATCCTTTGTGATAGATTACATTTAAACTATACGCAAACCACAGAAATTTTGTCATAAAAGTTTTCAATAAAAACAGTTTTTTAAGCGGCAAATCACTAATTTACGTGTATACTTTACTTATCTTTATTTATCTCTACGTTAACAGATGATGAGGAACTGATCAAAAAAAGAAAACAGGTTCACATGGACATAAAAATGTTTCCCAAGATACAGCCCGATATAACATCCGCGCATTGAGGAAACGTGGGTACAACTAAGCTCTTAGACTATTATGAATAAGTTAAAATACAAAAATATAAATAATGATTTTATGTAAATACAATATTTTACAAACAAACGAAATACATCAAGTGGAATAGGGAAGGTGGTTATTTACGACAAGGCTATTTAGGAACCAACCCAATATTCACCATAACGCTGGAAAAAAACCTTTAATTTACAAATTAAATAAATATTTAACTATATTCGAATTAAAAAGAGAAATTGGAAATTTTTTTAATTAAAAACATTTGATTGGACTTTTCTAGGAAAAAGAGATTATGATTAATATATTATTAAGTTACCTTGGCGAACATTAAAGTCGTAAATATTAGAATTACAGAAAATGGTGGGATGATATATATTTTCATTTGTTTATTTTTTTTTTGAAACTTCGAAATTAGTTATTGATAGCACCGAAACAATAGTTTTAGCCGAAAAGTGATTGATCGCTAGAACAGCCTTATGAAGTTTAAACAAAAATTGAAAAATTTTTTATACCAAGTATTTCGAATATGATTTCAAACTATATGCTCAATTTTTTATATTTTTTTAGAATAATTGGTCGAGTTTCTACAAATAACTGTAATTAGAATGTTTTTGAATCATTCTCAAATATTCTAGACAGATGGATAAATGTTTTGTATAATTTATTGTACCCTTGAAAGAATAACATTTAAACTTAGTTAAAAATATTATATTTGATGTGCTTTGTTACAAATTATTATGTTTTATGCGAACACTGAATTCTTGTAGTTAACAAAACGATATTCTAAAGAGTTTACAACAAAGATAAAATATCCAGTCAGAAGAATTGCCTCTTAAACTTTTATTAAAGTTCAAAAACTCAAAGAAACGAACACATCTCATACATAACATAAAGCTTACGTGTACGTCCATTGATCTCTGTTTTTGGTTCATAATTATGTTCAATAAATTAAACGCTGTTCAAAATCCTCTATGTAATTTTGGCAGCTGAGTATGGATATGAGCCGATTATGAATTATTTTATTTAATATATACGAGTTAAAGAACACTTTTTCAAATGAGTAAAATCTTCGAAAGCTTTCAATACGTTTGTAGGCAAACATTTTTGTTTTTGCTGGGATACCATTACTTCATGCTCACTAAAGGACGCTTGTAATATCAAATATATTCATGTAATCTATATTTTAGACAGGAAGAAAACACAGAATATAGAATATCTCTCTTCAAATTAGAAAAATGGAAAAATTTATAAGATGTAAAGTTGTAGAGTCCCTTTTCTGCAGAGGTATTTTAATAAAACCAGTGATAAAACCAGTATTTTCTCAACGGGTTTCACAGCACAAGTAGAATATCATTTTCTATTGATACAAAATACATTGTATAATAAACCAATCGATTGTCACCTAAACATATGTAGTTTATTGTCGATGTCAATACTGTTTACGTCGAACATCCATCTAAAATGGGAAAATCACTTACAAACCATTTTGTCTGCTTTTTTTTTGGTTGTTTTTGTTGTTCCTTTTATGTTAGCTAAAAAATAAATTGCTTTAGGAAGTGAAGTACAAACAACAACTGTGGGATTCGATATGTGTTATGTAAGGTATCAAGATCTGATGTCGGAGCTTGCTTTGTATGGGGATAGTTTTTATACGTCACTCCACCAGGGATGGCCGATATTTGAATTGGTACTATATTAAATAGGTATTTCGAATGTAAATGGAACTTTCTATTTTATATTTTAAATTAGCGAGCTTTTTATATTTTACTTGGCAAGTGGTCAGACTATTTCTTTGTATATTAAGTGTTATAAAATCGGACCAGTTGCCAAGTCAAATATAAAATACTCTACACCTGAGAAACTTGCCCAATATACGTCTACCAATCATTTTCTCATTTTTGTGAAAAAAACTTGGTCCTTACATAGATTTCACTACTTGTGAAGGCGAAAATTCTTGTATTTACTAGGATACCAATACTGTTTGTATGTGATAACTTGGTTTCTCTCACATTTATCGTTTTTAATCGAATAATATTTACAGAAATAGTTGCAATTGAAATTTATTACCTCAAGTGTTTTAACTTCTCTCTGAATATTTAGTAAAATGGAAAAATTTTTAATAAGTAAAGTTGTATGTTGTGAATAAAGTTTTCTACAATTCATGGCCGAAACATTTTTTTCTGTAACTCTACAGAAATATTTGTAATTATATATCAAATGAATCACCATGGTTACATAATATTTTTAAATGAATATTCTGCAAAGAATGATATCATACAGTATATGATTTTGAACTACTGAATTAAAATTGCATAGATCGGAAAATTATTAAGAAATAAAGTACACGATACCTTTGTTTACATTATAGATTTTGGGTTTGAATTTCGGGAGGTAGGTGGTAATATATAAAATTATATAAAATTCAACCTGTATAATAAAGTTTGTAAGCTATTTATATGTTATATTATCTAAATACTAACTAAACTATAACTAAATACTAACTAATATCAATAATACGCAAGCTTCTACAAATTTACAAATGAAAACATATTTGGTTCAAATTATTACGAATATTATCCAATCAAAATGTTCATTTAATTTAGATTAAAATAAAATAAATTGTTAATTTTATATAAATAGATAACATTTCGAATTGAACGCTACAGTTTTATAAATGCATTGAAGAAAATTATGAAACTATAAAAGTTTAATTTGATTTAATTAAAACCAGAGAAAATCATTATTAATTGTTGTTACATAGTACAGGAATATCATCAGTGTTTCAATGGAAATGTTTTTTCATGCGAAAATAAAAGATTGCATGAAATGTGAAATGACTAGAAAACTATTCTGGCTTCCTGGAATTAATTGCATCGTATAAAACAAGCAGTGAAAATGTAACAAATAATTGAAGTTACTTGTTTAAATATCCTCTACATTTTGAGTTCACTATCAGTGTGTCAATTATCTATTATCTATCTTTCGTACAAAAGTTGTTGGAAATGAAACTATTCATATTGATATGCTATTCTCGTAATTAATATTTTTTTAAAGATTTGCACGATAGAATATTTGGAGGTGAGGCAACCCCTTGTCGGATCCGGGTCTCGCAAGGTGGTCTAGGCAAGCAATTGAAGTCACGGTATGTACTTTCTTTTCTAAGTTTCATCCCTTCATATAATGGGCACTGTTTTTTATGTTCGCCACTTCTTCGATTGGAATATCAAAAGAAATAAATAAATTTTCAGCTTATTACGTATCATTCTGTCGGTTGAATCCGTAATCGATTGTGGTAATCATGAAAATATTAGCAAATTTACAATAACATTTTGTAAAAAGGACGAAACTTTAGTGGCCACGTGTACAAATAAATAAATTCATAGAGAATGCATAGAGAATGAATGCATGTAGTAATATCTGTTACAAATGTACTTCGTATCTCGTTACAAAAAATATCAAATTAAAGCACACTAAAGCTCACTATGTATGTAGTTATTCTTTGTTTTAATACTCTTGTAATCATCAGAGTTTATTTTGTGTGGGATATTCCACAAACAAAAAATTGTATGCCCACTGTGTGCTGGTGGTATGTAGAATGTGATCGAAAACGACTGACAAATTATTGCTGGCTTGATAAAAAACGTTTTTTGCTATTAGTGGATATTTAGATAACTAAATCTCAATTTCGATTTTCCATGTCGAAAACGATACCTCTATATATCTACGTGTATCGAGGGACCAAGTAAAATTAAACATTAAAAAATAAAGAAAACAAAGATACACAATAAGATCCTCCACCAAATTTATTTGTAAAATGATAATGTTAATAAAATGCCTTTACATCATCTTGGAGAAAAGCTGATAATCACAAAACGACTATACAAATTTTTACCAAACATAGTTAGGACCACCGCAAGGAAATCAGCTATTTAATAGACCCACATATAGACAGACAGACACACATAGGCTTCAAACATATAGCACTCGTGTTTTTGGGCTAGGGACTAAAAACCGTTTATTTCAGAAAGCATTTGCATCAGAACAAATACACTCCCGAGCAGTAGATCATTTTGTATGATGGCACATAGATAGATAAATACGACATTCAATAATCTTTTCTAGTTGTCAACATCGAATTTCGATGTGACAGGCTATTCTGGTTGCCTGTAACTACTATAAAACAACAAAATCAACTCCAATTTTCAATTAATTTTTTGTTTGCATGTAATTTTTGCATGGTTTTTTGAATGTACCAAATCTATATTATTGTGTACCTTTAGGTGCACATCTAGATATGCAAGTTTTAACCTCCATATACAGGCCGCAACTTGATGTGTAATATATTGTATCCAAAAATAAAGTCGAACTTATACCGAACATAATTTTTCTTCTAACGCTTCATTCTTTGAATCAAGTAAAGTGTTATGTGTACGAAAATTAAATGAATGATGTTATGAGAATTCGATCAGAGTGTAATTTCTGCATGCAACGAATCACTGATTTAACACTCGACTGATACAGCACTCGCTCGATCGAAGCAACATAATTTTCTATCCTGCTATAATGAACAGTGCTTGAGAAAAGTTTAGAAAAAAAAATGCGTCTCATACAGTATAGAAAGATTTTATTTATATATACATACATTAGATGCATATCGAAACA
This sequence comes from Nineta flava, assembly GCA_963920215.1. Classification (NCBI taxonomy): domain Eukaryota; kingdom Metazoa; phylum Arthropoda; class Insecta; order Neuroptera; family Chrysopidae; genus Nineta; species Nineta flava. The sequence continues at coordinate 337,070 of OY986042.1, forward strand.
GACCAAAAAGTAAGTCTGTCACATAAGTGACCCCACTCCTTAGTGGACAATAATTTTTGCATATTGAAATACAAAACAATATTATATATTATAGAACGATAGATGAATGTTTATTATTATTTTGGTAACTAACTACACCGCCAGCTATAGATCGAATTCGAATGCAATGATATACTTTAAAGCCATTTGGTAAACTCTGTATACAGAGGTGATGTGAGTGCATCTGATTTATATTTTTTTGGCAGTAGATACAAAAATGATAATAATAATATTGTCAATGAATATTTATTCTTGTTGGTGGTTTGATTTAATTAAAATTCGTTTATTTGAAATATATTTGATGATGGTTGTTTTCATTGTATTATTATTAATATTATTTTTTGAAACCAATAATTACTTTTTTATGGTATTTAATATTCTTTTCATGTTTTTGTCTATTTACTATTATATTTATTATTTATTAATTATTATTTGTAATTCTGTCGATACATAATTAAGACTCAATGTTTAGTAAAAATACAATTATATAATATTACAAATGCAAATATGATGACTGAACAACATCATGAATCGTGTATCTATTAGAATAATTGTGAACGGACAATTTTATAATCTGTACGAGAATCATATGTTAAATTGAACTTGCTTAAGGTTATACGCACGCACGCATTAGGTCAAAGTAAAGATAACAAATAAATACACATAAATTAATTTGTAAACATTCATTAATTACACATTAATTATATAATTTTTTTTTTTGGGAGAATTTTGACATCCAGTTTCTTGGGAGTCAGTTTTCAAAAATTGGAATTTAACCGGTAGTAGTAGATAGGCAATATCTCTGGTTAATCGTACATTTATAATGAAATTGAACTTAACTGCTAAAGAGACAAAAAATCTTAAAACATCAAATTAACTAGTTAATTAACTAGTGTAGTTAAAATTATTATATTTATTAAAAGATTGGTATAAAATCCATTCTTTACATTAGGATCAGAGTTAGTGAACTTGATCAAGACCAGACTAGGATTATCAATATATACATTTAATATACAAAGTTTACGAACCCATCAAAATGATACCGTTAATAATGTTGCTCGAGTATTTTCCAAATGTATAAATTTAAGGAACACTTGAAATTCATAAACTATTTAAGTGGTAACTATTTAAACCATTTATACAATTCAAACGAAATATTATGAAGGTAATGTTAGTATTAAATTACTATACTCGAGTTAAGCTCATTAGAAGCTCATATTGACTTTCTACAACACAAATACGATTCAACTGATGAGTATTTAGTTTACAATTCCAATTAGAAGATAGACATGTTTGATATATACTATATGGTATACTATTCCTTGCGATTTTCTTGAATATTCGATGTCTTCTATCCAACCAGAAATATATCCAAAACTCTTAAGAAAACCAGTATTTATACATGGGAATAGGTTTTTTTAAATCTGAGATGGGAGCTTGATATATATTTTTAATTTGAAATTTATAGAAAAAATAGACACTTTATTAGACACAAATCGTTCTGATTTATTTCTAAATAAATAAGTAATTAATTGAATATTGGGACTTCAAAAGTTTGTGCTATTTATTTAACTATTCAGAGAGTTGTTCTTTGCACAACAGAAGTACCAGAAGTGTTTGATAAACAAAAGGAGTACCTACAGCTATAATTTCAACGAGATTGCACCATTCTGTTATTAATTGTAATACCAATTTAAATTATTGATATACCTGAAATACCGACGACACAAAGATATGTCAATCAGCATTCGAAGATATTATATAAAGTAAATAGTTTCTAATATGATATAACTGGCACATTAACCTCTATATACAGACTTCATTCTATATATAAAGAAAAATTAGTAGAGGGGAATGTTTTACTTTCCATTTTTATAATATAGAATTGTATAGAATTGTATATTCGATTTCGAGATACAAGAACCCTGTTTCGACCATCTAAGAAACTAAAAGAGAAATCTTGGTTTTTCTCGATCAAATTTGAATTCTTTGACTAAAATTTAGTAGATTTGAAAAAAAAAATTTTAATAATATTTTGGGGCGAATAGATTAAAGTCAGAAATCTCCTTTTTTGACCATAATTTTCCGATAAACGTAAAACAAGACCGTTTTTAAAATGTCCACATTTTAAATAGGGTTTTTTTTTTTTTACCTGTACTGACAAGTGTAATCAAATAATAGTAAATAATAATTTATACGATCGTCTTGGTAATTTAATTGGATATTTATTTGGATTCCTTTAATCTTCTGACACAATTTACATAGCTACTACGTGACGCAGCTGAATTTCAGAATCAGAACAGAAGCATATTTATTTTGATCGTGAGTCGAATGGAATATTTGAGAGGCGTTCGAATATTTTTCAATTTAAATCTGAATCTATAAACTATATAAAATTCAAATTATTTTCTTCTATATAAATGAAATCATATTCGATATCATCAGAGCTAGCTGCTGTCTTCTACACATCTAATCGAATTTAAATGACCTTCTTTCTTTAAGAATGATTTTTGTCAATTTTATGAAGAATAAAATAACATAAATAAATAAAAACAAATTATAACAATAACATGTAGCCGCTGACTTGGAAGCTTTACGTGCGTCTGTTTACAGACATTACATGGAGGAACTCTGTGAAGAATATAGTTGGTTGTCTATTTTAAAATCCCTATTGATATCTATTTGTTTGTGCAAATTTTTTAGGTCCAAAAATATTGTTATTTATGTATTTTATTTGAGTTTAAACGAGAAAATTTGAATGGTTACTATGTAAAACTAATTTGATTGTTTGTTACTATGTATAAAACAATATAAAACAAATATTTTTGATTTCAAACAATACGAACTGCAATTAAGTTATTAATTAATCAAACATTGGTACTTATTAGCGTCTAAAATTTGTCGGTATTTTGCAGCACAAAAATGTTCGACCCATCACCAGTGTAACGAAAATATAAACGTTTTTACGTCAATAGTGGTGTTCTTGATTCAAAATTTAACAGTTGATCTGTGAACTAAATCATACGGTTTTTTATTCGAGACATTTTTCGGAAACCGAATAGATTCGGCACAAATTGGCCTGACAAAATTTTATACAAATTTATTGTTACTTCTCCAATTGAGAGTACTATATTGTACTTCGTATTTTACCTTCGGCAAGATCTAGTATCAAAAAATATGATCGATTTTGCTGCTACAAAAAAGTACAAAAAAAACGATTTTATCGTTGCTTGACAACATGTCCTGCTATTATCTGTCATATAATGTAATTTTATCAAACAGTTCCGGTATATTTCGTTTAGATTGGAGCACTCGATAAACATTGAAGTTGGTATCTTAAACTGATTCCATTTATCAAACTTGAAAGTCATGTGAGGTGTTCGAATCAGTTTTCATGTTTGTTTATCTTCGGTGTACACAGAGAAATATAGATGGTGTCTTGTATTAGACGTTTGATAGATGCGTCTAGACATTAACAACAAGTACGGAATAGAAATAACATATAATATACAGGACGTTTGAAAAAAATAGTGCAAAAAAACATGAAACTACACTTAACTCCAAATAACAAGTTCTCTAATACTGATAGACGAGTAGAAACTAATAGATACGGACTTTTTGGGATCCGTTTAAAATTGAGAGATTGTATTTCTCTCGTAAACTTTTGAAACTTTTTCTGCTACTACTATGAAAGTCGAATGTAATTCTAGTTAACTTATTTGCTGTAAAATTTTTTTTCAAACAAAGTTGTATCTCCTACTCTTTTACACCATTCATATTTTCGGAGAACAGATATTGCAACGTAGGTTGATAATAAGCAATATTTAGCAAGAAACTGTTGCAAAAGTGATTCAAGAAAAGCTCCAAGTAAAAACGTAAAAGTGTAATGAATACTATCATTAAAATATTATTTTGCATTTAATTACCCAAACACTCTATAATCTATATAAGAACATCTAAACATTTTTCTTTAACTTATTTTTGTATATTTCTTTTATGAAAGTAATAACTAAATTGGGTTATGTGTAGTATGTTTGAGGATTTTGATGGTATTATTGCTTACCATAAGAATATATTTCTATTCCCTAAAAATGCATATTGTTTGTAAGCTTTGTGACAATGCAGAACGTGCTATGTATGTTGATTATATCATTTTATTGTATACCATGTCCATCAGATGTAATACAACCATATGAGACCAACCATAGACCAGACCAGAGATGTACAAGATAGTAAGCACTTGGCCACAGGAAGGTTTCTCAAAATCAATTGGAATAGCCAATCAAAACCTGTATATATTCACTTCTGTATATGTGACCCATACATCGCTTTTAGCTGTATAATAATGTTTATATCAAACTGATGTCTAGTCCCACTGTCGTCTAAGACAAAAACGCGGCTAGTCCAGACTGTAATGAACTGGTGACATGACCTATTACCTTCTAGCACAATGCTTTTACAGAACTGTAATGAGTCACCTGAGGTAACTCCAATAAAGTGAAGACTTGCCTTTGCATTAATAAAGAATTCTACTCACTGGCGTTACTTGCTGAATTTCATGAAACCTCCCAATTTCACGATTCCATTGACACTGAATTCTTGATAGTTTTGAAAAGCACTTGGAATACGCTATCAAAAATAATTGTTGTTCTATGAGGTAAAATATTGGATAAACATACGGTAGCGGGTAGGGGTATATATATATATATATAATATAATGTCTTATGACAGCTCTATATTGTTATTATTGTATATTATGTTTTTGTGAAAGCATTACATTCTATTGTGTACATTCAATGATGATGATGGCGATGACGATGAGCATCATTGAAATTGAAGTTTCAATTTAAACAGAGTATCCACCACCACCATGTAGTCGTAGTGTATCACATGTGCGGTCACCTCTCATTCTCGTCCCTCCCAATCCTCACACTGTGTGTACTCATTCCACTACTACTTTTGTTTTCTTTACCAATTTTTTTTTTTGTTATTTTTACATTTTCTCTTTATTTCATTTGTGTTTAGTTTCAATTATTTTTTTTATTTGACGTCAATGCTATTGCCGTTCATTTTTTTTTTGGCATTTACTGGAATATCTAAGATCAAAGTATTTTTACCGCTAACCTCTATATATATATATATATATATATATATATATATATATATATGTATGGACGGTGGTTCATCATGGCATATAGTACAAAAAGTACCCCAAACCTAATGAAGCCCATTCAGTCTTGAATATCGATATTCAAGACTGAGGTGGAATGATGATTATCATATACAGACCGTTTTCAAAAACATTTCTAATAGGGAATCAATGTTAAATAAATAAATAAAATATTTACTATAAAACCATACAACACACACATGCATACATACATCTGGCTATAGCTTGTGGTGTATGTCTGTATGGTGTTTGTTTGATGTCATTTAAGAGTGGGGAGTGTTGTGATGTACATTATAATTGATAATATTTATATTATGTATGATGCATGGGATATATTTGGTTGTGTGTTTTAATGGTATTACCGTATTTCAACAATGGATTATAACACAATAATAGAAAAAGTGCAAATTATCAAATGGTACTTTGGGGGACATTCGGCACAGGAATGTGATGATTTATTTATTGTGGCATTTGAAGATGGCAACCGAAAATACCCGGGAGAGATTTCTACAATCGACTCGGATATTGTTTAGCAAATAATGGAGGAATATTCGAACCGTTGGTTTAACTTTTTAATTTTGTCGGAATTCTAATTTTTTTCTTTTTGGGGTTTTATTTTTCTTTTAATTTGTGTGGATTGTTGTTTAATGTTATACCGTTAATAGAATTCTATCATTTATTTTCAAACATTCCACATACAAATAATATTGGATATTCAAAAAAGAATTTTCAATTGTTAAAAGTAATGCTAAGATTAAGAAGACAACAATGAACATATTTAACTCACTCTCATTACATGTTAATGCAGTACTGAGTACAAAACAGTCCAGCAAGCATACACAACAGACACACTAAAGAGTACCTCCACTATTTTTATTTCTTTATTAAGCTTTGTGTATAGTTATTATAATAGTAAATAATATTTAACATTGATTTTCTATTAGCAATGCTTTCCAACACGTACGGTATAACAAGAGTCCAAGGTAAGATTACCTCTCTCGTCGATCATCATCAATATTAGTTGAAGCAATAACTAACTACTTTTTATTTAATTAATTTTCGAATAAAAAATTTCATTTCGAGTATTATAATTTTTTCTAATTAAAATAACTAAAGCTCAATTTGAAATTGTTATAAAAAATGATTTGATTACCCTGTGTCTATTCGGTACCAAATATTTATAATTAATAGTTGATAACGTCATAATTGATCGTTAAAATATAAAGAAGATTTAATAGCCGATCGTTAAAGAGAGTTTATCATTTAGGATAATGACGTTCTATTCTCTTCTATTCTATAGCTCCATAGCGCAGAGAGCTATTACCCACAATTATAATTGAAATTGGGTAGTTAAACTTGATATGTAATAGATACTTGCCTATACAATATGTAATTACCTGATGTATCATAATATGACCGTTTATTATGAACGAGGCTAGCTAGTTAGTTAGTAGCCATTTGTAGTTGAGCTATCTGATTTGTAGAGAGTCGCAAAAAAATACCCCGTTCAAATATAAATAGTACACATTTATCAATCCAAATTAACGATTTATACCCGGTATATATAACATAAATTTTTAATAAGGGTATATTTAGTTTAGAATTTTTTGGGCACAGAAGACCCATTGGTCCTTTAATTATTAATTAGTTTAGATTTATACTTGGTAATAGTTGAAAATATTGAACACAGGACGATGTTATTGGTTTAGATGGTTCATAAAATGTCCTCATTAGTCCGTCTACTCCGTATGGATTAAGGAGTGGAGAATTTTGAAAGTCTAGCTGGTTATTTAAAATTAAATCGCAATTTTTGAATCTATTCATTTCTGCTTTTCTAAATTCTTTAAAATGTGTTTTCTTTATACTTAATGGATAAAATTTCGAGCTAAACTTCCACAAAAGGTGGGAGGTTAACACAAATTTAAAAAGATAAATTTAAATAAAATATTTTATTGCTTTTATTTATTCAAATCAAATAAATTCATGTTATATAGAATTATAGAGACCAACCAATTCGATTATCCTTTTTTGTATTGTTAAATGTTTTGTCCTTTTATTTGTGATCCTTATTGTTTATGTATGATACCGTACAGAATGTATTACATAAAACATGCATGTTTTTAGACTTAAAACTCAGTTTAAAACTTGTATTTGTAAAACTGTTCACATTGATTTAAAAAAACAGAGTAATTTTTTATCTCAAAAGAAATTTGTTGACAAGTTAGCGGAGGCCATCACTTGGACCTTCACTTTTTAAGATATCCTGTAAAGTTTGATTTGTCACTTAACCGCTCCATTAATTTCATTTTTACATTATTTGAATTGACAGTCTTCCACCATTGGGAATCGATCCAGTTATCTTCAAGTTTGGAACGCCTTTAACAAGATGACCCCTCGTCTGGTTAAGTAACGACCTATTCAATACAAAACAGGTAAATCAGCCTGGAATGACAACCATTGCGCGACATTAAATAAAACAATATAAAGATGTTAAGAATTGTGTTGAAACATTGAGTATTCGATCCGCTTTAAACGACACTCATTTCCAGGTTTCGCCTGTGTCTTCTCTGAATGTTAGTATCATAGAGTGTATTTTCGTTAGTGTTACATGACTTCTGTGTCGTTGGGAATTGTTAGTGTTAGTCGGGATAGGTGCAGAGGTAGTCCCTTGTACCAGCAGCCAACATCATCCATCTAAAAATACAATCTATCTATATATATATATTCTTTTAATGTAACGAATACTGTTGGGAGACTAAAACGAGATTATAAAATATATTTATGTCCTTAATCTTTTTAAAACCTAATTCTTATCGTAGTATACACCAGGATATTTGATAGATGTAGGTGTGGGAAGGTACTATTACATACATGTTCTAACTGGAGTTAAATCAATTATCTGGTTATACTCTTAACAATTTGTATAGTCATTAACAATTTACTCTTACTTTAGAGTACTCTTTTTGGAAATACCCTCTATGATAAAACTTTATTGCGGTTTTAAAACAATAATAATTTTGGAGATAGTGTTGAAAAGTTTTAGGTCATTTGGCTTAATGACTTCTAGGTCATTATGTTACTGACAATGAAGTATAGGTTATAAAAAACACAAATGTCCACTTATACCAAACTTTAATCTTTACATTCTTAATCAATAAAATTTTAATCATGTAAAAATCTCTGGCTTGTTTGAGGCTATTGGGAACTGACATAGAGGTTTGGCTTAGTTATTAGACGAGGGATGAAGGCTAACTGACATTGTACGATAAATTAGAAATATTACATAGACGCATTTCAGCTAACCATTTATTGAATTTTAACATTATTTAGGTTTTACCAATATTTCTTTATTTTCATTCACTCAATATGTTACTATGCTGTTTATTTAAGTACCTAAATAAGTTTACGTTTTTGTTAAAATTTGTATAATTTTGTCATTATCATATATTTTCTGATGAAGGAGCGGTGTTCCGAAACTAGGTAAAATATAAATATTGTAACAATAATCTCAATTCTCGTCCATAAGTAACGACCCATTCAATACAAAATTATATTAAAATAACATTTTATGATTCTTACACACAACAGTAAATTCAAATAGAATTGACTTTCGGAAAGATATAAATAAATATTATCGTTAAAGTGGTTTTTTTTTTATGATTTTGAAATAAAAGTTTCATTAAAATTTCACCTAAAAAGTGACACACAACAATATTACATTCTTGCTCGCACGATCCCATATCAAATGTCTAACTAAATTGTGAATTTAGTACACTTGTTTGTTATATGTTAAAATATTATAGCATTTAATGAAAGAAAAAATACGAAAAACCTTTTATAGATAAGTAGAAATCACGATAAAATAGTTCCACGTACCAAAATACGAAAAAAAAAAACACAGAAAAATGTCAAACGTTAAAAAAGATATATGCTGTGTTGTATTGTAAAAACTAAAATTACTTTCCCATACAAATCCAGCATGAAACCAAGTGGGATTCTGTAGGTTATGAAATCTACGTCCTTTTTCTAAATACATATACTCCTGTTTCGGTAAATAAAGGGAGTTGACAGTGCTATTGGCAACTGTCAACTGTCAAATACTACTTTCGACATCATATCAAAATCAGCGACCCGAAAAACTTAAGTAAAAAACTAAAAATCAATCTTCATGTTTCCAACTAAAAAAAAAATACGGATCCTCAATACAAACTTTTACCCCCGAATTTCACCGCCGAAGTTTCTGCGGGTGGAATCGGAATCCTTTCTGAGATCACCTCCACACTTTTTAAGGACCATATACATATCCAAATTGATAAAAATGTAGTTGAAATCCAAAAAAAATTCCATAGAAAATAATTTAAATAAATTTTTCAAAGTGCGCCGTTTTGATGTCTCTAACTTCAATTATTTTGGCTGGACGCTATTGAATCAGTCAAGCAGCCAAATAATTTTGAATGTATAGATAAATATATAAAGTGTGTCAAACCACAAAGTATTTTACCATTCAATTTAAAATACGGAATCCTGCCAATTGATTCGAGCTTTTTCGTTCGGAAAAATATTAGCCCAGAATATATATATATATATATATATATATATATATATATATATATATATATATATATATATATATATATATATAACTATATATATATATATTGTTATATTGAAGTTGAAAGCAAAGTAATACTAAAAGTTCACACAAATCAATTAAATGAGAGCAACCGTAAAGGAGGCGTTCTGGTTGGACTAAATAAATAGCATTTAGTTGCGAAGTATATGAACACTAAATTTTTACTCGGAATAACACGGTCGTAAGTTTATATAATAATAAAAATGTAAGAAATAGTAGAGTTGGAAACATGTTCAAAAGTTATTTATTCGAATTGGAGGTAATAAAATAAACTTTTTAAAATATTCATATCAAGCTAAATTTTTGTTGATTTAATCCGACGAAAAACAAAAATGAAAGAGGGGACAAGTTTTCGCATACAAAAGTTAGTATTTTCCAGAAAACTGAAGGTACCCTACAATATTGATGATAAATGAGTGAATCGGTCCCTAAAAATAACCATAATTATTTAGTACATCCCTAACAAATTCAAGTCCTATGAAAAATCGATAGAAATTTAGGCAAGAAAGAAGCTTTTATATTAGAGCTTTTATTAAGAAGTATTAAATATCACTATCTTTTGTGATAATGAATTTAAACATTAGATTATCATAGATATACAGAAAAAAGCCATCATCATCAAGGTTAAAGTTGTATGCCACTAATTTCAAAGAGAAAGATTAAAACTATATCCATTTGAAATCTTTTTTTTTTATTCTCATTTTAAGTATCTCTCTTACTATAATCGTTCGGTTAGCCAAACCACAGCAGAGATTGACGGCCATACTAGTCAGTGTGATTATTATGTATGTAAGAGCAGCTTTAATACCACAACGATTCATTTCCATTCAAAGGAAAATTGATATGAAAGAAAAAAAACGAAACATTACTGATGTGTGCAAATATTACAGTTATTAAGTAGGATTATGGAAATATACAGTGTGTCAATTGAAATATGATTGTGATATCTATACGAAGGTTAAGATCAATTTCTGTTATGGTAAATATCTTTTTCGGAACGTAATGTTACAATTTTACAATTTTTTGGTTAGAAAATAGGCAAATCTCAGAGTATGATATCGAATGTATTTCATGAATATTAGTCGAAGAATATCTTACCTAAAGTTTATTATAGAAATTACTTTAAACAGAACGATGATAACATAAGTCAGAACATTGATAACATTCTTTGACATCAAATGCTGGATTTGGAAAATCATACACGTCTAGTGTGGAAAACGAACCCACGACCTATGGCTTTCTAAACCAACGCTGTTCTGTCTATGATCCAAGAAATGGTGATGGAAGGCATACAAATAATGCCATTAATGGAACACGTATTGATTGGTATACGGTATATGTAATTGAGGTTTGTCTGGGTTTAATTGGCATGAACAAAAGGTAAAATATATTTTATTTTCAATATGAAAATTTTATTGGTCGTAGAAGTTTTATAGATGTAAGGTGGTAATTAATTACTTAATTAGGTCCTGCTACTACAGAGAATGACTACAGAGTAAAAACATTGTCGAAAACATTGTTTTTTTTTTCAAACTTTGTAAATGAAAATTAATGTGTGTTTGTTCAATTAATTTATGTGCAAAATATTTGGATTGTCTGAACTCCCTGGATAATAAAAGTGTGGGCAATACAAGGTCAATTCTTTACATGAAAAATATTTTTCCAAACCAACATTAAATTAACCTTGTACTATGATAAAATAGTAAATATCTGTTTATTTAGTAGTTTATAAAAACTATTGGACCGATTTTGATGGAGTAGTAGTAGTATCAAAGTCTGGTAAGTAGACCTTTCTAGGCCTTTTTTACTGACTCCTCAAGGACAAGGAATTTGTATGTAGACTAGGAATTGGTAGGTTGTGCCACTGTAGTTGACTTTGAAAGGAACTATGCCGATATTCGGCTGGAGTTTGTGAAAGGAAACTGCAAATAACTTTTACAAGCATAACCAGTTACTATCGCTTTTGTCCATACGCCGGCAGTTAAGCCAATTAACCGACCAATTCGTTATTTGTTTTAAATTAATTTAATTGACAAAATGCCAGTGTTGGGAATCGAACCAGACGATGTGATTTGATAAAACTTTTTTTTGTTTAAAAGTTTATGATCTCGCTACGAAGGATGAAATGAGATGAAATGAAATGTCGATAAAAATTAGACGTAGTGGAAGCGGTGGTAACGAATACTTAATGAATCTCATAAAATATCGTGACTATCGTTTACGAAACACAGATTATGACAAAGAATCTTATGACGTCATGGTTACACCGAATAAACACCAAATGTGCTACATTTATTATCTATTATGAAGATAAATTTCAGATAATAATATTGCGTGTATCCAAAGGTACAAATGACAGACAGCTCTATTATTTCATAAAAAATGATGTACAGTCCATTGTTTAGAATTTGAACTGATATAAATCAAATTTATTTATACTGGACTCAAGTTTTCGCCAAAAACATTAAGAAAAATTTAATTTCATTTGTTTGTACTGGGTACAAAAATAATTAAAAGTATAAATTGTTGTTACAAGAAACTGGGTTAACTGTTCAAGTATTATATTGAGATTTTTTACTGTTTATTTTACTTTTACACTCGGACAGTTGTATAAGATTTTGACCATCGTTGAGAGAATAATATCGAAATTGCGGTTGAGCAAATATATTTTATTTGGTAGAACCAGAAGATGCCAAGCCTCGTAGATTAAGTGATGAGTGTCCTCTGCATCTTCATCTCATAGTCTGTATGAGATGAGATGGGGCATGAGACATTCGTACACGACACTTTCCAGTAATTCTGCAATTGCCTTTCTGCGCCATGATCTGCTGATATCAAGAAGTTAATCTGACATATGTGCTTGAAGCCCTACTATCACAATTATTTGGTAATGTTTGACAATAACGCTTATGTTTTTTAAAAATATACAAGGGTAACCACATTTCAACTTGATCCTTATAACTTTAATAATAATATAAGTTTATCTTTTGATAATAGACTTCATTTTCTGAATCTATCTACGTTCGAATCTACAACTCGCACATACACACGTAGGTAGTACCTTTATAGAATGTCTACAATAATATAGTAACATTCTAACTCGACGTAACTCAACTAGAAATGCCATAAGGTCACATAATGTATATGGAAAACTGTAAGCATCTCTATGTTAGAAATGATGACTAGGTATAGATAGACACACCTTACAACATATCAGAGTTTTCCGCTATTTTACAAACATTGTGGTTTTCATTATTACATAGAAAATGTTTGGTTATAATCACGTGCATGCGCTGCTCATATTATATGTTTCTAAATTCCATAACCATTCAGCTCAGCTAGAATTATGTTCGAAATTCTGTTTGAAAACTATTAAATTATTTAATAATCAAACATTCAATCGAAAACAAATTGACAAAGTTTAATAACTTTGTAAAATCTCAGTATTTTCAATCAGCAAGGCTCATCTCGTAATTCACTCCGCCAAGTTTTCAACCGCACTAGCACTCTTTACTCTAACTGTGGCATTGATTTCGGTACCCCTATACTTCAACTCTGGGGTGTACTGATTATCATAATTCCGGATGATGGTTCCAAGCATGAAGTATTCTATATGACAAGGTTCTTTGTATAGTGAATGTTCGAGATAACCCCAAAATAAATTTATTTTATCACAGTCACTAAATGCCACATCAAAACTTGTGGGTCACAAAAGCTAAAAATTTGATAGAAATTTCAATAAAACAAAGATCATTATAAATCATAACTTAAATGTTAAAAAAAATTATCGAATATTCTCCAAAAACGGTGTGGTTTGCAGTTTACGCTGGTCGAAATAAAAATGTCAAAGATTCATCAAATGTTGATGCACATTTTGTGATCCAAAAATGATTCAAATGCCGCCCTCAGTTTGAAAGTGTTTGGTTTCCTTGGAATGTGAATTTTTAATCTTTTTAAGATATACACAAGTCTGCAAAATAGTTTTTCTCATAAACTACTGTTTGTGACGTTTATCTTTGTGCTCCCTTTTGATGGGATTTGATTAGAGTATGTTTAGTGCCCAACTGACATACATACATCCGTTATAAAATGCCACACTGTATAATAGACAAAACCACATACATATACATATAAGTTGTTCATCAGTACTTTTATTTGCACTTTGTGGTGGTAAAGTTACCTTCGTCTTACTGATGAGCTTCCTTCAGTGACAAGACTCGAGTCAGTCACATCACCATACATACCATACTCTCTTTGTTACCACTTACAAACATTTGTCTTCAGTGTTCAGTATCGTACCTGTATTATGTTTAGAACTAACAGCTAAACTGAATGAATGGCCATCCATATGGTTACTTACTTAACGTTACTTTAAGCACATCGTATAGAATCTCTTCCTTCTTCTATACTTCTTCATTTTCGTCATCATCATCTACAAATACTTGGCAGTCAAGTATTCACTCATCGGTACTCATCGGAGTCTCGCTAGTACGGTGGCTAAGCGACTAATTCAAACGGATCTTTGCATTTTAGCAATCAAACAGTATTTTAGCAATGGAAGAGTTATGCGCGATAAACGATTTGGAGGTGATTCGAAAAAATTGATGAAAATTTTTGTTATCGATTTTAATAATAATCATTCTCTAGGGTAATTTTGACCAAAACAATACGAAAAACAGGTTCATTTTAACGTCCGAACAACACATTTCATAATTTTCCCTTCACAATTCATAAAGTCTTGAATTTTAGCACCATGGTTTTATATCTTGAAAACCGTTAATCGTAATGTATTTTAACCAGCAGCAAGTTAGCTTAAAATGAACTTTTGCTTCAAAATCGGGTACATAAAATTTTTTTCCAATTTTTGTAATTTTTTTAAGTGGTACAAAAGACCTACAAATTCGAAATTTCGCTAATAAAATTACCAATTTTCGGTGATCTGCATGATAAACTCTGATCTGAGCACCAAATAACTGGGCTACCTTACAGAAGAACATAGTTACTCAGAGACCATATTTATTTAATATAGCCTTCAGTTATACTACATACCTATACACTATACACTATACACTATACAGTTTGTTAGGGAATACCTCATCTATGGCAGAACATAGTGCAGTTAATTTATGTTTTAAATAATTAGGTCATACACGATATACAAAGTAGGATACACGGAGGTAAGGTACACCTATATGTCATATAATATTATAATATAGGTGTTTGTAATTTGGGCACTATTTTAATTGTTATACCTGCGTGAGATATCTGTTTTTGATAACGTACAGGACTAATTAACTAGAAATACTTTTAAATTAACCATTGAGAATATCCGATACAAGGAAATAGAACTATTGCCGGTGGTAATTTAAATATCCATTGATCCAACCTAGTGCATGGTTTATATATCTTTTCACTACAATTTGGTTTCGTATCGTTTTTTCTATTTCTTTAAGGACGTTCATACATGAGGCTTGATAGTAGATAAAAAAAATTTTTTTTAGTGACTTGAATAGCCCAATTGAGTAGTTATTCTGCCTTAAAAATTCCAAACCTGTTGACAATCATTTCAAAGAGTAATTATCGATTAGAAATCAAACTTTTAACACAGCGTCTTATAGAGAACAAAATTTTTTTGTACTTAAAATTATAATAACTATATTATTAAAGTAGGCACCATAGTATATTATGTTTATAATTATTCTTTAAAATATGCAGTTTAAATAATTGCATTAAAAAACTGTTGACGAACGTTTGAATTAATTATTGAATAATATTAAAACTGTTTTGATAGGTTTGTTTTTGCCACCATATTTTGAAAACTTTCTACAGCGTACAGTAAAAAATATACACATATATACACACTATGAATGTCATAACAAAACATAGTTTATTGTCAGATCTGTCAAATGAAGTTAATCTATTTGTAATTTACATTTACTGGTATTTGATAATAAATACTTTTAAAATATTTAGGACCTAATAAAAAAAGGTTATAAATCGTTGTAAGATTATTGATATACTTTGCAACTTTTTTTAAATTCTAAATAAATTATGTGAATAAAGATAGTACTCATTTGTTTCTAGCTCAGCACATGAACGTCCTTAATCTTTACAAAGAAATTTACGATTTAAGATTGCAAATTTAATTATCAGCTAATAAATGTGTCAAGGTCATTTCTTAAACACGACTTATATGTAGAGGTTGTGTAAGTATTTCACATCGAATATTTATCAATTTTATAATTCCAACTTCTTTGTTTCCAAAGTCACCGCTGTGGTTCGCTACAAATGAAAAAATATTATTTACAAAACTCTTATTAACTACTGAACATTTTTTCTTGGCAAAAACTACAGTAAACTTACAGTCCTGAATTGCTTCTATACCTACAAAATAGCTTACATATTTCAAAGAGATGTAAACATTATGTAGGATTTATATAACCAGTATAATATTTTATCCATAAATATAAAGGAATAACTCATATAATTTTTCTTGACGAGGTAAAAAAGTTTTGTAACAATTCTCTGTACACTCATCAATATAGATGAATCTATTCCTCTACAGTCTACAGTATTGTAGGTACATATGAAAACGTATACATATATCGTAACCTAAACAATCTGCTTGTTGAGATATAAAGACTGTATGTACCTAGTTTTACTTTAGGAAGAGAAAAAAAATATTTTTCAAGTACTTACTTCATCCACAACATACAACATACCAACCATCAGCATCACCTAGTTAGTTAGTTACCAATGTTTATGTAGTAGCTCTGTCATAATGTATATACTCGAAGGACTATCAAATATGAATAATAGACGTTGTCAGATCCTTGGTAGGTACATAGAAAACGGTCAAAATTTGCAATTCTAGCCAGATGCTTACCTTACCTGCTCGGTAAATTAGCCACTGCAGTAAAACAATGTAAATTAGCAGTGAAATGAAGTTTTTAATAAAGTTATTAAAAGAAAGATTTAAGCAGGATCAAAGTACTGTAAAGCAGTACTTGAGGATGTGATGAACTTTTGCACATAAATTATTTTTGCTATGATCGTACGATTGTATGCTCAGTCAGTGATAATTGAACTATAGAATAATGAAAGTGTGCAGAACATTAAACTTATGAATTTAGATGTAAAATAAATTATAACAGAGTTCTTAGTAGTTTTGTATGCAACTAACTTTACGTGTTATGTACACTCTCGTTCATACAAATTGAACCAATTGTATAATGTGTTAAGTGTTACTGATTGTAATTTTTAACATTTATTTAGTAATATACGAATATACGAGCTTTGAATATGACTAACTGGTTCAGTTCTTATGAACTGGATTGTATGTTGAACAGTTTGTGATGGCATTACTCTATCGAAAACTGTATGGCTGTTTAAAGTATTATGATATAAAATATGTTTCTAATGTCTATATCACCCACAGTTTTGTCAGTTATAGTACTGCAGGTAGAGAACCGTTGTTTGTACAACCATCTGTATAACAATTGAACCTTTTTGAATTTGACTCTCTTTGTTGTTTTTTTTTTTCATTAGCAATGTATTCAAAGTAACAGATTAATATTTAGCAACTTAAATTTGCAGTTCATCTGTCCACCGATATTTGAATTATTTGAAAATTGAACGTGATTACTATAGGTTTAATTCAAAAATCTATTGGACAATTTACGTTCGAATTAAGTCAGAGAATGTGAGTAAAGTTAGTTTCGTTAAAAAAACACCCAATCATTGAGTTCAAAGTACAAGTTGATGGGAAAAAAAGAAATGAAAATCATTGTGTCGAATAGCCTCTACAGGTGCTACAAAATGCATCCTCAGCTTTCGGGATGGTAGTGTTACCTAATACTGGCCTATAACTGGATGTATATGTAACTGTTGATGATATATTATGTTCTGTTACATTGAACGAACTTTACTTAGACTGTGTTTATTTATACTGTTGTCTGTATGAATAGAGAATTCTTAATAAAGTTTCCTTACAACTTCTAACAATAAATTAAGTTTTCATGTATTTTGACTTATTTCATCTGATTATTAAGTAGCGTTCTTTTCTTGGAAAATCTTACAGTTTTGTTTGTCAATTTTATCCGGATGATTTTTTCCAAAAACACATCCTTTGAGAAGTATTCGGATATATTGGTTTAAATCAGCTCCTGCGTAAATTTATGTATATATATATATATATATATATATATATATATATATACTTCAAGTTAGATGACAATGGCTCTATTAAACATTTTGTCCAACAAAATTGGTTTTGCCAAATTGGAGAAATTATTAAAAAAACCACTACTTTCTGAGTACCATTTTACAGAACTAATTGACACATTCGTCGTATTATAGAGAATTGTACCGGATTGTGCCGTAGTCGGGTACAAAAATAAAATAAATGTTTCTAACATGAATACATAAAATTTATTTTAATTAAATTGAACAATAACATTTCTATAACATACTTAAAAATTAGAATGTGTACACATCCTTGTATTCACCGGTTGGATCATATTTGTTTACAATGCACTCAAAATCCTTGGGTCGATTTTCTTTCAAGAATGTAATAGCTTCTTTTGAATTAGCCTTTTCTTCCTCGGTACAGTCAGCACAACCTGATTTCAAACTTGCTGGTAAACGTTCTATAATAGAAAACAAATAATCATATTACTAATAAAAATATGTTTGATAGAGATGAGACCATGGTTCATCATTTTTACTAACCACCCTGTTTTTAAGTAAACCATGTTGGTTGGATGTATGAGTCAATAATTCATGTTTTATGGATGAATGATTGCCTTACCTTTGATATCTCTGCCTTCAGGCGTACATTTCTGGTCGAGACATATACAGTTGATTAAATTATCTAAAAGTTTTGGAGTTTCGCTTACAGTTTTAAAATCTAAGGCAACCGACTTTGCTAGATAAACTCCAGCTACACACATTAACAATACGGAAAGTGTTATGGAAAGTTTCATGATTCTGAAAAAAAAAAGTTTTGATATTATTAACATATTGGTTGGTAACATTTTTTTGACATCAAATGCTTGATATGAAAAATCATACACATCTAGGGATGGGGATCGAACCCACGACCTCTGGCATTCTAGACCAATGCTCTACCAACTGAGCTACCTTAGATGTTATGGTAGTACTATGCATATGATCTTTCACTATCATTTCTGATGCCATTGTATTATTAATTTTGTTTATTTACTATTAACATATTTTTCAAATCCCTAGATGTGTATGATTTTTCATATCAAGCATTTGATGTCAAAAAAATGTTATCAATGTTCAGACATATTACTTAAATGTCAAAGTAAGTAAACGCTAGTCGCTTCCGTTGGTATAATATAACCGAAAGGCAACCATACTAACAATGGAAATAAATAGACGCTAGTTTACAAAAAGCAATTTGAAAAATATTGGTTGGTGATTGAGTTTTACGATAACGCCGAAATTCTGGAAATTTCACAATTTTTGATCGTGCATAAATACAATGCTATAATTGAATATGATAGGATATGATAGGATTTTATGCAAAGTACGCCCGCTCCTCAGATAGTCAACGTTTCTTGGCCCTCATGTACGATCCAGAAATCGCAAATTAAAGGTATTCTTAATATGTTATGTATTTGGTTGACGCTGACTATATATATATATATATATATATATATATATATATATATATATATATATATATATATATATATATATAAACTTTACTAAATTTCATCGCACTACGACGAAATGACTACGAAACCCTACAAAGTCATTAAAATCTGATGTAGCAGTTATTTTCACGCATTAATTTTGAATGTGTTTCTTAGCTCCAAGTGATTCAACCATATATTGAATAAATAATTGATGAATATTATTTCAATTAAAATAATTAATTAATTTCGATACTTACAATAATTGAATAAGTTTGATTGTTGTTTTATTAAGTAATTAAACCAATGTAAGTAAATCACTGTAGATAGGTACTTACTTACCAGAAGCAATAATCAACGAATAATAATTTTATTCTATTCAATCAGATTCTATTTATATACAAATTTATATTCAATGCTAAGGACGGAAAAAAAAGAAACATTTAAATTTATACGAGACGGACAAAAAACAAAAATGATTATATCAAAATATTCCATCAAAAATTATTTAATATATATAGAGTGACGCATAACCAACTCTTTTATTTGAGTAGTTCGACAAATAAATGAAAAATCATCAACTTCTTGGATAGGGAAATCGAGTCTACGACCACTAAAATTCTACACCAATTCTTTTCATCTCAAACACCAAATTTGACAAAGGTGTATAATTTGTCACTATCTTTATGTCGATGTAATAATACTTTGTTTTTACTATTTATATATTTAATTGTTTTTTATGGACTTGTGACGATCTATCCATCGTAGTATGGTATCCTAGTTATGTTATACTAAGGCAGGTGATTAGTGTCTACTTAATTAATATATCTGAACTTTAGTAACATTTCTCTGAATCAAATACTTGATGTGAAATATAACCGAAAAGCAACCATATTAACAATGGATAACTATACACAAGTTTACACCGTTAAGACGGTCTTCGGTGTTACAATAAACACCCATCATAAATTTTACATAAAACCAGTCTGTAGATACATATAATTTCAATTGTTTATGTAAATTGATTTCGTATCTAATTGATATTCTCAACTGGTATAATTAAATATGTTTTTCGCTAACTATTTTTTTTTTAAATCTAACAATTTTCAAATCAATCAGTTTTTGATGCTATGACCACGTGAGTCCTAACCGCAAGTTTTCAGGTAGAGATGCGTTATAAACAAAATTTATTGTATAATGAAATTTTTAACCTCTATATACAGAGAACAATAGTTGTGTGTGTTATGGAGGTATTATTCCCCCAATGGCGAAAATTAATAATACACAAATATATGTATGCGTAATAGAATACTCAAGTTTTATACTCAAGGTATTTGTTGAGTATTCAATCTTCGGTATCGGTTGAAAAGGATTCAATAACTGACTCATTATCTAAGAATAATTATGTTCAATAAGTCTTTCAGAAAAATTTATTACGTAGGAGCTGCGTCAACTTTTCAAGCAAATTCCTTCAGAATAAATGCATCACTTCTCAAACTTGACTACAATTCAATACCTGATCATTATCAATTTCTAAAATATATACAGAGATATTTTTGGATTTTAATAGATTATTTTTGTAGAAATAAACTAAAACTTGTGGGCTTATTTGATATGAAAAAATCAACTCATCCACCAGATATCAAACCCCGGACCTCTGGATTTATAAGCCACAGGGTAGTACAGTGGGTTACACCATGTTACACCATGGATGATATTGATTACATATAATAAAACAATTCAATGACATGTTTGTCTATATAGTATACACTAATTATTTTATACTATGTCTTACGTAACCTTCATGAAAGTTGACACTTGTATTGTAGTTGGACACTTAAAGTATACATAAATAATAAATAATATGTTATATTATCATTTTAATCTGTATATGGATGGATAGTGTGACGCTTTAATATTATTTATAAGTTTGATTACCAATTAGAAGTTTAATTACATATTATGTGAATTGTTTAAACAACACATTCATCAATTATAATTATTGTTCTTTTTTTAATTTATTATTACCGAAGTCATAAAAAACACTAATTAGTATAAAGGTGTTACTTCCCCAAATACAATGTTCATACGAAATTGTTGAAACTTTGGCCGACTTTATGACAAAAGTTGTCTGTTTTTATGAGATATTCATATTTTTGTATTTAAAGATGTTCTCTATCTTGCACCGTGTAATAGATATAAGTTATAAAGTTATTACACGCGGCACGGATGCATGGAACAATTATATAAATGTTGCATTATGTTTTCCCCTCTAAATTAAGCAACTTTTTTTTATCAAGAATGCATATTTTATAAAAAAGAATGTGTGTGTGAAACTTTTCAAATCAACATACTGCATATTTTACCTGTATCAAAATATCCTTAATCAAAGAATATTTCTCCAAATATATTTAACTTTGTATATTTAATAACTTATTTTGTATCCATCTTCGATATTTTTGGCTCTAACTATGACAGATGACCCAACCTCCTTAACACATTTTTATTGAATATTAATTAAATGCCGTTAATTAAAGTAAGTAGAAATTACAATAACTACATATGCAATGCAACAACTAACTCAACATTGACACTTGTGAACGAACAACCTTGAACTACTAATTGACCAGTTTTTGGTTAAAAAAAACCAGTTTGTTTCTGATATTTATGGTTTTGATTGAATAATAAATAAAATGGCCATGACTGAATGAGTTATTTATATGATTGAGGATATTCTGATGTTTTATGATAAAATTGATTATTACCTATTTACAAAATTTGTCCCCAGACCAATGATAATATGCATTTTTTGAACACGATGTTCTTGAAAATTAGATGTTGTACAAAAAGTGGTAATGAATTAATTAACAATATGTCAGCATAAATGTAATCATACAATGTGCGCCCGACATTATATACAGTGTGTTCACTTGTTCAAGAGTTTCCACTTAAAGATGTTTTAATTCTATGTATTTAAGAAAAAATTGTTGACATTTCTCTCGGAAACGGAATGTTTGGCTCAAAATTTATGAAAGTATTTTTGAGCTGAACGTTTAACGAATACTGTAATGCATAAATGATTTTATGATTTTAAGTTTAAATAGAAGAAATCTATTTATAAAAAGCGGCAAACAAATCTTTAATGTTAAAATAAGAGATCACGAGATTTGACCCTTAATATCACTAACTAACGATCACGTTATAGGCTTCGTGGTATGTTTTTATAGTGCCAAAAAGAAAATTTTTTCATTAAAAGTATCAATTTGACTGGGTCACAGTCGTATCAAGCGTTTCTCAGCTACATATCTCAAAAGCTATTGGCCTACGTAAATTTTGTAACGAATCCTTTTTGTGCATAAAATGATGACCTCTGTTAACATAGCACCAATAGTTTACGAGACATTTGAGAAAAACTGATTTGACCTTTATTAACTTTTTCTGCAAGCACAATTTCGCTGTGGACTTTTTGCTATATTTTCAGAGTGCCATAACGATACAAGATAATTTCGTTGGAAAATCTCAACTTGTTTCTTAAGAGATCAGTTAATTTTTTTTGAAATATTTCACTGCACTAGTATTTCATTTAAAAAAAGTAAAAGTTCGATAGAAAATAAAAGTTAATTAAAATAAATTTATGAAACAATAAAAAAAACAAAGTTTTTATTAAACGATCAAATAAATTTCTAGAAAAACAATAGCAAAAAAAACGTATTGTGAATTTGACATTTAAGAGTTACATTGATGATCGGTAGACAACCGTGAAAAAATCAGAAAAACTTTCATCAGCTAATGATAAATTAATGATTATTAATAATAAATCGTTTCAAGAAAACTTTTTAATTAAAAACTTCAACGGTGGTGATATTAAATATTATTTTTAATTATAAAATAAGTTTACCCATATTTATGTCAATCAAAACTATATTATAAATAAGGCAGAGTGATCACGATACCTGTGATCGAATGATAGATGATTAATGGAACATTAATGTGTATGTGATTTTTCCACTGCCTAATAATTTTCATGCCATCTCGGGTCTGGTATCTTGAAAACCGTTAAACGTATCGTACTTAAACCAACGCCATCGGTTTTGCTATGTCCAAATTAACTTTGTTTATATTAACAAAGTTTAGTTTATATATAGAAACAATTAACAAAGTTTATATCAAAATCGGGAACAAGCAAATTTTCTCTAAACTTTTGTTATTTTTTACTCCATTTTTCATCGATTTGTAATGATTTATAATCGTGATCAATGAGATTATATATAGAGTATCTTACACGACTATAACCCGTTCGGTGTAAACCTTCTCTAGTCCTCCGTACATAGTACGGGTAGGCGTCTATGCTTAAACTGTGTTTCATATCCCAATAGCTGGTCTTCAGGATTACAGCAGCTTGTGTATACCGTGTATATAGATATTACTTAATAATCACAGAACCTCTACCGTACAATGAACTATTTTATTCTATTAAATGTGGACCATCTCCAACATTAGCTTTTAATCGCCTACAATAAATTGTGTAAATACTAATACGTATCAATTTTATAAAGCATTCTAATGATTGTTTGGGCTCACAATTGTTCAAACACACACATAGTAAGGACACTGCAGGGAATAAATAATAAAGGACTACATACATTTAGATAGGCCCATCATGTATTGTTAGACCATTGTCGTAATATTCGAATTACATATGAAATGCTAATAATTTCCGTAAACATATCCGAGTTTGTTTACATTCCAAATATCTTTTGAAATAATATAAATAAAATATCTTAAATATATAGATATTTTTTATTTGATATACAGATTGTGTGTTCAGTCAGTTTTTTTTTTAGTTTATCTTTATTAAAATATTTTAAAAAGTCACTCTACGCGTTTGTTCGCTTACTTTTTTCTAAACTACACAAAATTGGAAATTTTCTCTGTGAACTAATTGTTGTCCAACGGTATCCGCATGGATTCAGCTTGTATAGTTTCCTTCTCAAATTTCACATTTGTTCAAAGATTTTCACAAAAGTTTTTTGTTTGTTCTGGCATGTTTCCGCTACTTCATAAAAGTGGTATACGTGATTATTACTTAAATTGTTGAAGTGAAATTGTTTTATGCCTGAGAGTTAGCTCAAAAAATCTGTCAT
Source organism: Nineta flava (assembly GCA_963920215.1). Classification (NCBI taxonomy): domain Eukaryota; kingdom Metazoa; phylum Arthropoda; class Insecta; order Neuroptera; family Chrysopidae; genus Nineta; species Nineta flava. Next base: position 361,718 of record OY986042.1, read on the forward strand.
TATTAATTTTCCGTCACACTGTTATTACATTGTAGAAGGCGTGTCTTTTATATTTTAATAATACTGTTCAAGCAAAGTTACATAAAATGTGTAAATATTTTTGAAAACTTTACCGGCGTACTTGAGCAACTCAAGAACGTCATTATAATTTAATAATAATTAAATTTGTTAAAAATCTTTGGGAAAGTTTTATAGAATTATAGGGTTCATTACAATGAAAGATTATGGGTCATGAAACATGAAATACTGGTTATGTAATACAACATACATACTATATATATATATATATATATATATATATATATATATATATATATATATATATATGTATAGTAATAATAATGATAATAGATTGAAAGTGTATGAATTCTATAAACGAATATTAGAAGGTAAAATGTTAGTATCATTATATCCTGGAATTCCTATAGGAATAAACGAATAAACATTTCAAATTGAAATGTAATATAGAATGCATATACACATACATTCGTACGTACGTGTATATAAGAAAGGTGAATTATATAAATGTAAATACTTTTACCACATCTCAGTCTCACAGCAAATATTATCAATTCTTTTGTGTGGTTGTATTTATTTATTCAAGGCCGAATATTTGGAATATCCATTCTCAGTTTAAAGCAATGGAAATATGTATTTAAAAGTCTAAAGATTAAGTCAACCAAAAAAGTCAGCTCTTAAATTTTGTGTACATTCATATTAAAGGGAACATCCCATATATTTTGTTGGCAGAAGGACAAAATAATAATATTATGAACAAGAATATGAAATTGAAAATGAAAATTACTTTCCAAGTTAAATATGAAATACCCCGCACATGAAAACTTGTATGCGAAACTATTGACTACTCTCACTTTTTTTGTTTTTGGTCGGAATATTATTATTAGAAAATTGTTTATAGTTTATAAATTATTTTAGTGAATTTGCCACCAAAGAAATTAAATGCCAACCGTAATTTAAAGCACATTGTTCTGAGTATATTGAAAACTATACTGGAAAATAATTTATTATTAATACCGTATTCGAAGACGTAACTATGAGATGATATGATCGCTTCTACATATTCTTCTAACTATAAGATTTGTTTTATCACCTTCTAACGTTCAGAACGTTCGAGTATACCTGGAGGTATCAACATCATGTATATTACATTAACTATATATACATTAGTTCAGTATCAGACAATGCTGTATGGATCGAAAACCATTCGGATTCAATTCTATTTCAAATATCAGAGATTGTCAAATATCACTTTCTCAAAATTTATCTTTATTAATCCATTCGATTTTCAAAAAAAATAATTACAAAAAAAGTAGTTTGAACACAAATCGAAATGCAAAAGAAGAACGCGAAATATGGATCTGATAGTAGGTAGGTACTACGTTTCCTTATTTGAATCATATAACTAAGATCTATCTATCTATATACTGCTATATACGGTTAGATTCATTATCATATATTTATTATTATTGATTATCATTTGTTATATTTGCTGCATGTTTGTTTTGTTTGGAATGAGACTGATGTGGGTGGTGCTGAAAGTTTGTACGATATACTAAACCATAATGTGACATAAATGAAAAGCTGTTATTTAATGTGATTTATATAGTGAATATTGTATTATATTATATAATACTGTAGCTATGTTTGTTAGCATAACAAACATAATTTAAGAATGTATCATAGTCGGGTATGAATACGTACAGTGAGTCACTCACTCCTTATGATAATGATACCACAAGACAGTTTACACTGATTGTAAACTGATTGTAAACTTATTTTTTGTATTAAATAAAACAAATATATCAGTTGGAAGTCTTTTGGAAATAAATCTAGAATTAACTTTCACCTTATTAATGTTCATGACGACATGTGACCGCTAGAGTGACTACAGACAAAATTTTAAAACTATATTTTAGAAGTTTCGAAGTGCTTCATGATTTTTTCCTTTAATAATAACACCAGAAAATATGATATTCTAAGTGAAAAAAAAAACGAAAATTTAAAAAAAACAAACTTTGAGCCCAACAGAGCTTGATGACAATTACCAGGTTTGTTTGTTGGGACTTGTTTATGGATAATTTCTGACAATTTCAAGTGGTTTAAAATTGAAAGAAAAATGTTACATCTATCTGAAAATAACAATTTTTCAAAAATTGATTGATTTAGCGAGGCCAGACATCAAAAGGAAAGAGTCAATAAGAACTACGATCGTAGCTCTTAATGAGAGTACACTTTTACGAAAAATATGAGCCACTAGATAGCCTTCTATATTAAAAACTATTTTACAGTTGAGACAGTTTTAAAATTACAGAAAAATTTGCTAAATCTGTGGGTTAGGTAAAGCCGGTTGACAACGGAACCAGATTTTCTTATGTAGTTCGTATGTCGTTTGTTTCAATTTTCTAAGTTTCAAAAAGGAACACATCTACTGGGTTTGAACGGATAAAGCTTTTGGAGATCGTTTTTTTTTTTTGTTTGATATTGAAAATTGGTTGCCAAATCGTTGACGTACACGATTTTGTCGAACTGTAATGGATTTGCATTAAAGTTCGATTTGCATTATAGATATTTAACCTATTGAATTGTAAATAATAATAAAATAGTTCTATCAAACATAAATTTTCTATTCAATTAAAATAAATTTGATTAAAGATATCTCATTCAATACAAACTCATTTCTATAATGTGATCTAAATACCTAGATTCTCTAATAGTTTTAATTTGTAATTTATAATTTATAAGATCTAATATCAGTAGATATAAGTAAATAAGTATAGAAACTTTTATATCATATTTGTTTAAAGCATCATTATTGTTATCAAGCACAAACATTATATATAGTACAATACATTACATTATATAAATATATATATATATATATATATATATGATTACATACAATCTTATATTAGTTACAACTATACTCGTATAGGTAGAAGAATAGTTTTGTTGAAACGAAATGTTAAAATCAGATTATAAGGAAATGAAATAAACTTAAAGCACATATATCATATACGTATGTATACGTACCATTTAAATACTTGTACTTACTTCCAACGTTACGTACTATTTATGTATTTAACTTACTATTTTTGTTTTCGTGTGTTCAGTTAAATTAACTTTTAACTAAACGAGTGTATAAATTATATATTATTATAAACTTAAAATACAGTTTGTATAGTTCGTTTTCTATAATCTCAACCATATTCTAAAAATATTTGTCATGCAGGAGTTGCGCCAACTTAGCGAATTTCCCACAGAACAACTAATAAAAGGAATTAGAAAATATCACGTAATAAACAATATCATTAAAATTATTTAATTATTTTCTCCCAACAAAAAGTTTCCATTCATCAAGAATATATCTGTTTACTTTTCTCATAAACAAAAAATTCAAATTACGAAATAGGACAAACATCTAAATTTTAAAATTATTCTTCAGAAAAATAAAATTAACTTCAGTATCCAGTATGTTTCGTAAACGGAATAAATTAAGTTCAAATGAAGCTCACTTTTTTACATGCTTTCCTTTCAAGTTCAATTTCGATAGACAATCGATAGTATTCTGTGTGTTTAGTTTTTCTACTCTAATGTTAGTCAATGAATTCAATTATATATGTTAAATCAATTAATCAAACTCTGTTTATTGAGGTCGCGTGAGTATTTGTACTTTTTTTTTATATTTGTGTATGTAAGTAACAATATAAATATTAGGGTTACACAATTATGCAATAGATTTGTGGTGGAAGCACTGGGTAGCACATATTTGCTATATGTAATCATATATAAACACAACTGATTTGCGCTTCCACCATTCTATTTATTGTAAGTCAGTTTTATTGTATCAATTTTAAGGGGTTACATGGGGTTTCAAAGGCTAAAAAAAAGTATATTTTCTCTTTTTTTTTTCTAATATAATAAATAAAATATATTATTCAATCTTTAAACATCACCAAAGATAAACATTTGACAAATATTTGCTGAAATTTGAATGTCAAAATTTTGAAAATTCAGCCATTGAGATCTCATTTTCTATGACCCCTCAGAATAAAGTTCCCTTAGCGTAGTTGGAATAACTCATGATAAATTCATCCAGATTTAAAAAACCATATTATTTCGTTAGTTGATCATGTCAAAATCATGTCAACCGACTTCAAAAATAGAGCTTTAAAAAAAACGCGATTAAAGACAGACAAACAATAGCTAAGCAGTTGCTTCAATATACTTCCCAAGGTTCTATCTCCTCGACTTTAACTTTAATTGACTTAAAACTTTAGCAGAATCTTCTAGACAAAAATCGATGTTTTTAAAATTTTCAAACCCATGTAATCCCTTAAACACAATATATTGTGCGTACATAAGTACAAACACTTGGTTTTCTTCCCATTGGTTGTGAGTCCAATGAAAGCGGTGTAAACCTATAGTCGTTTTGAAGCCGCCTCTGACATGGTAAACTGTAAATGACACATGTACACAGTTTACGAACAGTTTTTTGCATACATATTTAGATATGCATGTTGAGTCAAATCATATGACGTAGGCAGGTAGATAGTTAGGTAGGTGACTCATCACAGAACCCTGTATGTAAAAAAGTGGGAACATAAATTTAATCGTGTGAGAGGTTTTTTTTCCACTTCTACATCGAATTTATGTATTACACTCACAGGTAGAATAAGTAGTAAGTGCTGTCGTGTATGTTGTTGTTACATGATGAGGCTTCTGACATGTCGCATAGCATAGCAAAGCATAGCATAGCATAGCATAAAGTACTTCATGTGTACTAGACAACAACAACAACAGTACTTCATGTAGAAATTCGAAGTATTTACGATATTATGTACCTACTAGTCAGTTTACACTCATATCAAAATGTGTACAAACTTTTATATTGAGCTAACTAAATAAACCTACTTTATCCATCTAGTCTAGGGTACAGTAAAACTGTATATGAATGAATTCTTATAAAATCACTTTATTTAGCTTGTTTCGGAACACAGTTCCTTCTTCAGAAATAATAATCAATTGAACAATTTTACATACCATACAAAGTAACATTTTATGGTACTGAACATAACATTTTGTGAACGAGATCTATGAAAATGTTTACTATGTTGCTGTAGTATATGAAATTGTTCATTTCATTTTTAGTTCATTTCATTTTTAAGAAGGAACTGTGTTCCGAAACTACAGTCATAAAAAAGTGATTTCTAGAGTCCTAGAGCTTTTATGATACAACTATCAAACATTCTTAAATACACACTTAAAGTTAAAATATACTTTCTAGTATAATTTGAAGTTAGTAAACAGATAAAAAGCTTTAATAAACAATACGTCTGTATACGTAAACAGACAAAACAAAGCACTGTTTTCACAAAACTTTATTGTACTCCATTTATCATCTCGCATAGCGTCATCACCTTCATTCAATAGCATCCATCATCTATTCTTGCGAGCTTGCTCATATTCTAAAACGTGGTTAATCTAACAAATTCATTTTGTAATACTCCAAGGCAGCGTGTAGTATATATTCGAGCTAGAAAGAGGCGCATACTCATCAGGGTATGATGTTAGATGTTACAAAATGTTACACATGGGAGTATGTTGGAACAAGTTTGAGCACGTGTATGTGTGGGTCTCTGATAACCACGATTTTTTAAGTTTGGACTTTATCGAATTTTCGAAGAAAATGTAGATATTGAAGTTGTACTGATGAAACGAACTGTCGAAAATTTCTTCAAATGATTGATTGTCCCTGACATTTGTTGATCTGTATCCTTGATTTTGGTAAAAATATCTCAGAAATTGAACCATTTTTCCATCTCTAGAACGTATGCCCTTTTTTGCTGAGTTGTTTTTAAATGAATTATTATTTACGTGTTGTGTAAACAACAAACATATTTTTCATGCATTTTCATTAGTTGGTGTAATCTGCGTATTCCCCTGTAACAACAGCTACCAACAGAACAGACAGCATGACGGACGGACTGACTGACGGACTGACTGACTATAATCATGTAACATGACACCTATAATGTCATATAATTTATATTGCAATGATCGTATCATTTATGAATTTTATGTAATACGATAAATTTATTAGATTTATAATAAAATTTTAATAATATTTTTAATACACGGTAATTAATTACCGGTTGGTACAAAATCACTGGTATACTTTCATGCTTTTGGACAGTAATACCGTAAAATGGATCGGTTAATACAAGCAATCAAATCAAATCAATTAGTTGATAACTCAATCAATCCAACTAATCCTTAGTGGTACACATTCTTTCTTCAAAAATCTTTTTAACTCTTACGTTTGGGTCCATACTTACCACAAGCCCAAGCCGACTCTAAATCTATTTTGTTAAATAAATGCTACTAGAGATGGTTCCTAAAATAGGGTTGCGAGTTTTACAATGGTTCAAATTCTCCACTTGCCGCCCCACGCTTTACTGCTCCAAATATACAATTTTCTTTCAAACGTCAGCAGTACATTTTCATTGACTTGGGTCTTCGCACACGTATCTCATCCGTAAGTGTCGGCGGGTCGTATTACAATTTGGTAGCAATTTGTCTTTTTTTGGTAGTGCCCTGTAATGTTTTGGTTGTGTGCGGACATAGTTACGATTAGCAAATACATGTTGAAGATGACTGTTATATAGTCGAAATACGTATTTATAAAATACAAATGATTGATCTAGGAATTGACCTACAGTTCTCTTTGATTCATTTTAATAATCTTTATATAAAATGTGGGTAGACTTAAGATTTAGATTGACGTAAAATAGTATTTAGTTTACTATTTGGTTTTTTTAAGTGACTACCAATGGATAGTTCCACTGTTCAAGTCTTTCAATTAGATCTATCGATAGTTTTTTTTTTTAGAACTGATAATAGAAAAAAGGAAACAAAAAAAAGCATTTATGTTAACGGTACTTTGCAAATAAATTATCAACAGAAAGTATCTCTCTTGTTTTTACAACTAGTTTTTACCTTTTTAATGTATTATTTTCGAATACTGTGTTTTTGTATTTATTATATTTTTTTAATAAAATTTAAATTATTTAGATTCATGACGATAAGAACACATAATATTCAAATATATACATATATTATATATGTAGTCATAAAGTACCCACCATTTATTTATTTATTGTCTATGCGAGTACATTTTAGTCTATTTCTATTCAACAACAACATTATCTGAATACAGTTTTATTTTTATTTTAATTGCAGTTGGTAATACTTTTGATAGTATATATATATATTTGGATGTATCTACCTACAGAGTGTTTTTAAAGTAAATACAATGAATTTAAGTACCTAAAACAAATCTCCCAATGTACAAAATCCTCATGACAAACTGGGTAATAACCACCATAGGTTATTATTAAAAATATAGGTTATTGGAGTATGTAATCATATTTCATTGTATGTGTCTTTAATAATGTTTACTTATTTATGGCTGCATCAGCAAATTAATTACAATATACAAATGACTTCATTTGTAACAAGGTATAAATACAGTCAACTGAAGAAAGAATGCAGTTGCGATATTAAATTTCACTAACGACGTTTTATTCGAACAATTATCAATTGTCAAAATAAGACTAGCCAGCCAGTTTCGAGAAACAAGCTCTCAAAGTTTTTAGCGCTGCTTTTTTATTATAAATTGATCATTGATCAAAATTATTTTTACAATATGTTTATTTTTTTGGGAATACGCGTTGCGCTCATTTATAGGAAATTTCATTAATACTTTTATTTTTATTGTTAATTATTAAATAGTTCTAAATTCACCTTGTTAATAAAAATTTATAATTGTTCCAAAATATTACTTGCGTTGAGGTAGTAATGATTATGATTCTTAGTTGATTATATAGTTGAAAAACCGATGAATGTGATTAGGCTTGCTAACTGTTACGTTGCTGACTCATCTACGACCCTTCTGGAATTTCATCCTGTATATAAAATGTTGTATGTTGATTATTATTTTTAAATATATGAACCATAAAATATTTGACTTCTAAAATAACTATTAGGTATTAAATTTAATGTACTAATATTCGGGGATTATATGTTAGGCTAAACTAAATATATATATGGAAGCTAGTTTTCATTATAAACGGACGTACGTATGTACGTCTGTATGTATGCACTCATATATATGTACATCTGTAATAAATATGTAGTTGCATGTCCAATGCAGGCCAGCAGCCAAGTCGAGCCAGCACATAGCAGCCAATAACAACAAACGAAACAATAATATTCTAGCTCACAAAACAGCATGTGCTACAAACATAAATACTGTGATCCTAAATAGGTTTTCTCCATCATATTTCGTAACATAATATTTCTCCCCGCTTTAAGAATGATTATCATAAAACTGTTACACCTATTCATTTGTTTGTTTATAAATACGAATTTGCATGTCTCTAGCTTTAAATAAAAACGGACCTTGTACAAACTTTCACCAAGGATTTCTCCCTCCTGGGGGTTGATCTTCGAAAAACCAACTTTCGTGTCTCCAACTTATATACACCACCCTTTTTTAGTACACTCCTACGCTGTCTAACGAGCATATCTTTCAAATTTCAAGTTTTTAGCTTCAATGGCTTTGGCTATGTAGAGCATCATCGGAAAAATCTATTAGCATCAAAATTAATAAAAGATAGTAAATGAAGTTTAGTGTCTTTTATACCGAAGCAATATAAACATCATTTAGATATCATTAACATATTACAGGATGAATTCCATGATTATCACCGTCAAAGGTACAAAGTACAAACACAACACTATTTTGTGTCAGATTCAAATCTATCAAAGTTCACAGTTGATTGAACAAAATGGAAACAGTTTGAGAACTAATGGAACAAACAACAAATGTAAAAGCTTTAGCAATACACTCTCATCCATGACCTACTTGGACATGAACTAGGGAACTTTATGTACCATACAGCTCGCATATACATTGCAAGCGCCAGCAACGACTTTATTTACAAAATTATCTAAATAAAGTCAATACAAATATAATATTAATAATATTATGTTTTGTTTGGTTTTGTCAAGTGCGAGTTCATTTGTATTTATTTTATTTATTAGTTTTAAATAATTAGAAAGCTTCTGGAAGCCTGGGATAATACAATACACAGAAAGTGAAGGGACACTATACCTTATACTATACCTTTCATTTTATATTATACAATTAATGCATTTACTAAGTCACTTTTGAATGAGAATTTCTTTTTTTCTAAAATGTATATTTTAAAAAGTATTTAGGTGGAACCTTTTCAAATGAACACACGGTATATATGCATCTGATAATAAAAACTCGCGATATTTTAGAAGATCCCATATGTTTCATACTTCAGATTGAATTCAATTTTGAGTAGGTACAGGTATGATCGAGACTTTTGACATTTCATTTAAACTGATAATTTAAAGATGAGTCAGTATAAATTTTCCAAAGTCCATGAGAGATATTCAGCGGTTGAATGTCTATTATGATTTGATAAATAGTGTCATTCATATAAGTTAGATACCTACTATAAACTTTATAATAATGTTATACATACACCATGTATGTATTATAAATTAATTACAAGTAATAATTCAATTGAACATATTAATTAAGTAAAGTATTATAATTATAATTAAAGGTAAAGTTCATTAAAATATTTTCTTGATCTTCACAATATTCATTTATCATTTGTATGATACATATTAATTAATTTATATGAACATGAACATTTAATTATAATTATTTACAGTTAGATAATGATAATCATTGTAGACATCATATTATATTGTATTATCATTATTTTAATAATTATATTAAATAGTTAAATAGGATAATGAAGATTTTATTAGATAGACTCGAAGAACATTATTTATTAGATCCGTGAACAAGATTAATAACGCATGTATCAAGAACATTGTGTCTCTACAAATACAAGTAAATTAATTGTCCGAACAAAACACCTTTTATGTGAGTCTTTTTAAAAAAAAAAAAACCCCTTCCTTGAAGGAATATTAGATGCACTGTTTAAAATGAAACATCGTGTATTAACTGATAACATACGCATTAAATAATAAATTAGTTGGTACATCGAAGTATTTAACATTGGGAAATGCTATAAAATAGCGATATCAAATAGCTGAAAGCAATGGAATCATAACAACATGACATATAATATATTAGAAAATAGCAGTCAGTCATTCACAACATCCATTCTTTTACAGAAAACAATAGGGGTATGTTTTTAAAATAAATAAAAATGTGCTCAATTCAACAAAACTATACGTTGAATCGATTTTGAATAGATATCAATTATTCCAAAACTGTATTGAAAATACTGTTTGTTCATTCGGTTTGTTCATACTGAGCGTTCGCAGTAAAGTAAATAATGTTTTGAAGTAAAATAATTTTGAATTTTATTTATTACCTCTTTGCATAATTAGGTTTTACCAATATTTCTATATTTGCATTCATCAATATATGTTACTATGCTGTTTATTTAAGTACCTAAATATGTTTAGCGTTTTGTTGAAATTTGTATATTTTTGTCATGATCATATATTTTCTGATGAAGAAACTGTGTTCCGAAACTAGTCAAAATAAATATGTATAATTAACTAAAATACGATTGACACAAATTTCCACAGCGACCAACCATCATCATAGTTACAAAAAACAATTGTTATTCTCATTTAGTTAAGTATGCATTAATCTCATTTTATTATCCAAATTATTATGATTACTATAATATAATAGTGACTAGTGAGACTATTTTGGTGTTTTACTATTCATACATACAGTAATAATTGTATAGTAGGTTGGTTGAATGCTATTTAAATGCTATTCTGAATGTTAATAAGTACTACAGCAAATAGACTCAAACATATCTCCAATCAATTCCATCCCATCCATATGGGGATAATCATAACCTTATTCAATGGCAACATGCCAATATCATTGTTTTGTTTGGTCGAGTCGAGTCGGGTATAATCCTGTCTGTTAAGTTATAAGGATATCATTGTAATAATATGCCTATGCCTATGCCTACCTACATATTATATTATAAATACTTCTCTGGCTTTATCTATAGGATTACAACAACTTTTGTAATAATAAAACATAATTATTATTATTATAGTTTATACAGAGAGATATTATGATTCAAAAAGCTCATTTAATAGTTAGATCAATCACTATTTAATCCTCTTTCACATAGCACAGTAGTGGATGGGTTTGTTGGTCTAGTATAAGCATAGACGATTACCTACTATGTTTACAGGAAGGATAAGAGGCGATTTTTAGAATCAAAAAAGGTATGCAGCTCAAATTTAAAACGTGTTTTAAGAACCACCATCTGACGGTACACGTACTAATTAAGTTTCAATATTACAGCATTCATAGTTTCTATTTAAACTCAAAAATCGACATTTTGGGGACTGACTCATTCATCATCAATAGTCTAAGGTACTAGTTTTCCTAGAAAGTAGTTAGTTGGTTGGAAGGTACGTCTTAGGCTGAAACCACCCAGAAAAGTCTGAAAACAGGAATAGTGAACATAAAAAAACTTGAAAATCTGACTAATTGCCAAGTGAAATATGAAATACCCTAAACCTGAGAGACACAATAAATATATATCAATCATTTGCGCATGTCCGTCTGCCCGTCTGTCCGTCAACACGATAACTCCAAGTCGGAAATCAATAGTGAGCAGAAAGTAAGGTCAAGTTCATCTTCGAAACCGTAAAAGGACAAAAATTTAGAGACAAAATCTTTTATAAAAAATAAAGAACTTGTGTTTGAGACTTTTTTTCATAAATTCAGTAAACACTGGGTATTTAAGCAATTACCTCAGTTAGTTGTTATTTAAAATTATTAATTTTTTATTTAACCTCGACTCCAAATAATATAAGACATTTTATAACTATTTTTGATAACTTTATATTATTAAAAATATCAAGTACATTTTTATAATATTCTGCATATTCGTTCGTAGAATACTCCTTCTGAAGTATTCTGTCAGAATGCTTCTCAGAATGCAAAAAATAAATACACAAGAGGTTGATATTTGTATAATATAGAAACCGATAGATACCTATAGTCCAATTAATTTTATGATGTTTCAGTTCAATAGATGCACGGACGGTTGAAAGTGTTTCATTTGGTTATTGCATCAAATGTACCTATCGAGGGGAGTTTAAAACGGTATTGAGGCAGCCCCAAGAACACGGCATTGAGGTCTGTCAAACATTATCTGTGTTTCGAATGTATCTCTTGTTCTCCTGTTGATATATAATCCTATAATGGAATCTTAATTAATAATTATACGTAATATAAGTCTTTTAAAAACGTTACGTTGTCAAATTTAACTTTTGCGGACTAATTGTGAAAAATGTCTGTATCTAAACGATGTTTGTATCTAAATCAGTTGTAATTTTAATTTTATACCCGTTATCTCGTTTCGTTTTTGAGTTATGGAATTGACCCGGACGGACGAATATGCGAAAATAGATTAATTGGGCCATTTTATGAAGACCTAAACCCAAAAATATTTTTTACCATCAATATTTTTACCCGTTACAAAGTCGGGGCTAAACTTAATATATACCTTTGTATATATTACACAGTGTGCTCAATCGAAAAGTTTCCACCTACATATTTTAGTTTAAAGGGGAAAACATAATATAATAATTATATTTGTGTTCCATGGATCAATGCCCACGTGGCAAATTGATCATTTAAACGGTGCAACATAGGAAACAAAATCCATAGAATGTTTTATCATCAAAACAACCAACTGTTGTTTGAAATTTTTTTTCATACATTCCATAGTTTTGGTATAAATGTGGCAAAAGTGGCGAAAAAAGTTAATTAAGATTTATTTCCAAGCGAGAAGTGATATATTTATTCAGAGAAAATTCTCGAAATGGAAGCAGCTCCTGCGTAACGAATTTTTATGTTTAATAATTTTAACATAGCTAAATAAAAGTTGCTGGCCCGTTTTAACTGGAGTAATGTGCAACATTTCTGAAGTGAGTTTCATATTTAATAGAATATAATATGCCTTCTAAATATTATTGAAAAATTTTATTGTAGTAATATAATCTATAATGCATGTAGAATATTCTACATATTGATATCGACTAGAGCCTAGCTAGCTATCAAACTAGCTAAGCTATCAGCTACTTATGGTTTTCTATTTACGATATATATCTATTTTCATTCAGAAATATTTTTATCGTTTTATTGCAAAATTGTTTTGGTTTTTAATTTCAAAGTAATATCAAATCATGTCATTATGAGCTATAATTTTATATTGACACAAAATTTATAGTCAAATAATTTGTACGGGAACCTTTACAATAATATATGTTGTCCACAACTTAAGTTGACCTTTAAACAACCTTGCAGACCAGGGCCCAGAGCAAAGTCGTAGTCCCCATAAGATGTCCCTCTCCGAACCCAACTATATTAATTGATCATATTGATTAAAATCACACCCCCTTGAAGACATATTCAAGTGTATTGTTTAAATTGAACCATCTTGTACATATAAAAACATGATTATTCATACTCACACAAAACAAACATCTTGATAAAAGAAAAACGTTAAGACTATCAGCTTTAAAGAATTGAAAATGTATGTAAAAGGCCATTCAATCAAATTTGATTCATTCAGATGGAAAAAAATTGGCGGCAAGTTAAATGATGTGTACGTCATACAAATGAATATTTAATGCACATCGAAATTGTTCAAAACTAAACAAGTAGAATACATTTACCAACCGGGTGTTCAAACATTGTGTGTCATAACTGAAGCAATTGAAAGATGTATACCTAAATCTTTTTAAAATACAGTCCCGGGTAATATAGTAACAAAATAATACTTTTTTCGAGATTAGACGAGTAGGAGAGTTTATATCTTTCTTCAAAATATGTAAAATGTTCATATAAACCAGCATCTAGTGCCATGCTTCGTTTATATGATACTGGGTTCTTATCAGAATAATATATTTCTCATCATCCTTTTATATTGTATTGCTACGCAATGCATGATGGTATGATGCATTATTTGATGTTCTGAAGTCCATTAAATTAGGGACGGGGGAAATCCCCCATCTGGCAACACTACTGACAAGTTTGTAAACGTACCCTGAAAGAAACACACTGATCATAGATGTTCATAATTAATGTTTTTGAGCAATCTCCCTTACTTAATTTACTAAGGACTGAACACAAACATTGTATGCATTCGGTAAAACAGGATTGTTAGTATTATCCTTATAGGTATATTGTCATCAACACGCCCACACATGTCTCAAAGATAAAACGAACATCGCCAACGGTGTCACGAAATAATTATTGACGACAATAAATTTTACATGAATACTCAAACTAGCTTCAATCTACCGTAGTCCGGAGGCAAAGTATGTAGATATGGTCAGTCCATTAGTTACTGAGAAAAATCATTTCATTTTGATGATAAAGTCGTTGGCGATATCACTCGTAGATTACGAATTATGCTAACGCGCATATCGAAATTGACAGCTTTATGTGAGTTTTTGTCAAAAATAAACTGTTATATATAAACTTTATGGCGAATCCAATTGGTTTCCAAACAAATTTTTCAATTTTGCTGTAAACACTTTATCAAAAACTGAATAAATTCGGTGCAAATCAACTGTGTAACATTCTGGAAAAACGAACGCTTTTGGAATTGGGATAGTACACTTGGCCCCCCATAAAGTAGCGATCATTTCTCCAAATTGTATAATTGATGTGAGCTTAACTCATTTAGTTTTCGCAACAAAAAAAAAGTTGCTTTGGATAAAAGTTGTTCATTATGTTTTTTTTATTTCGTCATACAAGAATTGTCACGTCAAAAATTCTTCATTATTTTGAAGAATTTGCTGTCAAGTTTTGAAAAACCTCTCACATATTTCAAGTTTCTTCTGAACAGCCTTCAATGTACTCGGATAAAACTAGTTAGAATATGGCATTCACCCGCACCTTCTGATCTCGTGTACACCATCCTGTGTGTTTATGATCATATCGTTTTTCATAAACGATGGTCCTGTTTAGTATATAGAAGAACATTAATTTTGGACCAGTGTCAACACCCATAATCAAAGAAATAACCTATCTACACCAGATAATATTGTGTTAAACACATCCGGATTTAAAACGGCTTATAATCTCATTAAAAATTAAATCCGGTACTGTGTACCGCCGGTAGGTATCTACACAATGAATATATAAATTTTCGTAGTACCTACATTGGAACTATTAAGCTAGAACGGGTTGGTTATATACATAGATGGCATGACGTAAGTGGTGGTACATAGCAGAAGCAGACACTTTGACACATATATTATGAGAAAGGGAGTAATGTAATAATACTACATCATATCGTATATACAGAGTGTCATCCATCCATCATCTATTAAATAATACACCGTCTTTTTTTTTAATTATGTTTTTTTAAACTAGCGTCCATTGTTAGTATAGTTGTCTTTCGGTTAAATTATACAAAAGGATGTGACCAATGTTTACTTAATTTGACATTTAAGTAATATGCCTGAACATTCTTTGACATGAAAATATGCTTGATATGAAAACATCTAGGATGAGAATCGAACTCACCACCTCTGCCATTCTAGAACAACGCTCTGCATCTGAGCTACCTGAGATGCTACGGTAATGGAATGAATATGATTTCTCACTATTTTTTTCTATCTCTTACGGTTTTTTCAAATATATATATTTTCCTCCGTGGTGGGAAAAGCACGTTCCGATCGTGCTCTTACTTTTACACACTAGCATATACCTATACCAAAAACTTGTCAACGATCATATTTTCAATTAAAACAAAGTCGGAACTAAACTAAATTAAAAAACCTTGATATCCAGCGTTGAGGTGAAAATCAAGTTTCACCATGCGCCATGCCCAACTCCAAACAAGACAACTTTTATTCGAGACATTTATTCCAAAAATGCTTTCTTGAAGAAATATTCTGATGCATTGTTTAAAATGAGCGCGACACTCTGTACATACCGAATTTTCACAAAGAACACCTCTTTTCTGTTTATTTTACAAAATCCCCTCTCTCAAATATACTACTTATTTGTGATTGTTTGCAGTGGCGTAGCAGTGTGGAGTCATTGACACTTAGGGCAGATCTTAAAGAACTTCCACAACTGTTCTCATCCCAAGATGAAAAGATTTCTATTTTCTTATGTTATTATTTCCGTCTTCTGTTAATAACTCACAAGTGGGTATTTGTACTGATGTACGCACGATAGAAGTTCTATTTATTTGATGTGATTAAAAAAAATTTATTTAAAACTAAAATCCACAAAAACAAAAAACTGATTCAAATATTTTAAATATCCGATCGATTTCCCTTCATGGTGTCATCACGTATATTATTTAGTCGATGATCGCAAGTATTCCAAAAGTGTGACACAAATGGTTTGCTCGGTAAATTCATAATATCACCGTGTGTGGGTCTTGGATGCTGGTGCTCAATTGGAGCACCAGAAGGCGACGTTGCTACGCTCGGAGGATCCATTGTTACAAGCATACTATTTCCATCACGTTCATGCTTTAATTTTTTGATAACATCTTTTAATATAAAATTTTGTTTAGTTAAACGTTCAATTTCTTCATCACGTTCACGATTATTTAATTGATAATTATTATCTTTTAATTTTTTCACAATATGTAAGATTTCATTACGATTTTCAATTAATGTGCATGCAATTTGTTTTAAATAATTATAACTGGATCTGGTTTCGTTATTCTGAACGGTCATCTCGTCAATTTGTTGCTTTAATGCGATGATTTGTTCGTTCAGAACCGCATTCACTTCATTTAATTGTTTCAATGATTCATTTTGTTTGGTCACTTCATTATTTTTGTTTGTTTCATATAAATATTTTTGTTCGAATTGTGCATTCATTTCAATTAATTTTACATTTTCAGCTTCTACGAGAAATTTGTTTATTTATTAAATCTTTAATTCTACTACTGAGTGTATATGCATATGATTTTGGTAGGGATATATATGACAGTAGGCGGGGACTAATACAAATTAAATTAATAGTCTATAGAACAAATACTATACATGTTTATGTTATTCAATTGTTATAGTAATTGTCTGGTCAATTTAATTATTACGAATTGATATCCACGTTCTTTCGTGATGGTCCAACCAGCGTTTTAAGGCCCATACACACGATCAAGCAATTTGCGGAAAAACCGCTGGAGCTATAGTGGAAATAAAATTTACAGAAATTTAATTCCTAGATCAATTTTTTATATTTTATTGATGCGTATTTCGATCACAAAGTAGTCATCTGTCTCAATTAACTAATCGTAATTCAGTACCCACAAATTTGGCCGTTGATTTGAACGCACAACCTCCGTATACAAACTAAAACGCAACGTTATATTTTGTAATTTTACATAAATTTCAATAATACCTAATAATATTTTTTCATTAGTTAATGCACGTATTTTCTCGCCAGCAGTACGTAAATTTTTATTTAAATTTGAATGAATCTGTTTGCATTCACTACTACTTAAATTCACATTCAACTTTAAACTTTCATTATCTTCCTGTAGTGTTTTATTTTGTTCCCGTAACTCTTGTAATTCGTTTGTTAACTTTAGTATGTGTTCGTCCTTGCCGTGACTCGTTGTCACATGTAGCTCATTGATGGCGTGTCGTGATTGTAGCTCATTTTTCATATTTCTTATAATTAATGATAATTTCTGTAAGGTTTGTTTATCTTTGTCGTGAATAAATTCTAATTTACGGATTGTTTTCGTATTGCTTGTTAATGTGGCTTGAAAATCTTCTAATTCTTTCGTTCCATCATTTAATCTTCGTATTAATTCTGTCATTTCGTTTCGACATCTTTAATTAAAAATTGTATCAGTTACTGAGATAAATGGTTTGATTTCTGTTGTCGTAAGCTAGTTGTCATTTTTAGATTATTAATATGCTCTAATGCAGATATCAAAATTAGTGCAGTTTGGTTAATGGGTTAATGGTTCAGAACATCAACATACAACGAAAAGACTTTGGTGGAATCTTTGAACCTGAATCGGCTACGAAAAGTCACCTGGCCACCGGATTCCGTCGTTCCATAAAAGATATTGAGTTGAAGTACCTACTCCTGTCCATGAAACTCTACTCTTATTAAGGGTTTAAAAAACTGTTTCGAATAACTAAATGCCTTGTGGACTTAAATTTACCATATAAATGATAAATTCAGTTGGTACCTTAAGTTTTCTTGTTGACGAATGTTGAGTAATTTAAAATTATATGCAAAATCATCTTCTAATTTACGTAGTTTTATGGTCAAATCAGAGATGAGTGCATCTTTCTCAGCTAGTTTCGCGTGTGCAGCATTCTCCCACATTTGATGTGCTTGTCGATATTTAGTTTCTAAAGTGTTCCACATCATTGATATCAAAATTTTAAAACTAGTTTATTTTTTTGGACTTCCTTTTCCACACAGATTTTTTACTGTTTTTGAAGATGTCAATTAATTAAATTTTTACTAAAATTTATATCCAAGTAATATATGAAATTAAATATGTATCGAAATTAATATGTCAGAAGTCAGTCGTCCATATTTAGAACAAAGAATGGTTACCATGGAAATCATTCAACCGTACTCAGCGCTATGCGTGGTCAAAAAAACAACTTCATGACCAATGTCAGTGTATAAAATAACATAGGCGTTTTACAAAAATAATTAATTTAATTAAATAAACAACATGTAAAAGCTAAACTATAACTTTTTGTTAAACGCCTCTGGTTTTTATACACTGACATTGGTCATGAAGTTATTTTTTGACCACGCATTGCGCTGAGTATGGTTGCGCCGTAGTGAATAGGTCATGTAGTTCTTGAATCTGGGTATCTTGTATGGAGGAACTAGGCTTTACTTAAAAATCCAAGTTTTCGAATTCGGCACCAAATGATAAACCATAATTCAAAAAGCCAACGTCAGGAAAACCTAGAAATCGAAATTCCCTAAATTTCTATTTTGGCGAATATTTGACCCTGCACACATCCACACATACTAACTAACAGGTGACCTTAAGAGCTTGTAAAAATTATTAAATAAAAAGATAATTTATTAACATTTATATCAATTGTAATTTTGTCCTATCGAAAACGTTAATATACCAAAGCTTGTTGGTTGCTACGAAGAGTAGCCTGGTGACGAATGTATTGTACTAAAGTCGATTGAATCGTAGGTAGATAATAGATTATTAGATATTGAACAGCGACTATTTATTGAAACTCACGATTCTAACGCTTTAAAGCTGACTGTGTGATACAGATACCAACTGTGTAAACTAAATACTTCTGTTCAGGTATTGTGGAGATCTTGTACGTATGGATGGCTTACTTGTAGGTATTGCAGAGAACTTCTAACTCTGTTATTTTTATGTTATTATTATTGATTCAAATATACTACGTTCAAACTGCCATCTTACGGTCATACGTTAAATCCTTTATTTATATTAAATAAATTTTGACTCGGTCAATTTCGATACTTTATGAATCGATTTCGATGGGCTTTATTTCGGTTGGTAAAGAAATTTAGTCGGGTAACATATTGGCTCTTAACATTTTTCTTCCTATGCATTTGGGGTATGTTTTAAACAAGATATTAAAATACAAAAAGTGTTTGTAAAATTAGTAAAAAAAATAAACTTTGTCATACGCCCCCCCCCCCCCCAATAATTTTGGCTTAAATACATTCTGGGCATAGAAAATTGATTGAGTTACGGGTTATGGATTGCTATACCCTCGTCCGAATAGCCAACATGGATTTGGACAACATGACTTTTTAAGTTTTTTTCCAATCGTTTGTGACTCAATAGCTACTAAGAGTAAATTGAATTTTTAATAAAGAGCATCCGTTTAGCCAAAATTGACTTAACATACGCTTGTGGGTAGTCAATCAATCGGAAATCGTTTGTGAATTCCAAATATTGATTTACATATTAAAGCCTTGGTCGATGGCCACAGGTATATTTGACAGTAATTTTAAATTTCTGGCATATCATGTTTAGTTCATATCCTCACTCACAGATGTCGCTAGCGGAAACAAATGCCGTTCAATCGTCGCATAGACATTCTCGTCCAAATGGACACGTTTTTAGTCTTCCAAGTTTATCCGAAAAATGCTACCAATGTTTTAGATAATACTCCCTTTCACCATGTTAACAATTTAAATTTAGGACTCTGATGGGTTTCTTCTAATTCATTAATTCCAATTACTGTAATCCAAAAGAAATGTTTCATATAAAAGAGATTCACAAATGGGAAATGAAATAAAACGATATCTGAATAAAATAAAAATTTCATTGCTTTTATTTGTTTCCGTTTTTATTTATTTATTTATTTTTTTTTTGGAACAACAAAAAATTGGATACAATTGATATTCAATCGAGAGAATGTTCCATAGTAATAAAAAGTGACAAAATTATGGCAAAACAAAATAGAATGTTTTTTTTTTTGATATAAAATGACAGACCAAATTCAATTTAAATTTTGCCAACCAAATAAAAAGTACACTCCCACAAAACACAACATACCTACTACTGATTACCGCGTCGCATCAAATCAAATCCCTACACACACAGACAGACTGACTGCAGACTGCAGTTTGTTTTCACATAATCATTTGTAAAGTTTTATACAAATCCCTATCTATTTATTTATTTGTTATTTTTTAAAAACGTGCATTTAAAACTCAAATGAAAACAAAATTGTTCGTTCGACAATTTTCTTTTCTAAATTATTTTAAATCTTGTGTGATATGGAATGAAATAGAGAACCTTTCGAACACCGCATTGCTTCTAAAAAGTTAGATTTTTTTTGAGTACAGGGTAGTTCAAAAATCACAAAGAGTTCAAAGTTGTAATAATTTTTTTGTTATTAAATTACTTTTTAAGATTCTACAGGGTGTTGAAAAGATTCTACAGCTGGAAAAAGTACACAAATTGTTGAAGTTTATTATCAAAAATCAAGGCTGAATTGTTCTAAACAACACAGCCGGCCTACCGTCGCCATTATGGAATCATGGATTTCCTAAGTGAATGCACGATAAGACGGTAACTTTGTTCGCGGAAGTCAATCAACCGTTTTATCATGGATTCATTTGGGGAATTCCTGATTCCATAATAACGACGGTAGGATCGTTATGTTGATCGGTAGAAAAGTTTATCCTCGATTTTGATTATAAAATTTCACAATTAGTGTCCCCCCTTTTTTCAGTTATTCCCAAGACGATCATTATCGTATCCTAAAAAAAAAGTGAAACAAAATACATATATAGCAAAAAAATTATCATAACTTTGAACCTCCTCGTGATTTTGGACCCACCTGTACAAATTAAAACGAAAATAGTTAGTTTCATTTATTTATTTATTTTCTTCCTGAAAAATCGTTAATTTGTTTTTCCATTGATTTTTTGCGAAAAGTTTTCAATTTTGATTATAAAAATATGAAAAACATAGAAATAGAAGTCGAAAAGCTTTTTTCAAAAATCAATTGAGAAAAATTTCCCGATTTCAGAGAGAGAGAGAGGGAGAGAGAGAGAGAGAGAGAATAGTAGTTGAGCATGGATTTTTATTTTGACTACCAGAGCTTTTTGTTTCTTATACAGTTAACTACCATTTTCAATTATTAAAAAGACATTTTTATTATTAGTACAGTTCCTTCGCTTAAAATTACGTTTCGATTCGGAAGAAAGCATAAAACTTGGCACATATCTAAACAACTTTTATGATTTTCCAAAAAAACCGCTACGGATAAAAGTTATTCATTACAAATGTACTAACAACTTTTATTTAAAACATTTTCCCGAAAACCGAATTAATTCGGTACACAAACTGTCCAAGTTGAATCCTGTCATCCGAATGGAACTGTCATTCCTTGCAACTAAGCAGGAACAACCAGAACTGTGTTATGTAATTCATATTTAATAAATAAAAGTTCAAAAGCTGCATGTAGAGCTTTTAAAAATAAAATAAAATACTTTTTCGAGTATTTTTTATTCGTCCTGACGAATGAAACTCAATGACGTATTGGATTCAAGTATCGAGTTTTATTACTTTTTAGAAATTGTAAATCAATTAAAAAAAGTTGTCTATTCACACGCTAATAATTTTCAAAATTAACTTTGCGTGAACTCCACTAGATTTTAGTGAAATATTAATAAATAAAAATGTACGTGACATGTTTCGAACTTCGTACAATCATCTGCAAACAGTTATTTATTTACATGACATCAAAAATACAACAACAACAACAACAAAAACGTGTAAATAACTTTTTAAATTATTTTAACGTGTAAATAGACGCGTGACATGAAAAAAAAACCAAACTTAAATAAATTTGTTGATATCTCAACAAGTTGTACGACTATGATGCGCGAGATTATACTTTGTGTATGAGATGGTCATAAGATACAGCGTTTTACTTTTAAAGCACCGAAAGAAAACATTCGTTACAAATACTCGAAAAAAATATCCACAATTTTTGAGAGTATATATTACCAACAAACATATAACAGGATAAAGAAGGGACACACTTCTTGTCGATCTTTTAGAAGGCCATACATAGCCTTCAAAAAGTGTAGATTAGGTTTCAATACTTTTAGATAGATGGCCGGTTATTGGTATTTAAATATCAATACCAATTTTTACTATGTATTTGTATTTAATGCATTTTAAACAAACAAATCTGATATTATTTTATTGATTTGTTATCAAAATTTCCTTAGCATTTATTTTATACCGGGTGAGTCATTTTAATTCATCCAGTTAAATATCTCAAAATCTAAGCGGAATCGAAAAATTATATTTTGAATCAAAAGTTGCAGGATTTAGAGGGGGCATCTGATGGTGACCTTGTAATTGTGTTACAGGTTTTTTTCAAGGTCCAGTCTTTGTGTTTCTAGAACCCGACTGTGTTATAGTCATTTTAACTGGATGAATATAAAATGACTCATCCTGTATATATATATACGTTTGAATCGACTATTTTTATTAATTATTTATCAAATTAAATATCGATTGCCATCTATCGATCGATCAATGAATTGAAACCAAATCTATATTTCTCTCATGGTTATGTGAAGTAGCTTAAAAAGAACCCGAGGGCTCAGTGTCGCTACTTGCTTGTATATGTACGCTGGTATTACGATTCCTATATAGCCAGCCATCAGACGATTTGATTGTATAGTTAGATTCCTGTTGGAATTCGACGAGATACGATTAAAAGGATGAAATCAGAGAAGCGTAGCAGCCCGCAGGATTCTTATATAAAATGCTAAATTACATAAATACACGTAACATTTAAAATGCCAAAATTATAGTTTAGAAGCTCTTGGAAGTTCCAACAAGATTCAACAATTATACAATCAAATCGAGTCGTGTCGACAGCGTGGTGGTGATCGGAACCATAAAGTTGGTGCCCCCCTCTCAACAATTTTACTTAAAAAGTAGGTGAAAAAATGGGATTAAAAGAGACAATAGTTATATTAAACAAGAACATACAAATATTGAGTTCGTAGTGTCGCTACGCGGCGGCCCAATTGAATGAAACAATAAAAAATAACTATTATCTCTGTTCAGTCGTCTACTTAGAAATAAAATACAAATCATTCCGAAAGAAATTGTCGTTATGATCCGTTGTTGTTGTGCGGATGTGCAACGGACATATTTTGTACTATTTTTTTACCCCACCAAGCTTCTAAATCGAATGGTTGGAAATCTTTTAACATTGGATTCGGTTCACGCTCTTGATAGTACGCAACGGTTACATGCGAATTGGAACCACTTCGTGCACCATGATGGAACTCTTTTGATACTTTGTCCCACGATTCAAATATGTATTTGATTAGATCATCATGCTGTGTGTTAATACTTGATGGTGGAACGCTTGAATTCAAACGTATTATTGCATTTGGTGCTCTTTTATGATTGGATCCGTTCATAGAAGGATATGATCCATGTGTACCACCACTAAAACAAAACAAACATCAAAATTTTAACAACTTTGTAAGGTACCTCTAAATAAGTGGGCAGATTATTATGTTATGTTACGCCATTAACCTCAATTGAAGCGCTGATCAACTAGCCAAGAAACTTCAAGTTTTGCTTCAGCGCGGCATGTAAGTGGGATAAGAATGTGCTAGTGTAGTGTATGTGTGGATGTCACATGTATTTCCACACTACACACATAAAGTTTTAGTACTCTGGCTAGTAAAGTGGTTATTATTTACTACTTTAGGATCCGTTATTTCACGTTTATACCCGTAAGCATACATAGAGGTCAGTGCATGTAACTGTTGATTCGCGACCAATCTATGAACAATATAACCTTGGATCAAACTTTTAACTGATTGCAGGGTTCTATTTAACTTCACTTGTTAGCTGGTGTTATGTTTGAGTCGAACCATGCAATCAAAAACTTTTCCTAAGGTCATATTCTTCATAGATTGGTCGTATTCAGAACAATTCAGTCCTTAGTAAACTAAATTTACTTCTACGCATCTAAGTTCAGCGTGCTTCACTCAGACTAAACTTACTAACTCGTCAACTAGTGTTGCCAAATTGGATTGTTTTTGTCTAATTTAGTAGATGAAATGAAATAATGCATGCCATCTTGTATCGAGTATGGTTGTTTGTACGTTAGGGCTACGACATCTGGTAGCAATAAATAGAAACAGGGTAGTCAGTATCAACTGTTCACGTTACATACACGTTACTAAGGTTATGTTAAAATAAATAAAAATTTATTGTTATGTTAATGAAAACCATCGTTTGTTATGAAAAATATAACTAATTGTTTAGATGTAGCCTGAATAAAGACGCCATTTTGAAATATGATGTCATGAGTAAGTTTACCAATAGTATTCTGATTCGTTATATTCAACTTGAATACAATAATTAAAGAATAGGATAATCTTAAGAATAAATCATCTTGAGTTGAGCTTTATTAAATCCACTAAATTTAGGGAAAAATCCCGCAATCTGAAAGCACTGACTAAACAAAATGGCGTAAAAAATTAGGTTACATTCTTCCAAATACAAAAATGCAAATATCAACAAAATTATAAAAACAAGTTTACGACATGTCTAAAAAATGAACACGAGCATTGTCAAACCAGACAGTAATCTATTTATGGTGATAATTAAATTATCAGTTCATTATCACCATCATTCAAATATGTAAATATACTATTTTTGGGCAGAATGGACCGTCAAATTTAAAATTCGGTAAGAACTATCATCAGTTTTAGCTGTCGAAAGCATACAAATTAACTTCGGTTTTTTTGTTCTTTCAAAATTGTATTTTACTGTTTCTATTGAAATAAGAGGTTATGAAAGAAATTTATTTTAACATCAATTACAACACTTCGTCACTTCAAAATAACTTCTCCAGGCTCTAAGGATACCTTGATATTAAACATAATAATTTGGGCCGTGCTATTCGGACACAGGCGGGACATAACCATATCGTAATATAATTTATCCAGAATATAATTTGAGTATTAAATTAAAAAAATTTCAAAAAAAACAAGCTTTTCTATTAATACAAAATAGCATAATGCACTTAAAAGCAAAAAAATTTAATAGCTAGCTAATTATAAAAACTTGGAGCGTTTTACGTTGAAAATTTCAATAAAAAAAGTTTGCTGTCTATTTTTAATGCAAAACTAACCCAAATGATTTTTCGACAAGGTTTCATTAATATTATTTATATTTGTCGAATATTATTTATATTTGCCGGTCGAAGAAGCTACTATTAAATATCGAAACGTTGTAAATGATAACATAATTAATAACTTCTTACTTCATTTAAAAACACCAAAAGAATATTATCTAATGTAATTGAATAATAAAAATAAAAATATTATACACCACTGAGTTGGGTATTAGGGTGGTCGGTCCCATGTGTTGGATCAATCACCCTAAATCATAATAATTTCATTTTTACAAGCTTTTATTTTATTTTGAAAAATAATAATAAATGCATGCATATTTGAAAATATATTTTAAAAAAAAATTAATTCACACTAAAAGAATATAATTAAATAAGTGTGAAAAAGTAAAATTTGCATTAACCTCAACGAGTGGTAAACATAAGTAGAAATCAATAAATATCTAGGTCACAAAATTAAATACCACAGAAACCGAATAAATGTGAATTATAGTCAACAATAAACAAATAAATAAATATTTTAAATAATAACAATAACAACATAATTAAATAATATTTACCTCATTTTGTTATTTAAATGAATATATATATATATATAATATATATGACAGCTGTCAATATAGTCCGATTGATTTCAATAAATTAAAGGAATCACAAACGAACGTCGAGTTCTAAAATTAATACAAAGACATTTTGTAATTAAAAAAAATTAAACTACGGATATCTTTAAATAATCATGATTAGAAATGTTTTAATAATATGCTGTGTCGATAAACAAAAACGAACAGCTTCGATGACTCAACATCACAATAGATTAATAAAATTTTATTAATGGCTGCACTCTGCAGTGAAGCTAGCCAACTTAGTGACATTTACTTTTCCCCCTAGAAAACAAAACCACTATATTTGGCGCGAATTTCTGTAAATATTCAACAACGGTGGAACATATGTTTGTATTTAATAAAAAGATTATAAATAAATTTGTTTGTATACATACCTATGTGAATATTTAAAATGAAATTTTTCAAGATTTGTTCATTATCAAAAATGAAAACATAAAGAGTAAAATGTATATTTTATACGATTCCCTTTAAAACTATTGGAAAGCAGAAGAATAAAATATATTTTTTACGATGTTACGTAGAATAAAATATATATTTTCACGATTTTTAAATTTATAAAAATTAATGAATAACATGAAATATCAGTATTTTAATATAATTATTAAGATTTTAAAATACTTTTAAAAATGTCGTTTAAAAATTACTAAAAGTATCTAAATGACAAAAATTACATATATTTGTATAAGATTTTAAAATAATTCAAAGTATATTTTTAAATATTTTCAAAGTATGTAAATTAAATATAATGAAAAATATCTAGCATAATGATATATACACAAAAAATTTAAACGAATAGCTCCGAAACTCGTAGCTTCAGCAAACAAATGTTAGAAACCTTTTTTAATCAACATTCAATTACCTACTTGAAATTTGTTAATGATAATGTTTGCGACAAAGTATTTAGGCTATGAAAAATATTAAAAACAAATATTTCACTTATCGATTGGTTTTTATAATAAATATAATACTTTTGATTATTTAAAATTGCTGCGTAACATAACGCCATATATAAATAAGTTCTGTTCATCTAACTTAGTTTTTTCCCAGGGGCATTTGACAGATACTACGCAACTTAAATAGTGACGCCATTTTGTTTAGTACCTAAGTACTATCAGATGGTGGATTTACTTCTAAATTTACTGAAATCAACAACGCTTGGCAGAAAATCTAGCTAATTAGTTAATTCTTGGGACTGTTGTATTTTTTAATTTTTCTAGTCAAGTTGAATATAAAAAATCAGAATACAAAATATTTATTGGGATCTCTGGAATGACGCTGTGTTTAATAATTCAACCTCCTAGCAGTAGTTACAAAGTTGTTCACCAGAGTGAGACAATAATACTTGTTAGTTGTTCCAAACACGACCATGCATTGTGAAGGTTTAGCAGATAAATGCGGTTGTAATCACTTGCGAGCGCTTTCTTCATCCGCCATAATGCTGACTCAAATTCGAAGTTTGTTTATAAAATTAATAATTGTTGTTTTGTTTGCATTATTATTGAAATTGTTAGGTATTTGTATTCAATACAAAAACAAAATACATAAAACTAGTTCGTTTAGGTAGGTAATGCGTTCTCAGCGGCTGCCATTTTGTATTGCGGCCGCCATTTTAGATAGGTACTGTCAACGCCTTGATATTATCCAAATTTAAAAATTCTGACAAAAGAAAGCGGTCCTTTTATAGGGAAATAATTGGAGACAAAAAAAAAACACCAAATTTGATTTCTGTTAACATATTTTATTTTGTTCTTATATTAAATAGTATAAAGTTTTTTGTTGTTGCTTGTTTTGATAATTCATTTTGGCCATTTTTTGAATAATACGCCAAATAACATTTTTAATTTGTATATAATTATAATTATTATACATATTTATATATATATATTTATAATAAATATTATATTTTTGATATTTAGTAAAAAGAACGATATTGAGAATTATATGTTTTGTAAATGTCAATATAAATATTGACATTGACTATTTCCTACAAAGGTATTGAATTTAAATTCTATAGATAGGTAATTTAACAAAAGTTTTGTTACACAACAGTATTAAAATATTTCAAGCTATGTTTTGTATAATAATTAAACTTTTATAGTTTGGTCGTTAAATTATATTTTTAATTTGTATAGCAGATAAGAATTCTAAAACGGAATTGTTTTAAAAGTATCTTTTGGGGTGTATTCGTTTTGGGTGCGCTTTATACGCTTTCAGCGCCATCAAGCGTTGTTTTTAGTCTTCACCTTGACGCTACAGAGATAAGACACCACGCTCACAGACGCTATATCCATTGAGGCAGGGCAGTAAAAGCATGAGAACCAAATCGTACTAACTCCTAAAACAACGTTTGTTTATTTATCTGTTATGTGCACAGTGTAGCCAATTTAGAGGTTTTCCCCTAAACTTAAAGGGGAAAGTCAAAATCTTCATCATCACTATCGTTAATATCATTATTAACTATTCATTATGATTGAAACGAACGTCATTTTCAAGAGAAACGTGAGCGTTGTAACCGAGTAAGCGCCCAAAACGAATACACTCTTGGAAATATCAATTGAATTTATTTAATGAACGTTTAATTTTTATTTTTACACTGCAGTTTATTCACACCAAACGATATTTGTTGCACAGTAGAACTATCGAAGAACTGTCGTAGAAAAAATAATTTAGGTTAGGTTGCCATTGTCCATTACGGATTACATCATGAATCGTGCGACTAACATTGAAATGCATGAATACCGCTTAGGTGGAAAATCGATTGGGTAGACGCACAATTGTTTAGAATTTGTGTATTCATAAAAAGTTTTATTACAAATCAAATCGCTTTAAAATAGATGTTCTATCAATAATTGGACATTTGATATGTGTGACGTAATGATATATAGATGGGCTGGAAAGAGACGTAATATACGATTTATTGGCGAATGACATGACATCTCTTGGTAGTTCCTGTATCTATTCTTACCAACTGTTATTTTGATATATGATTATTTTTAAATTTTTATTCGTAAATTATAAGTAGGTAATAATTATTATCTAAAAATTACAAATTTATAATAATAAATTGCACTTATGCGTATACCCAATTTTCGATTTTGATTTATAAATTCTGGATTGTTTTTTAATTTATCTTGCAGGCAATTGATTAGAAATGTTTCTTAGAAAAATATTATTATTGTATATAAAAAAAAAACGATTTTAACAAACCAGATATTATTTTGTTATTTTATAGTGGTACTATATGACCACAAATGTGACGTTCTTTTTTCAAAAATTTTATATTTGCGCCGTACTCTTTTAGTTTTCGAAAAGATGGTTCGAATAAAAGTACATTTATAATGAACTACTGAATAAGACACAAATTAATTATACAGAATGACTCATATGTGGCCCGGAGTAGGTACCATAGTATTAAAAACTTCAGTGGTTTTTTAAATTTGAACTGAAGTAAGTATATATTATGAATATCTTAAATATTTTTATCACATCAAACTTGTAAAAAATAGTGAAAATTTTATACTAAACGATGTTAATTACAAGAAGCAATAAGTATTTTTGTTTAATTATTTATCTACAATTAATTAATTTTATAGCCATTTTTTTTTACACAACATTTTGGCCATTTTACAATATTTTATGTATAAAATTATGGTTTATTTATATTTTTATTCAAAATTTACATGTTACGAAATATTATAATCGTTTATCGCAAATATTATTTAAAAAAAAAAAACATAATTAATATTCTCCTGAAAAACGGTTTATACAATTTTATGTATATAGGTATAGTTTTGTAATAGATTATTATATATTAGAGTATATTAAATTTAAAGGCTGTGTTCTTGATTTAAGAAAATGGTTACAGTTCTAGTTCCAAAATATTAGCTATAAAGTATCTCGAATAGTCCTTTCGAAAATAGTCCTATTCGTCATTTACGAATAGTCCTTTTTTTTTACCGCTAGATACCTATATAGAGACCCTCTTAGCTGGAATTTCCAATAGTAATTTTAATATAAAATAGAGTGCTCTGATGTAATTACCCGCATTACAATTTATTTTTTGCACCAGTTGCTAGTTTCATCTTCTGTAGTAGAAGTTTATGCAAGAACTTTAAACAATTTGTATGATTGTGAGCACATGCCTTTAGTCAAATTTTGATATAAAATTATGAATTTTCTAATCTAAAAATAATGGAAACATTTTATTAAATACAAACTGCATTACTGAATATAATATTTAGGGTTTCCCGAAAGACAATTTAATATTGTTTGGTTTTAAATACGATAGCTTTTACATGGCTTTTTTCTATATGCAGGTTGTATAATTTCCTTCTCTTGCGGGCGAAGTTATCCAACACTTGAAGCACTCAAATATTGGCTATGCCTTCGAGACTAGCCACAATGTGGTAAAAATGTACAATACTTCGGGATTGAATATTCATTACATCCATCTTTTAACTAAATGACAAACTAAAGCTAATACTTGAACTGTTTAAATTTTTTCGCCTGGTATATTAATTTCTCCCGAAGCATTGTGCATTATTACCACATTGTCGCAAGTATCGACAACGTGGTCATAATGTGTGCTTAGAACCGACAGAAATACACCATCGAATTTCAAAAAAAGGTAAAAACACGGATCCAATGCTTTTCGCAGTAAAATTGTAAACATTTGATCCGACGTCTAAATTTTGAGATATGTATTATATGATACTTTATGTTCAATAAAATTTCAATTTGCCCCGAATGCTATATCAATTGATCTATGAATTGAGTAAAACTGATACCATATTAAAAAAAAAAGCACAGAAACAGTCTCATCGATGTATCTATAAGAATTCATGAAAATACAATTATAAATTTTGATAAAATCCTAAAATATGTGTTTATAAACCTCGACAATCCGTACTGGATTGGACTGTATCCGGATTGGAACAATAAGTGGAACATATATTGTGTGGCACACTTTGTTTGCCGATATATCATATATCAAAAATGAACATATTGCTTAAAATAAGATTGCTTTTTAAAAATATTTCAACTTTCTTTTATTAATTTAACAATTTTATAATTGGTCCTGACACATATATATCGTGTTCAAGGCCATGACATACAGGGAATTATCTGCCACAGCGTGCAGCGATATCAGCGATATGGAGGCAGAATGGTTGCGATTTAGTTGTCAAATCTCCACGGTACTGCAAATTACTATATCTGTTGCAGTAATAAACTGAACAAACGAAATCAGTTACACAACGATTGTATCGTGTCTATGCTCACTCGCTATATCGCTGACCGGCCGCTGCAAAAGATAGCACCGTGTGTGCCCTGGCCTTAATTTAAAAATCATTTTACGATATGTACATTTATATCTAATCCATACAATGACAAATGTATATCTATGATATAATTATTATTTTTAAATATAAAACTTTTATACAAATTATACAGAATGTACCAAAACAAACGCCCATCTTTATAGATATTAAGGGTTGATAGGAAAGAAACAATTTTCACGATTGTTGAGCAAAAATTGTGACGTATCTTCATATTTAGGCATCTAAAATCGATTCCTCAAAGACGACAGGCGATTGTTTCAGGACATTCATTATATGATAGTTGTTTACTTATTGCATATTGAATTAGGGCCTCTCTGCATACAATGTACTGTGTTTATAAGCACCCTAATATCTAATATTCTTCTAATTTCGACCCTGCATTTAAATAAGAGATGTATACTTAATAAAAAATAAATGTACAATGTCTATCCATACAATGAGATATTTATCTGAACTCAAAGCTTTTTTTTATTGAGACCAACCGTCACATTTAGAAATGTTTTAGATAAAACTGTTTAAGATTCTTTTCCAGAGCATATAATCGTATGTCATAATCTATGATTTTTTTAAAGTGGTATTTTGATTTTCTATGCCTTAGATTTAAGAAAGATAGCGATAGAGTTAAGATAAATATTGTAACTTGTCTTTTGCAGTATATATACTGAATGTTATTGCATGTGACGTTGATGTGGTGAAGAAGGCGTGTCCTCAAACAGATTCACTTTATAGTAATCATTATTTTACTTATAATTTATGAATGAATGTATTATTAATTGTAAGTATATACAAATACATTAATTAGCTGACAATTCTTCAATCAGTTTTAGACACCGCCTTCTTTCATATTCAACCCTTCCAAAGACATATCCACTTACAACCAGTACCTACATTACTTTGTAGTGGTCCTATTTATATTTAAACGCTTTCAATATTATAAAACAATAATAATAATAATTGAAAAACAAGTTAAATATAGGCCACAAGTGATTCACTAATTCAAAAGAGCCTTTGAAAGAATTTTTACAGTTTGTTTACAAAATTTAGGCTTTTAATAAATATTTGGCCGTTTATTTCAAAAAAAAAAACAATTTGGTAGTTTTAAAGTTGAATAATTTTAAACTTGGAACCTCAGATAAGGACAAAAAACCTATCCAAGGAATCTGGTATCGCTGAAAAAAGAGAAACCCACTTTATCCAAATACTTTGCAAAAATCGGTTTGGATTGGTTACTCCAGCCTGAGTCTACTAGACAGGGAACTGCCATAGATCTTTTAAGTCGCAGTACATAAAATCTTCTTAGTTTCCCCAATGTAATTACAAACTCGAATGTCTGCGAGACATTTGAAATCGATTTCGATTTACAGCTTAATTGGAGAATAAATGTATTTTTTTTGGAATTCTTAAATTATTCATAATGAATGGACTTCTGGAGTGATAAATGTATGTGAAAATGATACACTTGTTCCATGGATATATTTCTCCATGGATTTTTATATTAAATAAATAAGTAATATAAATATATCTTATTTCTAATTATAATTTACTTTTAATTTTGATAAATATGTTTTTTTTCCTTTGTTCATTAAATTTCATTGGTATATATATTGCCAATTAAAGCACCGATTAATTATTGTCCAATTTTTGTTTGTTAAATTTTATCCAATATATTTTTTTAAGTTTTTAAATCCATTTATTACGCATAATTTTTTTTGGTTTATTAATACAAACGTTATGAGGTGTATGAAGTTTTAGGTAACCTTATTGTATATTTCTGAGCTGTAGAAGAACCACCAGGTACAGCAGCAAAGCATTAAAATCATGTTTTCTTACATACAGAAAAAAGTGAGGTTAGAGTTGCCATATTTGATGTTGCTTTTTTCAAGCATTCTTTCTTCAAAATTTTATAATTGATTTGTGCCTTATTCATTCGTTTTTTGAAAAAATGTTACGGGTAAAAGTTGTTCAATATAAATATATTAACCACTTTTATTCAAAACATTTTCTCAAAAAACGAATGAGTGAGGTACACATCAACTATAAAATTTTACTTCTTTATGTATTACTTGCCAGCATCAAGTATGGCGGTTTAACCAGTGACGTCATTAACACTTTCATAGTTTCATATAGCTGACATCTGTTGGTATAATCCTAAACTCAACATTGTTTTGTTTACAAGACATATTTGACAGCTGTTTTTGTTAACGTTATACTTCGGTGGTGTCATCTTTCACTACGTTTCCATAAAATTCTCAATTGAATAAAAATTTTGATTCTCCAAAAATATTAATAAATGAATAAATATGTGAAATGAATACCCATCTGGCCCTAAATGACATTTTGTTACTTTGTTCCATTTGTAATTCTCGAAGTAAAAATAGAATTAGTATTTCTAGAGCAACTAGAGAAAATTATTGGTTCTTGGTCCTTTAGTCAATGTTTCACTTAAAATAAAAAACTGAAAGCCCTGGTATATTTGAGATCTGGATTTTCGAAAACGCTAATTAATCCAATTTTCCAAAACACTCGAACAATAGTTCAAACTTCAAAAATTGCATTATTAGCGTATAGCACGCGCACTAATATATTTATGTTTGGCATAGAATCAATCGCGTCAATCAATAATAAATTTTGACAAACACACACACACACTCACAATAGCGCAACATTGAAAATTATGGTAAAACTAGCAAAATGATTTGCGCAGTTGTTTTTATTGAATAGCACATCTGGACCACGATTGACCTCTGTTGGTGCTCGAACCATCTGCATCACCTAAACTGCACGTTTTGGTACGCATTATCATTAGATCTGTACGAATGCTGGGTCGTCGAACATTGGGTGCAACAACACCGCATGCGTCACTCAAACGCCGTTTTATACTTAGCGTATATTTTTTTGATGGGTGTGTCGGTACTGATGGCGGCAGTGGACATGGTGCCCCAAATCTTAAATTAGAAAATAATATTAGTTAATTCAGGAAGTGTGCGAAAAATTACAAATTTAAAAAAAATATCCTAAAGTAATAAAGCAATCCTAAGTTTGACATAGGTACTATAATTCTGTACACCCTGTACATATAAAGGTAGGCAGATATAATTAAATTGACTTCTTAATTTAACAATATTCACCAATAAAATTACAAAAATGAAATAGTAAAAACATTACCCAACGCTGATACGCTTATGATGATTCGGGGCCATCTCTAACGGCAAGTTCGCTACAAGAAACAGCTCATAAAAGACATCATCTATGTGTAGATTTTTCTTCGCTGAGCATTCAACAAAGACACAGTAATTATCTTGCGTCGCACAATATGCACTCGCTTCATCCGCCGTTACAGTTCTGTAAAACAACACACCCACCATGGGTATGGGTACATCAAATTTATTTTAACAAACTAGTTTGTTTATTTCAAAGTTTTAAATAACAAAAACATTAAGAAATAAATTTAAATTAGTTTTTATTTGTCTTTTTTTTTTTGGGAAGAAAATTAAACTTTTTGAAATATTAAAGTATCAAAATTATTATTAAAATTTATTTTCGAGATAAATTTTTATTATTAAATAAAGTGCATTTGGATAAATCAAAATTATTTTGGAAAAAAGGGGTTTGATCGTTTCGCTACAGTGAGAACTCTCTTGTAAATTCGAATCGATTAGAATGATTTCGGTTTTATTTAATACATCCAAATTAGCCCGTCCCAACTTTGTTGTATATTAAAAACAACTTCGAAGATAGTGTCAAATTATTCGAAAAATTTTTCTGAAATCGGAATAAATAAGGTACAAATCAATTTTTTTAATTTTGAAATGATAGCTCGACTTTTGATGCTATTTTATAGTTTTGACTTCCACATCCGCTTTTTTTGGCGGCGCTATGTATATGCATTAAAAAGGTCCCCTTTCTGAACTATAGGATAGTCGTTCCATATATGTATACCGAGGTCACTGGTATAATATAATAATATCAACACCATTGAATCAGATACCTACCTGATATCTGAATCACATTTGTTGCCAGCGAGCACCATCGGTACTCTGGGGACAGTTCGTTTTCGTGCAGCACCCGTTAAACCACTAACACCCCAACCACTGCTTCCAGTCGATGCTGTCGCACTTAATTTAGTTTCTAGAATTTGTTCACGTAAATGTATTGCTTCCTCCCATGATTCCCGACAATCCATACTGAAGACTATTACAAACCTGTGTAATAAAAAACGGACTATATAAGACTAACTATTATATTATAGATTTATGTATTTGTTTTAAAAGAATCTTTTTAATTTGGGCACTATTATTTTTACATTACCTGAGAATAAATAAAAATTCAATGTGAATATCATAATTATTATGTTTATAAATACTAAATATAATTGATGAAGATAGCATTGGTAAATATTAGCGTTCCGGGATGAAATTTCTCCCAATAGGAGTTCCATAACTAGGAGTTATTGTTATAGATTTTCCCAGATAATTTTTTACATGACAATTAGATTTCATTGATACGAACATGTTTCAACGTTCAAGTGTTCACACTTTCCGAAGGTCATGCGTTTTCTGAAGTAATTCATTAGGTTCAAGAATTACATTCAGTTGTGACTTCATTGTGCAATCTTTTCACGAATGATATTTACATTTAATGTTGAATTGAACATAGATTCAGGTATGTTTAGTGCCCAGTTTACATAGTCTTGTATAGAAGACTGTATCTATATTACTATACTCTGCTCTATGCACTTCATATAATAATAATGATAGTTATGAAAGTTAATTTTATGAAAGTTGTATCTAACTAAACTCTAAATGTAATAGCAAGTTATAAGTACCAAAGTACTTTTAAATGAAATGAATCTTTGTTATCAAACGTATTGATAGATAGGTACGTACCTACCTACTACATGTTTCGTATACAAATGTTCGTTTACTGATTTAACGCCAACATTTTATTGAACATTCAAAATGTTCATTGTATTTTTAAAAAGATATTAATTACTTTACAATAATGATGCAGTTTTTTTTTTCTGGATGAATGTCGTACAATGTATATATATATATATATATATATATATATATATATATATATATATATATATCATCTGATTTTTTGAAAAAAGTAAAGAAAATTTTTGCTCTCGATTTTAATAATAATCATTTTTTAGGGTAATTTTGACCCAAAAAATACGAACATCAGGTTCATTTTAACGCTCTACTAAAACATTTCAACATTTTCGCTTCTCAATTCATACAGTTTAGAACATTAGCTCTATGGATCTGATATCTTGGAAACCGTTAATCGCATTGTATTTTAACCAACGCCATCGGTTTCGCTAGGTCCAAATTAGCTTAAAACGAAGCTTATATCAAAATCGGGGCGAACAAATTTTCTTCAATTTTTGCGATTTTTTAAGGGGTACACCTTGGGAAAAATGCGAAAAAAATGAAAAACATTTTTGTTATCGATTTTAATAAAAATCATTTTCTAAGGTAATTTTGACTCAAATGGCACGAAAATCAGGTTCATTTTAAATTCCTACTAACACATTTCAAAATTTTCGTTTCTCAATTCATACAGTTTAGAACTTTAGCTCTATGGATCTGATATCTTGGAAACCGTTAATCGCATTGTATTTTAACCAACGCCATCGGTTTCGCTAGGTCCAAATTAGCTTCAAACGAAGCTTATATCAAAATCGGGGCGAACAAATTTTCTTCAATTTTTGCGATTTTTTGAAGGGGTACACCTTGGGAAAAATGCGAAAAAAATGAAAAACATTTTTGTTATCGATTTTAATAAAAATCATTTTCTAAGGTAATTTTAACCCAAACGGCATGAAAATTATGTTCATTTTAACGTGCGACCAACACATTTCAAAATTTTATCTTCTCAATTCATATAACTTTGAATTTTAGCACCATGGGTCGGTCTGATATCTTAAATATCGTTAATCGTTTCGTATTTTAACCAATGCCATAATTTTCGCTGGTTTCGATAAAAAGTAGTTTTTATCGAAAACGGAGATAAAAAATTTAGTTTTTGTAAACCAATTGCCGCCTTAAATTTGAATATTTACAATGGAAATGGATTTTTAAATAAAAAGAGAAAAGGTGACGAACTGATGAATAAAAAGAATACTTTAAAATCAATAATTAAAATGGTTTCGATTCTATATAGTTTTGAATAAGTAAATAATATATTTATATATATATATATATATATAATATATAATATATAAATATATTGAACACAACTAAACACTTACATGTCGCCAGTTAGAAACGAGAGACGTCGCATTGCAGGAAACGGATGATTACCAGATGTATCTAACAAATCTAATTGATAAACTTCACCGCGTATCCGATACAATTTCCTATGGAAATCTTCAATTGTTGGTGTATAGCTTTCATCAAATTTTCCACCAAGAAAACGTGATACCAAACATGTTTTTCCAACACGTGCTGAACCTTTAATATTTATATTATACAACACACAAACAAATTTAATATTATTTATTATTTTGTATACAAAACATTTAATTGGTGGTCAAACATATCCATTCATTCATTTTTGTGATAATCGTGAGTGATTACTTCTTATTCATGTCAACTGTAAGGGGATGGTTTCTATTCGTAGGTTCACTTACATTCCAATAAGGTTTTTAATAAAAGTCAATTATAATTTAACATCTAAATCTGTTATTATTTAAAAAGGAAAACGCGATTCATTCCAATTGATCCAAAATTTAAACTTTTCATTCGTCATCAATATTTCTTATTCAAAAAAGTAATTTTATTTCTAACAATCACACATTTAATGCCATAAAAGTAATAAAATATGTTATTAATATTATTTGAAATCCAATTATTTGATAAACGTTCACACCTTACTATCAACTGATTGGACTATTGGAAATAAAGACCATCCAAAATAATGAAATCATTGGCGGCCACAGTTTATGCAGGACTTGGATTGTTTTTGGATATGTAGGTATAATTGATAAAAGTAAATTTGAAGCGGATTTTAAAATAATCGAATACATTACCTAACATAACAAGACGATAACAGTTCTTTGGTGGTGGTACAATATCATCACATGATCCCTGACTGCCCGGTGAACCATGTCCAATATCACTAGTGAGAAAATTTTGTGCCGATGAATATGGCATTTTTGTAATATATTCACGACCAGCGAAAGGATTCCCTTGTCCTTCGCTGGCCTCTGTAACAGCTTCGCGTCGCTTCATTGCTCGTTCCGTTTCACTGTTTCCTTTGTCACCGAAGTGATTCAATTGTGGACATGATGTGGATGAGTTTGTTGTATTTTTATGACAGTGTACAAGTTTTGAGAGCCACTGTGTGTAACTCAAATTATTGGTGGTCATAGCATTATTATTTATATAAAGTTGAATGCAATGCAATGCTTATTTATATGTATATATATTTAATTTATTGTTATTTTATTTTAATTTAATTCAATTTATTTTTGTAGCAGTACGCCATTGTGTCCTGTTTTACGGCGTCATGGTTTTCTTCTGACCTATAAAGAAAACACACACAAAAAAACTATAATTAATTATCATTTCAGATAAATGCATCAGACATGTTAGAATGGTGTATCCCACAGGATATTAAGAATACAACTTTGCCTGTAAATATGTTTACTAATTGAATTTAAAGAATGCTCTGTTTTTGTTTGACTAAAGAGGACGGGTTTTTAGTGCCAGATTAGATTGGTCTTGATCCCAAAAGTCATAAAGTCGTATGTTACCATTTTGGTAGATTTTAAGTATCAAATCTATATTTAGAAATAATTGTGTACATGGAAAATATTTTTAAAATATGTATTAAAAAAATGGTGCGATGCACTCACGCGACCTCTATATATAGAAATTGTAAATGTTGAATATCATGCAATCACACGAATTGGATATTCAACATAACTTAATAAATATGTTAATGAATTTTAATAATATACAAAATCAAGGATTCTTAGAAATTGCAATTATTACTTTCTTTGTTTCGAGATTGTTTTGTAAAGCATGTGGGTATGAGCGTGGATGGGTAGGTGGGTGGGTGGGTTGTGTACCTGCAGTAATCAAATATATTATAACGTAATTTATTGATTCTATATTTTTGTATCATATCAACCTTTGTTTTGTTCTGATTAAAACGCTGATTGCGATGAAAGTATGAATGATGATAATTTTAATTTCCATTAATATTTATGTGAGGAAGTATTGTTTTAAGTGAAATAAAACCGCTGTAAATGACTTACACAAGAGTTTATTTTATATATCAATTCAAAAAACCTCAAAACGGACGTCTATCGATCCAACCCGATTATATTAAGGGGATACCAAATTGAGCGAACTACCTTAGTAAATTCCGATCAGGTCCCTAAGATTTTTTTACCATCTTTTTTGGTCCTTACCTTCCAGCTTCGAACAATCTGATTATTAGATTCTAACCGTAAGTTGTCTACAAATTTTCACCTCATTGGATTGAATGATGTAGAAACCAGTTGGATGGCAAAAATTTTTGAATAGTGTTCGGCGATCCGACGGAATTTTTTTAATCCCTTTTTTGTATTGTATATCTTTTGAAACGAAAAATCTCAAATTTTGAGGGACAGCTAGAATTTTCGTTTGTGATACGATTGCAATTGTACGCAGGTTATAATCGCCTTAGAAAATATAAAAACCAGTGAGCAAACTATGCCTTTTGGATTATCTATTTGAACCTTTACCCCATGTCATTATTTTATTTTACTGTCAAAAAGCCTTACGCTCAATCAACTACAAATTGTGTTATGCTTTTTAGTGCGTTACCGACGAATAACAGCCTATGTTTAGTTTTTATTCAGTATACATGTTCATATTTATAAAATAATAAACTAAAATACACTCAACAGGTTGTTGTATACTCAACACCGGTCACGATCGATCACTCCTGTATAAGGTTCAGGATAATAAATAAATACAGTTATTTAGAGGTATGCCATCAATTTCAATTAAATGCTGTAGATAGGGAGAAATAAATGTTTTATAAATGATTGGTTGCAATGAAATAGTAGAATGACAAATGTATCTATTTGAGTCGTTATTAGGGTTAGGTTGGACGAGCTACAACGAGTGCCAAGTACATAAACAAAGTCCAAATAATAGAATCGAATTCGAAATGCAAAACTGGGCAATTGGCTTTGAGACCCAAATATTGTTCAAAAGTATTGTTTGTATACATTCGTGACAAAATATGAACTATTAGTTTGAACACTACTTGCACAGTACAAGCTTAATAGCAGTGTTTGACGTAAGCGCGCCAAAAATTGAACAACCAAATCGTTTGTACTCGTTATCTCCCTATAAGTAAGTAAAATAATCGAAATCATTGAACCATTTTCAAAAATTAAAATGTAAAATGAAAATAATGTTTCAAAATACATTTAAAATGTAAAATGCCATTTACATTTTAAATGTCTACTGTAAATGGAAATACTTAAAATATTACCGATCTCTGTGCGCTAGAAATAGGGAACACTAAACTGTGAATATTGGAGCAACAATCACCCATTACTTATATACCTACAATGTATTATAGTCCAGGCGATTTATCCGCTTACTATTGACGACATTTGTAGCACGCCTAACAATAGCCTTATTATTTAGTAAATTGTAATTAATACAGCAGTGTATAGTTTAGTTTAGTTTAGTTAACTTCACAACAGGTATAGTTAGTAGTTAGTAATGGTATATTATTACCAATAAATAATAGAGTAACAATTTTCAAGATTAAATTTCTAGTCACGTCTTCTAATGATCCAGTCTCCTCTCACTTCATGTATATTGATCTCTGTTTGTAATACTCTATGCAATCTACACGAGTGAAACGATAACGTTTTAAAAACGTTGTATCTTATTTTATTAGAGTGCGTCGTCAACCACTATACAGGATGTCCTCCTCCTTAATTAGCATACAAAATTCCAAAGATCACGAACAAGAGTTAATTTGATGACAAAATTCCCGTTAACATGGCATGATAAGATAATCAACGAACTGGCCAGATATGGCACAAAACTATTGGACATAAGCATCACTAAACATCCAAGTGTTCCCTGTGCGAACTGCAAGACAAATATGGTCAGAGTACAATCAGAGGCGTTTCATTGATATTATCTTCTTCAAAGGCCCTCCATAAGCAATACAATAGCAGCCATTACGGGATTCTGGCTGGGAGGCAAACATGCTGAACACATGGGTCTACCAGTGGACCACGACTATTGTAGAAGTTAGCACAATAAGGTGGAAGAGGAAACGATGACCCAACTTCTCTGTCACTGTCCAGCTCTTGCTAGGAGAAGATTAACACGCTTGGCTCAGCCATTCTTTGACGTCAAATCTCTTTTGCTGCTCTTGAACATCTCTAAATGGCCAGAAGGCCCCCTTTTTCACAATGGGACTTCTGGCCTAAGTGTGTCCCACCCGGACGGACAGCCACAGCAACCAAAAGTAAATAAAAATGTTGAGTTGTGTTATTAGGACTTTCTGACACACTTTGGATTGGAAACAAACCCACATAAAATGGATACATTTGTCACATACCATTGTAACAGCAAGTACAAATAGATAA
The DNA here is from genome assembly GCA_963920215.1 of Nineta flava. Taxonomy (NCBI): domain Eukaryota; kingdom Metazoa; phylum Arthropoda; class Insecta; order Neuroptera; family Chrysopidae; genus Nineta; species Nineta flava. The sequence goes on from OY986042.1 coordinate 404,107, forward strand.
CATTCCAATACAAAGATCGATTTTGGATGGTGTCAATTATTATTGATACGAATAAATATACTTGACACAATTGAGAAGCACCCACTTGAACAATATCCAATCCTAAATAATATATGTATAAATAATTGTGTTAAATATTCGATGTCTTGTATTCTCTGCACCGTCCATAAACTATTAAGGTCTAAGAAGTGATGAGCCTTTCTTAACACACAACTAGCAACCCTACGAAATTTATTCTGATTTAATTAAAAATTACATACATGCCGGAAATCAAACTACGGACCAGGTTACAACTGAGGTTTGTGCTTCGATTCCTAGTAGTGTGATATTTTTCACTCCGGTATTATTTTATAATAATTGCTGGACAAATGTCAAATAAAGTATACACAATTTTGTATTCATTTGGTAGCAGTTTTTGCCGTTGATCTTTCAATGGGTGTTGTTTTTTTTAATAAATATATGATTTGAGTCGCATAACATTCAACTAAAATTACATAAATCAAAGCATTCAAAAACTTTCTAACTTGACGAGAATTTTCTTACAAATCTGATATGATATAATATGGAAAGGACGATACTGATTATTGGGACTATGGCATCTAGTGGCAATAATTAGAAACAGAGTACTCAACTGTGATAGTTACATGTTTCTCTCTTTAAATAAGTCGATAGCCTTCAATAAACATGAGAATATAGTGTTATTAATAATTTATTAAATAATATAAACTCTCAATGCCTAATATTTAAGAAACATATTTGAATGTTGAAAACATTTGTCGTTCTATGACTGTACCCTGACTAGATTGTATAAAATCTATATGTAGTCACCTGAATGTTATACAAACATTGATATTTATTATATTGGTACCTATACTATAGTATAGTATATATTATATTGAGTTAGTTCAATAAATATTAAATGTTCACGTACATACTTCTGTTCTTCGGTACGTACTCTAAGGATAAAAAACAGTATATATCCGTACATACTTGAAAAAGGATAATAAAATGAGGTTATAGTCTAATAAAATATAATATTTTATTAATATTTTATATATAAAAAAATATTTAACTAGAGTTATTCCAATCACAACCTGAAATATTCTTATAGGTACATCGAATCAATCAATCCAATCGCATGGTTACGTTCTTTTTATAAATTGGGTTTAAATCAAGGATATGATTTACAGTTCACTGTGAAAATAAAAAAGTGGATCCAACCATTGCATCAGGCAGTTGACCGATATACTGTCTACAGGTAAATATGATTAGCACTGACGTTAAATACCAAAAAAATTGAAATACTGAAATCATTTTTGTTGACTTAACTTTAAACATCAATTTTGCAAATTTTTGGTTCAATTGTCAGTTCATAATTAAATATGAAATAAACAGTTTCAAAATATTATGAAACTATTAGTAATCGGTATAAAATTAAACCAAAGTTTAAAACTCTCGCTGGAGGCATGTTCCATTGGAATATAGGTATATATAGTTATCAGTCAGAGTTAATACTGAAAATGAACTCTGTAGACAGAGATAGTATACAGATCAGTGATTAATTCAAGTCGTAGTCCAATGTTTATTCTGTGTTCAAGTCCACATCACTTTCAAGTAGCATTTATATACGTCGAATAGTTCTCTGACGATTAAAAGTTTAAAAGTCCTACCAAGTGTTAGACATTTAAACAAATGTTCATGTGCAAACTGTTTCTGATTGATCGATCAATGTAAGAATATGAATAGGGTTTATTTTTCAAATCGACTTTTCTTGGTATAACGACATATTCAATAAAGTACAATTTATTTGTTGAAATTTACATAAAAATTTATTCAATTTTATATACCAATACCAATACCAAAGCATCCAACGTCAACAACCGAATAATAAAAATGTAATATTATCAATTCGTTCAAATTGTTAAGAAAGTAAACAATAATTTAAATATTAGTTGTTCTTCCCAACCTAAATATCTTTGACATGATGATGTCAAGTCAAAGAGACAAACAAACCGACCAAACAACAACATTGGGTGTGACATATCAGTTCAAATGTCAAGTGAGTTCGTTCAATATTGACTATGGTTAAATATAAAATATTATAAATACATTGTCGAATATATTTATTTTCGAAAAATAAATATATTCTAATATAGATTCATGAAATGATTAAAAATTGGCTGTATAATCGACTATGGAATAGTTCTGCGCATAATTCAACATTAAAGCGACAATAAAACCATACGGATAGAGGTAAGTATTCAAATAATTGGATTATATTTGTTTGAATGCCTTGGATACCTCCTTGGATGCCTGACGAATAATATAGAGATCGTACATAATATTTCACATCTTTGACTTTGGTTTATACTGCCAGAACAATTCCATTGCGATCGCATAGACAAAGTTTCTAAGCCATTAGAGAATTTCAGCTGTTACTACATGTATGGGTCGGTACTATTCACTCTATAAGTGGCGTTCTTTTTTCAAATCCATACAGCAACCATTCGGATTTTCGAAAAAATCTTTCGAATAAAACTAGTTCGTTTAGAATATACCTACTGACAACTTGTTCTAAATATTTTTTTCGAAAATCGAATGGATTCGACATAAGTCAATTGTGGAATTTCATTTAAAAAAATGAGCGCCGCCACTAATGGAGTTGATAGTACCTCTACATACCATCATGCTGCTATCATTAACATACTTTGCATAAATTTTAAACTATATTGATATTTATATTCCTATAACTTTGATATACAGAGCTTGGCGTCGGTACCTAGAAGTTATGCAACAGTCAATGGATAGTCAATGGATAAAAAGCACCACGAGCGGTTGTAAGACAATATAATAGAACTCTATATAATAGTGGTCAATAAAATAGTATCAATAAAATAGTGGTCAAAATTAGTGGTATACAGGGTGTTTTTGGAAAAACAAGACGCAAATTAAAGTTGTTTTGTTCGGCGGGAGACCAACATTTATCCAATTCATTTTTTCCAAAAACGCTTTCTTACAGACATACTCAAATGCCTTGGTTTTGATCATTTAATCGGAATTCATTAATCGATCATCCAATCGGAAGCTTAGATATTTTTGCAGTATCACATTCATCAATGATCCTTATAGGAGTAAATAAATAATGACAATTTGAAAAGAAAACTGCTTCCGGTATTCAAGATACCAACTGTTTCTGTAGTAAATATATATATATATATATATATATATATATATATATATATATATATATATATATATATATATATTAAAAAGTCTGTAGACTAACTGTTAGTGGTGGCTATTACTTATAAACTGCTACCTTCTACCAGCTAAATCGTTGTTTCAGAAGGTAAGGACATTTAACTTACCTCACTTTTTAGAGGTAAAACACACAATTTCAATTCGTTATCTCTTTTCGAGTTATTATGTTTTTGGATAGATGGGTGGATATGAAGAAATGGAATTATTAGGTTATTTTATGACTGGTGCTCACCAAAAATTAAATGAAAAGCCATAAAAACTGCTGAATAGACACAAAATCCAGATTCACGTGACCAGCTGTCGAACTAGACATTTTCCTGATAGAATACTGACAAAGCATTTTAATGAAGGTCGATGTTAATGTATTTTCTTGATAAATAAAATTCCAATAACTCATCTTGTCAGAAAGTCGATCTTCTTAAATTTCCATTCTACCTATTGTACGACTACTATAGTATAGTATAGTATAGTATAGTTTAAAATTGCTAAGTTTGATGAACCGTATAATTATATTATAAATGGATTTTCGAATAATTGATGTACTTGTTATGTTAGTTGAAAATACCGAATTCGAGTGTTAATGCAAAAAATTGCACACTTCGCGTAGTGAATACATGTAGCTCATAGGTACATAAAGCGTGTTCAATTCATTTTCCAGCTCAGAATGATGATATATTAAGGGATTATATTATCCAGTTAGCGAATCGCCAAAAAGTATGTAGATTTTCTTTATACAAAGTCCTTATCAATTTTGTTCCATTTTTCTAATTTTTACGTGTTAATAACTGTTTGGAAATTATTAAAATAATAACGTGCAAAGTACTTTTTTTACTATTCATCCATTTCCAATTGATAAAAGAGCATCATTGAGTGTATTCTAAAGATAATAAAACGATCGTGCTTCCATTTCCAAATCGTTATTAACGAACGTAATATAATTGATATAAAAATGTTAAATAAAATTCCAAAGTGAAGTAAGTACTCGTATGAATGAATGATTGATGAAGAAAGCCCATTGAAAATGAAAATGTGTATTTTTACCTCCATATATATGTAGAATATAGAGATATTGATTTCGATACTGAAAATCGATATTGAGATCTACCGAATCTTTACGTTTTGAGGTCCATTGATACCATGATAGTAAAAACGATTTTCTAAGTAGAACCTTATTTTTTAATTTTTTGACCGAAATAAACCTTTAGACAGCACATAAATTAGGATTTTGAGAATAATCAAATTATCCTATCATCATTCTAGCGGCAAATTATTATCTAAAAACTACCGTATTATAACGTGAATTCATTTTGTGGACTGTTCTAAACAGCAGAGAACTTTTGAGTGTGGATTCTAGGCTAAATCCAAAATACACTAAAACAACTAACTAAGCAGGAAATTATCACTAGTGGTACAAACTTTTAAAATTAAAAAATTATAGTATTAGAGGATGCAAAATCCAGATTTTGATTGAACTGGAAGTCAAACTGGAAGTGACACCTTTGGCAATTCTTATTTTTGGAAATTTTCTCAAAGACAGTTCGACACAGAGCAAAAATTTAAATTACAAAATTATTCTTGACAAAAATATGAACCGCTTTCGAATCAGTATCAATATTTAGATGATTAATTCAATTTGGATACTAAATAAACATCATTATGTGTGCATATATTCTATTCCAATGTTGAATACAATGATATTTGTATATAGTCATGTGTTAAACTGTATGTATAGAGGTCGTGTGAGTGTTTCACATTAGTTTTTTTTTTTAATAAGATAGCAACACAAGAGAGTTTAGTATTCGCATTTAAAAAAGACGACCAAAGTGATATTCAAAGGATGAAAGTAATATGTAGGTATAGATCGACGTATAGAAGAAAGTTGATTGATATTCCCTGAAGGATGAAAGGAAAAACAATTTTGAAATATGTCATTTCAAATGTCATACTCGTATAATAATCAATCGAACATATTAAAGGATCGAACAAATTGTTTCAATGAATAACGCAAAAGAAATTTATTTGATAAATTCATCACGTAGGAGCTACTACGTAGATTAACGAATTATTTGGGAAGACGGAATCATAATAAGTATCAAATAAAATTAACATAAGTACTATAATTTAGTATTAGAATATTAAAATTGTTAATAAGAAAATTATCGGAAAATATGCCTTAATGAAAAATTGTATAGTAAAATTTATTTTACTACAACTTTACCCCTGACTAATTATTTCATCCCACTGTCTCTCTTAGTCCTCCTTCTGTCTGACCGATTTTGCCCGTTAACGAAATTGATCTTTCAAATAATAAAAGCATAACGCGTACCAAATTGCTACCTGTAGAGTGCGTACAAACTCAAAGAACTTGAAATCCCACTAAAAAGGGACTCACATCCTCAATTATCATGTGATGTGAAGTCAGGCATCTTTCAATTGACGTGACGTCATCGTATCATACAAATGGGTGTCAGATTTTGATCTACTGACCGCATAGTAAAAATAAAAGCGCTATTTGTATGAGTTGTTGCTGTCTCTATCTATATTTTAACATAAACATTTCATATAAAAGACATGCAATGCAATTATAGAAATTGACACATACGACCAGAACGGAACGGAATGGAACGGAATGGAACGCTTATATTATCGTACACTTAAATGTGATTTATACATAATATATATGTATAAATATATAGATATATATATATATATATATATTTGTATATATGAACCAGTAAATCACATTCTAAGGTTATGTATTACTAAATAAATATGTGAAACATGTCATATAATAGTCCTTAGAATCTTTCAAGTGGTTCATGTTTTTTTTGCTTTTAGGTCTGTATAAAAATAAACTAAACAAGTCTGTATATAAAATAAAAATGACAAAAAGAATTATCATTGATTCTATGTATTGATATCTGTTCAGCAAAAAAAGTGGCGCACTTTGAAAAACTCAGTGAAATTCTTTGACATTTGAACCACCTCTACCATTATAAACATTGTAAATGTGTTCGAGCATCTCGCAAGAAACTACTGGAGCGGTTTTGATGACATTGAATTTATTTGTAATCTTAAGATTCGACTTTAAAACTGATACTTTTGAAAATATTATCTGCATTAGACATTTGATGGAAGTGTCGACAAATATTTGAAATAGTGGAAGCGGTGGGAAATTGAATTTAGATTTATAGTCTAAAAATGGCGGGTGCCGGAAGAAAATATAACAATAAAATGCGGCAAAGTCGCGGGTATAAGCAAGTATTTTATAAATTTGTATGCGTTTTTTGTTGATAAGAGGGTTTTGTTTTTATGTTGATCGTTAATCCAAACCTTTCAGAATCATTTTTATACTCTTTCTGGGACTGCCAAGGGCTCCATACGGCTCGTTGTCTTGTAAATAGTGTGCAAACTGTTAGAAGAAGTCTTGGTGACATGAACTAACTGCCCAGAAAGTCAGCCAAAGCCACATAGCTCACTGTAAAAGAATATTTCACAGTGATATTCTATAAAAATAAAATGTATTTATTGAATTACTGACTATTGTATGTTTTTATACGCACAACTTGAATGGTTTATATAGATATTTTCCCGTAAAACAACATATATATATATATATACACCGCTTTCAATAATTCGCTTTTTGATACTCTAATAATCCGCCTATTTTATCGGAGCTCATTTTCAATAAAGCTTTCATACTTTTGTTTATTTAATTTTTCCAATTTTCATGTTAAAGCGGATTATTTGTTATAAATGACGACTATTGATCTGTATAAAACATTGCCAAAATAACCCGAATTCATTGATTAATTTCAAAGGTAGACGGTACAAAAAATAATTTGCGGATAAATAATAATAGATTTACTTTACTTACGGTAGTTACAAATATGTTTTGGTATGATTGAAAATAAAGGAATGGTCACCTGGTATATTTGAGTAATAAATATGGATGGGTCTGGCTCTAGTAATGCGTATCGTATGTATATCGTTAAGGTTATTTACGATACAAATACATCCGAAGCTGTAACAAGATTTTATTAAATATATCTAGTTTAGACTCTGAAACATGTATATTAATGCACTTGTATGTGATGATCTATTATGGACAGTAAAATAAATCAAATACACTGAGTAAAAAACTACCATCGAGATTCTCAAAAATTCCTAAACAAGCCTAGAAAGATGCCATACATAAAACATAAATAACAGCATACTCATTGAGAGTGTTGTTTCGTTTTTAAACAAATCGCAAACAAACATCAACAAATACCCCAAAATCGAAAATTTTTACGTATTTTTCATGAATAACTAGAAATATATTAATGCATGTTTTGTTTGCATAAATTTAACATTGTACATTACACATAGATATTACGATGCAATGTAATTGGCTGATAATGAATTGATATTGGTCACTTCGTAAAACTATAAATAATGTTTTCACCTTGATTTAATAATCATTCGATTACAGTATTTCGATATAAAGTCTTTACATTAATTATAAATCAACCTGTATATTAAATAAACTTTAGTACAGTTAGCGTATAAGGAAACTAAAGGCTTTTATATCACAAGAGAAAAAGGATAACTGGAATATCCATCCATTTATATATATATATATATATATATATATATATATATATATATATATATATATATATATATATATATATATATACTGCTGAACTAGATGCGTACTCCTAGTAATACACATAAAACATGTTATGAGCTATGTTGTTCCTTATTTTTATTCCCATATCTTTAGTAATAAAGTCTCCACTGTAATCAGTAACAAAGCCTTTACTTTACAATACATTATATAAATTTTATATATATGTATGTATATACACGTAATACTAGAACCAAAAGCTAAAGCAACCCTATATGCTTTTAATAGGGTGTATACAGTCAAATTGATTGTAATAAAACCTGGTATTGATGCTATTTGTTAACCTCCATATACAATATATACGTTCAGAAGACACGAAATGGTATGAGTGGTATCAATATCATTGGATTTAGGTATTAGCAGTTTGTATCAATTAATTGGCACACTGTGACCTATTGGAAACAAATTTCATCAGACACTTGCATTACAAATTTTAATATCCAGTATACTTATAATAAATACTAGGATCTTGTAAGTATATTTTGTGCCTTTGTGCCTTGTTCGATTTTGTCCATTAATGAATTTAGCCTTTTAAATACTAGAAGCACTTGACAAACAAAATTCTGATCGAATTAAAACTAGTCACTAGAGTGGCTACAGACACATGGCTAATAACAATTTTATGAAAAAAAGTTTTAAACAAAAGTTGGCTTCTTTTTAGAATAGGAAATTATTTTGTCTTAAAACTTTTCTCTATAAATCTTTATACATTTTTCGTATAAACAAGCAACTTTTTAGGACAAAATGTTGATGTTATTGGTTAAACATCTTGAAAATATATTATAGTTGTAATTTGGTACGCAGCGAATTAAATGGTGGATCTCACACTACGTTTTAAATTTGAGCTTCATAGCTTTTTTGGTTCCTGAGATACAGTTTTAAAACCGTCTCGAATCCTTCCTGTAACCATAGTACGGTAGTAGGTGTCTATGGTTAAACTTGGCCTAGCGCTCTATTGTGCTACACAATTACTCATTGAACTATCTTCGCTTATACAATATTTGTTTCCAATGATTCGTCGCTATCGTATCGGTGCCGTGCCGTGTTGATTGAGTCATTATCCAAAAATATGAATTAATTATCAAAATTTATATAACTAAGCAACAGATATGAAATATGAAATAATTGAAAATGTAACATAGAACACATTCTAAGTGGTTATTAAAATATGTTCCATGGTGCCTACCAACCTGCCTACTTACTGATAGATCTACAATGTTAGATCTAGTGAATTGAACGTAGGTATATTATATTATAAATGATATAATAATCTAATTTTTAAGTCACGCAACCAAACCATTATCTACATTAAAATCAAACTATATTATTTCATTGTAATCACCTACCTGTTGTTATGTATGTGGGTCGGTCGAATGGGTACTTTATTAGGGTGTGTTGTAAAGGAGGTGTAAACTGATATCCATAGGGGGTCCCAAAAGTCTTCACCTCATTTGTTTTGATTATAACTTTTTTACTAATCTTATTTTTCAGTTAATTGAAGTCAAATTTTTTTAAATGGAGACTTATAATCCACAAAAACATGATACAATATTCTTGATCTTTGCACGAAATAATAATTCAATTATTCCAATTCAACTTAAATTTCGTCCACAGTATACGGGAAAAAATTATCCCTTATCACAATAGATTATCTGACGTTGTATCCCGCTTTTTCGAATTGTGCTGCCAATCTCGCCGAATTGACTGTGAAAGGTCGCCGAATTTATGTATATGAAAGGGAAAAGGGCGGGTGGGGCTCTTACTCAAGCAGAATTGGTTGAGAGTCCGTATTGAGGTTTTGGGATTGTTAGATAAAATAAAATCTTGTGTAGGTTATTTGTGAGTATATTTTCATTTCATTTATATCATAAGTTCAATCAGTTTTCCAAGCTTAGAATTTCTATCATTGAATATTAAATGGTTAGAATCGATTGACGGAGATGAAGTGCTAGTCTACAGTCTACAGTCTACAGTCTACTAGTCATAGTATTTATTAAGTAAACTAATTTCCATGTCGATGTTGTGAAATAGGAAATTAAATAGAACGCTTTAACAAATGTATAGATAGGTATACAGTTAGTTGTTGTTACTTTCGAAAGGATATTCGAACATTCGATGATACCTACTATCAAACACACATCGTATCTATCATTGTTATACATATTATGTACCTATAAGTTGATTATATAAATAACTTCATATATATGTTAACATTGGGTTAACATTGATACAGGGATCGGATCGGGTTGGGTCCTGTCTATTATGTTCTGTGGTAGGTAATTGAATTTCATTTGATATGAGTACCTACTATTTATATTTATTGTTGTGTATTAGAGTTCACTTTATGTTATACACTCACATTCAAATTAATTGAATCTATCTTTCTTTCTTTTTTAAAGTTTGTGTGTGTGTGTGGGTGTGCTTATGTACGCACGTAAGAAGTTATAGTACTTTTTTTACTAATTTATTAAAATAATATTAAATACTCTACTCCATTAAGACACAAAAGTTTAATAAAATGATAATGTGAATACACACAAAATCATTATACGCATAAATCATTATATATTCAACTATATTCAAGTGGAACTACTTAGTAGAAAACATTGTACAAATAATCATTTTCCAAATTGCTAATTTTTAGGTTTAAATATACTGGAATTTGCTGTAATTTGGCACAACACCGTCAGATATGTCTCATTTGAGCTTCATAGCCTTTTTGGTTCCTGAGATACAGATTGCCCAAAAATCGTCTGTGAGCCAACCTGTAAAACATTGCACATTAGGCGTCTATGCTGAAACTTGGCCCGATGCACTGCCGTGCTATCTGATCATTAAACAAAGAACCAATATAGACAAACCCACTATTTTTTTTATTCCTCTTTTGTTGCTTGAGCTATGAATAAAAATTTCGCCTTCTATTTCAATTGAATTGTATTATCGATCTCATTAGTGGCATCCCTTTATCTAAATTTTACAATTGAATTGTACTGAAACCATTGTAAAAGTATCGAAAATAGTAAGTTTACAACAAAATTATTAAATGTGTCCGGCATAAATCGACTGTGAAAATTTGATAGAGGAACGAACGCCACTTTTAGAATCTATAGTAGATAAATGTAGAAAATAATTAGATCGCAGCGAGGCATTCGAGTGAGTATTCTCACTCGTATCTGTCTGAGTACAGTATGTTTAGTCTGCAGAATTACATTATGTCAATATCAGAACCAATCATGTCATATCTTACGACACAGTGGCATACGTGCATGTACAGGATGTTACAGAAATAAGAACAAATACTAAAACATCTCTCATTTGACATCATATTTACGATCAAAAAGTCCAATAAAGTAGTTATCGTCTAACTGGAAGGTTTTTAGAAGACAAAAGACAACTCCAAGTGCTGCTAACTAACAATACAATAGAAAAATTATATACTAAATCTAAAACTAATAATTCTACATTTGATCATGATAGAACCGAACCAGTGTCACTTCTTACGGTCAAATTAGAGTTGGAAAGACTGACATTAAATCTATTATTTACATTAGAATCAGAGCTAGTGAAATTGATGAAGACCAGGCATCAATACATACATTTAATATACAAAGTTTATGAGCCCTGAAAAACGATGTCAATGATAATGTAGCTCGGCTGATAATACTAAAATTATTCTTTTATCAGAAACATGTAGTAGTAATGATGAAGACATTCCTGTATCTAATATCATTCCATCTCGAATAAAATAATAGATGGATTTATAGAATAATTTTATGGAAATTCTCTGCTGTAGAATCTGTGGTCTTGTATTTTGCCCGTACTTATTTGAGACAGTCTGTAGAGAAATAACAAAAAAACATTTAACGATATATCGTTACCACAATAAATAATATTCTTTATCGTAAAAGAAATACTCATTTTTAAATGTCGTATGCTGTCGTATAAAACGCAACCGATAGATATATTATATTTATAGAAATACTATATATCCATAATCAATCAATACAAAAAATAAACCAAACTTTAACTGGCAAATATATTCTACTTACTTTTTCGAGATTCAAGATCTTGGATTTATATAGTTTTGTATTACCAAGTATTCTTCAATTGACACTTAATAGAAACCTGGTGTAGTTTTCAATCTGTAATTGAAGTACGTCCAAGTGTTTTGAATCTACCTGTACGATACCAAACGCAGTTGGTGATCCTAAACCAAATGAATTCTGAATATCTAAAACTTAAGAATTTGGCCCGTTAATAAGAAAATAAGAACCGTGTTTTTTTTACGTGAAGTACCTAATCAAGGTGTTACTGGAGAAATAAAAGCAGCATCCTACTCTTGACCCCGGCCAAGATGTCGAACCGGCTCATCACAAATATTAATATGCTTCAATTGGCACCTCAAAGAAGTCGATATATTTTTAGATTCTCGAAATACTGAATAGCCTTAATAAGACATTGTTAATAAATCATTCCGTATTATCAGAGATGTAAAACATTACAATTATAGTTTGTATGCAACTGTCATATCCAAATACGGTACATATCGTTAAAAAATTGGTGTGAACAGCCACATCACCTCCATATTGCTTACCCGTGGATCTTACAAAGAAAGTTAAAATCAACTGGGTTTGAAAAATTCCAGAAATAGTTTTTGAAAGTTTTATAAATCGTCCACACATATAATTTTAGTCATATTTAAACTATATTATGCAGTTTGGATAATTTACCGGTATTTATTTTTGAAACGTCTTCACATCATAGGTAAACACCAACGGTTAAAAATGGGGACTTTTAATATCAATAGGAAACAATGAAAGATTTAAATGATCGTCAAACGTATAACTTCTACTATCTGTATATGGAGGTCATGTATTTCACTTATACTGAGAGCAACACACAATGCTGCTGCTTATAATGTTGGATTCGTTCGATTGTTGCATAAAAGTTGTTGCACAAAGTATGTTTATGTCATAAATATAAATATAATAATAATAATAATAATAATAATAATAATATGTAAATGTCTGTGTATGCATAATGTTATAAATAGACTTATATTTTATATACTTGTAGTTCTAGTTCTAGTATCATAGACATATCAAATATTTATATGCGGTTTATTACTTTCATGTGAAACAAACAATATTCAATACGGAACATCTTCTTCTTGTAGGAGCTACGTTTACTAACCTACTACGTCTTCTTAAAGGGAGGAATCAGAATGATTATCAAATCGTAATAAATCGATTAAATCGAAGAAAAGAAGCTTACAAATTTAAAAAAAAAAAAAAACACGGTAAAAATAGAACATTTAAGGGAACAAGTGGGATTAAAAAAGATTCTTAGTTAAAATAAATTCAACGATCAGTAAAAAATGCAAATTCCATGTTTACTCTCTGTGGTATTAGACAAAAAATAAACATCTGAGCGTAGGTCTGAACATTCTGAAGTCGTTACGGTAATTAGATTTAATTCCAGTATTATTTGTTTTAAAGTCTATGAACATCGTGGGTGGATCTCCTGTATAAAATGAAACCATAAAGAAAGTTAAATTGTTTGTTTAACTCAACCAACCAACAAGAATAGGGATGTTAGTAGATAGATAGATTTTTAAGAGCAGTACCTACCAACAGTCAGTTATAAATAAAATATCATTTCATTGCATTTGACATCAACTTATTAAAAAAGAATAATAGTCAAGTGGAACGTTGATATCCATGGTGTTGTGTTCGTGTTCGTGTTCGTGTATGTATCACGTACGTTGTTCTGTTCTATTCCATCATGCATGTCCATCCATGTTGTTTAATATGATCTATATTTAATGATCCTCATTTTATACATTTGATACAAGACCGTGTCCATTGGAAACAATTCAGACATTAAATGATAACAATATTTATAATTTACTTGCAATAGGCAACCGCAAGCACAACCAAAATATATTTCCATAAATTACTACCATAAGGCATTAGTCAAATTTATAGAATGTTGTCAGATATAAACGTATAAGGTTCTACCCGTAGCGTCAGAGAACCTTAAGTTTCTATAGCGTAGATGATTTTACCATATAAAATTAACACAGATTTTATAAGCTATAATTATTATGAGTAACTTCTTCCAAGTGGAATTTTTGGCGCAGTGGGTGTGTAAATGAGTATTTATTGAATTAATAAAATAATAATTACAAGTAAATATATTTAATTATTTGAATCAATCTATATTAAATTTTTTATGATCGTATCGAACAATCGTTTCGTATCGTATCGTATCGTATCCGTTAGACTATACAATTGGATATACAATAATTATTACAGAAAGCTTATCAAATAGACTAAATTTAATTATCTAATGTCATATAAATGTCATTAATTCGGAAATACAAATCAGATATCGAATTTTCAATGTTCTATATTACTGATTGTGTGTAACAGTTACTAAATGTATAGATAGGTAAATCTGGCATGGTCTTGATAAATTTCACTAACTCTGGTTCTAATAATGGTAAATAATAGATTTAATGTCAGTCTTTTAAACTCTAATTTGAATGGAAGTAATGACTGTTCTATTATGATCAAATGTAGAACCTTTTGTTTCTTATTAAACTTTTGTAATAGTGTTCACCTTATTTCAGTTTGCTTTAATAAATGTTTTTTAAAGAAGTATAACTTCTTACGTGCGTACATAACCACTTTTTTTTAAATACTTTTATTAATTTTTCGTTTGCTTTTATTGATTTATGTCGTACCTCTGTTTGTTTAAAACATAATTTAAATTCTAGAATGTGTTTCGACTTTTTGATTATTGATGTCTCAACTCATTTAATAAATTCATATAATATTTTGAATATATAATTAATAAATGATGCACTGCCATGCTTCACATATGTAGGTGGGTACTCTCAGTGATTAATAGTAATTATTCATATAACAAATACCATTTTCTTTGATTCGTTGGTAGATTATTAAGTGCATTATCGAATACAAATCGATAAAGAATATAAATGGATAATAAATATATACGTATAGGTAGGTGTATATCATTGGAAAATAATGGAAATTGAGTTTCTATAGAATATTTAATTAACTGATGTTATAGTGATTGGGGACTAATTTAGTAAATGTAAAGTAGATTAGAACCAAAACGAGAAAATGAATTTAAAAGACATACGTATAGTCTATAGTCTATAGTCAATAGTCTATCCACAACACCAATCCATCCATACCATTCGACTGCCCTAAAACAATTATAGATTTAATTAATACTAGCTGGCTGGCTTCATTATAGGACGGATAAATAATTGTTTATATAATGAAAATTGGATGAAATGAATTGTTTGGTTTATTGTCAATATGCTATTATTTAAATTAAATTAGATATCGGTACACGAAATTTATAAAACATGTTCAAACCTTATATGAAAGCCAATTTGAACCATGCCCATTTAGTAACAACACACATGTTGTCAGAAAAAGGTCCTTAAAGGTTTTTCACTTAACTATTCTGTTAATTTTTAAATCTCCAGAGTATTTAGCAAATTACCGAATTTTTTCAGAATAAATAGATCTCTTCTCGTTTTGACATCGATCTTAATTAACATGAAGAAATTATTTTTTGCGAAATTTTGACGTCAGTATACTGCATCAAGTGCAGATCTATTTCCTTGTATGGGAATAATAAACATGTTTTTGGTATTTAAAAGATCAAGTTCGTTGTTTTGATCAAAGGGAACGGGGAGTTTAGAAAAAGAAGAAAAATGCACAGTAAAATCGTAGAAATTCAATTTTATAACAATTCATGGCCTAAGCATTGTTTTAAAAATTCAAATCTGTACACAGATATTTGGAATTTTATTTTTCAATCTTAAATTTATTCTGAGCAAGTTGACGCAACTCTGGCGTAACGAACTTTTTAGACTATATTTACGCATCTAAAGTAAGATTCCTCGAAAAATGATTGTCCTCATTTACCATAACATCGAAATAATTGAATCAGATCACCAAAAATTTCGAATAATCTAGCCTCAACGCTATAACTGTCTACAAATATTTATTCAAATCATATCAATTAGTTGACAACAAATGATGGACACTGTTACAGGGGGGCAAATCTTTTAGCCGTTCTGTTACTTTTGACTAAAATATTTATATAATATTTATTACTGCACGTTTAAAGTATTCCACGCCACCAAAAAAAAAACATCACGTTTAAACTGTTTTAGCTTTAAATAATTTAATGACATAGAAGGTACGAACTGTTAGTTCGTTCGTAATATTCATATTGTTTTCTAAAATTATACTAAAACTGAAATTTTATGGTCAACATTGAATAAAATGTAAGTCATAAATTGAATTCAAAAACTATAAACTTTATATATGTTTTATGAGAAATATATGAACTAGCACGCTTGAACGTTGTAAACGTTGGACAGTGCACAATCATCTTCAACTTATCTAGGTCTTATAGTAGAGGAAGTAACAGATTGTTCATCCACAATTTCCACCAACCTAATTTGATTGGATCGCCAAGAAATTTTGAACATCAAGCCTATAATTTTAAGCAGTCTTTTTTTGATAAAAATTTTTATCAATTTTTATCAAAATCATGAATGTAATATACTCAGTATACACTGGATATTTCAGGAATTAACCTGGGTATTTAAGTTTGTTTTTATTTTCACGTGTTTTTGAACCAATTTTGTGAAATAAAAATAGTTATTGTGGATCATCCTTCGAAGATAGGCATATGTTATCGTGTAATTTTCTGCAGGCTTTTTTGAGACCTAAAGGCGTCTTTTTCCTACATGATTACAAAAAACTTACTTAAATGGATTTTTCTTGGAGTATTTACCGATTTGGTAAACCCTAGAAATTCATGATCAGTGAGTGTGATAGATTATTGACTGAAGTATAGATTTTTCAAATTCATGTTATTTTTATCACTTGTGAACAATTCGTTCAATATGTGATAAAAGTACATATTGAAAAGTTTTGTGGTGAATTAAAACTTTTCTCATATCTATGAAATGTAAAAGTTTGTCATTGATATACAAAAAAAAAATAAGTTTTTAGTGGTTTTCATCAGTGTTATTGTAAAAAAATTAAACAAACTATTACAAGGTTATCTATCTATCTTTCGATACTACTCAAATTACTTGTTACATAATTCATTAGTAAGTTTTATTAGTTCTATCAAAAATTATGGCAAAACTTGTAATAATATCCTTCTTATATCCTTAATGCCATAACAATGAAAGCAACAAATATTTAATTTTTAATAAAAAAACATTCCCAATAATAGTTTATCTATCAAAATTGAAGAAAAAATTACCAATGCAAAGTAGGTTCCACCAGTTTACCAAAGTAAAACTCTACCAACTTATGTATTTGGATCTTTTTATTTATATCCACATGGTCGCTTTGATTTTTAATATTATTTATGCAGATTTAACCATTTTACAGGAATTCTGGAACATTAAATTCAGGAACGAAGAAATTTATGATTAAATTACCGATCTTTTCCAATTAGTTATAAATAATGTCCCACTCACGTTCGTTATAGGTAAAATTCCATCATAAAATTGATTATTTTTTTAATTAAAATGTAATGACTATATTTTACATATTATATTAAAAATATATAATAGTCTTTGTAAATACTTTGCATGGGAAGCACAGGTTAGATTTTAATATCAGTTTAATTAAAATTAATAGCATAAAAATGTAACTTGACTTCAATAATCATAAATCTATATTAATGGTAATTAACTGCAATCTTCGAACAAATACAGCATGATTTTATAATTAAGAACATTATATGTCTATGTTTTAGAAAAACGTGGCTCTTTTCTTTCAATAGTGTATTAAAACAAAGTCGCTATCTACGTCTACCGGTTGGTTCGCTTGCCTCTTCTAAACTTTTTCCTATCCGGAAGGTATATATGTCCAATTCATTCATAGTAAATTTAAATATATTTCACAATTCTCAACGACACTTAACGACTTGAATTTAAGACGCTTACATAACTTACGCTGATACATCCAATTAATGAAGTAACTACATAATTATAGGCCTACAGAAAACTACGCGATAACATATGCCTATCTTTTAAAGATGAGCCACTTAGAAGACAGACTTTTCTGAAGAAGTAACAGTGATTGCGAAAGTGTAGTCAACATAAAATTCTTACGAAAATCCCAAACATATGTTTTATTTGAATATGGAACAATCTATTTCATATAAATAAAGATTTTTTCTTGTTACACTGCCAGTTCTCTAACAGCTGTCATATTCATAACCGATTTACATTAAGATTTTTTTCGGTTTTCCTATTTTTTCCTACGTCACAACTGTCGATAATGTTGAAACGTTTGCGTTATGTAATAATGCAAACCGTTATACGAACGATTTTGAATTTGAGCGAAGTATCCTTTATACGTAGGTACACATGGCCACAAAAGTATCGCTAACTTTTCAAAATTTATAAATTTGATTTGTTTCTTATTAATTCGAGTCTTCGAAAAAATGTTTTGGCTAAAATTTGTTCTTTATTGATATAGTAACCATTTTTTATTCGGATTATTTCCCTAAAAACCAAATGAATAAGGTAAAATTCAATAAAAACGGGCCTTAATTTTGTTGGCCATGGTATCTATAAAATAATAATTTTATAGTCTATATAATATTAACAATACATATTATAATACATTGTATAATCAAACACCGAAATTAGTTTGTATGAAATGATACTAGTCAAATTGTATGGGTCAGATAAATAAACCCTACGGGCAGACAAACAGACAGACGAACATGCGGAAATGACATCTAATTAGGTCATTTTATGAACACCTACACCAGAGGTTAATGTCTGCGATCAATAGTTTTAACCTTAACAAAGTCGGGACAAATCTAAATATACCCACGTATATATTATATATACCGGGTATACAAATGTATGGATTAAATGTTGTAAAGCACTTATTAGCTTCCCGAGTAGAGCGGACCTACGTTCGACCTTTAATACGTCCGGAAAACCAACAGCTACTAAAACTATACTCGAGTGATTTTTTAAACAATTGATAATTGAAATTGAGAAATAATTTTTTTCGATAAATCGTTTCGATAAAACAATTGGTATCGGTATCAGAGTGAGTGATTTTATGATACCGATTAAATTCTTGATAGATCATATGCCTCAGCATTTTTGATCGTCTAAATCGAGGCATCGCTCAGGGCGATCTAGGGGGCCATTTCAGAGACGGATGGCTATTAATTTTCCACAATTTTAATCCTTGAACTATTTTCGTTCATCATTAAAATCTAATTTGCTTCGGACCCATGCAGTTTTGTATGATCCGGTTTTGGGGTTTGAACTGTCTGTCTGTTTCTATGCCCCGTAATAATATAATTTTCAACTTGAATGTAATATGAAGGATACGTTTTAAGGACTATACGTACATAAAACGAAAGTGGGAAAGGATTAAATAAGTTATTAACTCAATTTCTATCAAAATTATTTATCATTTTATAATACAGCTGAAGTAGTCTATTTAAATTTATATACATACTTATATATGTACAGAGTGTAACAAAATGATTCTATGTAAAGGCAAGGGTGTGCAATTAATTAGTTTACCGCGGAACTCTAAATTAAGATTATTAGGCGGCTGGTACATTTAGTTTGGAAGATTGACGAATAGAAATTATCTTCCTTTCAACTTGATTCATGACGAGGTACGTTGCAACGCCTTGCGCTGCGCGATAATTAGCGCCTTGCGATAATTTTATGAAAACAAAAATTGTTTGTTTTTACTAGATAAAGATTTTCTAGTATATTTAAAGATTTTCTCTATCTCGCATCGTTTAAAAGATAGGTTTTTAGTATGTTACGCAAACACGGATTTCATATTTCGTTAGTGACCGGTAAGCACTTCAATCAGAAGGTTGATGCTTTTTCAGTTCTTATCAATGCGCCAGGTTGGCCTTAACTCCATAATACGAACCTTGAATTTCCCCATATTATAAACCTGAAATATTATTTAAAGTTAACCTGCTGCTAGGTAATGCTGCTCTTAACGTAATATTTTTCCTTTGACGCCTTTGATTGAGTTACGTAGAGTTGTAATAGAACATCCAATCATTTGTATCACCCTGTAACACTACTTTCCCTTCACTTGTATTAATAAAGAAAGGTTATAGTAATTATTTCTGTCATTAAATTGAAACAGCTCATGTATGGTATTTGTTCGTATTATTCGAAGTCGAATACATACAGTATCGTATCGTATCGTTTCATATCGTATCATATTAAAATTTATTATACGCAATATCCACTTTTTTTTCTCATTGCTTTTAATTGTACCTCTTGTAGAGGAAATAAACCGCATTTCTACATTGAACGTCTGCCGCTATCTATTTTGTGTTTTCTTCTTCCTCTAATGTCCCCCCTTGACCGATTCCGTTAAGTAACAATCTTGGTCTTTCAAATACCAAAGCATATCAGATAAAAAATTTCTTATTAATGGGACTAAAATTGAAACCGCTAGATAGTATACAAAAGTACATGGAAAATATATTTATATGTACGCACTCTAGCGGTCACAGGTTGCCATGGACATTTATAAGATAAAAACTAATTAAGATCTATTTATTTTGAGCAAATTCGAGCAAGTTGACGCAGCTCCTGCGTAAAGAATTTTCTCCTAATTAAATTGAATCCATTTTCATGAATTTAAATTCCAAAAGCGTCGCAATCCATGTATACCTGTTTGTACCAAACATGAATATAATTAGATCATGTCAGCTGTCATTTGACAACATATAAATAATTGACTAGAATCAATTGTTCGCTACAATTTGTTCGAAATAAATATTATTCAATTGAAGAAGTACAAAGAGTGAAGTGTTTTAAAAAAAATACATGTTTTATTCATATTTTATTAACGATATCATTTTCCATTATTATTTTATTCATGCTAAAAACTTGTCATATGTTGTATAATTCATTTTTGTTCGTTGCTTTATGTGTGTGTGTGTGTGTATGTGTGTGTGTGTGTGTGTGTGTGTGTGTGTGTGTGTGTGTGTGTGTGTGTTTGTGTGTCAAATCGATTCTATAAACTGATACTAAACTCTACGTGAAGTGAACTAAAACACACTTTACATTACAATAATAGCATTCAAATGGAAATTGAATATGATGTATGGAAAACATTAACGCAATACGTGTTTTATTCAGAGTTTTAAACAGAGACGTACTTAAGACATACTTAGCAGTGTTAGTAGTAATGCTGGCAAAATAGTAATCCCACCAAAGACAATTTACAAGGGGAAAAGTCTTATATCCCATACAGAAAGTATTGATATCCCAGAAACAATAAAAATGTTCACCAACAAATGTAGTGGAATCTACGTAAGGCCCAAGTTTTTAAACAAAAGTGAGAAAATGATTGGTATAAATTTATTGTGGAAGTTTCTCAGCAGGTATTTCATATTTTACTTGGCAAGTGGCCAGATTTTATTACACTTAATATACAAAGAAAAACCAGGAAAATATGGAATACCTTGCACCCTGAGAACTACATTCCCTTCTCACATTTCTGTTTTTGGTGGGATTAAGGATTACAAACAATAACAAATGGTTTTTATGTACACATTAATTGCCTACCTATGTTTTATAGTGCCTGGCATCCACAATATTTCGCATCAAAGGGACAATTATGTAGCTTTGCATGGTCTTCAAAGGGTCTTGATTGCTTGGCACCGTTTTAAAAAATATGATAGATAATTAATTCGTACACATTTTTAGTAGTTTTTTTAATTTCGGATTAATGTTTTGTATAACTTTTTTATTTTATTTTCCGGACTTCTAAAGCTCCTATACAAAAAAACGGATACAAACAAACTAGGGAAACAGATAACCTTCCTTTTTCTTGAAGTCGACTATAAAATATCAGCTCTACAGATTTTTTTCTTGTGCTTTAAGTGAATTTTTAACACTTTCTGCAAACATTTGAATTACGGCTCTGTTTGAATTTGACTTTCCTGTATTACAACATTTCATAAAAAAATGATATTCGTGCTAACTTTGATGTTGATTACAATCTAATACTCTCGCATATAATTGTATACATTAATTTAATACGAATTTGCATATTATAGAAAAAGAAAATATATGGCAAGAAAAAAAAAACAACATCTATAAAATAATCTAAATTTAATTTAGTCAATCTTAAAAAGATGTCGGACGTGCGACGTGACTCTTGGCAAATTTTATTTCATTGATTGTGTACTTTTTAAAATAAAAAAAAACCGGTTCATAATATGAATTCATCTTGAACAAGTCGAACAAGTATTCTTATGTTTCTTTCTCTTCATTTATGAAAGAAATTTTGAAGATTTTTCTGAAAAGATAATTTTCTACTCAAAAACATTATTCACTCATTGTCTTTTGTTTGATTTTTTCTAGAATATTTTTATAATATAATAATTGTGTTGGTACGCAATCATCAAAAATACAAAGAAATTTGGAAGGAGAATAATAGAAAACTACACTTTTACAAGCTTTTATTTCACTTCACCCGGTTAGATATTATGGGGGTGGTTCTATATATGTATGGGTGCTATATAGATGAAACTCGAATATAAAGAAAGGCCCCGCATATCTTTCAAGCCGCCCTCGGTGATTACACGGTCGAAAAATTGTCGAAAGTTTTGCAGATGTGGGGGGTAGAAAGGCGATTTTTCGGGATTTAATCACTAAGAGCTAGAAGTTTAGGTTCATTCAACACGTCTTCGATAATGGGATTTTCCGGTTGCTGATTTCGAATCAGATGTCGAAGGTTAACAGCTGCCAATAGCACTGGCAATTTGGAGCTGTTTCAGTACAGAAAATGGATTTTAATGCCAGTAAACTTTAGTTCAAAGATGGTTGGCCCGGACGGTTGAGTCGTTTTATAGTAAGAGTTGAGAAGTAATAGAGCAGGAGACTCATCTTCATCCATTCTATGAGAGTTCCTGTAGTAGTCATATCTCACTGACAGTTCCAAACTTACAGTCCCATCAGTGTCGTGGAATGACCATTATAACCTTGCTACAATAATTATATGGAAGGTCATTTTCTATCATTTGACCCTAATATAGTATTATCCCTAACGGTTTACGAGTAATTTATCGTATATTTAAAAGAAAAGCCCATTTATATTTTCGTATGACCATCGAATACAATAAGTTGATGGAAGTCAAATGTTGTATGTTAAAATAAAAGCGTAAGTCATAAATCATTTATGATTTTTCATAAATTTGAATTACAATAACAAAATGCTTTTAAGATAAAAAACAATCTAAATTAAATGGTTCAAATTATAGAGCAAAGTATAAAAAACAATTTATTTTAGCTGAATATTAATTGTGTAACATGCAATGCAACAAAGTTAGTTAATCTTACTTATTAGCATCAATCTAAGCACTAGCTTGCTTTTATTACTTTTTTATTCATAAATGAAAATTAATAGTTTGATAACAGTACTACAGTAATTATATATGTTATAGTTGTATGTGTTATCGGATATATATTTCACCTTTTGTAGTTGGGAGCCAAGGAGTTGGGAGGTTGGTGGGAGACATTGAAGCTAGAAATGGTCAATGACTCACAATGTCCATCTGATGTATCTCTATAGATACCTTGCGATTGACAAATATTAATAAGTGTTTACGCTCTAATACAAACACAAATAACAACATCCAGTTTGTGCAAATTTTTTATTATTTAGTGCAATTGGCCCATTTCATTTTTAATTTCTGAAGAAGGAACTGTATTCCGAAAAGCTACTGATTTTAAATAGTTCGGTGCCAACTTCACGCGAATTATTACTCCATTTGCATAAAAAATTCATTGGATAATGCAATGAGGTCGTAAGTTAAAACACCCCTTCATACTGTTTATTTTTTTAAATTATAATCAACGTCTTCTGTTAGACGATTAAATCATTTTATAATTTACTGCCACGAACTGCTTATAGTCCGCGGGCCCACCGATAAAATATTGCATATGATTATATACACTTGGTGGGCCATATTTAAATTTTATTTATGTATTCTGTATTTTTTAAAGTTAATTGGCTCACCAATATAATGGATGGGCAGTTTTTGAAACAGCGATAAAAAGTGTAATACTAGATGCAGAAACACAAATGGTATGCTCGCTACTTTATTTCGAAAATGCGAAGTGACGCACGTAACGCACCACTTCGACTTACGATATAATTCAAATTCCTGTTTTTTAGCAAGACATGTTCACTAACTGTATAGAATTATATGCAATATTTGTTTGGTGAGCCCACGGACTATTAGCTAGTACATTAATCATAATTTTATATCACGACCAGTTTAGTAAAGGTGTGTACTGTACTGTACTGTGTAGCATAGCATACAAACCTGCGGCTATTAAATGAGAGACAGACATGTTCATATCATATCATAAGTTCTTTCCATTTTATTTCTGAAGAAAATATTATCAACGTTATCTGATTAAATGAATGTCAAATTATAAAATCATTTCAAATATACTTTTAAAACAAAAATAAAATGCCTGATTAACTGTTAGATGCGATTATGCGCCAAGCGTATTCGAGTAATTCGTAAAATTCAAAATTATAATTTATTTACATTCGAAAAACAAATTATATTTAAAATAGAGTCTTATCCAAAATTGGTGAAGTCTTACAAATGATATGGGTCTGGCAAGTTAATGCCGAATTTTACATAAAAATTTAAATATCTTGGAATCGATGCATTTTATCGAAAAAATAATCAAAAAGCAAAAACATAATTTTCTTACGAACCTCTATAATTGACCAAGGAACACATTTCATGACGATAGGTTTCATGACCTAGCAAATTTTTAAACATAAATATTTATGTAATATTAGTATTATAAATAATATATATAGAAATATTCATTTAATTTAATTTTTACTTCGGAATAATTTGGAAACGTAAAGATTTTCAATAAAAAAATTGTCATCGATGCAAACATTTTTTTGTTTACTTTGTATATTGGAAATCAAATTTGATTTTATCAGAATGGTCATTGTACAGCGTGTAACAGATCAATTTTATGCCACAACTCTGTAAGAAGGATCAGTATCATCATGTTTATGATATCAATGTTTGTTCAAAATGAATATGCATTTAAACACTATTCTGATTGGTTTTTATTAATTAATTCTCTTTCCAATTAAATTGAGTATGTTCATTAATTATTTGTTTTTGTTTGTGGTTTTATTATGTCTGAATACTAATTGATCAGCGCTCCATCGTTCCAGATAGACGTAATTGTTTATGGTTCGAGCTCTCGTGCTTCTAAACAGTATTATATTTCGTGGTTTTAAATAGACTTCTCAGTAATAGAATTATTTTTTACTTAAATTTAATTAGTATTCACAAATACTAATAGTAGGTACTAATTGTGCACAAAAACAAAGTATTAATTTGTAAGTAACAATATGAAGGAATTCCTTTTACAAATAAAACCACATACCACAAACAGTGCCGGATTAAAAATGAATAGGCCTCGGCTATTTACTAGAAACGGCAGACATATAAAATATTTTATGTTATTAAATATCTAACGGTGGTTTTATTGGTAGAAAAATATTAAATTATTCTGGTTTTTCTTATCCTTTTAAGTCCCTTAGCAACAAGATATTTTTGATGGAAAACAATATTTCCTACAAATGTGTTTTTTTATATATATTTTTTCCCGTTAGTTCTAAGATTTATCCTGAAAATAGAATATTTGTTTAATAACATTTATGTATGTATACTAACATATTGTTTTCTCTTTTCAAATTGTAATTTTTTATTTTAAACTTCATGGGTTAAACAATAATCCAAGAGGACTGGATAACAAACAAAAAATTAGTGAATATCTTTAGAATAAATACTGAATACAAAATAAATTCCATTCCCATGGGATTAAAACTATATACGGGAGTACTAGAGGAATAATAACATGAAATCCAACTCTTGTTAATTCGAAACGCTTTGTAATCACCTAAATGTTAAAATAGTACTAATGCCACGATTTGAACAGTGCCATTCAACTGTTGTTAGTAAACAGTTTACAAGGAAAACTTTATATTTTCTAATTGTGAGGTGTTACAATGCGTTTGATCTGATACATGCTGTAAACTAGTGGATATAAATAATTTTCTTATTAACTTTTCGTATGAAATAAAAAAGACATTAACCTACAACAACATGGGGCTGGATGACTGCCTGACTGACTGGTCTCATGTAATTTTCATCAAGTTAACAATTTAATAGGTCTGTCCTGTCTACCTTTTCATACGTCATACAAACATGCAACAAATACAAACCACAGTACGTTAAACAACACGTATCACTAGTATCTATACAGGGTGATTGTCAGTTGGGGTCCGACACACAAGTAAATCTCATATATTTAATTATTTTTGTAAACTATCATAGATTCTTTTTTTTTTGTTTGTATTTAATGAGTCGTTACTTGACATTAGAATTAACAATTTTACAATGAATAGATTCGGAACACAGTTCCTTTATCAGAAAAAATACATGATAATATTTTCAATACAAAATTATTATCATTATTTATTAAAGAAAGAGCGATCTATTTCATAAAATCAGACTGTATACAGTGATTATATCATTTATAAGTTAGTAACTTTGCCAGAACAAAGTCACGATTCTTTGTTTTGATTCATAAAACAAACTAATTCAAAACATAATAATTCTAATGTTAGAAAACTTTTAGAAATAAATTACATTAGAATGAATGTAATCAATACACGGAGGACGGACGGACGCCTGCATATTACTAAACTTTATTGAAAAGAAAAAATAGAAAGTTTTTAACAAACCTACAAAACATAACCGATTACAAAACAACATTTCTTTACATAGATTCATGCAATCGAACTTAACAATGGACCCATCAATTTGCTACCATCGACAATGATTCAAAATGTGTCTACCCCTGGAATTACCTCTATCAACGTAGAGTATAGAGGTATTGTTTTCGATGCTGAAAATCGATATTGCGATTTTACCGAATTTTAATGTTTTGTGATCCCGTGATACCAAAAAGAAGAAAATCGCAGTTTGAGTCCGTAGATTTTTTGTGAAAACGTCCTATACACATGATCCGTAGACGTTTGGATTACCGCTGGCCACTGCACTCCAAATATAGGCCAGCCACGTAATTGATTTGCGACATGAACAACTTCCCAGTATGATAAAAATTAAGATTATTGATAACAACAATAATGAATGATTATTTTATAGTTATTTTTAACCTTCACGATAAGAAAGTTGTAATTGATCTGAAAAAATAAAACAAAGTTTTTATACGATCGTTAGATATGTTTGAAGATCTCCCGGAGCGAAGTAGGTACTAGTTTACAAAAAAAAATTAATATGATTAGTTACGTTCGTTTCTTTATTACTTATTATTGATGATTTATTATTGTCTTATTATTTATATAATGAGGTTTTATTTAATAATAAAACTTTATAGGTTTAAGCTTTATTAAAGTAACAGTAACGGTAACGGTTGGTTTACAACATATCTATATACTCTCTCTAATAAAGAACTTTCACTCATTTCAGATAACTTACATTTATTTTGTTTGTTAAAGAAACCATCAAATAAAATCATTTAATTGACAGAAGAAAAAATGAATGAAAATAAATATTAATTCATGGATGGCACACAGCTTACGAACGCTCCATCAGCCATCACACATCAAAAGATTAAGTTTTACGTGACGCTTTCAAAACCATTTTGGTATCGGTGGTTGGAAATAAAATGTTATTCAATTCATGTTAGTCTTACAAATTATATCATCTGAAATATATATATATATATATATATATATATATATATATATATATATATATATATATATATATGTATATATATATATATATATATACATATATATATAAAGTAATTATTCAGAAATATTCTTAATCAAAAATGATATTTTCCTTATATGTTTTCAGCATCGAATATTTTATAACGATTTAGATCAGAAGATCACTGTATCTGAAATAATATGTAGCACTTATTACTTGAATTCCCAAAATTAAACTTTAACAAGTGAAAATAACAGCTAACGGAGTTAATTGTGTAAAAAAACCGGTATATACTGGAGTTCATTATCAATGTGAGAGTGAACTGCTGTATATTATTGTTTACACACGCACAAATGTATAAATATACCTATATGGTTTTGTAATCCATAGTAATTGCAGATGTTTGAGCTAAAAACGAGACAAAACTATTCGGTATATGAAAAACATTTGCATACAAAAGTGTATTTATTTTTAATAAGAGAATATTTTGATCTATAAACTTTTCTTCTATGTGTTACGGTCCGAAATTGTCGATTAACGAACTACAAGTTTTTATCTTTAAAACACACATAAAAAACTTCAACTTGTAATGTCTTTTCGTTTTTCAGTTATCGTGACTTCGGACGGCGGATCCAGAAATGAATGGATTTCACTACTTTTTTAAAAAATGGAATATTAAGCAAAATTTGTTTTTTATTAATAATTTTAAAATATGTTTTCAGTTTTTGGGTACAATGATTTCTGGATCTCTCTATGATATACTTGTTATTATTATTATTATGAATGAAGATGAACAAAAAGTGATATTTAACGTTCTGCGTTCTTCGTTAATATGTTCGTTAAGATGATGCTGGTGATATATAATTAATTAATTATATTAATAAATATATTTGTGATATATTTAAGATGATATTATTATTATTCACCATAATACCATAATAATATTAATAAAATATTATTTTGGATTATATACTCGGCTGATTATCTGTGAGCTATGCCTTTGAAACCCATTTTTATGGATGTTTTACGGAGATATAAGGAGGGAAAATTATTTTTAATAAATAATTTTTGGCAGTGAATGTAACTTTCATTTAAATCAACAAAATCATCAATCCTTTTTCTTTGTATGCCATATACGTACAAGTGACAACGACAGATTTTTATTTTATTTCTATTTATAATTTTTTTCTCAACAACCGTTTAGTGAATGTTAATAAAATTGTGCAAAATTGTTTCTATAGAGTTTAAGTTATATAATTTGCATCCTACATTCTACATCCTTAAATCATAAATAGAATTAAACCAAATACTACTTTAGTTCACAAATTGAAAAAAAATTATAATTTTTTTATTTGTGAAAATGTTTCGAGTAAAAGTTGTGAATATATTTATAATGAACAACTTTCATTCGAAGCTTTTTTTCTTGAACTGAATAAATTAGGCACAAATCAATCATAAAATTATAATTGATTGTTAAATACAGTTGATAATTTTAAATTAGAGATAATAAAATGTGTCCAAACGGGAAAAAATTGTATTTTACAATTAATGACACGAATAAAGAAAAACAACTGTTCAATTGAGCGAATCAAGTTCAGAAAAATAAAATAATTACAATGCTCTGAATTAGGGGGTAATAAACGAATAAATTAATTTCCATATTATGCAGAACGTTATTAAATTAAATTCTAAAATCAATTAAATTATATAAAAGTAATTTCGTCTTAATTGAGAGGTTGTAAATACATATATAGGCGAACGCATTTACTCTTTTATTATATATATATATATATATATATATATATATATATATATATATATATATATATATATATATATATATATATATATATATATATATATATATACATATATTACTTTGTGTGTCATGTCAATTGAACCCGACCAAAAACAAAAATGTTCGCCTTCAAAAAAAGTGAAATCTGAGTAATTCTCAAGTTTTATGTCCCAAGATTAATGTCATTTCTCCCACCAAGCTCTTCTTTCCCCACGGCTGATTTTCCCTATGACATCTTTCTCCATGCAGAATTGCAACTTCCTAGAACATATAGTTTTCAAAAATATTTGTTGGCATCGGATATTGAACATCGTACAACGGATATTCAATGTAATGAACTCTATATTCTCATACCATGATACTATATATAAAATAAAAATGACAAAAGAATACCTAAGTACATTTTATATTATATAGCTCAGTTAGTTCCATTGTAATGGTTGTAATGGTTGGCATTACAAAAGAATCGTTTGATTTGATATGATATAGATAGCTTTAGAGCTAGCTCTAGAGCTGGATCGTATGATGTATGAGCACGGGCTGAGCACTGTTTGTTTGTGATGCCATCTATAATTCTTAATAAATATTTAATCAATGTGTTGATCATTAGTATACGATTGATTTTTATATAACTTTTGTTTAGAGGTTGCTTTGGTTCTAACTGTCCGTCCATCCGTATGAGTCCGTCCGTATGTACAGTGTGTTTATGTATGTGTTGATAGCGGCCGTCCTTTTTAACAGTTTACACCTACAGTTTTTTTTAAATATTTAGAAACAATATTTGAAAATAAGTTTCACAGTTTAAAGCGGAAAGAAAACAAAATACAATAATCAACTTTTTGTTCTATGCATCCATGTCAGCAAGGTACAACTTATCTTTTAAACGGTCCAAGATAAGAGAAATCTTTAATTACTAAAACTGATTATCTCATAAAAATAAACAACTTCTGTTTAAAACATTTTTTCATACAGCGTCTAGTTTTGGTGTAAATATGGCGTAAATGATATATTTATGCCAGACACATTGGATAAATGAAATAAATATTAAAACAAAAGTTGTTTTAAAGAACAATATTTTATAAGAACTCATAGAAACAGTCAAGTTTTGTTTAAAACTTTTTACCATGCATCCAATATTTCTGACATAAATTTTACGCCACACTTAAATCCCGCATTTACATCAAAACTATGAGACGTATGAAAAATAGTTTCAATCAAAAGTTGTTTGTTTTTATGAGATAAACATTTGTTTCTAAAATACATATTTTGATGCCCAGTTGACTAAAACATGGCTTCACTGTTTGAACTGTGATCAGATATAATGTTTAGGTAGTTGAATGCCCAGTTTTCCTCTCACCCATATTTAATATTATTATATACAAGATGAGGTCCCCTCCTAAACGTTTCTCAATTTCTTTCTGTTTCACTGAATAAGCATGATTATTTATGTATACAATAAATTTTTCTTTATACCAAATAATAAAAAATCTCATACGAACGCCATAAGACCTCTATACACAGAATGCTGCTTCAATATGGGAAAAGACAGTTTTGTCATACAACATCTCAAAAAGTCATTGGTAAAGCGTCAAAAAGCGTTTTTGAAAAGTTTGTATAAATTTCCAAACCCCAATCAAAGTCTTCATGTGAAAAGGTCTTAATTATTAGTTTGAAAAAGAAGTAATAATATTTCTGGCTATCTGTGATCGCTAGATTGAGTAATGGTAATTGTTCCCGAGGACTATGACATGCAGTGGCAATATTTAGAAACAGACCAGATAGGCACAACTGTGATAGTTACATATGCGTTGCTAGGGTTACGTTCATAAAATAAACAAACAAATATGATTTTGTTAATGAAACTCATATTTTTTTTATGAATAATATTATTATTGAAATGTAGCCTGACTAAAGTCGCCATTTTGGAATATGACGTCATGCATAGCTATATCAATAGAGACATATAGAAAATCAGTTTACACATTAAGAATATCATTACACATCTTGGTAGGAATCGAACACATGACCTGCCTTCCAAAACTTACTACTGTTCAGATTTATATTAATTACATATCAAATTATGTTTATGATCGATTTAGAGATGAATAACACAGACAAGTAGATGAACTATAATTGATAAATCGATTTTGTACATCGAAATCGTAGAACCTCTCTCCGTTGTAGCCAGAGTACCTATATAGATGTAAAAAACAGCTATAGCACAAAAGCTTTTTATTCAAGCATATGCTACTTTACTATATACTTTAGTAAATCCAAATCTCTTTTATAAACGAATGATGATAAAATGAAACAAAACAAAAACAACAAACTTTACAATTATTTTTGTAAGAGTTTGAATACTCCCAGTATTCTTTTTTTATTGTTCATTTGCTTTCTATTTGTTTTGTGTGCTTTCTATTTGGAAAACTGTTTGATATTGTATTTATTTATTACTTTGTCATTTATTTTGCGTGCGTTTCCAAAAAAATAATATAAAAAACTGAATGCTGGCTGGCAATGCTAAAATAGATACATAATTATAATGTAAGTACTTCAGTATATAATCTCGATACACCAGTCAGCACCAGAGGATCAAAACGGGGACGTATGTTCCAGAAGGTGTAGAACCTTATATATTTTTAACTTGTATATATGTGAACATACGTGTAAAAAACAAAAAGGTTAGCACGTGCGGTCTCGGAATAACTTTTGGCAGTCAAAAAATATTGAAATTTTTACTTTTTTTGGTTTTTCTGTAAGTGCTAAATGGTGCATCCCAAAAAATGCGTTGGTGTTAGTAAACAAGTATTCGGTATATAAACCTATGAATATGTAATACTTTTTGGTGTTGGCGCTGGCAAGGAGAAGCTATTTCTCTATTTCATGAAGATATGAAAGTCAATGATGAATAAATAACGAATTTGAATGAGTTGGTACTAATTTTAAAATTACTATTCTATTCGTTACTTCTGTTAATAATATAGCTGTCAATAGTATTTAGTTTTATTGACTGTTCAAACAAATACTACTTAATACAGTAATCATAGTAAGTAAATATAGTGTAATTATTTTAGTAAATATTTCAATCAATCCACTTCCATCTGTTGGTGTGCGATGGGAACATCACTAGCTACAGATGCTCTTTTATAAGAAATGCTACGCTCGCAACTTAATAAACAATTTTCTTTTTCGAAATTCTAATACATTTCTAGTTATTTATGATAGACTTGGAAATTTATTTGATTTCCCAGTAATTGGTTTAAACCAATCGGAATGAATTTTGATTTGTGAAAGCTGTAGCTTTTGGTATGTGTAGGCCCACGTTTGTTAGTGGGCAAAACCGAGTAAGGAAAAAGAGGACAAATGATCAGGTAATGAATTACAGCAAAGTAAGGTAAAAAATCCCTACTACTTTACTTCTTACACAGTTTTCATTTTTTCAAATATTTAGAGAGATATTCAATATTTTGGGTGTTCTTCGTTCTATAAGCTCTTCTTTTGCATGACCGATTCTTCTTATTAAGGAACTTGGCCTGCCAAGTACCAAAAGCACATTAATGTCGGTTGGCACTCCAGCGGACACAGGTAACAAACATTAAAAAGATAAAGGTTAATTAAGATCTATTACCAAAATAAAAGTGATGTATTCATTCTGAGTAAGTCCTCGCGTAACGAATTTTATTTCATACATCTGTTTTTTTTACTATGGAAGTTTCGATTAAATTATAATTACGAAAATTTAGTATATAAACAGAAAATTTCTAGCATTTCATCGAATACTGTTGTTATCATCGGAAAAACGATGAATTTAAAACTATTAATTTCTATTATTCTATTAAATTCGAAACAAATCCAAACGAATACAACAGATGAAAATTTCGAAATATATCAAAAAAATGAATTGACGAATGAGACAATAAATTCGACATCAATAACCTTCGATGAAACAATACTTTTGTATGAAACACAAATAATTGATAACAATCATTTGGAATTAACAATTAATAATAGTTGTCATTCTGCTGCGCTAATTGACGATACAAATTTCTCCAACAATTTCTTAAACGATGAAATAATTAATGAGACGTCAATGTCCCCCACAATTAAAGTAGAAATAAAAACTATAACAGGTAAACTATGAAAGAAGCACAGAAAAATTCCTCTCCCTAGAAATGTTGGGAACTTTTTTAATTGGAGGAACTTTATTTAAAGAAAATTTGTTCATTTAATTTAAAATATTTCAGAGAATAGACAGAGAATAACTATTTGTAATGGAATTTATCTGGAATTGCCGCATGCAAATTTTTGGAATACAGTATTTACAGGACTTTTTAATGAAATAACGAATTTAAAACATATTTTATTATTCGATGAAATTTTGATGAATAATAATGAAAATATGAATTATATTAAAGAAATATTAATATTAAATATTATTAAATATAATAATTATCATGAAAAATATTTGACATTAACTCACAATTATCAAAATATTAATACAAATGATTTAATTTATATATTATTAATTGATACGTATGAGAATCTATTAAAATTAATGAATGCAATGGCGCTTAGTGAAATATTTAATTCACGTTATAAATTCTTGATTATATTAACCAATCAAAATGCCGAAAATGGGAATATATTAATGAATGCTGATCATATATTTAGATATTTATGGCAAGAATATTTTATATTTAATATTATATTAATTGATAATAATTTTAATATTTTGACATGGGATCCATATGAATACAGGTCAGTATTTAGTTTTAAAGAACTCCCAA
This sequence comes from Nineta flava, assembly GCA_963920215.1. Taxonomy (NCBI): domain Eukaryota; kingdom Metazoa; phylum Arthropoda; class Insecta; order Neuroptera; family Chrysopidae; genus Nineta; species Nineta flava. Next base: position 438,521 of record OY986042.1, read on the forward strand.
GAACGTACATGCTTCTTGGTATTTATAAAATTTGCCCGGTACAAATCCACGTAGATTTGGAAATGTAGACCGCACTCTCAAAAAAATATTTATTAAATGAATTTTCTCTGAATTTTAGCTCAAAATGTGGTGAAATAGTAAATGTAATAAAATTAAATCCTATCAATTCCACATTTTATCCAAACAAAATCCCACAAAAGAAATTTCCATATAGTTGTTCAATGCGTTTAATGCCGTTCCAAGCCGTCCCGTATTTATTTGATTACACATCAAAAGAGAATCCAGGATTAGACATAATAATGTTTAATACAATCGCAGAACGATTAAATCTGACCAATGTTTATATACGAAATCCATATCCACATTATGGGTTTAAGTTATCGAATGGAACAATTATTTATATGTTTGGTGCATTAAAACGACGTGAAGTTGATTTTGTATTTGTTCAAGTATTAGCGAATCAAAGTTTAGCATATGATTTTGATTCGATGTATCCACATTTGGATGATGCTTTCTCATGGTTTGCCCCGACCAGTGTACGCTCGGATCGTTGGGACAGTTTATTGACGATTTTTGATAATTTGACATGGTCATTAATTGTAATTACGATTGTATTAATGTCTGCCATTTGGAATTATTATTCACATTTAAGATTTATCAAGTATCAAAAGAATGTTACGTCATCGTTGTCCAAAGAGAAGCCAACTTTTATACATATGTCGTACCAACAATGTTTAATGGATTGTTGGCGCACAATTTTAACATTTTCAGGTAAAATTCTACAAATAAGTTGGTTGTTTTTAAGTTTTTATTTTTTATGCCAGATCTCAGCAAATAAAAACTCACTTACTAGATCCCTTGAACGGTAAACGCACATAGCTACTAAGCCATTAACATTTGGTATTTATTTTCAGCCCAAAATAAGCCAAAACCACGTATAGTATTCCTTCTATGGCTGTTCTATTGTCTCATAATCGATTCTGCATATCAAACAAATTTGGTGAGCGTTTTAACGCGTCCCACATATGCCAAACAAGTGTCCAATATTCAAGAACTCATTGATGAATCCAATTTAAAGTATGGCTTTTATGATATAATACGTAGCGGTTTTAACGATCCGACAAATAAGTATGCCTGGCATATTTATAATACCCACATCTCGTGTGGCCTCACCCTGGAATGTGTTAATCGAACAGCGTTTAAACGAGACTTTGCTGCAGTAAAATCGACGCGACAAGTGAAATTCTTAATGCCAAAATGGTATACATTTGAAAATGGTCGTCCACGTTTGTACATATTCGAACAGAAAGTGTGGAGTTTTTATTATCGTGTGGAAGTGATCAAAGGTTTACCATTTTTAGACAAGTACAATAGATTTGTTATGGAGTTTTGGGCACATGGATTATTTCCAAAATGGGAAGCGGATGTACTACAAAAACATATACAACAAAAGGATACAGATTCTAATAAAATTACGAAAATCTCTATACGAAATATGTTGGGTGTTTTTATTTTGCTGTTCTTAGGATTGTTATGTGGTTCTTTACGATTTTTGTATGAGTTATTGTCGTTTTATCCGTGTCCTAGGATCACTTTGTTTGAAAACCTCAGAGATAGGATTTCATTTTGGAAATTTTAATGGTTTGGCATATTTCGAAATTAGCGTTTGAAGTTAACGGATTAAAAAAAAATTCGTATATAGGTTTGTTCTTTTTCTATATATAAGTCATGTACTACACTTCACAACAAGTCCAAATAGAAGAGATTTAGAAAATAATTTTTCGAGAGGTGAAAATGCGGGTTTTGAATTATTTAGTTTAGTACGATGAATTTGTTTTTGTTGTTTTGTTCCACCTAGAACATGGTTAACAAATAAAAGTACTCATCATTGATTCGAAGCGGAAGTTTTAAATAACATTTTATGCACTATTTTTTTTTTAAACAGCATTAGTTCCTATTACGGATATGTACAGAATGTGACAAGAAAGAAGGTGCGCTGGCTATTCACATGCATAATATAGTTAGCAATACGCAGAAAAAATGGTGATTGACAAAGTGTTTGTTTCGTTCAACGTTTATCTTCATGAATACACATCTGATGTTGTAATATAATGCAATCATTCATTCAATGTTAGATTTTGTGCATTCATGAACTCTCATTTGACACTCTGTACGAGGCCCTTAATTTAAAAAAATGTTTGTCCCATTCAACCTCCTAAACTAGTCCCTTGTAATCAAATTGAGAATTGACGTTTTAAATATTCGCCTCATTTTCCGTAATTGAGTCACTGTATATTATAAAATTGAATCATTTACGTGAAATGATTAACATTATTCTATGAGTAAAAGATCTGTAACAGACCTTTTTTTCCAAGTACAGAACAGTAAAAATGAATAATTCAGCCACCTTTGTTTGTGACACTCCATATTGGAAATAGGTCCGTATATATCAGAAAGTTTTTAATTCAAAACTAATTTCATCCATCATCATAATCGTATATATATATATATATATATATATAATAAAAAAACTTTTCTTCTTTTAAAAAGAATAAAATAGAAACTAAATATAAAATAAAAAACTTTTCAATATTACATGTAGGTATAGGTACAAACTTATTAGTTGCTATCAAACAAATAATCCAACCCAAACCGTATCACAAAATTAGATCGATAAGATTTAACTAACAACAGGAAATTCCGTTTTAAAATTAGATATTTCAGTCAACGATTGCACAATTGCATCTCTCTCAAACATATGAATTTTCATTCAACAAAAAGTTGAAGACTGAAAACAACGAACTAAACCAACTGCATCGATCAACCGTAGTTTTATAAAACATTACGTTTAAAATTGAATTGAATATTCAATTTTGTAAAGCATTCATTTTCCTTCCTAGAAGAGCATCTTTATTAAGTTGTTTCGTATTTGGTATAGTTCAAGGGATGCGCTCATCAAAGTTGTTAATTTTTTTCTTCATTTTATATTCATTGGCGTTTATTCGAGCAGAAAGTTTTCAGAAAAAAGTTGCTCAGAATTAAATTTTCCTATAAATTAAATAAATATAATATATTGCACACTGACTCCACAATTGTATGTTTTATTATCGATTACCAGGCCAATCTAACTTGTATTCTGACATCTTCATCTAAAAGATGACACAATTATATACAATTATTTTAATTTTAGTTCCTTTTCGTAAAATGACATACAACTCCGTCCATTGGTCTGCACATATTAATCTATGTGTGAGGACACGTTACAGGTTGTCAGTCAAGACTTATTTCAATGATTTCTTTTAAATCGATTTGTTTTCTGCAAGAATAAGATTTCATTTTCATAATTATCAGTCGAGTTTATTAATTTTTATAAACAATTATCTAGAAGTTTTTTTTTATTGTAAAATGTAAAACACAAATGTAAAACACCATTAAATAAATAATATTTACATAAATACAATCAATATTTATTATTTGATAAAACACTTGAAACTTTAACATCAGTAGGTACAATACTAGACATATAAAACTATATATAACTATGAATGTGATGTTCTTCAATAATCAAGTGGCCATATCGATTTCATGTGATACCAATATTAACAACCAGTCAGTATTTATCATATTTATTAATTAACTAACAGATAAACAATGGAATCCATTCATTACCAATGTTTTATTTAGATCAACTCGAAAATCTGATTCAGTTCTGAAAGTTCTTAGGAACAGGGTTATTTTTCGTTGTTTCCGGGTGTATAATCTGTATACTCTTCTCTGGGAATCTGACAAACTTTCTTGTCACACTCAGTATATTTCTATTTTCAATCACACATCCCGTATTAGTGACATGGGAATACGGGAGCATATTTGATAGATAGGTACGTATAAACTCATCATATAAGGATTTGAAGGGATACAATTTATAGGCTTTTGTTACATCCGAATAGGAATAGATGGTAGCATATTCTTGGACTATATGATTAAGGTCTGTTTTCTTCATTTTTTTATGTACTTTTGGGAACAAATAAAGCTTTGGAAAAAAAACTCATTATTCCTGATGAGCTTTCAAACTAGGATGAAAGATGTGTGTCCTTTCAAACAGGAGCTAAAAGTGAAAGTTTGATAAAATTTTACTATAAGCAATAGTCCACGAAAACATTTTCCTTTGAATTTTCTTTGGAGGAAAGTAACTATAACGCAGGAAAAACAAACGTAGCAAAAGCTACAAATTTGTTTCGTGTGAGGAAACGCCGGTAAGATATTTTATTATATATTCTTATACAGAATTGACTACTTCCCAGCGCTTCCACTCACGATCTTTTAAAGTGGTCATTAACTCTGTTGTTTTTATACCCGGTATATATAAGGTTGAACAAATTGATTGTAGAAAAAAATTTTTGGTATAGGTGTTCATAAAATGATTTAATTAGTCTTAAAAACGAAAAGAGATAGCTAGCTGAAATTTTGCGTGTTGGTTCTAGATCTAAAAGCTCTAGTTATAGAGATTATAAGATACAGAGCAAAACATTAAATACAAGAAATCTTCCTTTTTTAAAGATAAACAACTTTTTTCATAAAATCAGTATATGGCGGCTAATTAAGCAGTTAACTCAGTTAGTTGTTATTTTCACTTATTTTTACTTTATGTAGTTTCTGAAAGATTCTGAATCCAATGCCGCTTGTTAGTCAAGAACTGTTGTAAGAATTTCTCCAGTGAAATTTTCTTTTTTTTATGCTATGTAATATTTTCAAATTACACAAAAAAGGTGCATAAACATAAACACAAACATAATGTTATTATATGTTTGTATGTTATAGCAGATAAAAACACAAATAATAAAGGAAATTATAGAGTTTATGTTTTATTATTTATATGCGTGTGTGTGTGAGTAATGTAAATGTGTGAGGTCTCCCTTCTTTTATTCTGTTTGGTGGTGGTTGAATCCCTATGGCAGGTAGTTTGTCTCTCTGGAACCATCATAATTCAGCTCATTTATAAGGTAATGCTGGTCATTCTATATCTCATTTTATATTTTGTTTACAGTTTGAAAATGGCTGAAACATATCACTAATACAAATATAAATAAAATAGTGGAATAGCAAAATATGGTTTTTGAAAATTTATTTTTCTCCTTTATCATATTTTGTTTTCATTAAAAAATGTATAGTTTTTCTTCTTATGTTGTTATTTACAATTAAAAGTAAAGATCACAGTTCCAAAAGGAAGCTACTTGTTCGAACACCATACTCTTGATGAACAAATTTGACACGTAGGAGCTACGTCGACCAAGCTAATTTTCTCTGTGGAACTAGTTATAATACGAATGAAATTAAATTCCCTTGACGATAATTTTACTTTTTTCTACATAACAAAAAAAAACTTACATCTATTGGTTGAGTTTTAGTGAAAAATTTACGAAAAGTATTCAAATAGATAAACAAATAGTGGGAAGTTGATCGTTTGAACCTCAGTCGTAGCAGTTAGAAATGTGCTACACTCAGAAACAAATTCACTATACGGCTTGTTTTCTTTGAATCATTCAAAGACTATAACTTTGCGCAGTGTGATATTTTGTAATATTTGCATGGATCATTATACCATCTATCCCACATTACACATACATGTTGGTGGGTGTGTGTGTGTGTGAGTGTGTGGTGTTGCCTAACACTAAATATAATATAATATTGTACGTACTATAATAAATAGAATAAACTAAATAATGGAACAAACATTCATTTTATAAATATAAATATAAAATAATATTTTACTTGTTTGTAGCATTAAATAAATATGAAGAATAATAATTCAAAATAAATATTCAACAATAAATAAAAGTGTTGTTTAATTTTATTTTATTTTGTGTGAATTATTATGTCTTTGTACAATTAAGTAGCTTCGTACGCGTAAATTTAAACTTCCAGCTCTGGGTCAAATAAACTATCTTACTCATGGAGAGGGTTCTTGTTGAAATTAATTTACTGAAATAATATGCGATACTCCTACATATTTTGTTGCGTTATAAAATTTGCAACTCGTAGGAAAATACGATGTTGTTTTTCATCTTTTAAAAACCCTCCTGTAGAGTTCGTGTTGCCATCACATCAGATTTTATACTTTCGATTCAAATAATAGTAATAAAAAATTTACATGATAAAAAGTAACATCAGATTTTAGAAAATCCAAACAACCCTCATGAGATATTCTTATCTTTTAAAGTGCTTTAGAAAATACAATCAACAAGTGAACTAAAATATACAAGTATTCTGCTATTATGAGGTACAGGTACTATGAGCCACGAAAGTAGGACTCATTTTTCAAAATTTTATAATTTATTTGATCCTTATTCATTCGGTTTTCGAGAAAATACTCTAGATATAATTTGTTCCTTAGAAATATACCAACAACTATTATTCAAAACATTTTTTCAAAAACCTGACATATACAAGCGCATAATCCGTGAAACAGACTCAATAACCTTTACCGGTCAATGATAAATAGCAAGAGAGCCTTTTTTTCAATTGCTGTCAGGTAAGTTTTTGATTTGACATTATTTAAAGATTTGGTAAACTCTCAATATCGATTCGATTTTCAGCATCGAAAATAATACTTCTATAGTGGTCAAGATATTGACAATCCCTATTACTGTAAAATATAAGACAATTTCAGAGCAGAATGATCAGTTTATTTTTGGCCGAGAAAGACTCGTTCAGAGTTGTTTGCATTTAATCATGATCTATTATCGATATACTTGTTATAAAATATAAATCTATACGTTTAATTAAATTTGATCTACTTAATTACATACATTGGAAACGGTCGTAGGCGAACTTTATAAATGAATGTATAAAGTATAAAATAATTAGTGGTGGATCGGGCAACTTTGATTCAGATATTGAATCATTCTTTGGACTGTATTCATGTGCCAGTCCTTCCTTATATCTTTAATTTAATTTTCCTAATATCTTTATTCATTTTCTCAATATCTTTGTGTTCTGCTTTTTAAAATTTTTCAACAAAAAAATGAATAAAAGTTAGAAATAAGATATCAAATGATTTTAATAACAAACAATTTTGTTTGAAACCCAAATACGGATTCACGACAAAAGTCATCTACAGAAATATGAAAAAGGAACAACAGCACTTTTGAAGCTGATAGTACTAGCTGAAGTTGTTATGCAAAATTTCAAATATTTAAATTTATTACAATCTTTTTATACTCCGTGTGTACTATATGGTATACGCAGGGTATTATGAGCTTAGTCTCAAGTTCGATTGAAACGGTTCAAAATGTTGTTGATAAAGCGACTCAAAACAGGTGAAATTAAACAGGTGTTCATAAAGCACTTACTTTATTACAAAGAAAGAAGAATTTCTTTATACCAAAATTTTTGTAAGAAGTCAAACATAAAATATATGACCATAACGACAAGCCCAGTCAAATCTGATTTCTTGTTTATTTTTTAAGTTACGCACATTGAGAAACTGGTCTACATTGAAATATATTATATGGCTATCAATTATTTTACACAGTTATTTTACTACACATTTCTTAGTTTTTTACTCTTATACGCTTATAAAGGAAAACATTGTGAGTATTGGGGGTTGCGTATTTCAACAAAGTGTTCAAAAATCATGTTCAAAATAATTTTTTTTCATGGAACACTAATTGTACAAGTACCGTTTGAACTTGAACGATGTTTGTACGAGAAAGGCTGGTTTATTCGAATGACTATAACAAAATGAATCATTACGTGTACCAACACTACACGGATTGATATTATAAAACTGATAGTTGTCAGCATACCTACCTAGAACCTACATAATAAGTATGAATGTTATTTATAATAAAGATTTCATTACACAGAAATATAATACTCTTTAATGATTCCTAGAAAGAAGATAGATAATAATGAATGGGGATGGAGAGATGGCTTTATCATTATTATAATAAGAATAATAAAATATTATCAATCAGTTTAATATAGATGTAGATATGATACCACTTGACTAACTATGGGAGGTACCCATTTAATAAGATTCCAATACTATAGAATAGTGTTCAAATGCACCCATCATCTACGGACGTTTATGTGTTTAGCAGTAAGTGTCATCTGTTTCCGTGTAGCTCCTAAGCTCCTACTTATTATATTTCGACAAATATCGTGTCGTTAGCTTCGTCATATGTGAAAACTTGGTACTTCTCACATTTATGTTTTTTGACGCATTCGTTATTTATCGAAAAATTAAATCGTAAAGCATATTTGAGATGAGATAAAATATAGTTTCTTCTCCTACTCAAAAAAATCAATACTGGCACAAATCAGTCAATCAATCAATCAGTCACATCGCACTCAATATGAAAATATTTTCATTCGAATAAATAAAATACAAATAATAATAATAATAATAATATAAAACGTATTATGTAGAATTGTTCGATTTAGAAAGAAAACTTTTTACGAAAACATGTCATAAGTGAAAGCATCAATAGCAAAGAAAATTCCTTCAGGATACTCAAACAATGCCATCATATACAAAAAAATATACATCGTGTGATAAGAATATATAAATATATATATATATATACCACCAAACCAAATATAGAAATGTGAAAGGGGCTAAGTTTTCGCATACAACACAGTCCTTACATAGATTTCATTACTTTTGAAGGCCAACATTTTTATTTTTGCTGGAATGTGAGTACTTTTTGATCAGAAAAGAGAAATATTTTATCGCTTACCGTTTCCGTGGTAGAAATAAATTTCCACTTTTCAGAATTGTGATGCCTAATGTATTCACTTTTATCAAATCCATTTGCAGAAAATCACGTAAGAGACGTCAAGTTCGATTTCTGATTCGTTCGATTTCTTGTCAAAATATTTATTAATCAAGTACTTTTCAATTTACGAAAGTATTGTAAAGTACTTTTCTTAGAAAAATTTTAATGGATTAGAAATAAAGCAGTTTTTATTTCGATTACAAAATTTTAGAACAAATTATTTATTAAAACAACTTTAATTTGCAATATTTATTCGAAACCCAAATGAACTCGACTGAAATCGACTACAAAAGTGTGTGAAAAAAGAAGGTCTGTTTAGCCACCGATAGTACCGTATCGAATACCGATAGTAAACGGATTTGTTTGGTAACAGATATATTATATTAAATAAAAAAAGAATACATATCGGTGGTGTTTCGATCCCACATGTGTGTGTCCTGATACTAATATATTAGTCTCAAGCGAGACACAGATGAAAATGATGACACAAATATGTAATATATTAGTGTCATTTATTTTTTTATACGTATATGGAGGCGAACAAAAAATATGTAGGGGTGACGCTCGTATCATCAGGGGAGAACAAAAAATTATACACCATAAAATTTGAATAAAGGGATGTTGTTTTTGTTGTTGCTGTTCAGTTGAGTTATTATTCCTTCGAACCGATATGTTAAAATTATTTTAATTAAAAAAATAAAAAGAGGCGCATTTTCTATACGGCAGTAGACGGTAGGCGGTAGCACTGTGGTCAGAGCAGGTGAGGCGAGCTGCTGTTTTAATAAAATATGTTTCTAGAAAAATTGCTTTCTCTATACAAAATGTTATACGCCGAAAACTTTTAAATTATTACCTCTATATACGTAAACAATAGAGGTACTGTTTTTTTTGTAAACTAGCGTCCATTTATTCCAATCCACTGTTACCTTTCGATTATATTATACCAACGGAAGTGATTAGCGTTTACTTAATTCGACGTTTAAGTGAAATGTCTGAATATTGATAACATTCTTTGAGACATTAAATGCTTGATAAATCCATTTGTTAAACTCGACGGATGGAGGCCGTGTGAGTGTTTCACACCAAATTTTTTTATATGTAATGTTTTGTTTTTTATTTAAAAGTAAAAAGTTATATCTCTTTTGTTCGACATAGATATGGAAACTCTATCAATAGCCACAATGTTTAGGCTTATACTAGAATACTATATCAAACCTGCGGCTTCATTTACGTGGATCCTGTTTCATATATTAATATTGGTAACGTAAGTTTTATGATTTTAGAACGTAGGTAATTGAAACCTTATAAAATAAAAAAATGTGTTTGTAGACACATTGAACCAGAAATATCTAGAATCGGTGAAATTTAACTAAATATGAAAATAGCATCATGCGACCAAAATTCAAATTTGAATCCAAAACATTGACGAATGTTAGGAAACATTTCGACCATAGTTTCGGAAACATAATTACTTTGTCTGAAACTTCATGATAATGACAAAGAACTGCAGCAAACTTCAACAAAAAAGGTAAACATATTTAGGTAATTAAATAAAACAGCATAATGAAGCATTGCATGAATGGCGGGGAAGAAATATTGATAAAACTAACCTAACAAATATTAAAATACCATAAAGGGTTAGCTGAATTAGAAATAAGGATACAATTGTAAAAATGTAATTATGCAAACAGGTAATGCATAAAATACGAAATAATTTTACATCAAAACATTATACAACAAATTTTCGGCAGTATCGGTCTAGTAAAGACCCATTTAATATAAAATTTGTTTCTATTTGTTACGGTTTTCATACTACAAATTCATATTTTTCAAATTTTAGAAAACTAACGACTTGAAAATAAATGGAAATATTTAACATTTAAATAACAATAAAACACCACATAAGTAAATTCAACATACATCAAAGTTTCAAGTGGGTGGATGTATTAAAATAACTTGTAACAAGCTAGCTCCCCACCCAGCCAACAATAAAACCAAAGCTATTTATAAGTTAGTTTACTCTTTTTGCTCTTCGAAATAACAGATAAGTGAGATATTACGGTTGAGCTTATATAAAAAGCGATGCACTTAACTCGGTCAAGTATTCTGCACATCAATTTTTGCACAAAACACCAAGATAATAAAGTTCTTGAATATTCTCCAAAAAACTAGTGGTATCCAAAATTTACTTAGCAACTCCCCAGTCAGCTATTCTTATAAAACCAAATATATAAACTTGATATGGACAGCCCATATAGAGTTATACTCATTTTCGCATTCAAATATCCATGTAGTGTTTAACTTTGTAGAGGTATTAAAATATTATGTAGAATAATTAACAAAACTTAATATCTAAAATTCCTGAATATACAAATTTTGAGTGGAAACATATGTCCAAATAAATTCCTGCAGCCTATCCTATATAATATAATCTCATATTAATTTCAAAGAGTCAAAAAGGGTCTGTTTCCCAACTCCAAACCTCCACCGGATACAATATTTAAGGGAAGTATACTATATATATATATATATATATATATATATATACAGGAATTGAATCTATTTGCATAATTTAAATATTAACCACATGAATGTGTACACAAAGACTGTTGTAGTATCTACCATTTCTATATGACGCGCGATGTTCCGCAAAAATCTACACAGTAAAAAAAATCGGTAAAAGTAAACGTACGTGATTCAATTACGTGAAAGTACAAATACGGTGAATGAATCATTACTCTGAACTCGCGGCGTAGTTGAAAGAATTATCCTAAGCAAATTTATAAATTTGTTGATTGCACAAAATAATCGTTATTGAAATTTAAAGAAAGCATTTTAATTTGATGTATTAATGATCGTTTTGTTTCATGTAGTTTTGAATCTCTTGCATCGAATTACCAATAAATACCCTATCACTTTTGACGGTGACTTGGATTAGTCACCGATCCTTTTTCTATCTCTGTTTACAGAGTTCAATTTCAGTATTAATCACTACTATGACCAGAAGGCCAGTAGCAGTTGATCATGTTGCACTCACCACGTCCTCAAAACTGTCACCTGGCTGTCATGTAATGGGGGTTAAGACTGTCCTCGTGTGTGAGTCTTTTGTCCGGCTATTTCACTTGTAGCTGCCAGTACTGTCCCAGTATTTACCTTACGTGCTATTCATTTGCCCGTAGATAGTATCGGCCAACAACTCAGCTTATGTGAGTACATTATTTTATTTATTACAGTGTACGCAATAATCTGCAACACAGAATCCTTAACGTCTAATTTTCTTGGTTTTGTTCACTTTTCGTCATCCACAACGTAAGTAAATATAATATTATTGGTTCAAACATGTTACGTGCTATTTTTATTATTAAAATGTATAAGTTAATTAAAAAATATATAATTATCATAAAGACTGTTAATGTTGTACCTTTTTTGGACGATTATTTATTTAATTTAACTTTGGTTTTATAAAAAAAAAAGGCATAATGCAGCGAAATTTGTAATTTTTAAATATTAACAACGTTTATTAAAATCCTTACAGACAGTCGTAAAAACATTATTAAAAACAATTTCTTTGTTTCGTTTTGTTATAATAAACCAGAGACTTGCGTGCGTGTCCATCAAATGGTTTTGGATGGACTTACTTTTGAAATGGTAACTTTCGGATTTACCGGTAGGTAAGTTCTACCCATTCCTGATATACCTTTTTTAACACAAAATCGTTATAAGCAAAACCATTTTTAACGATATTTTTTGTTGTTCTCCAGGAATGAGTTACAGTTCCCAATGCCAAAATATGAACTGTTAATTTACGCACTACATCTACAATACAAGATTAGAAGCAGTGCGTGAACTTTAGAACAAACGAATAACTGTAGGCTCGCCGTGAGTTTGGTGACATTACCCAAACCGTATAAAATGATAAAATGCATTAATACTTCTATTTTAAAAGCTTTTATTGAACTTCACCTGACAGTTAGTATGTGTGGATCAAATCTTAGTAATCAAAATTTTGACTAGTTCTCATTGACTAAAAATTTGAATATTCTACAGCTTTTATCCTCACTTTTTTTATTTCTTTTGAAATAAAATATGTTGGTAGATAAAAATTAAAAATAAAACATGGTTTTTGTTTCACGTTAAATCATTAAAGCGTGTGCTCTAATTTATAGCTCTTAAACAAAAAAGGAATATAAAAAAATTAAATGAAAAAAAAAACAAACAAACAAATTACTATCCCCATATGAGAATTAAACTGTAAAGTAAATATGTTAGCTCCTATATATATTATTCATCTCTTTTATCATACAAGCACTTCGACTGGCACCTACTAGGTACTGTATACAAATAAATACAAAAAAACTAAAAATTGCATACGTTTACAGACAAAAATTTAATTTTACCTATTAAGATAGTCCATACACACACACACGCACACACATGCGCACTTCTCATATGTGCAACACTTCCTTTGTGTTGTCAGTGTTGTGTTTGTAGTCCAAAAACACACATACCTTATTTACCATGCCCTCCGAACACAATCCAAAAGTTGACAATTTTTCACATAAAAAATTTTCCAAACACAAACTTGAGCACGTAGCACTTTGAAAAACTTAAAATAAAAAAAATAATTCACTGAAAATTTTTCTTGCTACGTTTTAAAAACAAAAAATTTTTTTATGAAAATTAATCTTGGAAAATGTGTTTAAAGCAAAAATTGTTGAATGTACACAAGAGTTTATTATTTATGAATACTGTTCTTTTTTGAAAACCTGTAGGTATGCGACGTCGGCAACTGATGGACGTGTAATGAACATTGTGGAACGACGAAGTGTAACAGGCGATAGCTTCTTTTTCCAGAGGTTAACGTTATATTGTTTGACGGCTGGCTGTACAGTCAGCATCAGCATCAGCGCCGGCGTCGGCGTACTTGTTACGCTTCGTGTATCGTATATCGTGTATCGTACATCATCATTATATTACAAACTATCAACGGTTGCCTGTCATCACAACAGTGTATGTAGTGTGGTGGGTGTATCGTTCGTTTATCAGTTTGTCCGATATTTATACTCTGATAGTATTTTACTTTTTTACTACAAACTAATCTTACTGCATGAGATCATATCAAATTAATAATAGCATTTATATCTATCTATCTAGCTATCTATCTATCTCTCGTATTTCTAATTATCTATATAATCAAATCAAAAGTGGCTGCTATTTTTAATTACTTTACCACTAGCAGCAGTACTTGTCGTAGATTCATCCGCGATAATTGCAATTGTACAGCCGTCAGATAACTACTATCACTTTAAGTCGTCAGGCAATTTACCTAGGGTCTTCTCTCATCATTCTCATCAAAAATAATATGATATATTTTAAAAGCTTTTATTGAACTTCCCCTGATGGGTTAGTATATGTGGGTCAAATCTTGGCAATCAAAATTTTGACTGGCTCTAATTGACTAGAAATTCGGGTAGAAGTGTCGACCGATATTTAAAGTAGTGGAAGCGGTGAGAAATTACATTGTGATTTTTAGTCTTCAAATAAAATGATCTATAAAACAAAATACAAACTCCAATCTCCTATAAGTCACCCTAAAGTATTTCAACATATTTCTTTATTTGTTATATTATTGAGTCCAATTATCAATTTTCATTTCTCTAACTTCATAAAAATGGAACACTCAATACAAACTATTCACCGCCTATTTCAATCCCCTAACAATTGATTTTCCAAAAAACTCTAAAGCATATATTTTTTTATTATTTATTAATTATTTCAGGCCACAAGCGTAACACATCCGTCTGCATAGAACCTAATTTCTACAGTTTTTCAATTTTGAAGCCGGAACCCTAAATATTTTCCTAGCCAGAACCCTAAGGTCAATTGAATTCAAATGACAAACGTTTGCGCCCTTAATTCTTGTCTAAATACATCCTAGGTTGTTTTAAATTAAATTTTATAATCATTTTCATTTGATTTACAGACAGGATGCCTACAACAAAAATATATTTAAAATTTAATATATTTAAGTAAATATTTAATTTAATAATTTAAATCTCATACAATTATTAAAATTTGTACACTCGATAATAAATTCAATTATATCGTCGAACCACATAATGTTTGCGTTCGACGCTAGTCGTTTGTTGCTTATGAGTAGTACAAAAACCGATGAGCAACTTTGTTTAAAAAAAAATTAATTTTGGGCGTTGATCTTGGGGGAATCTAATCGCGTTTTTTTCTACAAATAATTTAACGTCAACTGAATTTTGGCTTGAATAAAAACGACTGTCTCGAACTTGTTTCAGGTTAATCAAGAAACACTTCACAAATGCCGGCAATGTAAATCAGTCTATTAACTTAATTATTCGTAAACGAAAATAGCTATGGCTGAAACACTAACTGTGAGATCATCATATTTACGGGACTATCATGGGGAGCACTAATACAGCTAAAATAGTGTCCGATGTTGTCGTAAATTCAGGTTCCAAGTCTCAGGATCTATATACTGGTGGTTTTGGGAAAAATTATCCGCAGAAAAGTTGTTCAATTCAAATGGAGACATCATATGTGACTTGACTTGATCTTGAACATGCATATAAAGGTTATTTGTAGGTCAACTTATGATTCAGAAAGGGTAGTAAGTTTTACATTGAAATACATACTAGAAAGATAAAATGAGCTCAAAATTTTTGAATACTCCCAACCAGATTGAGCCACCATACTAAAACACCGTGTCAGAGATAAATATTGAAAAATGAAAATCAACAAGTAGGTACTACTGACAGACTCAGTGCAGAATCGAGATAATAACATTAATTCGAATGTTTACAGCACAGCAATCAGTATGGGAATTGTTTTCAATATTATTACGTTTGCAATAACGATTGATTGTAATGGGTGATTTGAAATGTCAGCTGAAGCTATAATAAATACATGAGGTAATCAAATATAGATATGTTTCGTTCAAATAGAATGTCTTTCAGTTGAACTAGCATCAGTCCTTACTGATCTTTCCGTATATTTTTATCATTGGTAATAATAATAAAATACCAATTCGGTGTTTGGGGAAACACATCTTTTTTTTTATTTATTTCATTTTAAACTGCGCCAGATTAAATTAATAAAAATTATTTGAACAAATACGGGACAACTGAACAAATACGGGAATGATTTGTGTAATGGATTTATTGTATGAAGTATTGGCAATGTACTCACCACAATGTTGTCGATACCTCGGGAAGGAGAACCTTTCAGAACAAGTCACTTTTCTCAGCCGTATATCTCGAGAGCTATTGATCCTCTGTTAATTTTGTACAGGACCTTTTAAATGCAGAATTAGCTAAGGAATAAATTTAATAAATGACCTCTGTTAATGTAAAACCAATAAATTACGAGAGATTTGAAAAAAACCGATTTTCACGACCCTTGACCTTCAATAATATTTTTTGCAAGCACGATTTCGTTCTGGACTTTGTTTTCATAGTGCCAAAATGAAGAGAATTCCGTTGGCAAATCTCCACTTCAATTTTTTAAAAGGGAAGCTCATTTTTTTGAACTATTTCACTAGGCTAATTTGAGTGTTTGGCGAAGGTAAATAATTGCAGTTATAAAAAATGAGAAACTGGGTGGGGCATTCTAGTTTAAGGTGGGCCTCGATCCACTATCCTACTACCTACCGGCCCCTGTCGATTTCACACGACTCGTGTTTTAGTTGAAAGACAATACTCGTTTAATATAATTTAATATGAAAACTAATAATGTGACGTTGAACACACGATTATTTGTTATTCGCGTGCATACAAATACGATATAATAAGAGTCGCGTCGCGACGCACGCCATCGGATACAAACGTATGTATAGGTATAGGTAGGTAGTTTTATTCGAAATTCAACAAGTGAAGTGCAGCTAATGACTCTACTTTATTTTAATTTCATGATTACGAACTGGTATTCGTTTTGAATGTCTTCTTGTCTTGTCACGATCATTTGTTTATATTTTATCGTCAATTATTTGAATCGACACTCAATTTTCACGAATTCTACTACTACTACATTTGTTGGTTTATTATTAAATTTTATGAGTACAGGCTGGGCTGCAACGGAAATAATATGCCAAACATAGCTTTCAGGTAATCATCGGTCATGGGAAGACCGATGAAAGTGGAAGGAAACACATCTTTGAAAGGTATTTAAGATTTTAAAGCAGCATTGACCTTTGTATATGAATATGTATTTCAATCTTAATTTTCCCATCTTTTCTGAATCTGGTCAAAAATGGCAGTTCTCATTTGACATACACAAGTTGACCTTCAAACTTGAAGGTGAAATTCCATATCCGAAAGAGAAATGATGTATTTATTGATGGGGAAATTCGCTAAGTAAATGCAGTTCCTGCATAAAGAATATTTTTCATATTTCTAGCTCTCACAAACGTATAATTGGTAATTTAATAAACAGTCCTTACAAAGCCGGAACTAAACTATTATTACAATGAAGATTAGTAGTTTGAGATTTGATTTCAGAATGAGAAACTCACCAAAAACAAATTCAATTTTATAATTTAGGACTGTCCTTAAACTTTCTAAGTAAAGTTGTTCTGAGTTTCGCACTTCTAGAAATTAATTATTATGCGTGGGAAATTAATAAATGTGAACATCGTGTGTAACATGGTGTGTAACTGACTAGCTAATGATGTTTTGTGACATTTTTTATTCAATTGGCAAAAATCCTAATAATTACTTTAGAGAGTACTTTACTTACTCTCATAATTATTTTTCTACCTGACTGACAAAAAAAAAAAATTGGCAATCAATGTAGGCCAATGATGATAAATTAAGATTAACAAAATATAAGAAACGACACAATTTTAATGTGAAGGACTTTTTTTTATTTACGAATTTACCTATAAATAACAATTTATTATTTATTTATTTATTGTTTACAAGTTTATGACACAAATGTCGAATCAGAAATTCATTTTGGTCAAGGACGAACGACAGCACAGCACAACACGGTGCGTGTAAAGTAAACTCATGTCTTGTATGTTGTACGTACACATACCAATAGGTACAGTCGGCAGACTGATATTTAAAATTACGTAAAAATACTTTTTAAATTAAACGATTTTATTGTAGAATCGGTGGTGTTCTAAAAGACTAGACTCGAATAAAATCGTACAGCGAAAAGATTAGTTTAAAATTAGTTTTTTGGAAATCATAGCTAATGCAACGTTCAACTGTCTTCTTTATCCATAATATTTACAGACTGATCGACAATATCATTTATACGCGACTTAGGAGAGGAGAGCTATGTGTTTAGCAGTCTACGTATGTTAGTATGTTCATATGTTCCCGTGTAGATCTGTTCTAAGCTTCTATCATATTTTGACATATGAGGTGTCATAATCTTCTTAGTGTTCCGTGTGTTGTAGGCTATGTGACGTCATATTAAATAAAACTTTGCGAATGGTTATTTTAAATCTGCTGACTGTACTATTCGATGATATTGACAGGTGTCATTTAGTGTCGATATAAAAACAAAACAATACCAACAAGATGCGATACATCATAAAATAATGTATCACATTGAGCTTTGTTTTTGCCTAACATTTATATCACTTTTCGAGTGACACTTTCACAACTAGTTCCGTATTTATAATTAGAAAATTCTACATGTTGCGGTTCAATTACGCACCACACATTGATATACAGCAGATGGACAGTTTTTTTCTGAATCAAGGTGTCCAAAGCTTTCAATCAAAACGATTTTCTGACGTTTCCTTAGCCTGACCTTCTGTTTTCTATCACTAACAATTAATCCATTGTTTCTACCAAATGGTCCTTTTTGAAGTTTGTATAATAGCATGAGTTTATATCAAATATAGCAAAAAATATCTTTGTGGGAATGAATGTATTCATGAAACTGAATAAGTTGCTCCAAGAGCCAAAATTCAAGGTAGAAATTTTATTTCATCAACCTTATTTAGAGTTGTATTATCAAATGTTCTTAATTAGGTTGTTTAACAAAATTTCTGAATTTCCCTAACATCCCCCTTTTTTCACAGGTTACTCTGACGATACACTGATCTCTGACTTTTGCTGATTTTCCAGACACTAGAAAAGTTTCCAAACAGTATTTTCCTCAATAAATATCAATGATGTACGCCAATTTCGACGTTATCGAAATTAGAGAAAAGGATCTAGTCAAGGAAATATGTACCGCAGTTTTCATAAGAGAAAGAATGATTCCAATTTAGTGAGATCAAGGGAGTCCGAGGATTGGCAAAAAAAGTATAGATAGGCTGACTTACCTGGTCTCGTTCTGCCACCACTGATAAAAAAATACTTACCATATATTTTGGAACCTTATGGCCAGTAACATTAAACACTTAAAATTTTGAGAAGAAAACATAGTATTGATAGTTACCCGGTAGCGTACGCCATCCAGTATAATCATTCTTGAATGGAAGTGTGCCTATATTTCCATAAATTTGTAATCGAGAATGAATTTAATATTCATATAATTCTAAAACAGTTTGGTTTTGCATATTTAAAGCAGCATCACTTGATTATCGAATCCGGTTTTAATAACAACACCAATCTGCAATTTACGTAAACCTTTTGATAATTCATTATTTATCGATTCATACCTTATCATTTATTCATTTTGCATGTCATAATATATAACACCAGTTTCATTCAACTCTTCATCTTCACGTCTATGTACAGACTACTAGAGTCATGTGTGATCTCCATGCCTCATATTACTCGTGTTCGATGGCCATATTTCGATTTTTATTAAAAATATAGGTTGTATAATAACAAATAAACGTCATTTACAAGGTATAAATTCAATCAATTTCATTAAGACTGCAGTTGCGATATTAAATGTCTCCAAGGTCGTTTTTTCCGAATCTGGTAACAGAGCGTAGTTGCTAATCGTTCAATTCAATTTAATGCTATGTTGATTACATAAGTGAAGTCAAATAAAGAGACTTTTTTGTCAATTTTTTGCAAGTGAAATAATTCAAGAAAAAATAGTAGTGTTTTCTTATTGGGAATAGAACAATAATTTATTGAAAGCTACCAATATGACGAGAGAGTTCGGCATTGAGAAGTTGAAGGTCCAGAAAACTTTCATACTTGGGTGTTTGCAATTTAAAATGTGATTAATTGAAAAGGGTACAGATTACTGATACCAAAAATTACAATTTTAGTATTTTAATCCAGTTAGTAGGGGTTTTGTCTTGACAAACATTGGGCTAGTAATGATTTTGAAAGTGTAGTGACCCTAATAAATAAAAACCAGTTTTCAAACTTCATAGAAATGTTCCTTGTGTGGATTACTTGTCTTCCATCGGTCGCCTCCAAATGTGACGGATAGGCGAAAGGCTCCCAGATATGGACAGTTAGATAATCTGTTCATAGGCAATAATTCAAACCTAAAATTTCCAAATATGATCTCTGTTTGGCAGTCTGCAAAAAAACTGTTTTGAATATGTCTATAGGAAAAACAAAATAAAAAATAATCTCTACAACAAATTTTCGTTATTTTCATAAATTTATTTATCTATTTATTATTTACATAAAATTTTCTTCTATAATTTGTTCAAAAATAAAACATTTTCTTATCAAATAAATGAAAAAAAAAAAGAAACTATTTTGTTTTTATAATCGGGATAACGAAAAGAAAAAAGTTGGCATGAAAAAATTACAAAAATTTTGTGCTAAATTTAACGAAAAAATTTATCAAAAAGCTGCCGTTCAATAAAATTTCTTACGAAAACAAGTTTATTAAACTAAGGACTCTCACATGGAGCCCAAACTAACTCCAAATGGATTTGTTCACACTTTTGATATTTATCCATTTGTTAATTTAAATTAATCATTCTAATTAAAAACTGTTTAAAACTAAAATCATGAAATCTACAGGGTCATCCACTAAAAATCAAATCAATAAAATCATAGTAAAAATAATTAAACATGTTTAAATACCATGGAGATAAACTGCTTTGACGTACAAACAAATTGTTTCCAAACACAGATAGCAGTCGATGGACCAACCTAACTAACTATCTAACACGTACAGACCTCAAGTATAAATAAACACACATGTTAAAAGCTTGCAATATCACACAACAATATTATAGTTGAGTGAAATCAAATGAAGTTCCCAAAAAATACGTTTGCGGTAATGCCAATATGGCCGCTGGGCCCTTTGCACGTCAATACATCAGATAGAATATACATGTATTGACAAGCAAAGGAGCATCGATATCCCTCACAAGGTCGGAGCCATTCTGTGGACTGGGTGATCACATCTATTGAGAGGAGATCACAAAGGAGGAATATAATAAAAGAGCCTCACTCTGGAGGAACCTTTCAGGTCTCAGGCACACCAGAATCTTCTCGGGAACTTTAACCGCAAATGATACAAAACCTGCATTGTCCTAAGTGAAAATTAATTGCGGTTTTGTAGACTCCGGAGACACCTTAGGAAGCTGGGGATTGCCAACAAATTTCTTTATTAATTAACAGAAAAATTAATGAAAAAAAAAAGCGGTATCTTTTTTGGTGGACCATCCTAAATAACAGATTCTATATACCGTATGCTTCGTATTAAATTACAGGACTATGTGAACGAATCCATTAGTTATTAGTTCAATAAATTAAATGAGTGAAGTGTGAACAGAACTCACACATTGAAGGTTCTACATGTTTATTCAAGTGAAAGTGGGCAAGTTTTGTTTATAAATAAAATTCATTTAAATAATTGATTCTTACACACAATATGTACACATAGGTGCTGTTCAAATGATGCGCTTTCTATGTAACACCTTGTATATATACATACATACATATAATATATATATATATATATATATATATAATATTATTTTATATTACGATAGCCCGTTTTTACACATGAGTCTTCAATCGCAATAAAAATATTTGATATAACTAAAGTTACATTACTGTGTACACCATGAAATTAACTAGAAATTTTTCAATCGCATGTTTGTTAACAACTTATAACTCTCACCTTGTTTACTATTTCTTTCTTTATCAACCACTTCAATCACATGATCAGAGTATACCAATCAGAAGGAAGTAGGATATCAACACATGCGTACTGCACACTACACTACGTCTTACATCTGAAGTTACATAATAAGATTTCATCAAAAAAATCGTCATCAAACTAAAAACATACATAAAAAATAGTATTGCGCTTGATCACCAAATCATTCGCATGAATACTTACATCTAGAGTTATATGTCTAAAGAAACGGGCTAACATAGTAACAAATAAATTAACACATGGATATTACGTACGTGAAATAATTATTGGCAGTGGACAAAAAACAACACTGTTTTATAATTTACATTCAAATAATCATCTAGAAAACAGAAATCTGATAATAAGCGAGCTCCAGATCAAGAAATGTACATGCATCCGCGCTTCGGGATATCCACAACGTTCCTGACTTGGTGTGGCTATTGATTTACCCTGAAAAGTTCAGATGACTTGTTCAACGCGATATGTTTCATCAGTTTCGTAAGCTCTCGCAAGACAGTTGTTATGATAAATCCCAAACTAAAATAAAACACTGCCATAATAATTTCTTCCCTAACTTCTCGTGATTTCCCAGAATGTAAACAGATATACACTTGGCATTTTTTCTTCTAACAACCAAGCTTACTGAAATTTGCATTACTATTGCCAAGGAGATTTGTACTATAAAAAGAGGCCACTCAAGGAAAATCTACTCTGGACATATCCTTGAATCTGAAGCAAGCCGTATTATAAATCAAGGACAACAAACAGAATACAACTTAAATTAAATAATTTAAATAAATAAATACAATTTCACTATGGTTTTTTATTAAAATAAAATTCATGTACATCTTCAATAGCTTGTTGCCATTTCAGGGCGGTCACTTCAGGATCTTCTAGTACGTATGTTCTATTTGGCTGCAAAAATAAACAAACGATAATTAATAAATTTGATAAATTCGTCCCCTTCATTCTATTTTAGCGGAAAAACATGCTAAAGGTCTTCACAAAAGATAAAATTGAACGATTTACAGTATTTTTAAATGGAAAAAGTTTTATTACCGTAACGACATCAAACTTTTTAAAATGCCTCACTTCAACTCGTAAATCTTCTGTCCAAGGTATCTGTCCTTTCAACACCATTGTTTGTGGGTCAACATAATATATATGAGGCCCTAATGTCAGTAAAAACATTCTTTTGCGCGCACGTAAACCTTTTTTCTTATCCAATAGTCCTTGCTTTAAAATTAAATTACCTTCAACTAAATCATGGTATCTGCAAAAACAGAAACGAAAAGTAAATATTTACGACAAAAATTGATCAGTCGAAAACCATCGCACACGTCCCGCTATTCGAGGTAACTCAAATCATCGCCACAACTTTTCGAAATATTATTTCAAGTATCAAAATGGATGTTTTTCCACCTCTCGCACCAGTCGTTCCACCTCTGACCGCATATCGCCGACTAAGGTTAAATGCGTCTGTTCGTAAAAGTTCGTCGATGAGTTCTGGACACTCGTCTAGCGTGATGCGTGGTCTACCGATTGAAACAAGATTACTTACATACTACCCCGCCTTTGTACTGACAATCTAGTTTCAATTTGAATCGGTGTTAAATCCGCAATACTTTTATGTTTTTCTTCTTCTCTGCCAGTTTTCGTTTGATGATTATCCAAATTCAATTCAGGCTCAACAGAACCATCATAAATAATGGTAGTCTCACTACTATCCGTACATAAACCAATCAGTCTTGCCATTTGCCGATTATTTAAACCAGGTTCAGCTTTCTCAAAACAGTCTTTTTCATCTCCTTTATTTGCATCTAAACTAATCGTCTGTAAACTATCCGTTGGTGGTCGTACACCAATCTTATCCCAATCAACATCATCGAAAAATTGATGATTTCGTATACTCGTATAGGGTGTTGAATCGGTTGCACCTAATCGTTGATCCGCTTCAATCACTAACAATCTATCAATTAAATCACTCGCCACATTTGAAAAGTTATCCGGATACTCATACTGGCGATTTAATATCTTATTGAATATTAAATGATCACTGCCCGCCAAGAAACACAAGCGACCGGTTAACATCTGGTAGATGACACAACCCAAAGCCCATATATCGCACGCATGTGTGGTCAACTTATCTGTCAACAATTCTGGACTAACATAGTTTGCAGTACCCACAAAACTGTTCCTGCGTCTTGGAGTTGTTTGTACTTGTCCATTCTGGTCTGTACTATTGACTAATGGCTCTGCTTTCAATATTTTTGTTGATCCAAAATCGGTGATTAGAATATTGAAATGCTCATCTAGTAAAATGTTTTCCGGTTTTAAATCGCGATGTATGATGCCTTTGGCTTTTAATGCTTCCAAAGCAATCACTAATTCACAGGCATAGTATTGTGTTAATTTGAGATCCAACGATCCCAATCGTTTGATTAGCTGTAGTAGATCACCATTTTTCGCATATGTCAACACAAAATACAATTTTCGATCATCATGAAAGGTACAATAAAGTTTTACAAAAAATGGATCGTTGACCAGCATATTTAACGCTTCTTTTTCGCGCAGTATGTATTGTTGTTTCTTTTCCCGAATTATATGATGTTTATCACAAACTTTAACTAGAAAGGAAATTTTACCAAATTGACGCAAATATAAAAAAAAAACAATGCAAAATTAAATTGAGCTCACACTATTATTGCAAATAATAAATAATACACCGGGTATTATAGATGTAGTATTATATATACCGAGTATAAAAATGATCGCGGTAGAATTTCTCAATCGTGCTAATTATGGTTCAATTTACACTGATTTCTAAAATGCGATTTCAGAATACAGAAGTTCCAAAAATTGGCTCTAAGTCATATGACCTGACCGTTGAAATGCAAATAATATAGTGAGTCAATTATTTATTATACTTAGAAACTACTTGGAAAGTAATTCAACTCTACTTACTTGCAAATTCCTTTTTAGTTTGCACTTCTTTGGCGAGATAAACAGTACTAAAACTTCCATCTCCCAAAGTTTTTCCAAAAATGAAGTCATTAGCTGTCTTTCTTGCAGTCGATGGTGGTTTTTCGTCAGTTGCCTGTGATGTCGTGGTGTTTTTGGTGGGTGTTGTTGCTGTCATATTGTTAATTTTATCTACTGGTAATTTTTGTTCTAGAGTTTTGTTCGTAGCACTATTGTTGGTGACAACAGTGCTGCTATTAATGCTAGTATTGCTGTTTGATTTTGTAACATTATCTGTTGTCTTTGTTGACGGCGTTTGGGACACACCAACTGCTGCACCAGTCTGCAACAAGAATTAATATTAGTACAATTAGTCCATATTAGTCCAATCTGAATCCAATGAAAAACAACAACAAATATTACACTTTAATATTTTTGAACTTTCAAGTTCAAAAAATCAGAAAAACAAAATAATATGTAATCGCGCCAACCTCTCTCAACATTTGAGGTTGTTTATTTATACTCCATCCGTAGCTTTTATACGGAAATGTAAAAAATTAGATTTGTGGGTTGAAATATAAAATACAGTCTTGTGAAAGTCATTAGCAACGGTTGTTTTCGAGGCCACAAATTCCATTTCTAAATCTGTCGATTCTATTACTATTTTCTCTATTTTTAAATGGATCACTTTATACAGTTCCCTTCTAAATAATTGATCCTATCTGCATTTGATTATCAGAAAAGTAAAAGATTTTGATAGTGCATTTAGAAAGATTAATATATTTATTAGAGACATTAAATGTATTTGATCCCAAACATAACTATCGATGACGTAAGATTTCTATCAGCATAAACAAATCAGTATATGTCCACCTTTTTTTTTTTGTAAATGTTAACAAATAATTCCAAATATTATCAATGATAAATATGGTAAATATAATCAAAAAACTATGTAATTTCAAACTATGTTTATTTGTATCTAACTATTCAACACCAACCAATGAAAAGATTGGTAACTTTTTGGATTCAGTTTTGTTGAATTTGATTGCAGACGACTGTACTCAGTACTGTGTCTATTATGATGAAATTTAAAACTGTAGATTGAATGTAAATGAACATTTGATATTGATTGCGTTCAATAATGTGGTTATTGATGATCAGATATTTAATTAATATATCCTTCTAAGACCACCACAACCTAATCAAATTGTAATTCTAAACAAGTACAAGTACAATTATTGTTATTATTTTTATTATCATTAATATCATAACATTAATAGTCATATAATTTGTATTATTGATCAGATGTATTATTGATCTGTATGACCAGACACAGATGCACTAAAGTACACAAACAGATAAATAAATTGTTGTTTTCCCCATATTTAAATATGTAATCGTTGTGTACAATTGTACATTACATTGTATCCAAACAAAAAGTTATTTGGAATTTTGATTGAATACAATTTTGAGTATTTTTCTAAGCATTATTTCTAAAAGATTATTTCTCTATTGTGTCATCTGTCTGAGAAAAAGAAACTATTTATTTATTTATACATTTATTTGTAGAGCGAGAAAGAGACAGCCATATACAAATATTATTATTGTTTCTAAGAATCAGAAGTAATATATACGTATGTCTGTCTCTATTTCTATTTACAAGTTGGCATACCTCTAGATTGGGTGGAAGCAAGTCTCGTCATACTGACCGGAAATTGTTATTTTTGGAGTGTGCTAACACATTTTACTATTCGAGCAGTGGTAACAAACGATAGTATATTCATTTAAGACGATAGTATAACTATTTAATCTGTGATCAGAGTCAAATCAGTTTCCTTGCCATTTGAATGTGTCACTTAGGCCCCGTACTAACCAGCTATTATATTGTGTTGTAAGGTTTAGTTTACACGTATATTTACAAAACATGAAATTTGGAAAAGTGTACCCCATTTATGAAGCTGATAGTAAACTACAATATGTAATCATATTACTGACCTCTATATGTAAACATGGACTGTGGTTCCTTATGCAATAAATGTCCTTACTGCAATGCGGATCCTGAGGTAAAATACTTAAAGTGGAACTCTATTCTGTCATGTTCAACAACGAACACATGGCTAGAAGAACCGAAAAAGGCCTGATAGAGGATATAAGAGGTTGAGTGAATGGATTACTTTGGGGACGGTAAACAAATCTAGAAAGGCCTACTTGCCAGGCTTCGACCTCCCCGTAACAATCTCGAGATACACCAAAACTTTTTGTTTGCTACTACCCTCCAACTAGCCTACGCCTTCCCCTTTGTATTATTGAGTGTGCATCAAATTGTTCCAATGTTAAACTGTAGAAAAGAATCAATATATATATATATGGAGGTGAGTTGTAAGTATATTATTTTGTCGTAGTGAGTTGGTTGTGTAGTGATAAGAGAAGAGAAATAAGAGCGCATGGCAGCATACAGCATGACTATCCACGCCATTCCGCCCCGCCGTTCATAAATAAATATTATTTTATAGTTTACAATATTATTATGTAAAAATTAAACAATAGCAAGCAAACAAGTTAGCAAATATTGTTGCATAACACTAATAATAATAGTGAGATACGAACTATTACAATGTAATATACGAACACTAACTAACACGACACTAAACTAACACGACACTAAACTAACACTAACACTAACACTTACACTGGCATATCAATGCAACCGCATTCAACATTTAATTCTATTAGTGGAGTTTTAAGGTTTTTATACCCGGTGTATATGTTGTATACCAGGGTATATTTAGTTTAGTTCCGACGTTGTAACACTTCAAAATTTTGACCGCAGAAAAAAAATGGTGTAATAGGTGTCCATAAAATGACCTAATTAGTCCATTTCTGCATGTCCGTCTGTCTGTAAACACGATAACTCAAAAACGAAAAGAGATAACGAGTTGAAATTTTGTGTGTGTGTTCTAGAGCTAAAAAGTAAGGTCAAGAGAATGAGCAAAATCGGACCATGTTTGAGCAAAATGGGCATCCGACTTCCTCCTCGATATCCTACAACTTTTATCTCTACCATTTTATCGATTGGGGCCTTCTCTAATGAGTTAATAGCGGTACCCGTTGAAAATGGGTCACCCAGTATATATATATATATATATATATATATATATATATATTTTTATATATATATATATATATATATTTATATATATATATATTTATATATATATATATTTATATATATATATACTGGGTGGTATTAATAAAAAATTTGTACAGTATGCGGTTGTCTACAAAAAGTCTTCCAAACTTTTTTGCATGAATTATTAATCGCGTATGCTATCGCGAATTAATTAACGATTTGGTAGCATTGAATATTATCTTAAGGAATGAGTATTACCAAAACGTCTGAGGATAAACATAAATTCTGAGGCAGCCTCTCGATGCTCTCAATCTGAACAGGCTACAACTTCGGAAGGTTACCGGTTTAGATCATCGGACATTATCATCTACAAAAGCATCTGGACGGAAGCATCTTTGATACGGAATGCTAAAAATAAATGATATCGTTTGTTTATTGATATTTATTTGAGGGGACAAAAAGTATCTAGATAATAAATCAGCTACCCATGAAATGTAACGTTTATTATTGTTTGCATTCAAATGATCCACAGTATTGTAATGTATAGCTGGAGCTAGTTAGAGCTATCTAGCTACCAAATCTATGTAATAATGTGAACATTTACTGGGGAATTCAATTTCAAATGTAAACAGTCACTTTTAACTCTATAGATAATATGTGAGATAAGGTTGGCTTGGGTGGATGTATCGGGTGATTCAAAATCAGGGGCTGCGCCAATTTAACGTATTTCCTCAGAATGTACAATAAATTTTATTTCGATTGGATTCAAACAGCGTTCGCTAGAATGGCTACATAAATAAACTAGCTGAAATACCCCGCGTTGCTTGGAATTTAAAACATTCTTATAGAAAGTGCACTTTTATTAGATAGAGACACATTTTTTTCGCGCCTCCCTTTCACATGTATGGACACCCCTCTTAATTATTGTTATATCGATATAAAAATTATCAAATATGAACCCGAAGAATAATCTACCACTAGCTACCATTGCAGTTACCAATTATCAGTTCCCTGATTCATTTTTGACAGTACTTCATTTTTCATTTTTGACTGTATATAGTGGCGCGTTCACACTACACTGTTTTATTATTTATGAGTAAATCACATAAAGACAAACATTAATGTTAATGTTGATATAATGGACGCCACGTGCAATATTTTGCTATCAATGATTTGTATCAATTCATGTATATTTTATTATCGTAAATTTTACATTTAGCACGAACACAAATAATAACACAGATCAAATATTTATAACGTGGACATTACACGCGCAGCTAACATTTGAAAAATTACGCAATTGGTTTGTGTATTTTTTTTTTTTTGATATTAGTATTTTTACTATCTACTAAATCTAGCAATCTTAACAAATCTACAAATTTTCGAATAATTCGATGATTCTTGATCTAAAACTATAGAATATATAAAATGAAACAAATTGTGTGTTAATGTTATAAGTGCGTGATTTTCTCGTTGGTTTTTCTACAGGTTTCAACTATTAAAATAGGAACATATTAAAATAAAATTTTTCTTTGAAACATTTAATTGCGAATTGTAATTAATTTTTGTGGAATATATTTTATGTAAGAATATATTTTGAAAATCATATAAAATTTAATAGAGACTTCAACATTGAACTTTCTGAAAAAGTACTGATGAGATCATTAAAATAAATCATCAAGTTCAAAAGTAATACAAACACGATACCGATACCGATACCGCGATATATGAAAAAGATGACGGGGCTTCAGTTTATGGAATGATTTATTTTCTTTACCTTTATGTATGTAACGTGTATATGTTAGCTGACTTAACCAGCCTTTAAATTAAAAACCTACATATACACGGATTTTAAACGTACATACACCTTTTTTTGGTCGTTTGTACGCATGTACAAAATAATAGCTGTTTAATCGATTTAGATCACCTTTCAATTCATAATCTATCAGTAAAGAAGTCTATTGAATGATTGATTATGAATAGACAGAAACAAAAAATGATCAAAATCAGTCGAAAATACTTACACAATACTACACACTCACTAACAACGGGTAAAGTGGTGTTCTTTATTTTAATTATCGAATTCAATTGATTTAAGTCAGATCAACTGCTTGTCAACGAAGATGCTTGTCGTTTTCAATAGAATAATAAATTAAGTAAACAAATTATAATAGAAGAATTGTTAATTATGAAGAACAATAATTTGATTAGACAAAGCCTAAATTATAAAGACAAATTACCTTGAAGCACACAGTGATGTCAAAAAGGGACAGCATTATTCATTTACGTTTATTGTATATTGCCTTTTGAACTCGATTATGAGGCTGTAGAAACATTAATTCAATATCAATTAGAAAATACATTAAAAAATAACAAAAAAATTGAATTCCGAGACACAAACATTGTCGTCATTCACAATGTTCCACGTACGAATGGTTTGAAGTACGAGGGGATTCCCACAGAAATAGAAATATATGTGAGCAAAGAACTTAATAACTAGAACGTAATTAGTCAGCGCAACGTCCCGGATAGATGGAGGTTTAAGGTTCGAATCCTAGAGCGCACACTTTGTTGTTTTAATCGCATTTTGTTTTAAATCGTAATATTTTTGATTTCTCTCCACTATTCATAATAAGTTTACAAAAACAATTATTAATTTCGTCACACTGTTATAAAGTAATGGAAATTTAAACAACTCAAAAAAATAGTTTTTGTTGTGGGGGGGGGGGGCGATCTGTATACAGACAGACAAGAGAAAAGCCGAAAAAAAAAACTAAAAAGAATATACTTACAACAACAACAACAAATGAATAACAATGTAGATGAAGTACTCAAAGTACGTCAAAACAAAACAATGATTATGATTAGTACACAGACGGTTACGTCGAAGCTAACTTAGCCAGCCACCAGTCAGCCAAAATTATAAAACTGATCTGAACACAAATATGTTCGAGCACATGCAAAATTTATATTTAAAAAAAAAAAAAACAATTTGTGAACGTCAGTGTTGAATGTTTGTATGTGTGGGTAAGTAGCCGTAGCCGTAGCCTACTGCCTAAGTCACAGTAATAGTGAGAGTGCAGGCAGTCAACCAACTGTCAAGTCAGTATAGACATAGTAAACAGTTAGTGCATACAAACAAACAAACATGTTTGTTACATACACAATACAGTTTGTTTGTATTCACTTGTTCATGTTGTAAATGGAATCATTCTGATCGATCTTATAAATAAAATGTGACACATATGGAGGAATGAATACCATCACTCACCTCTATATGTGTACAGCAGAGGTTACGCTCTCTAATGCTACCAAACAAAAACAAAGTTCAGTATTGACTACTCTTGAAAATGCCGTTGGTTTTAGGCATTATAAGCACATGTAAACGTCAGTTGACATCCATATTCACATGAGCGATTTCAAAATCCCCTAAAATCAAATCAAAACCACCCTAAACTGACGATTTGAAAAAATATGTCGGAATTGTGTAATAAACAAACGCTTATGCTTATGCAGTATTCGTTTTGGGAGCTTGTACAATTTGACACTCACGCTTTTGCTGTTCTACCTCGATGGATAAAGTGTCTGCGAGTGTGTTTTCTATCGTTGAACTCAACCATAAGCACGCACACAGCGTCAAGTTTAACGCTTAATATCTTAACTGTATCTTAACTATATCTTAACTGCAAGAACTATATCTTAACTGTTGTTAGTTATGTTCTTATATAGATCCTTATGACCTTTTTTATGATTTTAATTAGCGATATACCCCGCACGACTCTGCACGGATTTAATTGGATAAGGATTAATACTATATCGGTCCAAATAGCTTCCCAAATTACTTAAAAATATAATATTCTTGTCAAACTGTTTCAACATCAACACGACATTTAAACAGTCTTTTCATAAACAGTGCTGCTTCATATTATTAGTATCGCTTTCAACTGCATGTCTTCGGTATTCGATTCTGAATCAAACTGTGCCATATTACATACGGATAGTCTCGATCCATCTGTATGGAAGTCAGTGGAACATTCTGTTACAAAAAAATCCCATTATTAATAAGTAGTGTATGTATGCAGTAGTACTGATACCGTGTGTGTACTCGTAGCCGTAGTGTAACCATATTATGGGGATTTTTAAAAACCACAAACATTTACAATCAGTCATTGATAAGCATCGGACAATGGACGGACACTATTCAAAACATGTAGTCTAGGAGCCAGCCAAATCAGTCAAATCAAATTATTTCCGCAAGATTGGGATTTTTAAAAAATCATAACTTAAAAATCCATCTTCACATGACGTGTCAGTGCCGTATAAGCAAACCATTCGTGTTTTCTTCAGCAACGTTCATCCGCCCAAATCAGTTCTAGCCTTTTGGTACCCGTTCAGCATTTAAAGCAACTAATCATTCATTTTAAACAAAAAGAAACCACGTCCTTGAAAAATGTGAAATAACGTTGGGCAGAATACAGAACGATTGATCACTCATCCAGTGTGGTCAACACTTTATCCTCCTCGCGTAAGAGTGATTTCAAAAACTTCGAAAATGTAGAATGAATCTCTATAAAATTAATTCAATACCAAACCTGTTTGCCAGTTTTTTCTGTTGGCCCGTGCTAGTGTTAATCAATTCTCCTCTTACGAATGGTGGAATTAACTTGTGAAAACCATAAAGGAAGAACAAGAAATAGGTAGGATTTTAATACACCAAGTAGTTTTATCATAATACAAAATACAACTTTTGTTTAAGAACTGAAAGAATTCGGCAAAAAATTGAACGCAAAGAGAGATGTATTTCTATAAACAAATTTATAAGTTTTTTTGTGACGAGATAATTGACTGGCGCTACAAGGGAAAACAGAAAACTCTTTGGAAATTTTGTCTTTAGTTCACTTCAAGGGATATTTTGACAATTTACCAATGTTCGGGAAAATAACGTAGTTGGTTTGTCTGATAGCTCTTGAACTATTAATGTATATGCAATGAGATTTAGTATTCATGACACTGATTTCCATTCATACATCTGGTGTCTATGAAAGTTCAATTCACACTTATAAGCTGAGTTCTTACGATGCAATTCACAGGCAGGTTAGATATTATAATTACCTTTGAATGATTGCCAATAGTTTTTAAAAGGATAACGTCAATTTATCTCTCAATGTAACGTTGATACTCCTTTTAACTGGCAATGTGTTCATCGGAAATGCGTAAAATGCGGTCAAATTAAGATGTTATCCAAATCTAGTGTGATTCATAATCGCTGGACAGATGTATGCCAATAAAATAGCTCCGCCAAAAAACCACATATGCTTTCAATTATCCATAAAAATACAGCATAAAACGCATTTTGATGCTGCAAAGATTTTTTTTTTGGCTCTGAATTCCTCAACAATATTTCCGATGCCGAAGTCAATAAAATGATCTGGTATCCCATTCATTCTGCCACGTTTGATAAGTTCGATATTCTAGTTTTAAAGGTGGTTTTGTTCTCAAGATACTAGACGCCAATGTTAAATTGTATAACGCCGTATAACTTTTCAACATAATAGTTTTCTATAATAGCTAGTCTTCTGGACGATGTGCCAATCAAAAAAAGCATAACGAAAAGAAGACTGACATACTTAAGTTTACAAGCGCGACCAAATGAAATTGAATATATTTTAAATCACCATCTCGTATGAAGATGATTTAAAAACTATTTTGGAATAGTATCATTAAAAAGATTTGCCAACAAATCCAAAAATTAAAAATGGACCTAAACTGGAACGATAGTGTTGATTCTTTTATTGATAGAGTGAAAGTTCTACAAGTGTGAATCCAGCTTAAATATAATATTTTTTATCATCTGTATAATATGGAAATTCCATAAATATTTGTTTGTCTAATAATTACTGGATTTTTTGTTTTTTTATAAAACCAAATGCATGGTGCTATTTCTGTATTTGCGTCATCAAGAAAAACAACATTTAGTCTAATTATATTTGTTGTGGCTCACAACTTCCTAAAAAAATTTCCTGAAGTGAAACTCGATGATAAATCATATAGTTCCAGGAATTCTTATATTTGATAAAATCAATATACGACATGTAGGATTCCGATTTTATATAAACAAATATATACCTTTAAAGAAGTGGGAGCTGGCTTTCATGTATTGAAATATAAAATAAAATCGTTACACAGGAGCTACGTCAAATTAGCGAATTTACTCAGAATAAAAACTTTTGTCTGACCAAAATGAAATGTCGTATCTGATTTTGGTATTTGCAAGGCCAATTTTTACGAAATTCTGTCATCGGTACAAAATCAATAACTGCATTTCCTTAGGAGGAAGTTCGCTAAAATGAGTATTGTAGCTGTTTCAACAGGTTTCCCGCCACGTAAAAATAATAACAAATATTCTAAAAATGAAATGAATACAACGCTTTGCAATCAATATAATATGCAAGCCAGCTAACCCCCCCCCACGCCCTCCACCAAGCTGCAACTAAAGACGTATTAAATGAAGTGCATACGTCCGTAGCCGTACCAACGTCAGAGAACATACATATAGTGTTGTTAGCGGTGCGGTGTATCTAATTAACAACAAACATAATGCAAATAAATTCCCGCTAAATTTATGTAAATATCTGAAATAATACCATTTTATCAACATAACACACAAACAATATGATTATTATTACAAACTGCTGTTTGTATTCTATTGTTTATTACCTCCATATATAGATACATACGTAGAACATAGAGGAGGTGTTGTTTATCGATGCTGAAAATCGATATTCAAATTTTACCAACATCAAAACATACAACTTTGGACCTGGTGAGTCAATGGGCGTATTCGTTATGGGCATCCCGGTGCAATCCCACCCCAGCAACTTATGGGGGAAACCCGTCAGTTGGCTACAGTGTACACATGACAGAGAAATAAACAAACGCTTATACAGTATTCGTTTTGAGAGTGAGTACGATTTGGCGCTCACGCTTTTGATGCCTTACCTCGATAGATAAAACGTCTGTGAGCGTGGTGTCTATCGCTTCAACTCATACAAAATTATTCCCGACAAAAATATAAATAATTTTTGTAGTAAGCTTTTTTATCGTAAACGAAATAAATTATGATCAATTTAAGCGCCATCAATTGAAATAGCATGCATGTGTGTATATATTTTACACCAATGCTGAACTCAATGGAAATGTTTAAACCATTTGTTACAACTCTGTATGTAGCGGTCGTGTGAGTGTTTCACACCAGATTCTTGTTGAATTGGTATTGTACTGTATACACTAGTGCACGCGTTCAATACTGAATGTTGATTGGTGTCGTTGCCTTGACAATCAGTTCTATGCAAGGTAATACAAAGACCATTCATTTGATGATCGTCTGTTTGTCTGTCGGTCATGTCATGTCATGTCATGTCATTATTACTTTAAATTTGCTTGATAACAACTATATCAAATACAAATATCATATTCAGTTTTGTAATACCTATCTATACTAACTACAGTGCAACGATTAAGATTAATCCTCTGTAATAACCGACGACAAGTGCATCCATAGAGATCCTACAGCCCTACCAAGATTATATTCGGCGAACTTTGGCTGACGAGCAACCAACCTCTGATGGATCAAATGAAGTTCGATTCTAACAATGGATGTATCGACTCAAGTTTTCACAAACAATTCAATATGAAATAACTTTTATTCGGATTCCAAAAAAGCATCATAAATAAATACTCAGAGATGCATCGTTTAAAATGAGTGCACCCTGTGTATATAAACACTTGTTTCTCACCCACTCTCAATGGTATGATGATAAGACTTAGAAGTAGATAGATAGATCTACAAAAGAATGATATCTAAAAAATAAGCATAACATCTTTATTTGTGCAGACTTAAGGACTTTGTGTACCACCAATAACACAAAGGACATATTCTTATCATATTGTTAAGGATAATAATAGTCATTATTTTTCATACGATACAGCTTTATGTTTCCAGACTATTAAAAAAGCTTTTGTTAGTACGGTATCGTATCGTTAGTGTACACACATCTGCACCCACTCAAACATCTACCATCGTACCGCACATACATAATATATTAATTAAATCAAGTCTCAATCTCAGTCTCAGGTAAGCACCTATACTATGCCTACTGCCTACTAACAGTTACGTAGGTAGGTGTCTCATATTATATCATTTTCATCATTTTTATATTAATTTTCCTAAAGCGTTTTTCTATTTTCATCATTTCTTTTCTTTTTAATATTCTTGTGTTGTTTTATAGGTCAACATTCTTTTGAGAAAAAAGAACAATGTATTAACATTGCATTCAATTGAAATGAAATACAGTGAAAGTCATTTTCTAGAAAACGTTTAAAAGACCAATTGATGGTTCCGTCTAACCTGAAACCCGACACTCAGAATAAAACAGTATTTGAACTATGTAATCTACAAACAATATAAATGATTGTAGTAGCATGGCCGTGTGTTAGGTCAAGTTTAAGTGTGGGCGTCTACCGTACAGGAGGATGTTTTACAGGAAGAATTCAAGATCATTTTTAAGCCTCTTCCAAAATCCTCTTCGTTTTTCGAAAATCTTAAGGTGATGTAACAGTGAGTCAAAGTTTCAGTTTTTTTAAAGTCAGAGACATGAAAATTGCTGTTTCAGCTATATAACATAAATTACGTATTTTCAAGTTTTAAGTAAATGGACCCTCCAGGGGTTGAAACACGGGGTGATTAAAATATAAATTAGCATAAATTATAAATTAACAAATATACGTATAACAGCGTTTTAAGAAAATCAGTACTTGACAGAAAGAAATATTATGTCACATTTAAAACTAAAGGAATTATGTGCATAATAAAAGTTTTGATTCCATTTCCTGTCTTGCATAGACAGGCGACAGTACTTATCAAGACATCAATGAATAAATGTATTATAACAATGGAACAGAACTAACAAACTGTCTGCCACAACATAACAGAAATAACAATTGTTTGACTTGCAACAAGTAAAGTAGAATCAACAAATTGATTGAAGTTTTCTCAAATCGAATATATCCTTTGTATTCTTTGTAGCAAGTTCAAAAAGAAGTCAAGAAGGAAATGAATGAAAACGAATGCATTTACATTATTTCCAACAAAATAATAAATATCTTACATCTAAATGTTATTATTATCTGTTTAAAACAGAACACATTTATTAAAAAGTTTCATTCACAAACACTTTTTACAACAGTCAGTTCAGTTTGGTTTGGTTTGGTTTCGATAAAAAGAACTGTTTTTATATGTTCGAAACAACCAACAACATTCATTGAGTTTGTTTCTAGGCACGTATTTATTTACAAAATAATATAAATACTATATCATACCATACCATATGATACTTTAAGAATAAGACTTCGAATCGAGAGCGGAAATTGAATCTTAAAACAATACCAAAACAAAGTAATGCATGGGGATGGTATTTTATATTCAATGTAAGACAATTTCCATCAATTTATAAAAACATTCTACATTTTATAAACGATCAAGTGGACTGTTACACCAATGGTTCGGTAATGTTTAGTGGTTCAAAATCTGGTGGTATTCAAAAAGCAATTTATGGTGTCTTAAACAAAAAATTGAGACTATACGACACGTTCTTCAATAGCTTCTCGTTTTCACTTCGAACGGAAGAGTGTAAGCAATATGCTGCCATTTGGATGGATTCTGTCTTTTGAATGTATACCACGGTATATGGGAAAATTTGTGGAATTGGAACTGGTCTGTTCCGGGATTGAGATAAACCAAAAATCTTAACCAAAACGAAAAACAGCTGCATCATCTAATCCTGTATACAAGGTATCTCCAAGCGTTGAAAACACCCTCGAAAAACATAACCAATGTAATGCCCATAAGATAGCTTTGTCTAGATAGCTCTAGTAGTTAATAGATGAACTCTAGTCGCATATAGTTTGACATATAAATATCAGGATCGAAATTGTAAGTGTGTTCAAACAATTGATTCAGTGAGTTGTTACATTTTCATTTGTCTCTCATTCAATTCAACTTTATTTTGTAGAATGAAACGGAATCCTAAACAAATGTAAATTCATTTATTCTCGCACACATTTCATATTTTCATTACATATTTTTCACATTTTCTTTCGTACACCACAATTTCATATTTATTTTAAAAAACTATTCAAAAAAGAAGAAAAGAAAATTATTCCCAAAATTAATTTTCCTTTCTTTTAGCAATAATAATAAATGCTTTTAGTATAATTTAATTTTTTACCTCTATATACAGACTAGAACCAAGGTATTTTTGTGTACACTAGAGTTTTCATGTCTGATTTCTCTAGGTAGATATTAAATTTTCACTGAATTTTTACTTTTTGGAGTAATCCAAAGCGAATTTCACTTTTGGGTATTGATTTTTGTCAGGATATCTGAGAAAACGATATTTAAAACAATGAAAAATTTGTTTTTCTGCTGAAATTGATGAAATAGTGTACCACTCAGCTCCCTAAATCTATCCAAATTGTACCATTTATGTGCATTGAACTTCCCGGAGCTGTATCTCGAAAACAAAATTTGCATCAAGACTCTCATGTTTATATGAAATTCTTTTCATGTTTTGTCTATAGAAATCCATCCGTAAATAATCTGATCTGAAGTAAATATCCCAACATTATTTTGTTACTCAGTGGAATACATTTAAATTGAGTTGCTTACGAGGTGAGCTATAACATAAGTACTAACATCACTTGTATTATCGATTCCAAATCTGGCGTTCCTTAATTTGTGTCGAACCCATTCAGTTTTTGAGAACAGAGAAATCGTCAAAGAATGGGTGACCCAAGTGTGTTCTCCTTGCAAAAGCTGAACAGTGGCAAACAAGATGGGTCATCGTTTCCTCTTCCTTATTGTGACAACTCCTGCAACTTCTCAAGCGTTCAACATTAGCCTCCAAGCATGTTGGAGGCTAACCTCCATGACTTGTAATTGCTGCTACTGTATTGCTTATGGAGGGCCTTTGATGGGAGATAATATCTTCGGAACGCCTTCGATTTTACTCTGACCATATCAGTCTTATAGTACAAGTTTGTTCCGCTCTTCAGTTTATATTGGCTTTACTTACAGGAGAGGGGTTTCATTCAGAAGTAGCTTGTAGATCGCAAAGGGTACACCTGGATGTTTAAAGATGTTTGTGTCCGATACCTTTGTGCCACTTCTAGGGAGTTCGTCGGCTTGGCAATTTCTGGAATGCCCCTATGGCCCGGCACCCATATTAGGTTTACATTGACATTTGCCGATAGCTCATTTGAGAATATCTTTTAGAATAAAAATTGTTTTTACAACGAGCAATTTTTATTCGACTTTTTCTAAAACAAAATGAATTTGTCACAAATATATGAAAAAGTGATGCTACTTTCGAAGTCGATAGTACTTTGTATGTATGTGTATGCATAACTTACTCGTACCTGGACGCCAGCCTCAGGATAACAACTTACCTACCACCAACCACTGGTTAAAACATCCAGAAAGTTTTCAAACACAAACACACAGATAGGAGGAAAATAAGGTGTAATGGTTGATTGCATCAACAACAACTGACAAATGTCTGAATTAGTTTGTTGCAATGATTTCGTTTGCTTCACAAACTTTATGGTTATTTGCATAAATCCGCAGGCTAGCAAATAAATACTGACTCGTACATGTAAGTCCTTAGATTGATGCAAAAAAATATACTGAACGTGACGCTAAAATGCAACATCAGTGCAGGCAGAACAAAGCTGGTATTATATTGAGTGTACTTTCATTTTAACGAACGTAGTACTTATAGTCCGTCCATTCACGATCATTATAATACGTTTAGTGAACAATATGTTCAGTTTATTAATATTTATTTATATGCACAAATAAACATTATTATTAACTGTTCCAAAATTAGAGTAATTCTTTCATAAACTGGATAGATTTTGCCACAACTTCAGCCCAAAAATAATTCACACATTGATAAAAAAACTTCGAATGTATACCGAATACTTAATCAGTTAACTCAGTTAGTTGTTATTTCCAGTTTTATGTAAATTGCTATTATTATAATTGATTATGTGCGAACACGTATTTCGACACGTTCTTTCTTTCATTTACAAATAATCGAAAACTAATAAGATTTTCAGGTTTCCTTTCTCATTTAATATTTACTTCACACACTTGCAAAGAAGCAACCAACCAACATTGGAGCACAACAATACAATAAATGTAATTATTCTCTTTATAAATCACTTCAAATCGTGTACATTCCCATTCATAAAAATTGAACCCCTTGAAACGTTGTAAGTGTTACTGTATATAATATTATTCATATATTTAGTAATATATACGAGCTTAGAGTGTGTGACTTACTGATTCAATTTTTATGAACGGGAGTGTACATCTATCCAATTAACATTGTAATTAACTATTATTGAATATATATATATATATATATATATATATATATATATATATATATATATATATATATATATATATATATATATAGAAGAGCTACTTTTCGAACCAATACAGAGAGCTAAAACAAATTTGAATTGTTATCAAATTCTCTTTTGTTCAGTTCAATATATATATATATATATATATATATATAACTTAATGCAATATTACTTCCGTAATTACTAATTCAATCCTGTAGGGTTAAACAATGCTTCTGCAATGTATAAGATCAAATAGAAAGTATCTCATATACAGTGTGTTCATTTGAAAAGTTTCCAGCTAAAAATTTATTTTAGAAAGAAATGTTTCAAACAAAAGTTTCACAGTTTAAAGTAGGGACTATAATGATGCAATGATTATATTTTTGTTCCACGCATCCCAAACGGTGTACGATAGGGAACATCTATAAATGCAAACACTGTTTATCTAATCAAAATAGACAACTTTTGTTTTAAAACTTTTTTTCATACATCATCTAGGTTAGGTTTTAAATATGACGTAAATTTTGTATTTACGTCAGATATATTGGATGCATGAAAAAAAGTTTTAGTCAAAAGTTATTTGTACCACGCGGCCATGGATGCATGGAACAAAAATATAATTATTGCATTATGGTTCTCGTTGAAACTGAGCATTTTTGTATAAAATATTTTTATAATTTTCTAAAAAACATGGAAAACTTTCTAATGGGGACACTCTGTATATGTTAATATTATCTAGCTTTAAATATTTATGTAAATTATACAAAATTAAATAGGAAGTCGAATGTTATGTGGAATGTGGATCATCTTCTTTTCGTAACAAAATTGAATATTTTTATTAAATATTGCAATTCCTATTCTTTATATCCAATATAGATTTTCATTAAGTATTTTCCTTTTTCTGTAGACCTTCTTCAATCCACATGTAAAAATGAATTTTCTAGCATATAGAGGAAAATTTTGATTTTATTAAAGAAAATTAATTTGTTTCAACTGACTACCTGGCGTAGTTGAACTCATAATTTTATTTTTTACAGTGTAAATATGAACACTCAATACAATCAACTTCGCATTCTTGCTACACACTTTCGATATGGTGGAAATCTATTTGATACGGAAGGTACCGAGTATATTTAGAATACTCTCAAAAACCGATTGAACATTTGAAGATGATTTTCGAGTGTTAAAGTTACAAGTAGTAAGTGCAAATTTTGAAATTCACTTCATTTAAACTTTCTATCCTGCCACACCTCAAACTCTATGTATAAGAAGATGCTCTACATAGTGTGACTGACGACAATCAACTATAAATGTACGTATTATTATTAATATGCACATCGAAATTTCTATTTCGAAAACTTTCCAAGCATATAACTTGTTTGGCGGTGTGAAAAGTTTACATATAAATATTTTAAGTTGGTTTTTTCTTTTCCTAACATTTACTTCAATCATACCATCAAATATATCCTTTTGTATCGCGAATTCCCTTACAGTGAATTATTTGTCCAAGTATTTTTAACAGAAACAACTTCGGTATGGAATTAAAAATAAAAACTATATTTTGTATTTTTTAATTTTTCAAATTTTATTTCTAATTTATAAATTGAGAATGCAACACTGTGAACTTTACAGCGGGAAAATAGTGAAAGATAACGGAATGAAAATTGTATCAAGAATAGAAAATATAACCTGGAAATAGCAGGTTTCAAAATAAAAAGGTTCATCAAAATGGAATAATATCTAGCTGAAATATATTAAAAACTGATTTTTGTACTGGACGATGTCTTCAAGTTGTAAGAAAATACCTTTTTCTCTATCAAACTCAAATGATATCTGATTTTAATAAATATGACATGACGTAACTAAAACATACTTTGATCATCTTTTTCAAATTTTATTGTTAGGTACAATTACACCACTGACCTCCATATAACTGGACAGATTATCTCATGTGATGCCATTAATCAGAATTGAAGCACTTTTCAACTAGCTCAGGTACTAAATTATGTCCCAGTGCGCGTTTATGTGTAATAAGTATGTGTGCTGTCATATGTATTTCCACGTCACACATATGATTTTTAGTGCTTTAGCTAGTTGACGTGGCACTGTCTACCCATCATCCCAATTTTGTTCTATACGTCACGTTTAGACTCATATCAGTCGTATAAAGGTCATGTTTGATATCTATATTAGATAGGTAAATTTTGTCAAGATGAATAATGATTGTGGACTTGATATACAATGAGAATGTTTTTTATAAAATTGATAAGGTAAAACAGATAGATAGTAGTGAGTGAGTGGTAAATGATTTATCTAACATTCGCAGGATAAGATACGATGCTTCCTGATCATGTGATGGTTCTTTATAATATGATTGTAATTAACAAATTTCAAGTCTCTTTCAAGTTTAAACTTAGTTTATAATATAATACAACAGTTTTCATTTCAGACTGTAATTAACAAATAATACTTGATTCGTTCTAGAAATATGGAAGCGAAACAACCCGCGGCAGCGTTCTGTGTGACAGCTCTTTATTTACCTTCATTTTTAAGGTAAATACACGCATGACCATTCATAGCTGCAAGTGTTTGAAAAGGTTCCATTTTAAATAGATTCTTAAGATATAAATGGAATCTTTCAGTTTATATTTTAAATATTACAACAACAAAAAACCCATTCCATGTTAAATTAAATGCTTTAAATAATTGCACTAATATGGGCACCATCATTAAGCGCGTATTGTGGATGTAGTGCGCAAACTAATAGTTCATATGCAGAATAGTTAAATGCAAACGATACTTTTGAACAATTGTTTCTTAGTTTCCATTCCCAGTTTCAATTACATTGAAAGCAACACATCCTTCTTAGCTGCTATCAATCTAGGTTTCTATTACTATATCATTGGCTTGAACGATATATAACTATACTAAATATGTGAGTGATCACATGATCTGTAACACATTGTACATACATTGAACATTGTATACAAATTTCATATTAAATATTTCATTGAGTTTTGATTCATTGTTGTTATATTTCTGGAATAAAACTCATGATTTCAGTTTTCAATGACATTTATCTATTATTGTCTTCGTAGCACAGGCTTCATACCAGTCACAGTTTCCTGTCTCTCATAACTGATGGCATTATGAAATATCACTCACCTCCATATGCATGGACTTAGTAGTAGTTTAGAAATGAGACAATATACTAAGTGATCTGCAAATTGTATTTGTTATCTTCATCAAAGACCCTCCATAAGCAATATATTAACAGCCATTATGGAGCAGTGGCTGAGTGCATGGGCCTACCAGTGCTCCACGACTATTGCATAAACTCTCACAAAGAGGAGGAAGAGGAAATCATGGGTAACCTTCTCTATCACACTTCAGTCCACCATTCTTTGACGATTTGTTCAAACTAAATCGGTTGACGTTAAATCTTTTTTGAGTTCCAAATGTTTAAATGAATAGTGGCTGTGAAAGCTAGACAGCCACTGAAACTTAACCTAACCATGTAGCAGTGCGATTTGTCATTTTGGATAGATCATTAATTGATACCTGAATGATAATCCTTATTTATCAGACTTGAATATTAATCAAGGAAATTATCATTAAAGTGGATGATAATGGATACCATTCATGCGGATGTAACTTTTTGT
Organism: Nineta flava; assembly: GCA_963920215.1. Classification (NCBI taxonomy): domain Eukaryota; kingdom Metazoa; phylum Arthropoda; class Insecta; order Neuroptera; family Chrysopidae; genus Nineta; species Nineta flava. The sequence goes on from OY986042.1 coordinate 482,590, forward strand.
ATAGTTCTCGCCATAGTTCTTGGTCTGTTGCTCTAGTGTATGTTTCAATTTAGAGTATTATTTTTCTTGAACACCATACAGAACCTCCGTCCATATACAGAGGTCTGACGTGTGATATATTGTTTCATATTGTTTTCAATTCATGTGAATTAAATATTTTCTCATGTAGGTAGTAGTCTAGTGTCCGTGTGAATGTGTGTAAGCTTGCATACGGCATACATTACAAAACAAAAGTCTCTGTCTCCTCCATCCATTCGCCTGTTGATTCTCATTTAACAGATCATATTTACCAGATATTACAATTTAGATATTGTTTGTCACCAGAGAGAGAGAGATATCTGATATCACAATCACACACATTTTATTTCAGGTACAAATATTACAATTCTTTGTTTTGTCAAATAATTTTGTTTTGTAAAATGAATGGTGGGTATATTTTATTATCATTTCTTGAGTGACACTTAACATTGTTTACATTGTATGATGAATTATGGTTGAATTCCATAGATATAGAATATGTATTTAGATTTATTTTTATACCTGTCTTCAGGTTTGAGGTACAGAAACGTACAAGTTTTAAGCTATACCAGACGAAAAAATTCAGGACAATTGCTTCTCAAAGAAAATTCGGAAGTTTTACACTTTGAAATCAGCATTTCCATCCAAAAAAATTGGGCAATTTAGACCTACAAAAATGGTGATAACATAAAATTTTATTTTGGATAAACATTCGACTTTTTTCCCCGAAAAATCTGGGCTATGGACTGATTTTTGTTGGTGCATACAATTCTTATAGCCTCGAAGATAAAAAAAACAAATACATAACCTAAATGATATAAATATTTACACGAAATACGTATTGAACATTGCATATTGCTTGTAAATTATTCATGTTTAAATAAATATTTCAATTAACAGGTGTTTTTTCCAAAACTCTAACGGGATTGTCAATTACTTCAAAATAATAAAAATATTCATAACAAAAACCTTCTCGAATTTCACGACAAACGTATAGAAATTTAACTCTTAACTCAATAAAATTGCAAAAATAACAAATATTTCTAAACAATACTTCAAAAATGTATACAAACAATCGAATATATAACTAAAATTTATATGAAAATATTCAGAAAATTAAATAATTACATCAATGCATAACAATTTTTGAATCAACTGACCCACTTTATAAAAGAAAATATCAATACGAAATATATATAAAATGGGGTTAACTTACAAGTTCATTGTCCCCGTCCGCCATTTTTTTTTCATAAAAATATTACACAAACGTAAAAGTATTTCAACACATTTAAAATAAATTATCACTAGCTAACTAATAAACTGTATCAATATTAATAAATAATTGACATTTTTTAATATAAATGAAAAAAATTAATAAATTACAATGACGAATTTAATATTATTACATTCACAATATGACTTCACCGAACTGAATCTGACTTCACACTTTGAATGACAACTACTTGTGCAGACGTCAGCTAGACCTGTCCAGACGCGTTCCCATCACTTTTAAGTAACTGTGTTTACTTACTCGTCTTGTTATTAATATTTCTAAAAATACTAAGAAAGTAAAATAATCAAATTAAAAAAATTTATTAGAACATTCGATATAACTTTAATATTGTTTTTCGAATGAATTTATTAAAAAATCCTATGTTTTAAAAAGAGATAAACTACATGAGATTAGATACAAGTAAAATGAAACAATAACAATAATTGATAAACACAACCTCAAAATCAGTTGATATTTGATGGATTTTTTGTATAAAATATTAATATTTTTGTAATAATATTATGATTTTTTTCAGAATTTATACCGGTTTTGCTGGTTTATGATTTTTTTGTAGTTGTTGCAAAAGTAGAATTTGAATATGAAATGGTTTTAGGTTGGTAGACATGTAAAGTTTAAATATGGCGTCGTACAGACGACTGGTGCGTGTGATACCAGTGTTGAATTTATGAATTTCTAGTGTAAATAAAGTTCAATTCATTTTGTGATTACAAAACAATCTTCTTAATTTGTGTTTTCGTAATTGTTTTTCTGAAATAAATTTGAGTTTTGAGAAGAAGGTAAGCTACAAATATTTTCCTTTTTTTCTTATATTTGTTGTATTTTGACGGCTATGTTATTCTTTTTGAGTTTCTCTCCCCACCTACTGAAGTTTCAAATTTTGTAGGTGTATTTTGATTCCACAGATGTGACTCAAAATGTGTTTTGGATGGTTTTCGTTCGATTATTTCATGTTTTTCGAATGATAAATGTATTTGTTGTGCTGTGAATAATTAGTTATGAACTTAAAAATAGATTGTTTATCATCGGTTTATTGATATTCGTAGTCATCAAGTTTTAGTTTCTAATTGACATCTTGAACAACATGTCATGACGTATGAAAATTGTTTTGCACTTGTAATATCTGTGTTTTGATTATGCAAAACTTACCTATTCGTTATGATTTTATGATGACGTAATATTTATTATTACGACATTATTAGATAAACCAATTAGTTCTAATAATATGATTGACCTGCAACGAAATATTTTTTTAAATTATCATTTGGAAATACCTTTCTTCTCTGTCGTGTGATTACAACGAAGGGTATTTGCGGTCAATGTTGTGTATATTGAGGTAGGATTGAATATTAGGGGTGGGTGGATAAATTCACGATGAAAACCGACATTTACATTCGTGATAAGATTTTTCCGCATTTGTTTGTAAAACATTTTTATACTTTTGTTTTAATGCAATTGATGTTTGATGATTTCATATTAATTTTTGCTTTAAGGATTTTTTTATTTTCATCAGAATATTTCAAAGCACAGTCAACATTTCGGTTGTTTTTTAGAATTCATTTCCTGGTGTTGAGTTTTAAAAGTGTTTGACTTAGATGTTGTTTACAATTTTATTACCGGCTGAAGTTTCGATAAAAGTCAGCCAGCCCCTATTAAAATTAAAATTTTGTTTTCTTTCGCTAATGCTAGACTTAAACTGTTCAAAAGGATAACATTTTTACTGATTCTTGGCGAAAATAGTTTATAGTATAAATACCAGTTAAAATGAGCTGTTCTCCCTTTGACTATACAATTTTACACATATATATATATATTTACAAGTAAACTTCGGAACCACCAAGTGACAGTTTAGTTTTAGACTTTTACACATGACCACAATAGGAGCGCGCATTTTTCAAATTTTAATAATTGATTTGTCCTTTATTCAGTTGGTTTTCGAAAAAAAAAGCTTCGGATAAAAGTTGTTCATTCATTATAAATATACTAACAATTTTTATTCCATAGATTTTGACAAAAACGGAATGAATGAGATTCATACCTACAAAATAATTTTAGGTGTCACAAAAATAATGTGCTCTATTTTTGTGACACCTAGTACGTATCATCACACTGTATGTATAGTATATAGTATAGACAATAATCGTGTCAATACACGATTATGTCATATTGACAGACAAACATTAATATACTATACATGTAATAAATAATAATATGATGTATATCGATAGTCAGTAAATAATTATAAACTATGATAGGTTGGTTAATCTGAACATACAATTATTTGATTGGTACCTAACCGTGGGTATTTGGGTTCAAATAGAAGGGATCGACGAGTTACTTCTCTTAGGTATAAATTTTTGTTTGTATCTATATAATATTATACAGTGTGCATCAAAAAAAAGTGGCACACTTTAAAAAACTCATTTATATTATTTTCTGTGTAACTTTTTTTGCTACATTTTTATAAATTTGAATATGTTTTCGATGATTTGGGAATAAAAGTGCAAAAAAAAACCTTATTATTTACGGTAAAAATATTTATTTTAAAGAAATCCACTACTTTGATTTTTAGAAATTCAATTTTGATAAAAAAAACAAGATATATTTATTAGTTTTTGAAATGGTATTTACATGGGACTTGCATTTCAAAGTTTATAAGCGCTATACATTTCTATACTGTAGAAATGAAAAGAGTATCCCAAAAAAATAGTGGGTTTCAAAATAGATTTCATTAAAATCGGACAAAATTTTTCTGTGATAGTCAAAAAATTGATATTCTGTGCCTGGTGACGTCATCAAAATCCAAAAAATGGGTTTTGGTCTATCACGGGCGTATTTAATCGGATTTTGATCAATTTTTTTTCAAACATAGAGATAGGCCAACTGTGTACACTTTACGTTAATCATTTGACCACCGAACTCTATATATGGAGTAAACTCCAACCGAGAATATCACGATTGTGTTCGACGGATAACGCACGGAATGTTCAGTTTTTGACGATTTTGGTACGGAACACTAAAAAAGTTTCCAGGATACATCTTGATTCACTCCAAATATAACAGTCACAGGTATATCAAAATAAAATTATTGATTGTAACCTTTTCAAACTGTTTTTTTATTGTTGTTGTATTATTCCATAAAATAGGTGATATAGGTGATCTATTTTCCCATCAGTTCCCACATGTTTGTGCCAGAGTTAGGGGGGGTGAGGGGGGGGGGGTTACATGGCTGTATACGGACGGTGGTCATGTGAAAATAATAATTATCTTTTTTTCAATGTATACTTGTTTTTGTTTTTTAAATCCATGTTAAACGATTGGAAGAATAATGCCGTTATTTTTTTTTTGATACAAAAATAGATTTGTAGCATACATACATATATATATATATATATATATATATATATATATATATATATATATATATATATATATATATATATATATATATATATATTGTATATTTAAATTTTGTATATTTGGATATTAATATTCAAATAAAGGTTGTCTGATTTCGATTGCTATTCAAATGAAAAAGTATCTACTAACCGACTTAATTGTTTAAATACGTTGTATATACTGAGTTAATGATCATTGTGTGTAAATTGTTTATCTTATTGTTCTTATCTTAGTGTTTATCTTATCTTATTAATACATGCGTATAAATGTGTACAAATATAACTGATGTATATACCAAGGTATTACATATACATATATGTGTAGTAAATACACTTTTTATCATTAATCATATTAGATAAATAATGACACTCTGTACTGTAATGAAGTCGCAGGGACACCATGTACAATAATCTCTTACAACAAAACCATATATTTTTTAATTTGCTTTTGTCTTCCTGTTTCTTATTTCCGTTTTTCCCGACCTTCGTTCTCAGTGTATCATTAAACCTATCATGGTTGTTCATCTCTACTGATTACCACCCTGCTGGGTATTTCTTAATAAAATATAATTTTCTAGAAAATCCACTGTTCAAAAATATTAGCAGACCACCTAGACCCAGGACATCTTGCATGGAGATTATCTCCAAAGGGGGTGAATAGTATATTTTTAACATGATACTTTATGGGTTTCTAAAGACGTTCCATTTTCAAATTTTTACAGTCAATTCGTATCGAATCCACTTTATTTTCGGAAAAACGGTTTGGCGTCTTAAGTAGTTTGAACTCTAGTTTTCAAGAGCACCAAATGCTAAGTTGGCAATGTGGGTAGAACAGTAGCACCCAGTCTCTTTATTACCTTTAAATTCGACGCGAATTTTGTGATTTAGGTTAATTAGCAATTTACAAGACATAAATTGTGCACTTTTCTAAAAATGTTTATTTATGTTAATGAAAAAGTTCTCCTTTGAATGTTCGCCATCATTTTAGAAGTAATGCTTGAAAAATTGTAACAATTAATGGAATTAATTGCTTGAATTCTCAACCTATATTTATTTATTTATGTTTAAAACGCTTTAAAATAATTTTATTTTAGCATACAGCCCATGAAGAATAGATATATTAGGAGAGCGAACGTAATGTTAAAAAAACGGTCAAGAATTGGTGTAACTATCTTTTATCAGTAGGGGTCACTGGTCTCAGTGCCGTACGGAATTTAAATGTTTAAATGTAGGCGCCAAGAAATCACTTTCATTCAGTTAAAAAGAAGTCGTAGTTTTATAGATAATAAAAAATTGTTTTCGATTATCAAGTAATAATTAAATAAATATTAATAATAGAGAATTCTTAATAATTGCAATAAATTAAAAGATGAAGAATCATAGTGATAATTTTGCAATTAATAATAATAATAATAATATACAATATATGTTTACAATAACTGACATATATTAGATAAAGAAAGAAGATAACAAAACCTGTAATTACAGACAATATTCCTTTCGTAAATGCAGACACGCATTCCTAACCTTAAACAACCTTCCACTCATAGATATATAACAGTATATCTATGCTTTCCCTGTACAACATCGTCCCATATTTTCACATTTATAAAATTAAACAATTTTTATACTTACAATTTTTATTTGTAAGATGTGATAACCGTTGATTTTAATATGTAATAATAATAATAATTCCGTACGGGCAGATTCGCACTGCCGCTAGTGGCGAAAATAATAACTATGATCTCTACACGTTTTTGAGGACACAAAAACAGACGAATTGCCTATGTCGTTCAATCTCCTAATATATCTATTCTTCATGATACAGCCAGCGACGAGGGAACGTTTTGTTTTGAATTTTTGTGGTAGAATTTGTTGAATAATTAAATGATTTTTGTTTGTGGTTTGTGAAATTATAATTATTGTATGGTGGTTGGTTCTCAGGTCAATCACTCTTAATTAAATTATTCTGCAGGTACATTATTTATTCACATATGGATGGATCATGGGATTCGACTAAGTATATGTACGAGTATTGTATGTACTTATTGTGCATGTATGTGAATCAAAGATCTTATCAAGATCACAACTCGCTTTGTTGAGTAATTCGTAACTTTTGGTTTTATTTGTTCTGCCTGATGTTTCTTTTAAGATACGATTTGCGAAGATACGAGGCAGGCGGCATACCTCGAACCAATATTTAGAAATGATATATATGAAGGGACCTTAAAACTTAAGATCTGATAAAGTATCAACGTGTAATAGTAAAAATAGAACTAAATTGTGAAGCGCCATGCATAAGACTGACTAATCGATTCATCAGCAATTAACTAAAATGAAACATGATGTTGGCAGAACTAAAACACTCTTTTGAACAGAAAATGAAATTGAAATGAGTTTTGAAAAAAAATTAAATGTCGTTTTGCAAGGAAGTAAAGTCTGTTAGTGAATTGGAAACAAATATTTGGTAATATTTATACTAAAGTCATCAAAACGATTGCCAAAAATCGTACACACATATAAAGATTCAAATTTATTTAAGTCATGACGACGATTATTGTTGCCAAAATTACTCATTTTCAAAAGATATCTTTAGATAATATTTTAACGTACAGCTAAAGGCGGATATAATGTCGTCGATGAGACTGTAATCAAACTGTATGACTAGCTATATCTATCTCATCACAGATATTCAATTTCATGTGACCGCTTCATAAGAATTAATATTCGTCGATTGCACTGTTTGTTGACATCCATATGCGCATAACATTACCAAGTAGCTCTAATGTCTGGATGGACCTTAAAATATTTTAAAAACTGTACAAGAATAAGTAAGAACTTTGAAAAATGAAACATCAGTAAAGTGCTTATTTGAGCTTGAAGATTTCTACCAAAATCGTAGTATTGGAGTTTTCTTTTCTTAAAATCTTTTTTCAAGAAATCGGAGACGTTATCTAATGCAAGATGGATTCAAATGTCACGAAGACAAGAAAAGGTGTCAGACCGACTTAAATGAGATAAAAGTACAGTATGTGTATCGTATCCTACAAAAGCACTCTCTATATTTGTAGATAATCTTTTGAGGGATAACTGTACAGACGAGGCCTGTATGTGATCTTCGTTTTCGAATGAATCGATTTCTATGCGGTTTCTTTTCATTTGAGAGCTGGTTTACTCGGCTTGATTTTTAGCTATGACATTTTGACAATAAACAAATTGACTGGGAAACCATTCTCTCCATATTCAATTTCAGAGGAAAGACACTGAGCTGAATGTTCAGAGCTGAGTATCTGAACTCTCACGATTTTCGGGAATAACAGCAAGTGTGTCATGGCGTCGTAACTGATATCCGTTAGACAACACATTGCACAATGATTGACTTTAACTGTAGTTATTGAGTACTTAAGACGGCTTCATATTTTAAATATTATTGAAGTGGTTATTTTTAAACAATTTAGGTTATTAACATATACGAGAGATTCCTAAGACTAAGTTCCATTGTCATAATCAAATGGTTGGATGAGACCGACATCATTTTTAATTCAATTGAACATTATTTGAATTCTTTGTATCTAATGCCTGCCAGCCAATCACTGATCCAAACAATTTCAGACTTCATTTATAACTGACGTCGTCTGCAATTCTCTAAATAGAGCCAAAATGATACTTCACCATTTATCACATTTAATGTGTAATTTTCATGAAAACACATTCATATCTATCTACTAATTACAGAAAACGTATCAGAGAAAACATAGTGACGAAAATGGTTTTTGAATATCCATTGTCATATACGGCGTGTGTTGTGTTGTCGGTGTTGCAATGATGTAGACCTCACGTATATTATTATTATTTTTTTTGGGCAATATACGAGAATTTCCATTTTACATTTATATTATAGAATTTGGAAAAAGAACGCAAGGTTTCTGACTGATTGTAATAATCAACAAATCGATAATAACATAATCGTATGTATAATAAAGAACGTAATCTGTGGTGTATCGATAAAACGTATACAAATAGAGTTTATATTGTAAACAATTTGTTAAATAAATGTAAACGGTATTCAAGAATTATAATAAAATAATACGTCTAATTAAAATTATTAATATTCAATTACCTTGAATCAAACAAAAAACTTAACGTAGGCGTCAGCTAAACTATTCTTTGTTGTAGGATCTAATTTTCATGTTTTGAATTTATAATGTTTTGTTTAATCATAAACATTTACAAATTAGAACAGTATAAAACTGCATTTATTAGTTGAAAACATCGTCAAGAGTCGCAGATATGCAGCAATACAGCATCGCCAAATAGAATTTGCATGGTTCCAAGTTATCGCGGTAATATTATTATCTCAGGAAATATAAATCTCATACAATTACAATGGTCAGATAGAAGTATAATCACTGCCTCAGGTCATCAAGCCTTCTATGCATACTTTTAATATGGTTTCCTTTGACATCTTGTGCCATAACCTTTCATTCCTGCTGTAAAGCTACTGAGATTCTGTAAGTTATCAGGAGGGTTTATTGATCTTCTTATACATCTGGCAAGTTCATTCCAGGAATGTTCTATTATGTTTCACTCTGGGATATGTGTTTGCCATCTGGAAATCTGAATTTCGATCTTTGATTTTAATGCACACCTTTCTGAATTGTTTTTCTACTGTCCAAAGTTAGTTGTAGTTAGTGCAGAATGGTAGCTGTAACATCAGAGCTAACTGTAAATCACCACATTAAAATAGCTGAACCGATCTCATGTGATTTGCAACGGCTAATAGAGAATTTTGGCCGTATAACATATATAACCCATTCTTTAAATCGGTGCGAGTACGATTATGATTTGATAAACAAAAAACGGACAACTTTTGTCATTGAAATATTATTTTTCAAGTACTAAATAGTTTTGGCGACGTGGGCAACTAATAGGGTCTTTAAACAGTTAATATTAAACATATTTTGAATATTTGTATAATTACATAATCAAACACAATAAATAAACATAAAATAAAATAAAACACAAGTTTTTGTAGGTAAGTGAAGTGAAGTCAAGTCAAGTACTCTTAATTTCATTTGATCCCCAAGTTAATTTAATAATGTTTCAAATATTTGCATCAGTTTATTTATTTTCGTATAGTAATTTCCTATTATTACAAATATGAATCATCTGAAATAAATGTGTAATGCAGTTCGTATACTTAATAAATACAACTTACTGGTAGTATAGTTGATAGTTAACGTAATTTGAACAAGACCAGCCAGGTATCTATCGCTAACTTAACACTTTACTGTTATTTTATTATTTAAGGTAGTTAGTTAGTTAGTCTGGTGGCATGTAAAGAAAACACTCATATAACACTCTCCACTGATGTAGAGTAGATCGATGTTACATAGTTTTCTATTCTGCTCTATTGCAAAGTGTTTGGGAGACATTTAGTAATAAAGGTGTATCAGACAAAATGTATACATATACAGATACATACATTATGTGCTTATGCCAAACGGACAATTCTGTTTAACACATATACACATGTGTGACTCCCCACTGTTCAGTGGACACAATAGTTGTGTTTGTGTGTGATATGATTTATTCGATTATTTTGGAAAATAGTTACAGCGCCAGCTAGAACATTAGAACATTTAAATTTGACTATACAGTTGAAATTAGGTACAGGAATGTCTTCATCATGATTATTTCATGTTTCTGATAAAAGAAGAATATTAGAATTACGAGCCACATTATCAATGATATCATTTAGATGAGCTCGTAAACATTTTATATTAAATATACATATTGATAAACCTGACATGGTCTTGATAAATTTCACTAACTCTGATTCTAATGTAAATAATGGATTTAGTGCCAGTCTTCAAAACTATAATTTTGATGAACGAAGGAAGGAACGCTTGTTCTGTTCCACCATGATCACATGTAGAATCATTGGTTTTAGATACAATATATAATTTTTCTATTGTAATTTTTCGCAACTATATCATTTTATTCAACTTTTGTGTCTTAATCGTAGTGTTGACCTTTTTTTTGAATATTTTTTAAATAAATTATTAAAAAAGAAGTATAACTACTTGCGTGCGTACATAAGTACACACTTACATTTATTTAAATTAAATGTATTGTACATAAATATAATTAAAGTTTTCTTTTAGGCATTTTAAAATATAAAAAATGTTTAGTCTATGAAGGTTTATTTAATTGCTGATTTAAGTATACTATACGGTAGCCGGCAGTCGGTCGGTAGCCGGTAGCCGGACTGGACTACGTTATGCGACTAACATTCCAAAAATGTTGTAATGAACAATTATTATTGAAAATGATTAGAAAATAAAGAATGAACAACATTGCTATTAATAGAACCGTATAGGTATATAAATGTTTTTTTATTTCAGATTATTTCTATTTCAGAAACGATTATGAATTTTCCAACATGATTGTGTAGGTAGGTGGCACGTTTGGCTTTGATTAGCGTCACTGAAATTTAATTTGTATTTATTATGATTCAATTCAAACATAATTAATTAATATTAATTATTGTATGTTTAGTTTTTTTAAGTAAATAAATGTTTGATTTCATTTTATAATTAATAAATAAATATGATGTAATTATTAAATTATTTTCCATTTAAATATTATAAAAGAAGTGTGCCATTTGTTTTACAGGCAGCTTAAAAATGTTTTTTTTTCTGCATCTATTAACATTTAAATGTAGATTCAAATACATTTAAGGACGTTAATGCGCGATACTTGATATTAGACAAAACTTTTAATCTTCAGATATTTGGCAAAGTTTAATCAAGTCATTTTGTTTCGTCAGAAACTCAAAACTTCTTATCAATCATTGGAAAAAGTTACCAATGATTAAAAATTAAATGTTAAATATAGAGCTTTATGGGAAAATATAATTATGTTTTTAAAATTTAAATTTGTAACAACTATTATAATAAATTAGACACAGTGATAAATATTTTAAGATCAACAGACAGTTATTCCTTATAATCAAAGGCATGCTTACGTTATTTCAATTTTAATTTACCAGAATTGGCTCATATGGATTGGGGTCTCCGAATATTGATCGATGATGTTAAATTGATCTTAAAACCTATCAAATGATGTTAAATTGGATAAAATCATTTTCCGTGATGGGATGTCGTCAAGAACTTGTGCCTAGCTTGAAAATCTTAAGAAAGATGGTAAATCTTATATTTTCTCAAATGGGTAAAATTTCTATCTATTATAACGATTAGATTAATTTCACATCGAATATAAAGAGCGGAGATTGCAAATGTAGCAAATATGGCCAAGGGTGGGCAAAAAAACATGCCGGACTTTGGTCTTTCCTCCTGTACTGCTACAGACCATTCTAGTTGTAATTTGTTTACAGAGGTGAAAATAAAAATAAAACTATCAGCACATCACCACCATTGCACCTCCCCCATCAGCTGAATGACATATAAATCACATTGAATAGAAAGCAGGATGATGTAGCGAGAGTAGGTACTTGTGTGAGAAGATCGCATCAAATACGACCAATACAAACTCCATTCTATCGTCGGTCGTGTGTATAAAATTCGTATACGTCGAGTGTATAATGTTTTCCGTTTTTTCCTTCCACACATATTATATATAAATACAATGGTTCATTGCATCTCACTCTCATTGGTGGAGGTAACAAAGAGTCAAATGGAATATGTGATTGTTGAAAGGAATATACATAGATTGAGAGACTTTGGTCTTAGATGGCGATACAGGTTTCTTTTCTTTTTATATAGCGACAAGAGGTTTTTATATTATCTATAAGAGGTTTACAAAAATGATCCAAATCTTCATACATGCTAGTCTTACTGTATCCAAATTTGAATAAACGTACTTTTAGGTAGAGAATAAATTATTAGATTTTGATAGGACCTGTATGGGAGGAATCCCTACTACATTACTAAAGAAAATGCTAACCGTGTCTTAAACTATATAAAATACTAATCTTCTCTGGTTGTCTGGCTTCGTCTGGTTTAAGCTACTGAATTTTAGATTAAACGTTATGGCTTAATACTTCTGGCATAAAAATTCGATGGCATACTACAGTTTATTCGAGACCAATGTAATGAATGATTGTATACTATTATTTTCAACGATTTAATTATTTTGAATGATCTTTCTAAAGACTAGGCGTTTTGTTATTACTGGGCGAAGCAAACATAAGCTGTAAATTGAACCCAACAACATAATATGCATAACCAACCAAACAATATACGTGCGCAATCTAAATTTAGTATGTACATCGGTGAGTCTCTATACACATAATATTGGGTAAAAATTCTTCAAAACGGAAGTTGTGCAGAGAGCAATGTCTCGTTGATGCAAATGATGTTAATATCATCACACCATTGCTCCTTTTCACTATCCTGACTGGTACCTCACCCCCCCCTCACCTCCTCTCTTCTGCCATCATCGTATCACACCAAATCAAATAGAATTCATTCAAGTCGAAAATTGTTTTGTATGAATAACTATTATTGTACAGTGTGTGCAAGTGTATAATCATAAAAATGGATTCATTCTTTGTGTTTGCCTTTTTTCCATAAATAGAAGTATCCATAACATTGGAATTCGATGGAAATCGTCAAACCGAAACAGATAGTTTTTAAAAGACTATTTTTAGATTTTTTAACAACTTCAGCCCTTTCAAAGTTACAGAGGAGGTTGATAGAATGATTTAAAAAGTATTTCCATTTTGAATCATTCTGTAATCATATGAGTTGTACGTACAAGTCGACTTAGTTACAGGAATCATTTTCTTCCAACACATAAAACCATACTTTCCTTCACACTATCATCATCATCATCATCATCATCAAGTGTTAAGAATTCGTAGAAAATAGAAGTCTGTTATTATCTATGTCAGTCACAGTTTGTTGATTCATACAAAATTATGATGATTGTCCTATTTTTGATGAATATAAATTAAAATTAGAATACATGTGAGTTTCACAACATTGTACTTACTGTCGTACGTAAGTGTCTTATGTAAGTGACTGTAGTTTGAAAACAAAATCCAGAAAATAGATTATCACTTTCGATTGGTTGCTCGTAGGTAGACTTCCTATATTTAAAGTCAGATCATCTGAATTATTCATTGATCAACAGATTTCAATAAACGTCATTGTAGATGTCAACAAGAGAAAATAATATAAATAACTCAGTTAATTGATTAAATACCCGGTAGGTATATAATGAGTATATATATATATATATATATATATATATTATCAATCAAGTAGGTAGAGCAACTTGTTAGGCATTGGTGTGATGATGTTGTGTAAATTCGACACAAAGTAACTACTTACTGCATCTTTTTGAGGTCTAATATACATGTTTTGGATTAAAAAATAGATCTAGGTGAACATGTCACAGATGTCTCGATGTCACAGAGATCGATCGATCCTTCAGCCACTTATTTATTAATCACCTATTAAAATATCTAAATAGTATATAAGCAATACAAAAATTTCATATCAAACTTTATAAACATTTGGAATTGATTTTGAAAAATTTGAGAATCTCTCAGAATTTGTGTCGTTGAAATGTGAAAGTTACAAAATTAATAGAATAAAAAAAGCACTATCTATGTAGGTAATAGATAAAGTATGTTTGCTCTATGTCACATAAAGGCCTTTTTTTAGATAGTCTAAAAATAGAATACCTAACTTCACTATTAAAACGTAATAAAATGATGATATGTGTGTATATTCATTTCTATGTATGTTACAACAGTTCCGGTTTAGAACTCTTGTTTTAATACCACCGACCTCCATATATATATATATGTAGACCAACTATCCTCTTGTGTAGAAATGGGATTGTTCATTGCACATTAGTGTTTAAAATGTATGTTTTACCAAATATAAAATTATCTTTTCCAAGTAAACCAAATATGTTTAACAAATGGTAAATTACATACTTGGATCATTTCATTTCCGTCATTTTCTCTATATAATATAAAATCCATTATCAGAATAATCATAAAAACAAAGAGGGATTTTTATTAAATATTAATTACAATATTCAACATATACTTTTAAGCAAAACTACTTTTCTAGTAATGGCATAACATCTACTTTTAAACTTTGTTTATACGCATTTCAAAAGTCGGAACTAAACCTAATATACTTTGTATATTTACATAATACTGGCTATAAAAATGAGGCCTTTCTTTAAACAAAAATTGAGCCTATTTGAGCGCCTTCATAGAATATATAATAGTGATTATAATAAAATGTATTTTTTCCAGTCTTTGAATTGAGGTATAATTATTCAAGTAAAATAAAAGATAATGTGATCTTATTTTCTTCGTTAGTATCATTTCTAAAACATTTGATCTCGTATACCTTCGGAGTATTTTTCCTAGATAAAATAAAACTCACCTCCTGTATCGTATAAAGAGTAGGTACTTGTGTTGTGCTGTATGTTCAATATATTATCTGTTTTCTTAATGATATTTATATTCACTAAAATAACAAACAACTTAAGTAGATACTGAACATTATATTTTATAAGTACTCTAGTACTTACTTTAGTACTCTGGTACAAGTACAAAAGTAATAATTTTCCTAAGTGACTTCAATGGAATTGCTTCTAAAAGGAATCTGGGTATAAAAATAAGGATTATTTGTATACTTAACTATATTGGATTTTATATTTCTTACCACTACTGAAAATAAAAATCCTTTTCGAAAGTACTCCTCAAATATTCATAAAATAAATATCAACACAAATGTTATGATAGTTGGGGTATCTTGATTTTACATCAATTGGATATGTGGAATTCACATTTGTAGTAAAAAACATAGAATATACAAGCGAAACTTATTAGGGTTCCGTAGTCAAACTAGGAACCTTTTTCTGTATGTTACAACCGATTTACTCGAAGTGCAATAACGCTTAAATTTTGCATTTTTATAATACCTAGTTAGGGTGACCAAAAACCGGGAAAACCGAGATTTCCGAGAAGGTCTATAACTCGACCGGAAATTATCATGGAAATCTAAGATGTATAAATGAGAATCCAAGAATTTTAATTACAATTGAATTTCATCTTCAAATATTGAAATCAAACAATATTTCGTCATACAAAAATATTCGAAAAGTTTAGGTAAACGAACGGTAATTTTGTTGCCCATATGGTATCAAATGCCGGTAATGAGTTGCATATTTTAATTGTTATGCAATTTTTGTGAATAACAAACAAACAACATTCTATTCTCATCAACTGTACTGTTTTCAATAATTAAATTTTATAATAAATAATGAGGATATTAATTGGATTGTATTATGATTATATAAAATGGTTTTTTGGTTTTACCATTCCATCATTATTATTCTAATTAAATGTGTGTTGTGCTGCTGTTTACCAAAAACCAAATTATTAATAATGGTATTACATAACCGAACGAACTATTCATAGTTAATAATAATAATATAAATAGGTCATTCTATTCTATTCTATTCTATGGTGACGGATGAATCATACCTATATGGTTTTACATTCAATTTTTTACCCATAGACATACAAACATAGAAATAAATGATGAGAACAAGCCTATATCACTTAGTCAGTTCCGTCTAGTGTCCAATAGTGTGAAACCTAATTGGTTGATAATCATTATTAATCTCTTTTATCTCACACTTGCAGCGTAATCTCTAGAACCATCTTAGTTTTATTTGTAGTACTCTTGATCATAGACATTCAAAACATTCATCTAATACTCTTTCAGAATGTTAACTTTAAATTAAATTCCATACTTTAAAAAATAATAATTATTAATTTTTTTTTTCATAACAATTATCAACAAACATAAAATAAATGTTTTAACAGATATAACAACTGCTATTTTCCATATTACTATTATTATTATTATTTTGGAGTATTTTCATATTCTGGCACTATCTATGAATGTGTGAGCTTTCAAAGAGAAGCATGAAGCAAGCAAGCTATGCTTTAAAAACAATAAACTAAATACTTGGATATTACGTAAAATATAATAACATTATATATTACATGTATTTTAGTTCAGCAGCTTAATATCTACAACTAGCGAACGAACTTGACTCGACTACGAACGGATGTCATCCAACTACTGATGTGGCTTCATTTGGATTGAAATGCCTTCTAAGATATTCATTTAAAGTGTAAAATGTCATTTTTGATTTAAATAATTTCGAAATATTATGAAAATATTAGTAATCGGTATCAAGTAACATGAAAAATTTTCCTCTTGCTTGTGACATGTTCTATTATGATAGGTATATATATTGTTATCAAATCAAAACATGTAGTTAGTGTAAGTATGTATAGTTAGTGTATGTGAACATCATGTTGTCAGACTAGTTAACACTGAAACTAAATTCTTTGAAAGATTTATTATTATTCTGAAATCACCCACTTACAACATAATCCCTTCATTGAAAATTGAACAACAAAGATTGGAAATGTAATTTTCATTCTTTTGTTCCCAATATTTCGAAATCTGTAATATAAGATTTATCGCAAATATTGTGCTTGAACAGAATTGAATATAATCAATATTTAAAAATAATGAAAGCTTACAAGTTTTAAAAAAATCAACAGTTGCGGAGATATTCCATTCGAGAAAATTCTTCGGCTAAAAGTTGTTCATTATAAATATAGTAACAACTTTTCTCCCAAACATTTTCCCAAAATCCGATTAAATAAGAAACAATTCAAACTAACAACTTTTGAAAAATGAGCACTACTTTTGTGGCCGATAGTGTACGTACAATATAAAGAGGTTTGACTGTACATAAGTTATGTTATATATTTATTCAGAGAATCTCGATGAATTCCTGTTTTGTTTTTGGTGTAAATACATCTGAATAGTTTAAAAATAGAGCATTATAATTTTATTCCTGTGTTTCACATTGTTTGTCTCTCACATTATGTTTTAGAATGTTCTAGCGTACTCTTCTGTACTGTAGCCGTACGTTAGCGTTTCGAAGCATACACGTTTAAAGCATGCTGTTTAAATTCTAAATTATACTTTATCAAATATTATAATGTCTGTCTGTCCACGATTTTATGACATTTTGTTCTAATCTTCAACCGTTTTGATTCAATTTACAACTTTTAATTCTTTACATTTTATATTTTGTATCTTTTCCAAAAAAAAAAAGAAGATTATTTGGATGATTCTCTGTTCACTGTATTTTTTTATCTCTTGTGCTACATTTTAAAATTACTAAATACTATTTTCACATTAATTAGTTGTGAATGTTATTATAAATCCCATCAAAAATAATATTGAGAAAGCGGCCAAGTTTTTGCATACAAAAAGTATTGATATCCCAGCATAAATAAAGTAAAGTAGAATATGAAATACCCTGCACTTGATAAACTTACACGATATCATTTTGTATGGTGGATTTTCTATTGAATCATTTTTTATTGAATGGGTCGTTACTTAAAAATCTATTGTAATTATTGAGATATAATCGTTAGAATATCATTATTTTAACTATAGTTTTGGAATTACTGTTGTTGGCTTCTTCAGAAAACATAGAATAAATGACGAATATATTGTATATTTTCTGAAGAAGCACATCAGTGATGGTGCAACTGTGATCAAAATACAAATATTGTTACGACATTTGTTTTATTGAATCATTACACTTTTTAAGATCCAGATTTTCACGTACTCTAATTTTGTAAGAAAGAGAGAAATTTTTGAGTTTTAGGTACAGATTTTGATTGAAATTCACAAACTGGACGTTGGACTATTTTTTTAGTCTTAGATTGTTAAAAAATTTAAATTACAAAAGTATTCCTGATAAATATATGAAAAGCTTTTCTGCCGAACATGTTTTCGTTAACGAAATCAATTTCGTTGTTTGTATATATTCTACTCCAAAGAATTGAATGATATATGTTAAAGCCCTTTGTTAAAGTCGTCGTATGATTGTTTAGATTAGATTTTTAATGTTTATATGATTGTAGTGACCTAACGTCCTTAAGTTTATAAAACTATTATAACTATAATGTACAGATATTTATATTATATGTATGATGTACATACATTACAAGTATGTACCCAGATTTTAATAGTACATACTCTGCTAATTATAATGTCAACTGTACACTACAGTCGGCAGACTGTCAAAACAAGACAGGGCGTTGTGAATACAAAAACTTCCGATTATACTCAATTTGTATAGGAAAATTCACTTGATACATGTAAACTTGTGTACGGAGTGTTCATCTGAAAGGTTTCTTTGGCGAAAACTGTTTCATACAAAAGTTGCTTAACAGTTCAAAGGTGGAAACATAAAGCAATGTTTTTGTTGTTCCACGCATCCGTGCCCAGCTGGTAAAATATCTTATATTTTAAACGGTGTAAGATAGGGAGGGAACGTATCTTTAAATAATTGGTTAATTTCAATTCATATACCACCCTCCCTTATATGAATTATATTTAATTAAAGAACAATTAATCCTCGTCAACTTTAATTTTAAATTTGTTTATTATTCTTTGTGATCGGTAAATGTTCGACTTCACCAATCGCATCCCTGATTTTAAGTCTGCCGACTGTAGTTTAAGTAGCATGTGCTGTTGTACGTACGATAAAGGTAAGTTCGTTAGTCAAATGTTGTACGTAATTAGAAGATTGTATGTAGTAGATTGTGTGATATCAAATGTCTCATTAATATTCAATTTGAGCATCTTATTTAACTATCTGTGGCAAAGTGTAATAATTGATAATAGGACGCTTACGTTTGTCTCTTCTACTGTTATTATCAAAGCTGCTGTATCAGTTCTGGTTTAATCTAATCACTAATATCGAATGGTTTGTTTACATTTGTATAGAAAGAGCTACCACATAGCTCACCTAGCTAGCTGTTCAGCAGATTAAATACATGAGTAGTATTACATACCCCAGCTATAATTATCTTCTAATACTCGAAATCTCGAGCTTTGATGATAAATGAAATTTTATATCGATATAGATCAGATTACGATGCTTTTTCTAAGTTTCACACATTAAAAACAAACTAAAAATAAATCCAATTTCTTAAACAAACCGAATGAGCTTTTAACATGTTAAACAAATTAAGTGGAAATAGTGTGTAATTTCATAATGTTTTAAATGTTGTTAAACATGGCGAATAAACGTTGTCTGTATACAAAGAAAAAGATGAAAAATGATTTCAATATAAATTAGAAGCAATGAGACAGACAGACAGACAGACAGACACACTTATTACCACTAAAATATTAATAAAATTTGTCATAATGACCTAAATGAAGACATTTCTTAAAATCGTATAATTAATTGTGATTTACTGATTATTTAATGCACATCCTTTATAAATTAAAAAACAATTCAAAATATACCAAGTGTTCACATTCAAAATGATGACTATTAATATTCCGTGTAAAATGAATGTCTATAGTCTCTTAATTTAACATTATTTAGTCGCCGGTTTATCCGTAAATAATCTGTGTAATCGATACAAAAATTGATAGTCCTAGAGATATAAAGTAAATAATGTTAATTTTATTTGTAATTATAGTTTTAAAATTGAGTACAAATTGCCATCTGTAAATCTTGAATTCAGTTTAATCTTCGACAAAGAATGGTACAAAGAATGGCACCATCAGTAGATAAGGGTTATACTATTATTTCGTCAAAGAAAACAAATGTTGAACAGTATTGATAGATGGTCTGTGAAAATGTTTTGTTTTCCATTAATATAGTGCCAACAAATAAAAGCTTATAAATGTAAGAAATAAATAAAATTCGCAACACTTTGTACACCAAACAAACACTCGGTATACCTCTACATGCAACGCAACATACACAAATAACATGTAAGTGAAATAGATGGCGTCTCGACGCTTATTTTATACATAACGTAGGAAATATAAATTTTTTTTCTTCAAAATTGTAACGTTTAAATTTATATTGGCCGTTTTTAAAACAACAAAACAAGCCGAACGAACACATACGAGAATACACGAGCATAGTAGTATTTAGAATAAATTAAAGTGTGTATTTACAAAAACGATTACGACAACGACGCTCTAACGGCGCAACGACGCTGCCTATCCACGACGACGCCGTTCAGTAAGTAAACTAACTCAATCGTATTACTGAGCAACAACTGACTTAACACAACGTGTAGATTTTAGTATTGAAGTGAGTGTGAATGTCCACGGTGTGATGATCCATTGCGCGCACCGCACCGTCTGACACGACAAGTCCCAAAAGTTTTATTAAAAATGGCACCGTCGTCAATTTAAGAAGAAAACACAACAAAAAACACACACAGACACACTGCAACAGTGCAAAAACTTGTACATTCCTTGAACATTGTGACGTAAGCCGCCTCACACAATTCCAGAAAATAAAAAACATATTTGATTCCTTAATAATTGTACACGAACACACACGCACTCGCACGCACGCACACACGCACACATACAAAGCTGAACAGCTAAACGGTCCGATCCCTGGTTACGGAGTGTTTTTGTTGAAGTGGTTCAATTTATTTTGTTTTTGAGAATGTTGTGGAACTGTTTGATTGGTATATCTCAGTGGTTTTAGTAGTTACATATATACATATATATATATATATATATTCCAAATGCCAAGTTTTATGTTTGATTATTGCGCGACCCTGGTGGAGGTGTTACGACGTATGTAATAACATGCCCGTTAGCACGGGCTTACAGTTACCAACATCGTCAACGTCTTCTGGAAGTCACGTTGGAGAACCCAGAGCCAAGCGTTGTAAACATTGTGACGGTAATATCTCACGTGATTTTTTTATGTGTGTTGTAATTTTTCTTCCCTCCCTAACTAGCCCCACTAATCTTTTGGCGATTTGTTTTTCCGCTTTTAATTGTGTGTGTCGTCCTGCTGTTTGACATTTTATTAACCTTCGAGTGGCCAGATTCAGATATTTCCGCTGATGGCTAACTGAGGTATTATAAATACCCCACTTGTATATCAATGTTTCTATGACTTTCCTCAGAAAATAAAATGAATTCGTGAAAAATAATTAACTTAATCGTAACTTGGCCCAATCTTAGTGGGCATACTTAAACGGACAATTCTATAGGTTGAAGTTTCAAGTAACCTACAAACAAAATGTAAACATGGGTTACACAAAGTACCCCATCCAACCACTCGAAGGTTAAATGAGAAATGTTTCCCGATCAATTTTAATGTAAACACTTATTTAGAGTTTTGTGGATGGATTTGTTTATGAAGTTTTGAACAGCTGAAAATAAATTATTTTTAAAAATCATGGTCAAATGTAATTGTCAATGTAGTACTTATACTCAACTGCTACAGTTCAAATCTTTTAGTTGTGGTTATGTGTGGTTCTGTACACGTGTACACTCACTCACTCACTCACCATTCAAATCGTTATTAGTGATTAGTCTGTCCACCCTCAATTTGAAGATGTTCTTTTTTATGTTCTTCTACGAATGTTGTTTGTGCTTGTTGTCTATTTTTAAATGATATTCGACATGAAATAGAATATGAAATGTAGGTCACAATACACAGTACGATAGGATACGATACGATATGCAAACTGTCAAAGATTTAAAAGATAACTTTTTATCTTTATTTTTATATTTTGATGAACTGTCCATAAAATTAAAACAATTAACAAACAAATGTATGTATTTAAAAATAAATGGACCGACCATTAATTAATACAAAACATATTTAAATAATTATTTATTTATTTTATTGTCACGTTTGTTGTAACGGTTAGCCATTAGAGTGGTTCGGTTCAGAGTTTGATACACAGGTATTCATAAAATGATCTAATATTATACTGTTCAAGTCCTTCTGTATGGTTATTCAGAACCGAAAAGAGATTACAAGCTTTAATAAGCGAAATCGGTCCATACATCTTTTTGGACTTAAGCTATTAAAATAATATAAAACATGTCACTTTTGTAAGGTCTTTCCTTATCAAAAAAATTGGTTGCTGGTCACCATCAACATGACCTCTCCAAATATGAGCTCTTAATATTTATATTAGGATCCTCCTCATCGCAATTTTCCATTTTCAATTCAGTTACATAAAAGTTTATATTGTTCTGATAAATAAACATATAGAAAATCCCAATACATATTTTTGTAGGGAATTAAAAAGCTCTACAAAAAATATCTCTTACACTTTTTTCATTGACTTAATCAGTCAAATCATACTGGAGGTCAATATTGGAAGCTGAATATGCTCCAATGAATGTACCCACGTTTTTTTGGACAAATAAAATGATCCAAATGACAGTTTGAACAGGATTCAGGATTCGAATACCTCTTTCCATGATCAAAATATACGCCCTATGAATCTTAATTGAAACACTATATAAGTGTTATATTATATATATATATATATATATATATATATATATATATATATATATATATATATATATATATATATATATATATATAGTATATATATATATATATATATATATATATATATATATATATATATATATATATATATATAATTCCAATTGTATTACCCTGGTTTGTGTTTCTGCCATCGGGGCTTGTTAATTTGAGAAAATTGGTTACAGTTTTTTTTTTAAATATTCATAAATATATTAGTGAGTTTTCTTTACAAAGCAAATTATTTCTTTGATTTTATTGTATTACAAAAAATATATAAGAAGTTTGTTTGGAAGAAATAATAAAGTAGGTTACATACAAAACAAAATTAATCTGTAGGTATGAAAATTTCTTTTATGCATATATGTGTGTATGTGTGATTGTATGAGTGAGTATAATTTCATGCATCGGTTCACACAATCCTAAAGACTTGTTAAAATTTTTCTATTCAATACCCCGAATGCATTCATCTTCAATTGTATGAGAGTATAATACGAGTGTTGCACGAGCTTTAAGAAAGAGACGAGATCCTTTATATGTAAAAGAGATTGGATTGTATGAATAGAACGATGCAATTGCATTCATTTTTACTTAGCTGTAACACATTTTCTGATATATATGTAACAAAAAACAACTCAAATATAAAGGTTTTATTAGTAGATAACGCACTAAAAATAAATAAAAATTTTATTGTAGAAGCTTAGAAAGCTTTTACAATTAATACGTTACTTTCTAATCAAAATAACAAGATGAATATAGTCGACATTGTGATTGTAAGATTTGTACTAAACTAACATACTAAGAGACTGGGGCAAGATTACCTACTTACGGTCGGCCTGAGTGCAATTCCTGTGCAAATTACTGCAATTAAGCTAATTACAGTCGAAAAAATGGAACTTAAACTCCTTCACCAAACACCCAAATGAAATGAACATGAAACGATAAGGAAATATGTGCACTTTCATAATATATTGGTGGCCTATATTACCCTATATTGTGCAAACTACCCTCGCGACCGGTTTTAAAGAGTGGTTAATCGGATTCATACCTCCCGGATATATTTGTGTACGAGATAATATTACCAAGATAGATTGACCTGGAGCCTGAAACCGAGTTTGGATTAATAATCCAAACGAACATCGCCAACTGCATGCATTTTCTGCATTCGCTTGTCAAAATTACTTTTTGGCTTCCATATGCGTCACAAGTTTCCTATAATCTATAGATTTTGATTCTAAAATGTTTTAGTCTGAATGTTCTACAAAATAAATTTATATAAATCATTTTAAGAGTTTTCTATGTGTACCAAATTCATTATATATATATATATATATATATATATATATATATATATATAGTATGTATTAGATATACGTAAGCTGTTAAAAGTATATATACATATTCGAACGCTAGTTGGATGAAAGTTGCAATCCTTAATACTTTTCGTTCTTCTTAAAAGAGTGAATGATTTGAATCATAGTAGTAGCGTGATACTATGATGGTGCCATTGACCCCATCACAGAGCCATATACACAGAGCATGACATAGCATAGCATAGCATAGCTTAGCAAACACAAGTTTTATTCTATATTAAGTTCTGATAGAAATAAACTTTTAAACATATAGAAACATCTACATTCTACATATATAATATAATATATATTATATATGGTTACGGCATTAACAACAACATTATTCGAGTTTTATCTGAACACATTTGGTTTTAAATATAACACACATTACATTACATAGGATACAAGCAAACACTATAATACATGTAGGGTGTTCCTTTAAAACGAGTCAGCTATACATATGTGCTCATGGTTTCATGGATCAAGGCTACGTGAGGAAGCCTTAATTGAAGACCACTAATATTATTAATTTTAAAAAGTTGAATAGTATTTTTCGTAAATGAAATTCGTTTTTTGGGAAACGATAATTAGGAACCTTTGACTAAGATGGACAATTAAGTACAATGTAGAAGTTAACCATTATTACAATTCATAATTTACCGATTGATTTTATTCTCACTTTATAAGTTTTTTATCATACTTTTACAACCTTTAATTCTTCACAACTTAAAGTATGTAAACAACTACCATAATAACAAATGATATTTAAATGTTATACTATAAGCTACTAGGGTTCAACTAGTAACTACTAGATGGAAATACAATAGTAAAAACCTAGGGCCATCTAGACAAACCTACCTTATGGGAACTATATTGGTTACGTTTTTCAAAAGAGTTGCAACCGAATGTATTTACTCAAATGAGATTTTACATTTAATACATAGAAAACTCTATCTATACACAAGTGACTTGTTGAAGTACTACGTTCATAATCGCGCAAAATCTTGACGGCTTACCTACGCAAGGTAGCGCCCTATGAAATCTGCCACTCGCAGATCGCAACCATTTCGACCTATTTACAAATCCAATACTGTTTATAGCACCTTTATACTCTACTTTGTATTTGTATAAATTTATTAGTGTGTAAAAATTAAAATAAACAGTTCACATAGATAATGAACAGAGTATATACATGGTATTGAAGTAATTAATTCTGTTAGTTGTTATTTTAACTTGTTTGTAATTAAAATGTATTGTCAAATTAATGAACTAGTAACATTAATTATTTGGATGAGTCAATAAAGTGATTCATAAATCCAAGATTTATGGTACATTTTGTATATTTACAATATAAATTTCATCAAGTTTTTCATTTGGCACACCCTGTATGTTAGCAAGTTCATATAAGTGACACCACAAACAATCCTCACCTCATATTATTCAAAAATAATAATAATAATATAATATCATACAATATATTGTATATATTAGAATTAGAAGACGAACATGATTCAATTTCATGACATCTTTTTTATTTATTTTTGTTTTTTTTTTTGAGAGATAAGAATGTATTTTGTGGTGTGATGCGCGTTTAAGATGAAAATAGTTTTTATGGAATTATTGGAATGTATTTTGAAGAAAAAAAAATATACTCAAGAAAAGAACGAATACAAATTAAGAAATGTGAATCTTTTCCGGTGAAAACTCGATTCTTAAATCGTTAAATATTTGATTTATTTTGAATCGTTGATCACTTTTTCTAATGATTGATAAGATGTTTTGAATTGTTAAGAAAACAGAATTCTGTGAAAACTCGCGATATATTAAAGATTAATAGTTTTATTTGATATCAAGTCTCACGCATGAACGCGTTCTTAATTTGACTCGTACGTATTCTTTCTGAATTCTGGGCAGAGTAAACAGGACTATCATGAATAGAAAATTATAGTAACTATTACTATGCCACATAATATTCGGACCACGCAAAAAAGCATTCTAGAGTTCTAGAAAATCTAAACTCATTCCCCTTAAGTAAAGGAATTTGATCCACAAATTGAATGATATTGATAACAATTTTTGTAGCTTAGAACCCTGCTGTCTTTAGTTATTAATTTGTTGTACACCATCGGATGTTGTTTATCTTTCAAATCAGATTGAATATAATAAATATGAAATAGAATATATTATTATTAATATTAATATACAATACAATTCAGTTTAGTTCTGTTCAAATAGATATTAATAATATTTTTGTATTTATAATTCATATTTATTTTAAAAAGCTTCTTCAATACATTACATTAACACAATTAGCTTTATATAAACAATATTTAACGTTTACATTTCTACTCATAGATATTATTTATGTGGCTTAGTTTTATTCATTTGTTAGATGATTTGCACTGGCTTCACACGAGTCTAAAATTGCCACTTTAACCTAAATAAATATGTCTGATAGTAAATAGTTAATAGATTCAGCTGACATCTGCATTAACAACCGAACCAATTGAATGTAGAAGTTTTTAAATACTAGAACAAATAAATATATACGTAATCTTATTAGCTGCCATCTATAACTAAATACCAAAACAAATGAATGTATACATAATCGTGATACTAATGGAAACAGAATTGGCCACTGTTTATGTTAATTTACGCCCAAAAATGCATAAAATATTAGTTAAATAAAAAAGTTCATAAGTAAAGTTGTGGTAAATATGTTTTACTGTAGTTTTTGGTAATAAACTCATATGTTTTGTAACTGTAATATTTACAGACATGATTGCAATTTTTATGTTGTAATAATTATAATAATAAATATTACAACTGTCGTGTTGGTAACATGTCTAATTGTTCGAGCGATCTAATTGCAATTATCCACTGACTGTGAAACCTGCCGACAATCAAACTTCGGCAATCAAAATGCCGCTTAATGGGCTCCTCAAATCTGTCTACTCAGTTTTTAAGTAATTTTTATATATTTTAATTAATATTTATAGGGTTGTATTTGTGGGAATATAGTTTTCTTTAAATAGACTCAATATTGGAGCCAATTTGAATTGAATAAATTCGACAATAATAATTCGACATCTGTGTTAAACATTAATAGTAAATTTTGATAAACATACATAATGAATGAATGGACTGACTATTGTAGAATTCAGTACAAGGATTTTTTGATTAAAAACAGTTGTGATTAGATCGTTCGATATAAACAACAATTTAATTTGATTTGATTTGATTCGTATTTACATAAATCTTCATCCATTTTCTATTTCTATAATACTTATTTATTTTTATCAATTATTTATGTTGTCAAATAGAATAAGCTTAGGCTTATTCTAACACCGATTATAAATTAAATTATGTTTAATTATTACTCTAAATCAAAATTTGGCGCATCAATACGAATTATATTCTCTATCAATATACTAGACTAGATACTAGACTAGTCAAAACTAGAAATTATAAGTGTAGTGAATTTATTTGCAGTTAGTTTTTTTCAATAACTTATTCCACACCAAAAGGAATGACGAATGGGACTTTGCTAGCTTTTTTCGTTGAAAATCATCAATAATTAAATAAATATGTTTTTAACTAAACAGTTTTACTTCCATTTCAACTCAAACACTTGTAATTACTGTAGATTTTAGTAGCAAGTGTTTATGTGTATAGTACCTTGGTATAGGCATTAGTCGTATTTAAAAAAATAAAGAATCAACTCATTTGTTAAATATTTATTTGCTGAACACTCAATATGGACCTAAACTGATACATTATTAAAAACATGATTTAAAGTTTTGTAAACATGATTCATGTTTGGCAATTATCTAAATTTATTTTTTAGTCCATTAATAGCTTGAAACGAACGTAGTTGATTTCTATTAGAAGCTATTGATTCAGTTAGTGCCGCTATTAATAACTTTCAAAAATACATTTTTGTATAATTACATACATGATATTAGTTAGTATGAATTAACTTGATGAGTGCAATGCGTCACGGGTATGACGTCAGTCTGGTATTATTTAGTGGGTGTTTATGAAACTAAATAATCATCATAGTTTTATCTATAAACACATTCTTTTTCAATTTATTATTATTTTATTTGTTATTTTATAGTTCGTTATTTTAATTTCTATCGAATTCAATGAACAATCATTATTTTTACCAATTACAATGACAATTATTGGATATATCAACTATTTACACAGTTCTTTACAGAGTGTTGAGTGAAAATAACGCTCGAAAAAAGTACCAATCAGTCTAATCAAATAATATTGTAATTGTTATTCTCGTTACCTCCCCTGCAAGTCCCAAAACCATTAAAAATTAGTTTTAATGAAAACTCACAGAAAACGATTTTCCCCAGAGTACAATTAATTACTCTGGGGAAAAATTTTGAATTACAATTGTAAAACGTTAGTGATGTGACATGATCAGTATTTAGAAAAAGTACATCGTTGGAAATTACAAAGAAATTTTACCTTCTTTCAGATCTATTAACAACATTTTCCACAACGAATTGAAATTTGTCAAAATTAAAATTTTGTCGACCATAATATTTTTGTATTAAAACGTAAACGTTATATTTAAATCGTGTTCAGCTTCAGATGGAGACTGGTATAATCGATATCAAAACATTACTCAGATCAATGACACCTGAATTAAGTGATGCAGAATATGTTTTCACAACCATTCCTTACGAGCAAAAACTACCTGCTGTAACGTCTGCCATTGGGATGTTTAAAGAACGTGAAGGCACCACATTTATATTTGAAAAGGATGATCTACCATCGTCATTGACGATATCATCAAAACATATTGTCGGAAATTTTCGCATGATAAGTTTAACTGTCCATTCAAGTTTACAAGCTGTTGGTTTAACTGCCGCGATTTCCAAATCATTAGCTGATAAAAATATTAGTACGAATATTATTGCAGCATTTTATCACGATCATATTTTTGTTCCAACAGAAAGGGCACACGAAGCTATGGAAACTTTGAAATGTTTGCAAGAATGTGGTGACCCTGAAAAGTAAAGTTCTGTGACGTGCATTAATAATAATTGTTTAACTTCTAAATACTGACTACAATCTAGTATGTACGTACAAAAGAAGCGTTGTTTTTTAAAATGTTTTTTCATGTATGTTTCTGTACGGGGTCACTTTGTACCCCTTCCCCCCGCCCCCCCAAAAAAAAAAACTTCTTTGCAAGGGGTGAGAAAACAATTTAATGCTTTATATGTAAGATATTTAAATTTATTGAAAAGGAAAATTATATCTTTTGTGTGTTGTTTTATTATTCTATTTTCTAAATGAAATTGGTTCGAAGAAAAAGGAAAACTTACTTTTTCACGTTTACTTTTAGGTATTGAAATTTGTATACAAAAAAAGTATTTTATTAAATTTTCACTTTCATCACATCTAACTTTAAAATATAATCCCTAGATTTTTTTTTTTCTTTCTTCATTTCGTTGATGAGAATTTAATTTGGGAAAATATAAGTGATGTGCTTTCATTTGAATGTATCCATTGAATTCATCTGCTATGTCGTACTTCGTTGAAATGTCTTAAAAGAATAAATTGTTAAATAAGAGAAATGTTTAATAGTAAAACAGCAGAAAGCAATGCAAACTGCATATCACGCATATTTCTCTCGTTTAAACTGATTGCCATATTGAGGTGACAAAAGTTAGCTAAGATCTTGAGATTATATATTGCGTTATATTGTAATGCCTCGTTATTGGAAATTCCATATAAGAGAGACTTTACCTAGCGTTAAAAAACCATTTGTGAATGTAAACAAACAAATTATACATATTTTGTTTACAACTGTGAAGAACTTCTAGTTTGACCGCCACTGCGTCGCTACGGTTTTAACAGGAAAACCCAATAGTTTTTTTTTAATATTAAAAATTTTACGAATGACATGTTTCGATTGTTAGATCATCATCAGACTATATTTTATTGTGTCCAAGTTCTTTGTATCTTTATCTTTAAATAATTGCCTTTTTCGAGCAACGGATATTCGCCATACTGATCGGAACTGTTGGCTATTTTATTAAAAGTTTATTCTAGTATTTGAATTATATTTGAACACACATACACACACACACACACACACACACACACATGAGCCCATTGTCGGTCTATCGTATAATTGTATAAAATATTTATTGTAATTATTCCAATAAAATTTGTGTAAATATTTATGAAATTAACTCATAATAATTAGAGTATTCAAAAACCGACAGAACTTGCACAAGCATTTGAAAATTTAATAAAATTTTAATTAACACATCTAGTCTACGAGACAAGAGACCCTGGCGTCCTCCCTACCAACATGTTATTTTACAATTATTATTGTAAATACCAAATGTTTGTTTCAAAATTTATTGTATGTACAGGGTGTCAACAATTTGTGTTTTAATAACATACAAACAATATTATCACACATTCGTTAACATCAAATTCTTGTTATAAAAAAAACATACACATCTAGGAGGTAAGCCCACGTACCCACGATCTCTGACATTCTAGACCAATGTTCTGCCTCTGAGCGACCTGAAAAGATACGGTAGCTATGGTTAGTTATGGTAAAATCTCACCTCAAGGAAAACTTGACAAACAAGATCCTGACCATTGCCAACACATAGGAGAAGCGAATCTCGTCAGATTAAGACATATCTATCTATCTATCTAGTAATATAAACTTGAGTACATAATTTTGTAGATTAGGACGGTCTGATGGCTATTTCGTAGTATGGCTAAAATCACTTTTGACTTTGATCGTAATATAACGTGACAAAAGCCATGGAATACAGACGGACACAGTGTTTGAATAAAAAGAATAAAGAACAAACTTGAATAGAGAACAACAGCAAGCACATGGACAGTATTATAAATATTTGGTTTTGGTATTTCCGTAATAAAATTAAAAGTGACGCACCCACCCATTTTAACATACGGTACAAATTATAATATTTTAATAAACATTTTATGTACTGAACTCTCAATAATTATATATGTTTGGGTGACCTTGTAACAATTAATCAACTATTTCAAACAAACTTCAAATTACCTGTACCTAGGTATTCACAATCTAAATCTATCTAACAAACATCCTAATTGTAAATCATTTTAATTTTATTATTAATTAGTGTGAAATCATTATTTTAAGGACTTTAGTGTAAACTGTAAATAAGGTCAATAATATATATAGTTCAATGCTTTTAGCTGTAGAAAAGGTGAAACGTACTTTTATATTGAAATTCAAAATATAAGTCAATTACAAAATGTTGTGATCTTAAAGAATTCGGTCAACGAAGTCAACGGTCAACAAAGTTAACGGTCAAATATATTTTATCCAAATGAGTGGGTTGCATTCAAATGAGTGACAAGTTTATATGTGCTCAGATAGCCAAAGGAATCTAAAAAACATATTCTCTGGTTCCTGAACACGCAGAATCACTGGAAAGCATGGCAAAGACAAAATAGATCACCTTGATAAGACACTGTGGGGTTGATGACAATGCAATGGTTGACGAACTCGCCTGTGAAGAAGCCGCACTCCCATTGGAACCATATCTGGGAATAACTAGGAAACAGACTACCTCTGCCCTCTCACTAATCTGAACAGGAAATGGAAAGATACAGCAAGCTATAGGCAACCCAAGCAGATGGTTGTTGGCAAAAGCTAGAAAGAAATAAACCTTTTGATTGGGGTAAATCTATCTCTCATGAGGAGGCTAGAGGCAACCTCTTCCACCTTCAGGCAGAATGTCCTTACAGAGCCAGAATGAGGTATCTTGCCTTTGGCTCAACCAAAATAGGAAAAATCATCTCCCAAGTATTAATTTAGAGGATCAATTCTAAATGCACTGGACTAGAATACAAGAAAATGAAAATAATGTGTGAAGAAAAACTACAGGCTAATTGACTTGGCACGCCATCCATAATACATATTTATTTTTGTATGTAAGCGTTAAAAACATGTACGAGGCGAGGCCGACTCGCCCGATCATACTGTACTTGACTTGACTTTGAGTCATAATTGTAATACTTGTTACTTGTTTTGGGACACCTTCCAAAAGGCATTAATATGCGTTCTTTATCTGTGGTTCTGATCTATGGTGTTCTTTTTTTAATCTATAGCACCTCGGTTGCATTCTACTATTTTTAGTATCAATTCTTCCAGTGGTGTACAAATAATCGTTATTATAAAAATAAAATTCAGGAATTGTTGTTTGTAGCAACGGGAATACATACATACATACATACATATATATATACATATATACATATACAAGTAGTTTTGTTTATTAGAATGTAAGCAGTTCGTGTCGAATTATTCGTTCGTGTAAAGTCAATCTTGTTGCGGGATTTTATTTTTTTTAGTGTATATTATTTATAGTCAACTAATTGGATACTAAGAAAAAGATCCGATCGCAAAAATATTTCGTTTTTACTTGTTGGATATCAGCAGCGAAAAACCATGTTTTCTAATTCGAAAGACCTTGTATTGGAAAAGATCACACAATTTTTGGTCACTTAAGTAGAGATATGCCAGTACATGAATATAGGACATACACAGTTCTTTTTTATTGAAAAGATCTCTTTTCAATGATACCCCACGCAGCTAAGTATGGCAACAGTTTTTGGACCCTGAACATTAAAACAATTTGGTAGTTTTATTTTAGGCTTCAGTAAATTTTTTTTGCTATTGGTCCCAACATCAACTAAAATTAAGAAAACTTCGTGCAAGGGATCTTATAGGAATTGAACGGTCATATTGATTATGATAATTGATCTAATTATAATTAATGTATTAATTAATATTAATATGCAGAGATCGAGCCCTAGATATCGTATCCAGTGGTCTAATCATTATACCATAGCTTGATGAGTCGTTTTTTTCCATATTCTTGCCAGTATTACTTCGAAGCCAACTACAAACTCATTATTCTAAAATATTATTTGTGTATACTTAAATACTATACTAATGTCAATTTCCAGTACGGTTCTGAAGATACATATATGAAAGGACAAGATGTGTCATTGAATTCATTAATTAATATATGATGTATGATGTATTTTCGTTCCGACATTAAAGTATTGTATTTCGAAGACATTCGATATAATGAATGGTATGTTTCTATAAACAAACTGTTGTTAAACGTATATACATAATGTCTGGTAAACTGTCGACTAACAAATCTCTTCTGGATTCTTATACAAGTCAAGCAACGACATAACCGACACACAGATGTTATTTAAGATATTGCACAAATTTTATGGCCTTACAGTTAAAAAAACAAATTCAAATTTTATATAAACATTTACATGAATGACGTGTTCTAAATCCATACTAAATGTCTACAATTATACTTTTATTTCTATGTTTAAAAACATTTCTTGATTTTATCAAATCTAACTTTTTGCTGTTTTTTTTTTTTTTCTTTAAACTAAAAATATTAAAAAATAGTTTTATATGTTTTTATTTTATTTGGGAAATCAACCATTTTATTAAAATGATTTTTTTTTTAAATATTTTTATTTATTTATTTACTTACGTAGGTGTTTTTATATAAATTTGACTTTATTAATTGGCGAATTTAAAAACGATTTGTATCAAGTTTTGCATACAAATTTTCTCTTGATATTTCTAGTATAACATTTTCATTTTTTTATACGAATTGTGCTTTTTTATGATTTGAATGGACTAATGACGACCCCTCATAGATTCACCAAATTATAAAAGTACATAAACATATATATAAAAGTACATATGTTGTCCACGTTATAATACTCGAGCTGTGAGTGCATAGACAAATATGTATAAAAAAAACAATAAATTTTAAAAAATGAACATGTTCGTTCTATCATAATAAAACGATGATGAATCACAGATTTAATGCATTAATGAGTATGAGAGATAAAACACCCACATTACACACGTGAACACACACACACACACACAGGTACGAATGAACAGGTACCTATTGATAGTAAAATTACAATGTAATTACAGACATATGGGTGATTCTCTGCTAAGTGGGATTTTTTATGTGAAAACAACTATAGCGAGACTTGACACAAGTGTGTGATTTTATATAGGAGGATAAATTACATCTCAGATTAGACTGTCACGTTTTTTATGTAACGATCGGCTATATGACAGTTGGCAATCATCGGCAGTCGTGTTTTAAATGGAAATTTAATACTATATGGTATGCCCAAGTCCTGGCGCAATCACTTATTGCTATTATTTAACTTTAGTTATACATAGTATTAATAATCCGTCACATCCTTGGTGGCGCAAGGATGCTCGGATTTAATTGGATAAATAAAAATTAATAATTTTGTCGGTCAAAATAGATTTGCAAATAACTCATTATTTGTGAACCAATTTTGAAAGAAATAAATGATTATTGTGGTTAATCCATAAAAAATAGACATATTGTTTTATTGAAAACTAAGGCATTTCCATTGGACATGAAAACTCACAGTTAACAGAGAATCACCTATATGCGATGCGGTTGCATTCAAACATAATTATTATTATTATGCAAATTGTAAACCATTAGTGTTTTTTTAACAACACACACATAGTTAGCTACATTATAGTTATATAGTTATGTTAGATTGGTAACATTTATTCATGTCTGTAATAAATCTTTTATCATCCGAGAATATGTTGATTTTATTACATGATGAAGTTAATTAATGTTATAAAATGTTATTATGATGATGTTGTGTCTGTGTGTAGGTCAATCAGCAGTCATCATTTATGTTCTTTACATCTATCTATCAAATTATTGGAAAATTCATTTCAATTCAATTCTAGGCTACAAAATATTAACATTCGTTTTTAATAGGTTAAAAATTACACATAATGTTCGTAATGATCCAGTATCCAGAATCCAATGACGAGGATTCTGGATACTGGATACTGGATCATTTCAAAATTTTGATCTGTGAATAAATGCCCATGTTGTTGATAGGTTTTTTTTTTTTTAAATTTTAAATGCGAATTTGACATGCATTTTTCTATGGGATTCTGATCTGTAAGATTTGATAATGTTCCTCCAAAAAAAAAAAATCATGCAATCGTTTTCGAAAAATTCTCAAAAAACATAAAGGATAAGTCATTTCCGGTTTAGTTACTTCCGCCAAAACATTGTAGTGAGGTGAGATGATAATATTAAACTTTAAGTCTCTTTATATATCTCTCTTTCGGTCGTGAGATATCTTGTTCATAGAATCACATCCATCTAGACACACATGCATATGCGTATGTGTCTAGAATTTTTTATATCAGGGGACCATCCGTTTTTCGGCATTATCGATTATCAGCATCCAAGAGAATACCTCAATATTTCATGTATATAGAGGTAATATGCAATGTAATTCAAATTAATTCAAAATAAAACAAAAACTAATATGTTAAATTAGCATATGACGTAAACTTAGACACGATAAATTTTCACAAAATGTATAAATTGAATATTAATAATAAAAAAATACTTGGGAATGGCGTTGTACCAATTTAATGACATTTAATTTGCGAGTTTTATATCTGAATAATAATTTTACAGTGAAAAAACAACAAAAATTCATAAAGATCTTTCATAACGACACAACATACGTTTTTTTTAAACAGACTTTCAGCGTTTTAAATCACCAGATTATCAAAAATAAATGAAAAAAAACAGTAGAAATGTAGAAAAAAATCTTAACATATTTTGGCAAATAACTTGATTAAAAAAAAATCCAACTATTATATTGTTTTAATAGAGCAGAAATTTATTTATTTTTTTCAATGTCGCAACATGTAGCCAAATTTAAAAAAAAAAAAAGAAGCTGATTTATTTAACACTTCACGTATTTAACTTCAATCATTGAATGAAACGAACGATCTGATGGAATTCTAAATATTATGTTGCATATTGAGAATATTATTTGTATTTTTTAAAAGATGAAATGTTGAAAGGTGCGTTCATCGAACATAAGATGTGAACATAAGGGTTTCTGACCGATTCAAATATGTAACATTAATTTTCACATATCATTTAATCAATCGAATTAAAAATAAAGAACGCACATTTCATTTCATTTATATATTATTTATAAATGTTATTATTTTTATTACAAACTTAACAAAAGCATAGACATCGGTGCATTCATTTCAAGGCTTCAAACTTACGAAATTTCGGTACAACGAAAATCTGTTTAGAAATTTTAATTTAATTATTTGAACATTACCTAAAACTTCCCAGCACTTCCTCTTGATGGAACAGATTTTGATCAAACACAACTAAGAAATATCTCGATTAAACCAGCCTTAACATAATAAAAACAGACAATGGCTATCAACCTGTTCTTACAGCTGTTTTTTTTTTTTGGTCGGAGGTTAAAAAAAATGCATCCATAAAGAAATTTAAAAGTGTGCAAATTATTTTAAAAAGAACGTAATGTAGTTTTTTTGTTGCCATTTCCTTGTAAACTAATTTCACACTTCATACTTTTACAAAAATCAAAGTAAACTCAAGTAATAACTCAATTCATTTACTCAAATAAACACAGAATTAAGTCTCAAGTAATTATGAAAAATGCACACAAGATGCATAAACATATGCTGCATCAATAAGCGTGAAGATTTTATATTCTTTTTAATACAAATTAAATGCAAACTTTCGTGCATATTCATAATTGCATTTAGAGTTTGCCATACACGATTCGAATTTAACACATTGCATCTGTGCAATATGATTTGAAGGTTCGCAGTCAATGAGGATGATGTTATGATGATCCAATTCTGCACCATGAGTCAGTCCATTACGGTGTACATACATTCAATGTATTTGTATATGGGGACGTCGCATCGCCCATACTGAACGTTGAGAAAGGACAAGCAAATTAGAGTCCATACTAAACGTGTTCATTAATAAGCTATTTGGCCTTATTAATAGATCATCAACTAATTTACTGATCCATTTAAATGAAAATGAATCGAACTGTGATCGAAGAATTATAAATAAATACGACTGTTTGATGATTTATTTAAATGAAATGCCAAAACTATTGTAAATAAACCAACCCCATTCAATGTTGGAACATAATTTTATATCTTTAGTAGATCAATTATTATTACCCATCAAATTTTAATTTGCCCCATTATTATCCATCAATAATTTGTGTTATAGACCAAAGTTCCACACAAAATCGTAGCTATGGAAATTCTTTAAAACATGCAAATATCTACCAAAAAACATGGTTTGGTGAAATGTCCATTTAAAATGTCGTTACAAATACTAAATTATTTGATCCATCGAGAATTCCGGCGCTCGATATTCAAACAGCTTGAAATGTTCTAATGGTATAGTTTGTGATCATATATTGTGGCATAAATAAGTACTAGTCAGGCCTTAGAAGGTTATTTGAACGGATATTTTCTTGATTATTGTACGATTCTGATCTATAATAACTTGAGACCTAAATAGACAAATTTGAGACAAAATACCAACAAAGCTCCATTTATATATGACCCTAAAACCAATCAAAACATGGAAGATTAATTGTATCCTCACCTAATTAAAATCGAAATTGCACTAAAATAAAAATAAATTAGTAATTTCTGCTGACTACCAAGAACAAGTCAAAGTGAATACACCGTTATGTCATGTCATCATCATTAAATGAGAAACAAATACAAGAGTCGGACTCGCACGTCGAGGATTCCGTACTCCAAATAATCTGTAAATAAGTTTTACAAATTTATTTCTAAATTTTTTTGTTTTCTTTATATGTTAATTCATTTGAGTATTAAATTATTTTCCTTTCTAATCGTTTTGGTACAGTACCCTAATAGAATAATATTCGGCTCAGTAAAATGTTGTTCTTACTTCATGTCATAAAATATATTTTGGAAGTTTTTTGTTAATTCCTCAAAAACTATTAAATTTGAAAACTTAACTGATGGTCACTAACTGTTAAAAAGATTTTTGAACACACAAAGTCCTTTCATTTCACTTACCATAGTAATCCCACTTTAAATTCCCCCCCCCCCCCCTCCCCATTTTAGATCCCATTTCCAATGCGGGCAAACAAGAGCTACTACTGTACCAAAATTACAAACTATTGTATTATTAACTGAAATAAGCAGCTGTGACAGCAGACAGACAGACGGACGTATGATCGAAGTCGCACTGTAGACGTTCCTTTTTGACCATTTTGGTATGGAACCCTAACAAATAAAAAATAAAAAGGATTTAAAAGCAGAAATAAAAAATAATATGTAAAAATTATTTAAATTGCAGCAATATCTACAAACTATTCAAACAGAATTAACTCAGTTATAATAATAATAATAATAATAATAATAATAATAATGTCAAACGACCTATTTTATGGTACATTTAGTTTCAACACGTTACGTACAAGTATGAAAAAAATATCTACAAAAATAATTAAGTAGAAAAAAAAACGTGTAAACACGCATAATATGTGTCTGTTTGTCTGTCTGCCCACCAGCACAGCCTACAGGATGTACTAATGGTCATCATGTATTGGCAACTAATTCCAGAAGACATCATATTGAAAATGTATATCATTTGAATACATAATTAATGGTTAATATATAGTTCAATTGTGTCTCATGTACCTACGTGTCTGGGTGGGTATCTGGCAAGGTAGTCAACGTAGTTTGGTACGGATGGAAGGTCCAAATGGAAGCACTACTCTTTACTCGTAGGTATTGCTTCGTAGGTATTTCAGTTCTACGTGGCCACCTATCCATGGCGAATTAAAGTTACTTTTATGATAGAAAATCTACCATCGAGGTAATACAATCTTTCTAAGTTGGTATCACTGCTTCTGTTGAATATTGATGTATGTACTCTTTCTACAGACTGCATACAGAAGCTATAGTGCGTATAATGAATGCACTTGTCTATCTTAGCACAACACCATTGAAAAAGATAAACGATCGATCCCTGTATAGAATGTTCTCAACACCCTCAACTTTTCATCAATTTATTTGAATCACACAGTTTTCAAATTGAATGCGTTGCGTTGTAAAAAAATAATGATTCTTTTTTGAGGTCATAAAATGCTGAATTTAATCTCACAAATTAGTTAAAAAATAAATAAAAAACTTAACTTAATTCATTTTAATGCAGCATTTGTCACACAAACAACAACAAAATCACAGAAAACAAACAAAATATAAGACATACAAGTTTTATTTGTCTTCTTTCTTACGAAGAAACAGTGTGAGGGGGAGGGGGATACGCAAAACATGAAAGTAAGATTTATAATCAAGTGTTTTAACAACCACAAAAAAATTGAAATCTCATATTTCTCAAGAAAAGTATTTTATATATGTTTTTTTATTGAGTTGAATGTACGCACTATATATAATATGGAGCACTAAAGTATCACTCGTTTGTTACGTAAGTAAGCGTTGAGTCAATCGTCAGAAAAACTACATCATATCGGATATGCTTTTCATATTTAAAAAGTTCAGTTCGTCAATGAGTCAAATCGGTCAAGCAGAGGCTTAGAGAAAGGAGAAAACACAAAAAAAGAAGAATACAGATGATTGTAGATGAACTGCAGACATTTGGACTGGCCGCTGTTAACTGATGGGCCAGCTTCGTAATCGCATTGTGCTGTTTTTTCATTTGCTGCTTTTCGACACTGCCGTAAACTCTAACTTTCCTTCTCAACACTAAACTATTCAGGCTCTTTGAATTCCTTTCGAGTTTTCCTCTGATATGTGAAATAAATTTTTCCAATATTATCCTCTTTACTTCCCTATCTCCTTGGTTCGATTTTGTTCATTAACGAACTTGGTATATCGAATACCAAATATTTAGATAAGACATTTGAACACATTTCACCATCCCTATAACATCAATTACTCGAATTCCATGCAGAAGAAATTCGCTAAAAGGAAATTCCAATTATTATAGCTAATAGCACAAACACGATTAAAATTATACAGATTAAAAAAAGGCGCGATAAAAATAATAAAAGTATATGATGATGTTGATGGGAGCTATAAAAACAAATTTTATATATTATTTGAATATATATCGATTTTGTTTATATATATATATATATATATATATATTCAGTTGCTTGTATATCTTGAGTAATAAATTAAAATTCAATCATTTCATTTCCTCAAGTTTATTTATAAGATAAGGAAAATATGTTGGCATACGATTCAATATTATTATTATTATGATTATGATTTAAATGTGGTGTGGGCTATTAAAATTTTATTACAAATTTAATACAACAAATAATACCTACAACCGAAATACAACCGAAAACAAAATATAATATTATTTTACAATTCAATCACAAACAATGTCAGACATTCTATACAGAACGTCAGGCTAACTAACAATTAGGTGTACGCACTTTATTTTTAATTTAATTCGATTCAGTTATGTCTTTTATAATAACTAATGCAATATGTAAAATGAACGAATTGGAAATAGATTGATATTGTTTGAATGGCGTACGCAAGAACGCCAGAACATTTTAAAGCTGGAACGTCCAGATGCGTGGACGTCTAATATTTCATAAACATGTGATCACTTTATCGTCTAAACGCATGCACTTGTGAGCAGGTGAACGTCTAAACTCATGGACGCCTTAGCTTGAGAACGTTTGAATAACTGAATCTATTTAGACATGAATTCCTGAACGCATGGGCGCTTGAACATGTGAACGTATAAAAGCCTGAATAATAAATGTCAGATTGTAAAATTTGTGCAAAATCAAGAAAGCTATCGAGGTCAGGTTTGCGGAAGTTTATTTATTATAATTTTAACTTTCACTGATATCCTATCCAAAATCATAACTTTGTACATTCATGGGCTGATTGTATCAAAAAGCTTTTTTTTCGCAAGATGAGATTATTTTCAATTGGTAAACATAAATATACATTTTTCGGAAAGCGCACAGGCATACTTCGATATGAAATTTAATTTTATTTAACAGCGCGTTTTTAACCTGTTTTGTGCGTACATTTTTCACTCTTGGATTTATCTTCTTGCATAAGTTTTTCGAATGTTAAATATGTCAATTGTTGTTCCTTTAATCTTCATTGGGCACCAATAAAAAAATAGCTTACATCAAGTTTCCACCGAATTGTGGCATTTTCAACGTAATCCGATTTGCCAATTTAGAACACATTCGATATATATATAATTGTACATAGAACAATATTGTAAAAGGACACATTCAGTGTTTTTATTATGATTCACAATGGAAACCGTATAAAATAGAATTAATCAGTGTTTTTATTTGAGACGGTAAATGTTTTGAAACGATAATCACATTAAATGGAAATCGTAAAAGTATTCATGATGGCATCATTAAACAAATTTATTTTATTGGAAAATCAATAAGTGTTCATTATGAAATTAGGAATAAGAATATGGTAGGTATGTGTGTAAGCAAAATATAACTACCTTAGAATCATGCAAATGTACACTCCGCGTCAATCAAATAGAACCAAGCAGAATCCAAACGGTTGCGGGCACAGCTATTACTTAGCGTTGTAATATGTGCAATGATCAACACTGTAAGCTATCTATTGTTCAGAAAAATTTGCTGTTTTTGAACACTTTCGTTTCCTCTTACAGTTTCAAAGTTAAATATTTCAGGTACGAAATTTCATTTTGGTCGAACTAAATTGTGACCGCTGTAGAGTATGCAACATTTATAACTTGTATAACTTGTTCCTTAACATCTTTTCCTTTCCAATCCATACACGTTTTAAATGGCTTGAACTGTAATATCACTACAAGTAATAAAACTAATAATAACTGAAGCTACTTTTTCATTAAGCATTGAATGAAGTCTCTTACAAATAATTAATATCCGAACAATTAATAAAATTATTTTTGTTTTGTTGTTTCTATAGAATTGTTCATATTAATATAATCTCTTCCCTTATCTTCCAACGAATCTCTCTCGTGTAGGTATGTTGTATGTTATATTAATGCACATAAGTTATTTTAACAGTTAAATTTATAACTAAAATTTATCCTTCTCAAATGAAAAGATCTATTTAATATATTTGCGTTATT
This sequence comes from Nineta flava, assembly GCA_963920215.1. Taxonomy (NCBI): domain Eukaryota; kingdom Metazoa; phylum Arthropoda; class Insecta; order Neuroptera; family Chrysopidae; genus Nineta; species Nineta flava. The sequence continues at coordinate 525,209 of OY986042.1, forward strand.
AAAATTGTATACAGAGTGTCACCCACTTTGAAAATCAATTCGTATATTTCTTGAATGCTTCATATCAGACTACATATTTACAAGTATATAAGTTTAGTCACAAGTTTGTAACCGTTAGAATTATGGATGGATTTAGAAATTAGTCTGAAGACATTCTAGCGGCCGCAGTTCATCTATCCGATCGGAATGTCAGGCGTCAGATGTTAGGTGCTTTTGCTATTTGAAAGGTCAAGTTCGTTAATGGGCAAAATCGGAAAAGAGAAAAGGAAGATCATCACTCGATTTATATGAACTGATTTTTAGTAGATTTTATTGTGATCGGTTGAATTCTGTTTTTTTTTTTATAGAACAATTATGTATTAATTAGTGTGGTGTGACACTCTGTACATTTTAAGTATTATTAATATTTATAATTAATTGAAATGTTTTTCATTTTTAGGTACGTTTCAAAACTAATTCCATTCATTTAAGAACGACGTGACTCTCGACGGAGTGTTGACAGAGCTGTACGTATGTTAATTACAATTTAAATTTGAAATAAATTTCATTTCAAAAAGATGAAAAAAAACACCATTTTTTATTTCATTAATACTGAGGCAAGATGAACGAATGCTTTATCAAATGGAGAACAAATAATTTTTCTTGAAAGTTTTTCTTATTTTATTTCTGACAACATTTTATTTTACATCTGGCATAAATCAACTGATAATTTATTGTGTACAGATTGTTCACTGTGAATTTCATTTCAATTATGTTGGTTCTCTTTTTTACTTTTTTATATGTATTATTTAGGCCAATTATCCGCATGTCATCTGAAACATTAAATATGTTTTATATCGCTGTTCAAAAATAAAAATTCAATTTTTATTAAAAATTCATTTAATTGGTGTTAAAAGTTGAATGAACTTTGTATTTTTAAAATTGTCTTGGAAATTAGTTCGAGAAGAATCTCTCATGTTGTTTGTTGTCAAAATAGTTTTTGTAAACTTATGTCTGAATACTGAAGTCAAATCTAATACGATTTATTAAGTATTGCCAAAGGCAAAAATAATTTGTAAATAGGTTAGGTTAGATTAGATTGTAGCGGATCTCCTGTATGGGACACACATAGAACGTCATTATTTAGAGGCCTTATAAGGATGAATAGGAATCAGCTGTGCTTGCTGAGTTCAGTTAGTGCCTTCAAAAGAATACTGTGAGGGCTGACCACAAGAAAAAAATCAATCGATCAAAAAAGTATATGATTTTTCATGAAAAATAAAATTTAGGGTCGCTTAGTTAGTAATGTTTTAATAAATCAGACGCTTTTTTAAAATGAAACCTGATGTGATGTGACTATATTATTTATAAACCTTAATTGAGCTGGTAGTGAGCTGTGATATGTTTGCCACCGTTTCTGTTCAAACATCTGTAATTATTCGATTACAAAAGCATATGTCTATAGCACCTTTATAAAATAGTTTGTATTTTTATACATCTGTGCGTGTATAAAAAGCTTAAATATACAGTCCACGCATTGACAATGAACTCAGTGTATACAGATTATTAATTCTATTTGCCGGTGTTTTCATTTATTGTTTCAATCTCTGGAAAATTATTTAGTCTATGAAAATAAAAATTTATCAACCAATATAGAAATGGGTAATAATGGGTAATGTGGAGTATCCCATTATCAATCTTCACCTCCATTAAGTTTCCTTTCCGTTCATCATAAAGGTTAAAATACAAATGTTTTATATGTTGAACCTGGTTGGTAACTAGACACATTTATAATGATCAGATAAAACGCATGCAGACCCAGCAACCAGACGCAGACACCTCTCTTAATGATACTAAAAAATAATTGTTCCAGTGGGATACTTGTGCAGAATTTATCGTTCATAAACATTAATGGACTTGGTACTTGTGCTGAATGAAAGGATTTTTAACTAAATGTAGCTCGAATATGTTTTTATTTTCAAGTAATTAACTCTGTGATAAGCATTTGTTTGTGTTCTGGAATTATAGTCGATTTATGCCAAATAAAAGATTATGTTTGAACATTTGTTGGTACTTTTTTGATTGTCAACTTTATCATTAATAGTTTTGATTTGGTTCTTGTCCGTTTTCGAAAAGATAAAAGGTAATATACGCAGCTGTCATTGAACTTGTCTGCAACCTGCTATAACCTTCCATTTTCCCCTTCACAGTATAATATCCACACAATCGTTGAGAGCAAATGAAGTCCTCTTAACGAAATAATATTTAACCTGGTGTGAATATATAGTTCTGGAAGTCATTTTCTTGATAAATCATCATGTTACAATTTTCCAATGCGTGATCGAGGTGCATACCTAAGGTTGCTAAAATTGTGGAAAAAAAGAAACGTCCGCAATTCTCGATTTTATAAAATATATAAATTATTTTGAATGGATCTTTTATAACGTAACACGGCCCAAGATGACGTGTGATGATAAATAATCCAATTTATAATATAAGATAAATATAAATATTAGAATGTTTGTAAAACCCTGGTCTTAAAACAACATAACAACAATAATGTATTCATTCCACCTTTAGTCAGCGTACTTGTGGTATGTGGGCCGTAGCCATTCGTCGTTCGCCCGTTCGCCGTGTGTAGTCTATTTATAAATTAGTCCAATAGTCCTAAATTAGCATTAGCAGAACATACCACTGTTTGCAATCATACTATTTAGTTTGTTTTTGATGTTGATGTTGTTGATGCTAGTTTATTCTGTTGTGTGTTTGTATACCGTGTGTTGTCTAAACAATTTTCCACACAGTAAAAAAATAAAATTGGGTGAATGAACTACTGTATTTGTACTGTATTTGGTATAGTTTTAAGGTTGACGCAAATTTATAAATTTGTTGATTGAAAATAACTAACACTCGAACATAAAATATACATTACTAGCTTATACTCCCGTTTTATTGTTAAGATTAAAAACCTCAATGTAATTTCCCATCGCTTCCACTACTTCAAATATTCATCGACTCTTCCACCAAATTTCTATTTGAATGAATATTTTAGAATGATATCTATCGTAGCGAGATACATACCAGATTTTAAGTCTAATCATAAACATTTAACCAAACAGTGGTTTTTGCTGGATAATATGTCCCTTAAATAGTAGCGTGCTATTCTGAACACTCTGTACATACATACACATACATATACAAATACATTGTTTACTTAACCGTTTACATTGCAATCGTATGTAAAATATTTATGATATGTGTATTTGTTAGAAATATGTAAAAGTGTGAACACATTGTTGCCAAGTTTTTGTTATTTAGAATCAAATACGATTATTTTCTGAAGTCGATTTGTAAAATTGATAATAAATTTAGTTTTAGTGGGAGGTGTTGTTGTTGTTTTACATATTTACATATTGTTTGTTCTGACTTCTTAACTGTATGTTTTAAATCGAATGATTTTTTTAAAATATTTTATTAATTCTATGCAAGGACTTATATTATATTTCAACTCCAAAATGAAGATCCCTTCAGATCCAATACGATTATGTTAAGTAGGAATCATAGTTTTGACATCCCATTATTATATTCCGTACCAAGCAAATTTTTCCGTCTAGACCCTAACCTCAAGCCGTCTACAAGTAGCCGAACGATACACAATTTTCGAGAATTATGAAACAGTCAATTTTCGTAATTTTCACTCTCCAACCTGGATCACTAAAGTATAAAAGGTAAAACTCGACGTCGTTAGAAGACGCGTTAACATCTACGCACTTGTTAATGACACTGCGAGATAATAACTCTTATAATTTATTTTGACATTATTTCAGAATAGTTTTTCTTTGAAATATTAAAAAATTCGTTACGCAGGAGCTGCTTCAACTTAGCGAATTTCCTTGGAATAAATAAATTACTCTCTAGCGGTCACAATGTTAGTCTGATCAAAATGAAATGTCGTATCTGATTTTAGTATTTGCATGGCCAATTTTATTAATAAATAACATACGTCAAGGGGAAAGGGGGGCATAAAGATAGAAGAAAACACAAAATATAAAATATCTCTCTTAATATTAGAACAATCGAAAAATATGTAAGTAACAAAGTTGTAGAAAATCATGTTTGCTACAATTCATCACCTTATCATTTTTGCTCAAACTCTAATGCGTACAGAGATATTGAGGAATTTAATTTTCAATCTTAAACCGTCAATATTTTTGTAAATATTAAGGTAACAGAAAAAATGATAAGAAACAAAATTACAGTAAAACTTAATACCTACAACTTTACTTCTTATCAAATTTTCGATTTTTCGAATATTAAGGGAGATATGTCAAATTTTGTGTTTCCCCCTTCCTCTAAACCCCCCTTTCCCTTGGTCCGATTTTACCCACTAACGAACTTGACCTTTTGAATGCCAAAAGCGCTTCAAATACCAAATTTCATTCCGATAAAATGAAAACTGTGACCGCTAGAGTGATTACAGACACATATATATATATATATATATATGTATATATATATATATATATATGTCCATAGATATATATATACAAATTTTACAGATGGTGATTTTTGACATCTACAAGGTAGGATCGATGGACATTTGAAGAAATTTTTGCGAAATTTTGACTTCGGTACGGGACCAATAGCTCTATTTCCTTTCAGGAAATTCGCTAAAAGTGAAGTAGAATTTTTCAATTTGTTTGCATAACTTTTTTTCACATAATGTTTGAAACATTTCACAAACAAGTTTATTATTTTAGGATTTTTACGATGTTAAAACGCAATTTTTTATTCCGTTTATTTGTAAATGCAATTTTATTTATATATATTACATAGCTAAGCTTAGAAAACGGGAAAAAAATGTAGCATAAATAATAAATAAACAAGCGTGTGATGATGTAATTGTGATTCGCGGGCGATCGTTAAGTTCAGTTTAGTTAACAACTTTTTAAAATAATATTTGTAGATATTAGTTGAATGAGTTCGTAAGTAGTTTGATGATGTCTCTTAGATCATTCTTTTATGATCATTTCAAATATTTAAATGACCTAATAAAACTCAATAATAAATAATTGGACCAAAAACTTCAGTGAATGTCATTTATTTATTAGACTAGACGCACAATTTCATTTTTTAGCGAAATTTTGTTGCAACTCAGAGTAGAAAGTTTTTTCTTCATGAACACTGTTGCCTATTCTTTTATTATTACCATTTGGTGTGTTGGTTGACTGGATCTACCCTGATCCTAAGAGGATGACGGGTGCTAAGGCCCTCCGGACTTCTTAGACCCAGTCCGATGCTGGCAAGTCTAATAGAACAACTGAACTAAATGTGCACCTTAATGAAATACCAAAAGTATGTTTGCCACTAGCTACTAGACTACAAGTGCCCTTAAATTTCATATAAATTTGATAGACACAAACAACTGCCGATTGAATGAAAACTATAATTGCATTGATTGGATTTAGTACGCCATTGAAGTAATATAAGAGTAGACTATGTTTTTATTAAGGTTGTTCGGAAGTAGTAGTAACTTGATATTTATATTTGTTATGATGTTAAAGTTGTTTGTTTGATTTAAGGACCGTCAGCCACCATGCTAAGCCATGCCCATGCCAATGGTAATGAAACTGATTTTAATGTACAATATTATTATTAATATTATTACTATAAGTTGCATATTAGTAATAAACTTCTGTTTTATTAGTAATAACATACATACATACATACATACATACATACATACATACATACATACATACAATAGTAGAACAAATACAAAATGGAACGCATGATCTACGTCCGTCATCCGACAAACAAACATGCTGCCTGCTTTCAAACAAAAAAGTTTGTATCACATAAATCGAACAACAAACATTGATTGTTGTTCTAATAGAAACATTTACATATTTTTAATTAATTAATTCAGTACTTGTCTGTCATTCTTACTATATACAGAGATGAGGGTGTCGATTTTATTAACAGTATTTTAAAAGCTCATTCTACTTTAGTATTCATGATAGACGGCTGCGTTTTCCGTACTCCATAATCCTTAACCTGACAAAACAGGACTCGGTTTTTATGTAAATATGTGATAAATTAATATTAAACAAGTGAAAGTAACGACTAACTGAGTTAATTGCTTAAATACCCGGTATATCATGATTTTATTAAAAAAAGGTTTCAAACAAAAATTTTTTATTTTGAAAAATTGAATATTTTGCGTCTCACAAATACTTTTTCTATCTCTTACGGTTTAAAAGAGAGATTGTTCTTCCCTGGGGTGGGTAGCACGGCCCAATTTTTTCCATTCACGAACTGTACCTTACTTTTTAGATCTAGAACATACACACAAAATTTCCGTTCGTTAACTCTTTTCATCTTTTGAGTTATGGTGTTTACGGGCAGAGAGACGGGCATGTGAAAATTGACTAATTAGGTCATTTAATGAACACTTATACCAAAAATTGAATATCGAAAAATTCAGTAATTAAAATATTTAATGAACACTTTTACCAAAATTGTTATCCTTGACGAATAATTCCAAACGTTAAAACCTTGGGTTAATAAACAATAAATGTCTTGTTACTTTTAAAGTGTTTATTTTTAAAACAAAACATTTCTGTGACAATCCCATAAAATAAATCTCGAGTTATATGAAATATTACATAATTTTGTGAATGCAAATAAAAGTATTTTAACTAAAACTCTGCTGAACGATAGATTATAAAATCTATTCTTACTTCTTTACAATATTATTCATTTCTTTAATAATATTTTATAAAGGTTTATGACTTATTTTTTTTAATTTACCTGAACACAATAAAGATTTATAACCTAACTTATTTATAACTTTATATACATACGCCTGTATGTTCGTATTTCTGAAATTATTGAAAATACAATTTATTATTTCTTTTAAAAGCGAACTTTTTAACTGTTCCATAGTCATTTTTAATAAAAATAACTTATATTGTTTTTCAAAAGGACATCTAACTTCCATTTTTTTCCAACACAATCGCCATAGTAATTTAACATACACAATGTGCATTTTATTGGACTTAGTATAAAGATTGCTGTATACCAAATAATATAATTAAGATATATCTCCTATAGCATCTGAATAAAACTGGTAGCTGGTCCGTTTTGCTACTGAGACGCTGCTATGCGGATATTATAACACTAGTTCATATAGTTTCAAATGTGGCAAATATTATTTTTATCTACGATTTATATGAATAGTTGGACTTTAATTTTGCAATGATAAGAATTCCTGTATAAAGATCAATAAAATATCGACTGTATAAATCCTGACATTTTGTGTATTGTAACGAATAAGACTGTACGTAATTCTTAGGAACTAAGAATTACGTACATTATTTACGTTCATAAAATATAGTGTTTTTTTTTCGTACAATTATTTTTACACGCGCATTTTCTCGTTCCAACCAGAATAATGGTAATCAAACAACAAAAGCAATCAAATAATTTCGCTACACTGCAGAATGTAATTTTATTGTTGATTAACTAATAAATATTTTTATTTCATTATTGAAATGCATTTCTGTAATAAAATATTTTTATATGTAAAATGTAAACAAGTATAGAAATATTGGGAACATTTAGTGCAACTGTGTAGAGTAGAGAACAGTATAGTATGTATGGTTACCATAGTAGGATAGAATCCCCTTTTTTAATAGGTTGCATCAACATCGTTCATATTTACAGCTTCCTATTGATCAGGGCTTCCAAAATTGTGTTCCACGTAAAAATGATAACAACAAAGAGTTTTTCGACATTTTGACTACATGATTATGTAAATTTCTATCTTCTTTTATCACAATTTTAAGCACTTTTGGTGTCTAAATATCGTCATTACCTTTTTTATAGGCTTTTATATGACTGTGATGTCAAATAGACCGGAAGTTTCGCATAAACCAGCATTTCTGAAGACCATACAATTATAAATTGACATTGGTATAATATTGTGACGTTTAGTATTCTTATACTTTATTTTAAAATCACTGCCAGTCATTTCGTTGAACCGAATAAAAATTTTTTTTGTAAACTTGTGATTTTAAAAAGGCCAAATATTTTCAAATATAAAAAAACAATTTTCACTTCAACTTTATCATGGAGTCATATTAAATCATGGAAAAATATTCGTCACCTATCTGTTTATTAACCGCTAAAATTAGAGTAAAAAGCATTAGCAGCATAAAATCTCAAATAAAAACGTTAAAAGCGCCGCACTAGTATATTCAGCTAACTGCTTCTGTTTCCATACTTATGAATAGATATGGTATAGCTAGCTAGTAGCTAGCATTATAAACAGCGTCTTGTACGTAATATAAATATTTTATATACAAATATTTTGATGACTAATAAATTTTGTATTCGCTTTTCCTTAATGGAAATATTTTATAGAATATCGATAATCATAAAAAATTGTAGAACAATGTAAGCAAAATATATTTTGTATTTATAGTTTGAACTTTATAGTTTTAAATATTAGAAAAAATATAAAGTATTGGCTCTGTGAACAGGTGTCGAGTCCAGTCCCACAATGTGTCGAAGTGTTCTGCATTAAAATGGTTAATTATTAACCAAAATACTTTATTACTCCTCTGAGCTTCTTCACATTATGTAGTGGTTATGGTAGTGGACTCTATATGATCTCTCACTATCTTTATGCCAATGTATTATTCGTTTGTTTATTTACTATTTACATACATTTAAATAGTTTTTTTTCGTAAATTAGCGTCTATTTATCTATTTTTAGTGATTTGTTAGGAAAAAACCGTCTTCAATGGGTGATATTTGTGATGTTAAATCTGGCATCAATATGCAGCTATTTTGACTATCACCCTCTGTCGTGCGGCTTTCGTACAAACCCCGCCATTAGTTCCTTGCTTGGTCTTTTCAAAAGTCAAAATTTGCTGCCGCTCAAAATAAATTTTATTCGAACAAGACAAACTTCTGTAATGTGCTGCTGATTGCTATACAAGTTCTTGAAGTACATCTCCTTTTTTATTCTCATGACAGGCACCCCTTGTGCTATATAAAGCAAGCTGTGTAAACTGTAAAGTGTATAGATAGTCCTTCACTTGTGTGCATTTGCTTGCTTGCTTGCTTGCTTACTATATTTTTAAATAATGTCTGATGTAAATGGTTAAAAGACAATTTCAATTATGAAGAATGTCGTTGATGGTTGCCAACAATGCGTTTCTTTATGTTTGTTTGTGTGTGTGTGTGTGAGTGTACACAATCCGATGTCTCGCAGAACAAACGGTTCTCATAAATGAGCTTCATCTTCGTCGTTCGTTTGATAAATATGGACTAAATGTCATGTGAAGAACTAACAATAGTTAGTTACACATACTTTAAACAAATATCATCTAATTCTAGTCGACAGACATCAACAATATTACAATGAGTTTGGGATCCGTAGGTACATACAATCTTTTATTTATGTTCTTATTTTGTCCAAAATTATGTATAGGAAAAGTTTAATAAACATATAACTTTGGTGATGGTAACGGAAAGTTCTTATTATGTTTCATAATATTGCGTTGGGTTTTTTTTTAATTTTACAAATTAAAATCATAAAAATATTGAACAACTTTTATCCCTGGAATTTTTTCGACAACCGAATCAATAAAAAGACATAAATCAATTATTTAAATTTAGCAAAATAAACACCAATTTTGTGGCCATGTGTAGCTCTTATTCGTGATGCTTCGGATGGTAGTTTCACATTCCTTAAGATGTAAATGGCCAACTAACTGTGACTTACTGCTAATAATTGTGAGTGACGCAGGAACCTCCTAACATGTAGTCTCGCACACATCTGACTGAAGTTTTATTTTTTTAATAGTATTTTTATAGATAGTACAATTTTACCTTGAACAATTTATACATAGAATGCATTACATTGCATTGGATTGCATTGGATTGCACTAATGACAAATGTTGTGCTGATCAGTAAATTTAATTTTATGTATTTTTAGTTCAATTGGATTTTGTTATCGTATCCGAATTAATTTTGTGTGTTATCTCTACGAAACTGTTTTTATTCTACGAATAACAAAACATCTAATTAAATACGTTTTGTTGATTCAAGGTTGCGATCGATCATTGAAATCATTCACAAAATAATAATATAAAGTTAGCATAGCAGATCATTCAATTCAAATTAATTCTTATTTTTGACTTTTGATTTAATTTTGTCGTCTACAATTTTTATCAACTTTTATTTGAGTTGACTTCTTGTTAGTTAAAGATCAAATCTTAACCACTTAACCACGTCCAACCAATTACAATTTTGCATACAAAATGTATGTCGGATCACAATCTAATAATTTGGAATAATAGAGTTGGAATATACCAAGATGTCAAACTACGTCCATCGTAAATCAAACCATCAACTTCCTAGTTTCGAGCAGAGCGCTTTTAACACCTCAGATTGGTACTAATAACATTTAGTCAGGTAACCATCTTTTCTTTTTCACGTCCTGGCGAGTGTTCCATAAGTACTGTTGTAGAAATTTAATTTTCACTAGAGTTGAATGAGGTAATAATAATTAATATTATATAAATTATTATATAATCAAATTGTTTCATCGTTGTTTTTTCTTTCTACGCTTCTCTTTAATTATTCAATAATGTTTATAATCATTGATTTGTAAACCCACACCTACAGGTGAAAGGTGTGTGTGTGTACGTTGTGTATGACGTAGATGTGTGCTATAATTTGGGTCACTCACTCTTGATGATCGAATGATTGCAATTCATAATACATAAGACACAAACTTGTAAATAATAATATTAAAAAAAACCAACATCAACAACAACACAGTGTTGTGTGTTTCATTACATTACATTAGTAAACAGAACTAACATGTGCAGTTTATCATTCATATGTATTGTGTTGTATAATTGTTTCAATATGTTTTGTTTATATAATAATTATTATTATTAGGAATAACCAATACAATTTACCACACTGTAGTAATGCAATATAAAATACAATATGGTTCTGATTGTTTATCTACTACTTGCTACCCAGTACCGTATTTTAGCCAAAACAATGGGGTGTATGGAAAAAATGTTTCAAACAAAATTTATTTTTGTTTATATGATAGACATTTTTTGTATTTAATCGTTTATTATCATATCGCACCGTCAAAAAGATTTCAAGCACAAATGTCACGCGAGAGTCAGCCCAATGCGACAGTGGGCACAAAAAAAGTGTAATAACGTTTTATAAACTAAAAAAAAAAAGTTTTATAAACTATACGTGTGGATAAATACTACCATCATGTGGATAAATCATTTCGCAGTTTATACGTGATGCAAGAACAAATGTTCTAGACTTTGATGTCAGTTTTTGAAGTCAATACTTCTTAGTCTTGTTACTGTAGGTATAAGACTGGTCTCTGATTTGATTTTTGTATCGAAGCTAAAACTGCAAGATTTAGATTGATTTTGCTAATCATTCGAAGTCTTAGATTTACTCTGATCAGTAAACTTTTTAGAACTTGTTTTCATCACCATTAAGCATCATTAGCGAATTTCCTGAAGAAAATTCAGCTATAAGATTTCGTTCGTTCTTTTCGGAGGCTAAAATTTAGATTTTTCTCATAGAAAATCCTCACTTAGTCTACGTAGCTTTATGTTGTCAAACTTGTATCAACAGATCAAACAATACTTTATTGTTAATTGATATCAACAGACAGACAGACGGACAGACAGTATTACTTTGAAGTCAGCATTAACGTATTTTATTGCCCATTTATTTAGTATCGCCAATGCAGCCACATTTTGATCGGACATCTTTTTGACATAATATGAGGATGTTTCAATCCTAAATGAATTGTAACGAAGTCCATACTGTACGTCGTGCGTCGTGTCGTGTCGCGTCACGTTCGTTTGTATAAAAATAATGATTGTGTTTATTCCAGGAAGACGTGGTACAAATATTTGTACAAACAAACACACGCAAATGCGTAAAGAATGTGCCAACAGTTCGATGTACGCGTGTTATAGGTTAAGTAGTCAACATTCAATGACAGTTTGTGACAGTGCACTAACAATTTGTTATGATCTAGAACGGAACCCTCCTATATTTCTTTCAAATTGAAATGAGTATTCAATTTACGACAATATATTATATTAGTTTTATTTTATTTGTGTGTGTGTGTGTGTGAATACCAACCAACAATGTGTTTAGGTCACTCCCGCCTACGCAATCCACAGCAAATACAATACACGGTGCTGGCGCTTGTTAGAGTCGGGCACAGTGGCACCTTCGTTCCCAACTTCATTCTAGAGAAATTCATTTTTTGGATTTTATCAGGAATATTTTCCCGACAAAAGGAAGTTAAAGTCCACATTTTATGCGTGTGTGTGTGTGTGTGCGTTCGTAAGCCGTAGACAAAATTGTTATCGACTTTGTTGAGGTGTCAAAGTGAAACGTATGAACGTCAATATGGTCTGAAAGAGATATTATCTAATTCAATCAAACGAAAAGGGTATTTTTTTTAAGATGCTTACGGCTGTTGGCGGTGTTTCAGCGAAACGATTTCGCAAAAATGTTCAAAATATCCCACCGTTAAGAGTTTATGAAAAGTGTGAGTCTTGTGGATCCCACTCAGAAATGTAACAAAGGACAAATCTACCCTACGACGTGTTTCATATAGTTATGCGTCTCTAGTACAAAATTACGAACAAATTACCTATCACTATGGGTTGTGACTTGAATAAGTCACTGATCTCTATCCTACTACCTCTGTCCACATATCCTTCAAAATGGATCATGTCACTCAACTACATTCAACACGGTGTCGCTCAACTACACCGTGTTGCTAATTCAACAAAAACTGAAATCTTAGCTATTTTAATTTTTAGGTATTTAGCTTCAATGCTACTCATTTACCTGTAGTTAGCATCTGCCGGTAAACTATCTGGTGCTTTTGGTTCCACATTTATATTCTTATGATTTGTACATACAGCCCATTTGTAAGTTTTTGGTACCTACTACACCACTATGGTCTGTTCTCTGTCGCTGTTTCTACACGTAAATAAATAAGATATTTATGTATCTACGAGGTGAAGAAATAGCTTCAGTAACACCCATCATGATATTTTTTTCCTTGTTTCTTCTCTAATTATCTACCAATTGATGAAAAATTTTATTTGAATATACAATATATATATATATATATATATATATATATATATATATATATATATATATACAATATATATATATGTGCATCTCTCTTTAATACATGTGAGATGTGTATGATGTCTCACACATGATTCATATGTGTTGTTGATCTTGTTTTATTTATTTGTTTGTTTGTTATGTAGGTATAACAACTTCTTATAATTATTCATTAGTTAGTTTTTGTAGTCGTGTTTTTTGTATAATTTGTGTGCTGCTACTTAATTTATTTGTTTATTTATTTATTAATTACACGCACAGAATTGTATTTTGTTTACTTAAACTTATGATATCTGAACTCAATCGTATCTTAAAGGAGGCGGATCTATACTTAAATATCTCTATTATTCTTCTATTATTTTGTAATCAATTTTGTAAATTGTGTTTTGGGTTCAGAGGGGTCGGTATCAATTAAAACGTAGTCAATATGTAACAATTGTTTTTGAAATAGTAATTAACGACTAAACTTGACTGTGGATCTTGTAGAATTGTATGAACCTATTATACATATAATAGATTTTGTTGAATTTTGTGAATGCACTATATTTAGCACACGGCCGTTAATCATCAACAAGTGAAAATAAATAACTGTGTAACTTGCTTAAGTACCCTGCATTTACTGAACTCATTATGAATGTAGTAGCTGTTTATTTTACTTTTTGCTGACATAGATGTATACAAATAGGATCTATAGTAATTAAAACTATTTGAGTTGCAGATGTGGCTCTTAATTTTTAAAAAGGATCTAATTCGTGTTTTGGTTAACAAAAATTATGAGGACGCTAGAAAACGCTCTCACCCGACTTGGATGCGTTTTACACTTGTAGGAACGCCCTATATAATAATATCGTCGTACACAATATGTACGACGTAATTACGTTTTTCTTAAATGTTTTTTTATTTTAATTTATGTAAAATAAAGATTTCTTTTAGTTCAGAATGAATTAAGACCAACAACCAAATAAAATAAAATAAATAAACGATATATTTTTCATTTTCAAGATATGTAGTTTTTTTTTTTTATAAATTAAAAATCGTAATAAACCCATGAAATATTACGTTGCACGTGTTACGTTTTTATGCAGTACAGAACGTTTAAATTATATTATTTTATTTATTTTTTATCATAAATTATTACAAACGTTACCTGATCTGTGTGTTTATATGAATTCCGATATACTAGATAATTTGGCAATAAGGATAGTAATATCAATTAGAAAATTTCTAAATTATCAACAACCAAAAATGACTTTATACATCCATTAATATTATCCATCCTGGATAATATTCGGCACATTTTTTCATCCGTTATGGTTTTCTTAAGTTTTCTTAACAAGAATAGCTGCAAATACTTGTTTGAGAAGAAAAATCTACATTTTATTGGTTGCCAATCTCTCTGCTGATAGTATGGCGACTTTTAGGATACAATGTTTTTATTGGAGCAATCCAGTTTGGTTAGTGTTTGTTCAGATTTATTTACTCAGAATCACTTATTACATGTCAAAATCATCTGTGGAAAGTTTTGAATAACCCTGTACAAAAATGAATCCACTAATGTTTTTTTTTGTTTTTTATAAAAATATTTAGCCAACATTGAGTCACACAACATCTTACACAAACATTGGACTGACCGACTGCACATATTTTTCCCGTACAAAACATGTTTGTTACACGAGGAAGACATCGTTCGTTGTTTTGATATCAAAAAAGATATATGAATGTTTTTAAATTGTCAGATGGGTCGGCGGGGACGGGAAGGGAGTTAGTTGGTTTGTGTGACGTTCAGTTCAGAACACTCACATTTTTGAAATGCAATTTTGAAATGAATTCACTTTAAAACTGAGTGAGTGACACAATTAAAAAAATTATGTTGTTTGAATATTTATTTAAAATGTTTTTATATTTTGTTTTTAGAGGCGTTTTAAGTAGTTTTACGCGCAAATGCAAGTCTTTATGGTTTCCGGTCTGTATGATCCTACTATTACGTTGCTATGAAAGTATTTACTCCAAATACGTTGCAAAACAATGCTAATAATTGCCAAAAGAGTTTTCAGCCTGCAAAAATCTTTAATTTAGTCGAATCTAAAAAAAAGTTCGTGATTTCGACTTTGGTAGTTCAATCTTGGTTTTGGTTCTGCTAATGCGAATATAGTTAGTTATTGGTCTTGATTTTCGATTTTCTGTACTGAACTATAAAATATGAATATAGTTGCTGTATCTTCCGACGCATGTATATTACTCGTATAGTACTAGCTGCTACACCTGCGCTTCCCCAAGTAGTCTCCAGGAGTCTCTTGTTCATTTCTTACTGAAATATGGGCAGTCAGAAAACAGCTATAACTTTAGAACGGTTTGAAATTTTGTATTTCTGAACTTTATATAACGTAGCCTATATTCTTCATCTGGGTTCAAGCTACCTACCATATCATCAAAATTGGTTCAGTAGTTTAGCCTTGAAAATGTACCAGACAGACAGACAGACAGTTAGTTACGTTAGCATTTATAATGTTAGTGTGGATTCAATGTAAATAATTGCAGTCGTTATATTTCATCAAATATTTGTGTATTTCTTGTGAAAATAAATTTTACTTGGAACTCTTCACATTTCTTTTCACTCTCTCCAATCAGAGAACTATTCCAATGAAAATTAGGGCAATGTTTTTTTGTTTCCAACATATTATTTTTTAAAGACACATGATCGTACGTCGTGCATCGTAAGTGGAATCGTCGGTCGAACGCTGTTATGTTGAATGGAAGAAATGAATACACTACACCGACATGCGACCGTTTTCCAACCGACGGACAGACCTGATGTTGTTGTTCCTACTGAATTCAGATTGCAGTAATAATAATAATAATAATATGATTATTATTTTATGTAAATGAGTCAGAAAGAGACACATCGTGTGTAATATTTTATCATGAATATAAATGATATTTTCATACCAATAATTTATGGAAACATTTATAAGATTGTACAGTTCAATGCACACCAATGTTTTCAATGTAAATATTAGATTTGTTTGTCATATGAGTAAACAATACTGTATATATTGAGAATGAGAAGATGGTGCCAGTTGACAGCTGACAGCTGACACGTACCTACATGTTATGCTGGAGCTAATATTTGTCTTTCAATATTGCATCTGCTACTTAAAGAGTATAATAGGGAATATGCATGAAAATTTTTGTTCACTTGAATTGAAGCATGTTTACTTGACAAATATCAAGGTAAAATTACTTTTTAAATAACTTTAAAAATAAGCGAGATATGAATGATGGAAATTCCCGATTAGACAAAGAGGGTGATAGCCCTCTTGATATGTTATGTGACGTCATATTATACTTTCACCATTTAAAATACACGTAAAACTCCGTTTTTAGTATTTTTGCAAGAAAGAGACAGATAATAATCTTTAAAAGCTTATAGCTTCCTTGATATTTGTCGCATTTTAATTTCGTTTTTAAATATTATTACAGTATCAACAGTATTTTCATATTCTGAAAATAAATGTGAAAAAAAATTTTCATGCATATTCCCTATTAGGTTCATATATTCTCACCCTGAATAGAGGAACATACCTGTTCAGCAAACTCCGGCTGAGATACTGGGGAAGCAAACCTCGCCAGACTGGAGCAAAAGGGATAGCACCACTTCACATAAAATCAAAGTGCAATAGTTTTCACACCCCAAGATTTATGTATCTTCTTATAATATATGGATAATTTAACAAAAAATTGGAAGATTATATTTTATATCATTAATCGGAACAGGTAATAAAGTACTAAATCATGGATAGCCATTTTGACACTATAAGTGAAATACTAAAGAGACTTTCCTTGTGATATCTCAATATTTACTGTTCAATCTAGAACACAGACCATAAGTAAGTTTACCTCTAAACTAGTCTCAACAAAGCATTGCGAACGCCGTTCTGACATTTCTATCTAGCACGCTAGTTACCGTCGACTATCGCGCTAGACCTAAGTTTTGATCGTACAAAATATAATGAACATTAACTTTAAATATAACGTTTTGGAAAGAGAGCACCTTCGTTTAAATGACATACATCTCCGCCCATCTGTTTCTGCGGGTCTATGTATGCATGTTCCTAAACACCTCACAAGCAGCTAACTTTGACCTCATTTTTTAGTACTTCGTTATTTATCAGAATCGAACAGATTAATTTTTATAATTTTATAGTGGTGGAAGCGGTGGGAATAATAATATTACTGAAAGGGAAAAAACGTGTTGTGTGTACTTTTGGTTTGTGAGCAATGGTTTATAAACTAAATTTAAATAAACAATATTGATTCGGTTGATGTCTGTACTTAGATAGTTGATACAAGTATAAACAAGGTGCATACACTTACTTACATGTATTTTTGATAAATACAAGTTTTTATGTAAGTAAAATGCACCTTTTTGTAATAATTATAATATGTAATAAAATAATTGTATGATGACGTGTGCAGTCACAATACTGCATTCAATTTTTTAATTTATTCATAATCAATTTATTTATTGATTTTAATATAAAAATATCAATATATCTCTTCAATTCCATTCTATCTATCTATCTATCTATCTATATGGTATGCAAATTATATAAATTAATATTATTATTGATTATTAATTATTGATACACAAATGTAAACAATGAACGTGAGTGAATAAGTTATTTGTGCTGTATTATATTGAATTATATAATTATATCATTATTATTAATTAAAAAAGTTTAATTAATTACATTTGTCTACAATAACAAACAATATGAAAGTTCTGTTTCAATTCGTGTTATATTATGTGATTATCATTTTTATAAAATTTATGAAGGTAGGAGGAATATTGATTGTTACAAATCATACAAATCAATTTTGCACCGCTTTAATGACAACTCCAATTGAACCGAGAAATCTAAAGGGATAGAAATCTCTAGCCCTGGACCCGCGGGCACCATTTTGCTCGACAGACAAATATGTTTCTTCTTTATAAATAAACAACTTGTATTTGAAAGTTTTTTTTTTTCATTTTCACGTCACAATTTCAGTTCAATAACTCGGTTACTAAAGACAAATATCGACGTTTGTTTCAATTAGTTCCTCTGTGATAATTCACTTAATCTATGGCGTAGTATGGCGTACGTGAGGAATTTGTATCATTGGATATAGAAGTGTTAATGTTTTTTAACTTGGAACAAAATTATATTCAAAAACAAACAACAGTTTTCAATTTAAAAGATGAAAAGATGATAAAAAATATATTTATGTAATCTACGGCAGATATAAACAATCCGTTCGGTGTGACAGTAATTATCATCGTATTGTCTCTAACTAAAAGTATGCAAACACACAATCTTAACGAGTGTCAGTCAGCCAGCCAGCATCACAGTACTGCACTTTGAATGTAAGTAAGTGTAGGTACAGTCTACATACATTCAAACAATTATTAAAAAATTGTTATTTCAAAAAAAAATAACAACGGTGGCCACTTCATTTTAGTCTAAAAGCCAGTAGCCGGCAGATTTGGGGTATGTTCATATGGATTTGAGACTATTAGTAGAAGCGACCGATGCCCATTCAATTAGATGATGAGACTCTCAGAAAAGAGACTACATATAGTGACGTCAATCACTTGCCTAAGCAATCCAGATCTTCATAAAATTTTAGGGAATTAATTACTTCTCTATTTAAGATTTCAAACGATGGGACATTTACTGACTGTAATCTTGTCAGCCATTTACTGATTGCCTGCTTTTAGATTATTTAGTGTGGTTCCTTGTTAGAGCGATGGATTGTTCCGAATTCATTTAATATTTTCATAAAAGCTGCGCTGAAAAACAAACATAAAAAAGAATGTCAAACGACTTTGATCGTATGTTTTCATTTCTTATTTAAAATAATGTAAATAAGACAAACATTTTTTGATGATACGTTGGTTGCTGCGTCCGATCTGTGACTATATTTTTCTTAATTTCCTTTATATATTTTTATTAGAGTTGGCGCCGTCATTTTAAAAATTAGCACATATTACATTTACATTATAATAATAATAATAATAATGTGAGATCGCCATCATCATTAAGATGCAGAAGAAGACGTGTAGTGGGTGTGTGTGTGTGTGTGTATGTGTGTGGGTGTGTGTGTAGCTAGCTGGTGGACGACGACGACAATAACGACGATGCTCACCACTCAGATAGATCGTGGAATGTCAGTTTGAACAAACAAATGCACAATGACATACAAATGTATTATATTTTTAATAATATGCGTGTTTATATGCAAATGTGATGCGTTCTGTTTGCCTATCCTATCCTATCCTATCACATCACATCATCTACACACACTGCTGGTGTTGTTGAATCATCATTTTTATATACAAAATGGTTTTTGTTTTTCATTAAGGCAGTACAAACACTGTACTAACTAAAACGATTCAGATTTGATTCAAACAAAATCAATTCACGAATCGAATTTTGAATGACTTATAGTTGAAACTAGCAAACCCGTACAAGAGTCGAACTGGGCATAAAGGACCCGGGTGGCATTAAGACATTGAGGGTCCAATGCCCGCCAAACCAAATAATGATACTAATCAAATAGACAACAGTTTTTGGAAGTTTTTATTTTCAAAGACGTACATTTTTATGTAAATTGTTTCAATTAGTTGTAACTGAAAGCAACCAATTAACTTCTTTTTTTTTCAAAGAGAAGAAATTTCAGCTAAATTGTCAAGGAATCGATCGTTAAAGCTGCTATCCTTAATTATGTGTTTATGATAATCAACGTTTTGTCTAGAAGTATAGAACGAAACCACATCGTCAAACACTTCACCGTGGAAATGGTCTCTCGAATTGAAATACTTATCAACTACGTTGGAGAAGACAGTGCAATTAAAATCAATCCAGCACCGGATTTGGATTTGATAGAACTTTCATTGATCCATAATACTTAATTAATTCCAATATAAACTATATTTGTTTACACATAGAATGAAAATTAATGATCTTGTAATCTCATTTCAATTTAGAGCATTTAGCTGCCTCTCACGATTTTAAATCTTTCTTCTATGCGGTTCGTTTCTCAAAGTGTTTGCTGACCCCTCCTGATTGAATACACACCCAGTTGAACACGTGATTCCCAAATTTATTAAAAATAATATTCGAATGAAGGAAGATGTCGAAATACATTTATGGTTTGATTCGGACGTGACATTATTTTGTGATTCGTATGTGATGTTCCATATAAATACGTAGAATGTGTTTGTTTTTTATATTTATATAAAATTAGGTAGTGCGAACGATGACCTCCCCCCCCCCCCTTCACCATAGATCAGCACCACCAGATCGTCTGTCCGTCCGTCCGTCCGTCCGTTGTTGATGTGGTGTTTGTGGTACACTTCCTCAACTGTAGTATGTGCTGTCAAATCAATTTGTAAAAAAATAAAATAAAGTGTCCAAGAGATGAATAGACATAATGAAGTCGTCACGATTTCCACCAGTGATGTTAATAATATTGTGTTTCATTTATTATAGCAGCAGCACTAGTAGTAGTAGGATTGGTATCGGCATTACATTCATGCAATAAAAGTCTGGTTCACACTAATATGAACTTAAGGTATTACTTAAGTCTTTAACGTACGGATTACGGATATGGTAACACGGAAATCGGACTTGATAATTTTCTAATTTAAAGAAGTAAATGTTTGATGTGAAATCATCTATATTCAGACTATACAAGATTTTATAGTCACGGGGAGTGAAATGAAATTACAGATTATACAATGTTACGTTTTTTGTAACGATCGGCTATCAGTCTAACAGTCGGAAATCATCGGCATTGTAAAATTAGAGACCCATTAATTCGTGTTTGTTAATCAATCAACACTGCTTACAATAAATACGACATTAAAGTTTTGATATCATGCCTCTGGGTCCCGGACTCCAAACTTGTTATTTAGTTGTTAATCTTTTTTTGAGAGATATACCAAATTTTGTGTTTCCCTCACCCTCTCAACCCTCCTTTTTCCTTGTCCAATATTACTCATTAAGGAACTTGGCTGTATTTCCTACCATCAGAATGTTATTTTACTCCAGGTAAATATAGATAACAAAGCATCTGCGCGTTTCCATAAAATATATTTGTTATTTTCCATGAATTAACGAATCAATTCAGAAAGTAGTGTGGAGCAGACATACTTACCATGACTATAGTATACACATGTTAATATATACATACATATATTATTTAATTGTTTGATTAAAAATTCCGTATATTTTATGTAAATACTTCGCGTACGCACACATAAACACGTAACTGTGCTATGGAAGTTAGTTGTTTTCATTTTCAGTAATAAATGCTGATGATGAAAAATTATGAAAATGTATATTTTATTTATGAGTGACATGTTGTGTGTGTGGTCTGATTCTGAATGTGAGCTATTCTATGGCGGCTCATTCATATTAACATAGGAATTAAAGAAAAGGATCAAATTTTGTTTGGTTTTTTTTTTTTTTAATTTATTAATTTAATAGCTGTAAAAACTAAAAAATTTATTATGTATTATTAGTACCTACGAAAGTATACACTAATTAACAAATATTAAATAAAAATATCACTTCAACAGAAGTTAATACTGTCTAATAAATATATAAAAATATATATATATATATATAAAAAATTAGAATAATATGAAAAAGTTGGCCGTTGCATCACAATCGTCTTTGGTGTAAAGGATAGCACACTGGACTAGATATCCAGAGGCCCGAGGTTCGATTCCTGGTTGACGAGTTAATTTTTTCATATCAGTATTTAATTTAATTAATTAGTACCTACGATGACATTTATATCGTTTAATATATATTTTCGATATTTACTAAACATGAAATTTACAACGCATAAAATTTTCTTCAAAATGCTTTTATATGCAGTTTAAAACTCACCTCATAATGTTTCAAATTAATTTTCAGTATTAAACAAACAATGATTAGGGACGATCTCACCCAGAAATTTCATTTATATAAAAGCATATAGGTAGTACCCATGGGTTGTGTAATACCAATAATGACTAGATTAATAGTCGATTTCGAAATGCACATGAATATCAAAACATTGATTCAAATCCAAGGCAAACCCTCAATTTGTTTGTCATTCAGTAAATGATATTGACATTTATTAATTAGTATGCAAATGTATGAGATATATCTACAAGTACAACTAATTATAATTAATGTCCTTTCTAAACATTAACAACGGACCCAGCTTTGCTCTGGCTCTGATCATTATTAATTAATATTCAACAGCAATCAATATCAATATATATATATACATAACTACAGAGAGATGATTATATAATAAAAATATGAAGAATATTTATAAAAACGTATGATTTTAGTTGTTAAAAGAATTATAATAATATTAAAATTAAAATATGCAATAAATTATTGTACGTTGTGTTGGTGTTGGTGTTGGTATGTATGTATGAGTGTGTGTGTGTGATATAGCGACACGACAGTGCCCAAATTATGACGCCTATTACATAAAATTTGGCACTTAATATGAACTAAACATGAACGATTTGAACGAAGAACGTCTGTAAAAACATTATTTTATATTTTATAAATAGATACACAACTGTATATATATATATATATATATATATATATATATATATATATATATATATATATATATATATATATATATATATATATATATATATATATACATATATATATATATATATATATATATATATATATATATATAATTATGTTGATGTACCTACAGTTATTTGTACCAACCCTCCCCCATTGGCCAGCGCAACGAACATACGCAACTGAATTTCAAAAAATATTTATGAAAATTGTACAGATGAAGTTTTGTACAAAAAATTATAATTTAATTATATGATAAATTGACGGTTTTATCTCTTCGAATATTTCATTCAAATATTTTTAGTATACAAAAAAAAAATAACCGTATGCATTATATGTACAGAGTGAATGCGAAATAATATGCTTGTACTTCGTAGGGTGAATTTAGAAACAACATAGATATAAAGATGGACTCCATAATGGATTCATTGTGGAACCTTTCGACGTTGTATCCTGTTCAGGTTGAGTGTTTCAAGGGACAGCCTTTTGGATGCATTCCGAAACAGTTTTTCCCGAGTTTTTGTTGCGATATATTTTCTCAGTGATCACGGTGTTTAAAGAAAGTCTATGACCTCGTTGGAATTCAATAAAGAGGTTCTGGGCATATAAAAGGTTTTCATAAATGCTTTTAAATTAAAAAGGTGTATTTTGATATTAAAAAACCAAATCTGTTCTCGTGGTTTAAATACCCGTCATCTTTCGCCAAAGTGTAGAAGGTTCGTATTCAGTTTTCGACCAAACATTCGTATGTAAAGGTCGCAACGAAACTTGTCAAGAAAATAAATTTTAACTGTACAAAAAATAAGATGCATTAATGTTGCACCCTGTACATAATATTATAAATCATTCAGTCGAATTGAAATGATTTCAATATTATTATTCTAAATTAAAATATAATTTTATAATATTAATAATAATATTAATAATAATAATATTAATAATAATAAAACTAATTATTTTATTACATATTTAATTAAAAATATTACAATTAATTAGGTTAAATAAATTATAAAATCAAATTAGTTGAATATAGACCAAAACATAAAATAATATTAGTGGTCGAGTATTAGCTGGCTTCTTAGTTGCTACTTTTAATGAATACTTACTAAATATTGAAAGATTTATTAAGTGCTTTGAACATTTCCAATTCTAATGCGGGTAAATATGTCCTGACCTAGTGAAAACTACCCAAAAATTATTATTACTTACATTCACTTTACTCAACTCAAGGTTATTTACATTTAGTATCAATCAACTATTTACATGCTGGCATCTGAATCATTTAAACTATTGTTTTCACGTTAAAAATGTTATTTGTAAGAATATTGATCGCGATAAAACAATGATATCAATATTATCGACAATCGTATTCGACCCACAGTCAATGCAATTCAAACCGTTTAAATATTTGATGTGCTATCGACTTCAAAACTGGTGTTTTATTATCAAAATTTTACTGTAGTACTGTGTAATTTGTACATTATTAACTCGATTTTCGAAAAAATGTTTCGAAGAAGAGTTATTAATACAGCTGAACACTATGGGCCACACAAATGTGACGTTCTTTTTACAAAGTATTATAGTTGATTTGTATTTTAACCTTATTCATTCAGTGCTTCGGAAAATGTTTCGAATAAAAGTTAGTAGATATATATTTATATGGAACAACTTTTAGTCGAAGTATTTTTTCGAAAAAGCCATGAATACAAATAATGTGAATAAAAATAAACGAATGTGTGAACCATTGTGTTAGCCCCTTTCTATAGGATGCAATTCAAACATGAATAGTTTTCAAACCAGTATTTAAATCCTTCTTGAAAGTAGCATTCTATTCACGTTACGTTGCCATGCAAATAGACACACATTACTTTCCAATTTTCTTTATGTACTAAATTTGAATTGAGATTGACTTTAATTTATTTTTATTTTTGTAATATTTTAATATGTTTATGTTGTTTACAAAATTATTATTGACATGTTGTTTATAAATAAAGCATCTAACATTTAACTAAATTCAAATCATCAAATTTTATGAGATGTAAAAAATTGCTATGACAGATCATCAAATTCAGGGTAAATTATCTTAAATACGGGGATGGGGATAATTCACTGATTTAAATGATCTTTAAAAAAATAGCTTGATCAGTTACTATCTTTCGATTTTCTGTTTTAAAGTGCTAGTGAGGAAAAGTCTAAAGGACCTCCGACTATTGACCTCCGTCTATCCGGGACGGATAATGATCTTATTTTGACTGAATGAAGTTTCCAAAAACTGTTAATTATGAGTTTTTAAATAAAGCGTAATCTTTTTCTCTACTATTATGTCTGTTTATTTGTTCGAGCAGCACGCAAAAACTGTTGGACCGATTTTTGTTTTGTTTAAAAGTCTATGATAATAGACTTAAAAACTGTGATGTATTTAAAAAATATTCGCTGAAATATAAATTTGGTGGAAGTGTCGCTAAATATATTTGAATTAGTGGAAGCGGTTACATTTCACACTTGAAGTATTTAGTTTTTAAATGACAGTAGCCAGAGATATAAGTAGTTTTTTTTTTTTCGTAAAAATGTAATTGATAATAATTGCATAATTACATCGGTTCGGTTATGTATAAATTTGCGGACCTATTCGGATTACCGCAACCTGATTTTATAAAGTCGTTATTAATTATTTCATATTTCATTTAATATTATAATATTATGATGGTAATATAGTGATGATGTTCGTTCATGTTAATTAATGAACATGAATTAAATAAAATAATAAAATAAATATTCCAATGTAATGTTTGTAAATATTAAAAACATAATCCCATCTCGACGCACTGCACGCACACATACATACATACATACAATTTATTATAATTCAGAAACGAGTCCATTAAATTAATTTACAACAAATATTTAAAAGCAAAAACATTGAACCAGTTTCAACAACCTAATCTAAGTTCTTCTATATATAATATCACATATAAAACGTTTACTTGGCTTACGCTGAAATTAAATCAATTCAATTACCCCAAAAACCAATTTTTCGCGATTTTCTAAAAAATAAAAAGACTAAGCGAATTTTCAATTAAAACAAAATCAAAATGAAATAAAGTTACAATGAAATTAACTTACTGACTATACTTGATATGAATTAAAGTATTAAAACATTAAAAGTGTAAATAAATTCCAGATTAGCTATATAGATGGGTCTTCTATTTCACAGTCTAGAAGCGCTATACATTCCTATATAGTAAAAATGAAAAGAGTACCCCAAAAATAGTTGGTTTCAAAAAATATTTCATTAAAATCGGACATAACTTGCTGTGATAATCAAAAAACTGATTTTTTTTGAACCTGGTGACGTCATCAAAATTCAAAAAATCGTTTTTTGTCTATCTAAGGCGTATTTTATCCGATTTTTTTTTTTAAATCCACTAAATTTTAGTCAAGAAATTCAATTTTTAAGGAAACGCAGAGATATTTCGAATTATTTTTGAGATGGCAAGTACACATTGACTCTTCATTTCTATTAGTTTTTGAGATGAAAATGGCATGAAAACAGTGCATCAAAATTGCGGATTGAGCACGATTTTGGAGCTTTTTTGGGTCAAAATTATTTTATATACTAAGTTTTATCAAAAAAAAATTAAAAACTTTTAGTCATCGATTGGAAAATTAGTTTCTAAGGTAACATTTTTAACGTGTTTTTTTTTTGGCATTATTTTCCAAGACTAAAACTCGAAAAGGAATCATTTACGATTCAATGTGAATCAGTTAAATTTTACATAAAATTACATAAAGTTGTGGATCTGCCAATAGAATTAGATGATGATCATAATGTTTGAATCGGAGCAATAATAATAAAATATAAACAATATGCTTTATTTCTCTATCTAGTCTAGTACTGGTGATTATATGATCCACGTCTACGTGCACGAATATCACTGTAGCTTAACTAGTCATTTGGTCTGGTAACATCATCCAATCCAATCAAATCCAATCCAGCTGAATACATCTGGATGAGTCTCTGATGACTACTTACACTTACACATCCCAATCAAATTATTATTTTAGAATTAAATTTTACACGTTATAAAATGTTTTATTAAATTGTTTCATCCAATCCGATCCGTTTCGATCCGATTCGATTCGATCATACATAACGTGTGTCTGTGTTTATTTATTTTAAATGAGTGTGTGTTGGTATTCATTTTATTGTTCACTCTCCAAATATATCTGTCCTTTGTCTCATTCCAATTCAGATGTGTTGTTTGTGGTACTACAAGGTGTTTTATATTGCTTTTAAATTGGTTGTGTTCAGACCAACTAAGTCCTTAGTCAACTAAGTCAATCAGTTTACTAAAGTTGATTTCCGAGTATCTTAATTCAGCGTATTTCTCTCCTTACTGGACACCAGTTTTGTCAAATTGGTGGATTTTCGTTTCTACTTTAGTGGATTTAATAATTTGAAATAATGCATGTCATCCTGTACCAAATATAAATAAACATTTTATATTCTGATTCGTTGTATTCAATCTGACTACCCAAATTTAACAAATACCGAAAATCCTAAAAATAAATCACTCTGATTTTCTAGTCTTTATTAAATCTACTAAATTTAAGGGAAAATCCCCCAATCTGGCGGAATCTAATTTGTTGAGTGTTTGTGGCAAATTATATTAGTTGATCTAAGCATGGCCATTGTATTCAGACAGACAGACAGACAGATGGACCGTGGTGATTTATAAGTATTTCTATAAGCTGGTTGATAAAATCATTGTGGTCAATTGATTTTTAATTCTAAAAGCTTCTAAACACACCAGCAGACGCAAACATTTTCCCTGTAACACATTGTACGCATACAAGTTGATTACGCAATGCAGATGTAATTCACTGGAAAAGTATGTTTATATCAATTTAGAGTATGCATTCAATGAATTTAGGACAATTGAAATGAAAACATATGATTATTCGGTTGTTCTTAGAAGAACCATTACGAACTAATACCTACATGTACGTACGACGCGTGTACAGTACACCTCCTCGTCAAAGAACAATCATGTTGTAAAAACAATAATTGTAATTTAAACATACAAGTATTTGATACGATTTTAATTATATTTATATAAAACATGTTTATATTAGTTTACGTTGAAAATCCTTTATTACTTTCAAAATAATCAAATTAATAGTTTTTTTCTCTTAATTACAAATATTCTTGATAGTAAAAAGTTGTTTTAAGTTTTCACCTCTATATACAGAGATTATAGTGGTGTTGTTTTCGATATTATTTTGGTATCAATGTTTTTATATTTAAAATCTTTCACATCTTGGTTGTGGAAAATATTTTAATAGACAAACTGTCACCGTTCGGAATCGAACCAGCAACCTTACAGAGTGCTTTTAACGATACAGAAAATTACTTTTGAACAGACATATTACTGAAATGTCAAATTAAGTAAACGCTAGCCAATCTTTACCTTGCTTTAATTCGCGTATAGCCTTAATCTCAAATTCAATTTGGATAGTAAATGAATAGCATTATGTGTGTATATATATTCTATTCCAATATTGAATTCAATGATATAAAATATGTTAAGCCTATTTTTTCACTCTGTGTATAGAGGTCGTGCGAACGTTTCTCACCATATTTTTATATTTTGTATTCCATTAAATTCTAACTCGTATGTCTTCTGTATTATTTACTTAATCAAATATTTGAAATTTAGAAAGAAAAAAAAAACTTGTTTGCAAAAGTTTCAAATAATTAAATAATTATAATGGACATCCTTCCGTCCATTAACTAACGTCCAATTCATTACAAAATCTCTTTTAATCAGATTTAATACTTAATATATGCGTAGGTATTTAAAGAGTTTAAAAAAATTAAAGAGAAAATACAATAAATCTTCTTCAATGAATTCCTCTTTCAAAAATGAAAATATAAAAACAATTCAAACGCTCTTATAATTTGTATTAAATTACTTCAAATTATTTTGCATTTATTAACGCCAAAAAATAATTAATTGCTCAATATTATTCTAAAGAAAAGATTGATGTCAAATGATAGGAGACAGCTGACAGTTGACCTAAAGTCCTGAAACACATTGTACTTTTATACAATTAATATAAAAACTAAAAAGTTAAAAAAATATTCCTAGTTTTAATTTTGTATTTATTTTTCTGTTTTAGGTGAGTTCGAGTAATAAAATATTTGAGTGAGTAGTCAAATTCATTTAGTTTATTTATGTTCTACGAACACCTGAAATGAATCGAGGAAATGAGAAAATTAACGCACTGATCATGAACTGAGTAATTGCAGAGCATTTAAACAATTAACTTAGCTAGTTTTGTTACATTTTTCACTAAATAAATCGATTACTTAAAACGTGTTTCGTTTCTACGTTTTAAACATGATTTCTTAATGCTTTGTTTTCTACAATTCAACTATCATCGTTGAATGTAGTTAAAAGCTTTCTAATGATATCATAAATTCTATATACAGAAATATTTATATATATATATATATATATATATATATATATATATATATAAAGTTCAAAATAGATCATTTCTCGTTAATGAATTAAAATAAAGCACATAACATTAATAACTAAAGTATTTTAGAGCTTTTACACACTGTATATATATATATATATATATATATATATATATATATTATTTATCATTTATATAACAGTGTGTAAAAGCTCTAAAATACTTTAGTTATTAATGTTATGTGCTTTATTTTAATTCATTAACGAGAAATGATCTATTTTGAACTTGTAGAACTATAACTTTTGATATCTTTGAATTACAATTTCTTTCAGATAAAAACAAATTCGTTATTGACTAAGCGAATTTTTTTTAGTTGAGTTAATTGTTTTAATTGGTATTATAAGTGGTAGAACATTAAAATCGTAAATATTTCTATGAATATTACAGTTACATATAATATAATATTATATGCTCTTGTAATACATTTGAAACACCATATATACAAGGGTATATTAAGTTTAGTCCCGACTATGAAACGGTTGAAAATATTGATTACAGAAAAATTTTTTGGTATGGGTGTTCATAAAATGACCTAATTAGCCTTAGTTAAGGTTACATAAAACCTTTTTCAGGTCCTTGTATAATATTATATATTTTTGAACACTCTTTTAGAGGTGTCGAAGGGTTTTGATTTAGAGAGGTTTTTATACGCATATGTTCGACTTGTTGAGATTTAGATTCTGTGATACATGAATTTGTAAGGAAATATTGATTGCGCCCACTTATAGAGATGTTTTGGGAATTGAATTTGATCAGACGTGGATTCGTTTTCGAGTTATTGAGGACTCGAACTGATCAAAGTTTTATTGTTATAATTTGATTATAAAAGAATCTAAATAAGAACTAATTAAAACGTAGATAATACTTTAATTAGTAATATAATATGTAAGATTGTGATATAATCGTAAATTTATTACTATAGTATCTAAAAAATAATCACTTATTCATCTATTTACAGAGTTGAACATGAACATTATTAATATTATTTATATAAAATTGTTTGTAAACAATTAATTAATTAATTATATAGAATGCATTTAATTACAATTAATTAAATGACCGACACTTAAGAATATTACAACAAAGTTAATTAGTTTTGTTAAATGGATGTATTAACTTGTTAGTTAAAGAATGTAACAGAATGATCATTGATTGTATCATTGCGTATCATACAAATTAATTCAGAACGGACTTTACATTTAATTAACTTGCTTTGAACTCATTTATACACAACTCAACGTACAGCGTCCAACATTTAAAAACAAATCTATGTACTGAACGAGTACAAAAAGTATTAACTCATCCACCAGGTATCGAACGCTATACCTCTGGATTCCTAGCCCAGGGTGCTAACCGTTACACTAAAAAAATTAAAACCGTACTATAAAAAAAAATTATGAAACTATGTTAAAATTTCCATATGATGGAACAAATATTTGTTATAACCGTTTTTGTATCACAAGAAGTTTCGTGTTTCGTGTTTCAACAACATAAAACACTTTTTGTTGCTACACAAAATATGTAATTTATATGTATCAAAATATTTTCTACCTAGAAAAATAGAATATTCTAAATCCATCAACATCAGAGTAACCTTTTTTGAATATGTATGTGTGTATGTATGTATGTATGTATGTGTTTAGTAAACACATTACATACATACATACATACACGAGATACTATGCAGAAGGATACCTAACTCTATGCTAAACATGATATGACGCTCCTCTATGCTAACGTGTAAAATTATTACGCTCCAATAATGTAACAAGTTCTGTTTCTAACAGACATTTAACAGGCAGGCAAGCAGTATTCTCTACCTTACGTTGTGTTGTTACCGTTACCGAATCAAATAGAAAGGATGGCTCCAATTTTAATAGACGAACATGACGAACCTTTCAAAGTATACAATGGATTAGTAATGAATGCACAATTCATGCAGTTTGGAATTTTAGCACTATGGATCAGATATCTGCAGAACCGTTAATCTTACCGTATTTTAACCAACGCCATGTGTTTCGCCCGGTCCAAATTAGCTTAAAACTTAGCTTTTATCAAAATCGGGAGCAAAATAGTTTTCTCCAATTTTTGCGATTTTTTAAAGGAGTACCCCTTGAAAAAATAAGAAAAATGAAGAAAATTTTTTTGTTTCGATTTTAATACTAATCATTTTCTAGGGTAATTTTGACCCAAACAGTATGATAATCAAGTTCATTTTAACGTCCTGCCAACATAATTTCAAAATTTTCGCTTTTCAAATCATAAAGCTTTGAATTTTAGCAGCATGGGTCTGATATCTTGAAAACCGTTAATCGTATCATATTTTCATCAACACCATCGTTTTTGCTAGGTCCAAATTAGCTTTAAATGAACTGTTTATCAAAATCGGAGATATAATATTTTTCTCCAATTTTTGCTATTTTTAAGAGAAAAAGAAGAAAAATGCGAAAACAGTAAAGAAAATTTTGCTCTCGATTTTGATAATAAACATTTTCTAGCGTAATTTTGGCCCAAACAGCCCGAAATTCATGTTCATTTTAACCTCCGACCAACACATTTCAAAATTTTCCCTTTTCAATTCATACAGATTTGAATTTTAGCACAATGGGTCTGATCTCTCGAAAACCATTAATCGTATCGTATTTTAACCAACAGAATCGTTTTTTCTAGGTCCAAATTAGCTTTAAACATTATTATCGATATCAGAGACAAAAAAATTTGTCACTAAATTTTATGGTTTTTTTACTTCATTACTGATCCGATCTTATACTCCGATTTGTAATGATTTACATACGTGAACAATATTTGTTTAAAAACTACTTTTGTTTGAAACTTTTTTGCATAAATGGAATAATTTCAGCTCAAAAATTTGAAATTTCTCTTGGCTACAAATGCATTTATTATATATAGTTACTTTATACACTACCTTGTATTTGTAAAAAGTAAACTAACAGTTCGCGCATTGATAGTGAACTCAGTTTATACCGGGTATTTAAGACATGAACATAGTTAGATGTTATTTTTATTTGTTCGATTAAGAATTGAGTGCTATATGAAGTATGTCTACTAAAATTGGAACCAACCTATACAATACGATGCTGTCAGTATTCCCATCTTACATCGCTCTTGTCTCTTTCCCGTCAGTCATCTTCTATTCCTAGACGATGTCTTATCTGTACTAGACGACACCAGAACCAGTACGTATTTATACGTATGAATGCTGATTCCTTAATTAATAGCTCAAGTACCAGGTGAAATATTCTGTAGGTGTGTTGATAACAATTTTAATAAAATTTGTACAGCCAAGAAAATAAAACCATTTCTGAACATTGAGCATTATCATTCAGTTTTCTACAATTCGGGGATTTTTAATTAAAGGAGATAAATTAAGCTGGATAATTTACAAACATTTTCGTTCAAATTCAATTTTGGTAGGCAATAAATCATGATGATGTATTTCCGTTAAACTTGGGATAATTCATTCAACTATGCCGCATAATTCTAGTAAATGCGCCACATAGATCAGCTACGGCTACTGTCATTTTATGCTTATTTTGTTTACTGGATAATTTTGTAGACAATAATGCATAATTGAAAAGATCTCCATGGTCTCCAAACATTTTCGATTAATTGATTTTTTTCCCAAATAGATTTGTATAAAATACAATTTTATGATCATCACTCAACAGAAACTGTTCACACCAGCAACAATAGTTAGTGAAAAGAATGTTATTCTAAGTTTGTCTGTCAGACACACAGACATAGGAACTACAGCATCATCACTAGCTGTAGCAGCAGAATTGATATGTTTTTGTATAGAGGGAAAACCTACACGAAAACTACTTTGCTTATTCATTCGTTTCATATTATTTATTATTGACTGACATTGGATGTGAAATATAGTTGGTAACGTTGTCGGAAACCTAACCAAACGAAATGAAATGAACAAAACATAAAATATAAGGTAACAAACACATGTGGCACAGGACTTACACAAGCGTTTATATTAAGTATTCAACTCAAAACATCTATATGAACTTTTCCCGGTCGATTCAATTACTTTCAGGCAGTGCTGAATTTTTCTCACCCCGTTTTACCAGTTTAAACAGTTCCCTAGCCTGAACCTGCCATTTTATTCAATACTTGGATACTGATGAAAAAATTCATAGTTTACGAAACTATCCATTTTTAGTAGGTAGCTTTATCCAAATCGTTATGCAAGTTTTTGAGACGCCTTAGATGACGTACGGCCGGCTGATCAACAAAAGTTTTTTTATTTGTTTTTCGGATTCTACGCCTTTTGAATTGATAAACCTGCCAGCACATTTTGGATGGAGACTAAATATGTATATTTTTCTGATACGAGTACATAAGTTTATTTGATACTTATAATATATAGAATAAAATAAAGTAAAAAATAGAGTGTAAGGTGGTACCTTTTATGAAAGGGATATCAAAACCTTACAAAGTACTTCGAAAAAATATGATACACACAAAAAATAAATACATACCTTGGAAGACTGTGTTGTGTATTGTGTGAGTTTGATTGTTTGTTGTTGTTGTTGTTGTGGATCGTAAACCTAACGAATGCGATAACGAGCGTCACATCAGCTATAGTAATCATACTCTAAAACATAATGTAGCATACGAAAGTATATACTATAGGCTATTCAAATATGGTCTAGAAAATGGATATCGAAATTGTATGCAAGTTTGGAGACTGACTGAACATTGGATTCGATATCGGGAAGACCGAGACAAGAGTCTGTCGTCCTTGAGAATGTTAAAAGTTTGTTCAAATTTGTTTTCAATGCTTTTGAATCTACAGTTCAAGTTGTTCGGACCCATCCACGGACTTCAATGTGTTTACCTTTTAACAAATCCAAACAACTCCTTAAAGTAAACTCTTAACCATCTAGACATTTCTGTCTATATGATTAATGGTGAACTAGTTATGATTAATGGTGAACCAGCGTTGTGAGCCATACGGTAGTCGATTTGTCTAAATTCATTTATCATAGAAAACATCATTTTTGTTAGTCAATCATTTTCTTCTTCCTCTCTCGAAAAAACTCGAATATAAATAAAAATTTTCTTTAGTAGGTCGAGCGGTCTACACTATCGTTTCGATACAGAGTGTCCTCCTACTACCAGAAATCAAATACATTTTTTTTTTTTTAATAGAAAAGGATCCGCCTACAAACTTTATGAGAGTATACTTTCGATGGATTCGAATTTAATGAGCCCCAATTCCGGGAACTCATTTTTCAAGAGTTCACGGCTTTTGATCTTAAAAATTTTTTATTTTAATCTTACTTATCAATAAATTGTAATCGTGCGGGTCAACTTAAACCGGAATGTATTCGACGAAAACTCAGTTTATTGCATCGTTTCTCAACCGTAAATCTCGAGAGCTATTGGTCCTACGTAACTTTTGGTTAGCTGCCTTTTTTGTATAGAATTAACTACGAACTCTGTTAACGTAAATCCAATAGTTAACGAGATGTTTGATAAAAACTTATTTTCGGTACCTTTGCCCTTGAATTGACGTTTTTGACTTATATTGTAGACTTTTTGCAATGTTTTCATAGTGCCAAAACATACTTCCGTTGGATAAGCTCTATGTTTATTTGTTGAGAGGTAAAAGTACTATCTGATTAGCGGGTCATTAAATCAAGTTGAAATGAGTTCAGTTCGACACCATGGACCTCGGACATATAGAGGACCGTGGTTCGATTCTCAGCAGTTATGTAATGTTTGTACACCAGTATTATTTAACATATATATTTTTTTTTCAATTATTATTGCTATGATTGTGAGTATCCGTATGATTTTGAATAGAAGACAACGCACCGATCGACGACCACCTTGTACACATGATTAATATGAATTTGTCTGTCCATCGATGTGATCTCAATGTACGTATGAGTACATCACCACGCCATGCTACTCTACGCTGCACCATGTCCGTTCGTTTGTTTATCTTATGTTAACGATGTTTTAAAAACGTGTAAACTATTATTGTTATTGAACTGTCTCCCGCCTGCCGTCCCGTCCCGTCCCGCTCCGCCCGTGTCTCTGTCCCGTGTATAAATATTTTTCAAAATTTCTTCTATTCAATTTAGTTTTCAGTTGTGCGGGGGGCTGACCTTCATTCTAATATTGTGATTTATACATATAATATATTTTGTAAACTAATTTTCCTTGATTTTGATCTCCACTCCACAGCAGCATCATGCATGATGATTCATAAAATCAATAAATATTTATGTTGAACATTGTACAGGTAGCTCTAGTTGTCTGCTAGCTATATACCTAATATATGTTGTGTAAATTTGAATTAATCTTTAGATTATGTGTGTAAAAGTTAATCTGTTTATTTCATATCAGATAAAATTTATCACTTAGTCAATATTTTCATTCATAATTTTATTGATTTATAACTTCATTTATTTACTGTAAAATTAAATTTTAGTTTGATATTAAGTTTCACAAATCATTTGTATATTGATATATTTAATAATCAATATACAAGTTTATTGGTGACCACGAGGTGTCCTTAATGCTTAGTACACGTGTATTGTACTTGAGGCGTCTAGAAATGTAAAAATGACGCATTTCCCATAGAACTCTTTCGTCCCTTGTTTAATCCCTTTGGGGTTGAATTTTCAAAAATGTTTTCTTAGTGCTCACCATCGTTATACAAGAACTCCTTTGCCATGCTTCTAAACCTACCAGTCGAATCATTATTGATTAAAACATAATGTAGGATTATTGAATTCTTATAACAGAAGACTTTCTCATCAATTCTATACAATAATGAATTAATTAGAAATGATTATGTAATGTAATTAATAATGTAACTACAAATCATATCATTTTTAATGATAAGTAAACCCATGTTATTATTTAATTATTATTGCAAATAAAATGAATAATTAAGAATATTTAATTGAATTCAATATTCATATTTTAAATTTGTTATAAATCAAAATTAAATTAATTATAGGTACTTAGAGCACCAATGCAAATGGATTGATTTATTTAATTACTATTAATAATCTAATTGATATTCATGTAATAATTGACCTATTTAATAATCTTAAATAAGTAAAGAACATCTAACTGACTTAGTTGTCTAAATACCTTGTATATACTGAGTTCAATATCAATTCGTTAACTGTTTGTGTAACTTTAGAGCCGATAGGGTGGCGATCTAGAGTCAAGTTATTAACAAATTCTATAATTTCGTAAGAATATGGGAAGCAAAATAACATGTTAATACTGATAGCGGAAGCGCCGGGACTTCTTAATATTAATATTCCGAAATATATCAGCGCAATTATATCAGCGCGAGCCTCTACATGGCGCGCTTCTTCTTAGTTCATCTAGATGGCGCCATATTCTTGACTATCATTATAATTACATGCATTTTCCAAACTTTTAAATCGATATCGATAAGTACAAGTGGGCTGAAGATGCGTGGCAAATGAAAGTCAAGCTAATAAAAACTTGTTAATAAAGTACAGGGTGGAGTGTTTTAGGAAAATATTAATTATAATTTCATAATAATCAGCAACACATCTTAATTACCTATTAAGTTATAAGCTGTAGAGGAACGTGGGTAAACAATTTATAGATTTTATTGAACAAATAAACCGGTTATTCTGATTTTACGACAAATATACGAAATAATTGAATTGATTATACAAAAAGAAATACATTATGAATTAAAAAACCCACATAAGTCGCCCACAATCCTATAACTGGGTTGTTCCTGTCTCATTCTAGCGTTGTCCAAGCGAACGGTCGTCGAATAATAATAACCTCACCATACAACCATTACCACTGACAATAAATAAAAAATACACCTCCTATTCATTTGGATATTACAGTTTTAGTAAGGGGTTCCTTACCAATCTTACAAATGATTTGTGCTCATGTTTCAATAAATGACATTACTCTTAATGGGTAAAACGGACTCAATATGTATATATAGAATACTATCAGTGTGTGTGTGTGTATTATTTTGTATCCAACACGTATCCATAAACTTCTGGGTAAAGGGCCATCCATAGAATACGTCACGCATAATTCACGCATTTTTTACCCCTCTTTATAGTATTATAGGTATAACTAATTGTTGAAATGTAACCTGACTATGGCCGCCATCTTGGAATATGAAGTCATGAATAACTTTACAAATAATCAGTATGACTTTGATTATAAAACTAAACCCTTGATATATATTTGAAATAGATTGTACACTTGCTTGATTCATATGTGATTCAATCTAATTGATTCATATTTATTTTATTTCACTTTCAATATCACTTTCACGCGTTGTCAACTGCCGTTGCTTTTTATAAATTAATATTTTTTTAATTTTCATATTGATATTGAATTATGATTAAATTCATTCACAAACACATGATAGTCGTGTTGTCGTGTCGTGTCGTGTCGTGTCGTACGTTGTGTATTATGACAAAACGGAAAAATTTAAAACATTTAATGTGTGGGTTTTGTTTCAAATTGATTGTCATTAGATTAATCATCAAATCATACACCTCTTAAGAAATATCAATACTAATAAACAAACAGCTACTTCATGTACACTCAAATGCAGTATTTTTGAAACATTCAATCACATAGATTGCACTACTTTTGAAGACGAACATTTTTGTTTTTGCTGGGATATCACTACTTTTTCTATGCGAAAACTTCGGCCCTTCTCACAATTTTCGTTTTTGGTGGGATACTATTGCTGTGCATTGTTTTGTATTTGGACTTTGTATACACATTTGTGTGTGTGTCAAAAGTATCTTGCATTGATTATTTTATGTATTTTAAATCGAAGAACATCTTGAGTTCTGAATATCAACTTTTTTTTGCCTTGATTGTATGGTTTATTATTTTATTATAAAAAGATAATAAATCAATGTTTCTCCATTTGCTGCACGTCCGTCTATGCCAGCTAAATAATATGTATTTTCTAAATATAATAATACTGAAACATAATTGAAACTGGCATGGAACAAAATAATCGTTTGAAATTTTAAAAAGTATTTTAACAAAAAAAATTATGTAATCTTTATAATCGTTTTAAAATGAGAGATGTGTTTTTAAGTTTGTATATATATATATATATATATATATATATATATATATATATATATATATATATATATATATATATATATATATATATATATTGTGTAATTTTAAAAATAATATTTCATAAATACATTCATAAAGTAAAAATTTTTCTCAGAGACAAACAATAATACACTTTGGTTTGGAAAATGTAAACATACAAGAACATAACCGCCCATTAGTAGTTAACTGTATGATAACATCATGTAAATAGCTTTTTAACGAAGAGCC
Source organism: Nineta flava (assembly GCA_963920215.1). Lineage (NCBI taxonomy): Eukaryota > Metazoa > Arthropoda > Insecta > Neuroptera > Chrysopidae > Nineta > Nineta flava. The sequence continues at coordinate 564,005 of OY986042.1, forward strand.
AGCCGCGGCTCGACAGTTTATGGATACACGGATACCGACCGACCAATATATTCAAATCATTTGAAATCATTAATCTTCTGCAAAGAATGATTGTCATAACAATCATAACATTTATGATTGTATAAATCTTTTTAGTGAAGAAACAAAAATTATAATACCGACTTCAAATAAATTGCCTATATGATATATCATACGGATTTATCTTTTAAATATAAAGAAATTTGTTACTCTTTAGCGGTCACATTTTTAGTCCGACCAAAATGTAATTTCATATCTGATATGCTTTTGGTATTAACGAACTAAATTATTAAAATCGTCAGGAAAGTCATTTTCACTGAAAATGAAAACACAAAATATAAAAGTTTACATAGAAACTTTACTACAATTCATGACCTGATCATTGTTTCAAAAGCTCAATACATTCCAAAAATAACATACAATTTAGAACCTCCCTACTTTTTTGGACTCGGTGATCCAAATTATAAACACATTAAGAGAACACTAAATTGATGTAAAATGTATAATGAAATGGACAGACGGACATATGGACATAGCGGAATGCATGATGATGAAAAATTTGTTCGTGAGTCCGTGTGTGTGTGTTAAAAGTACTATTTATATAAATTTTTTTCATAAATAAAATAAATTTGCATGTATGTCGTCCGATTTAAAATATATATCTTTCATAGTTTACAAAAATTCATATAAATACTATTTTTAATATTTACACAACTCTCAAATCACATCACATCACGTAATACTTCCATTGAAACAGCAGATTGGTGATGCTTTCTAACAGGAAAATTAAATACAGGTATATTATTTTATTGTAGTTAGTTAGTCTATTTAGTCGCATACGAATATTCTCAACCTTATACAGCCACTTTGGACAGCTAATATTAACTGTCAATTCGACCATAAACTGCTAATAACATTAAATGTAAGTATTGTAAATAATAAAGTTTACAGTGTACCTACACTCTACAGTATGTTCATTTCACTTCAAAAAGTGTCCAGCTAAATATTTTTTAAATAATACATTTTATAAAAAAATGTTTCAAACAAAAGTTTCACATTTTGTATTGAATGAATCGTTACTGGACGAGAATGCATTATAATTAATAATTAACATGATGATTTTCTTAATAATTGTTAGGAAAATCTGAAATACAAAGGGGGAGGAAGCATAATACAATAATTATATGTTTTATAAACGGAGCAAGATAAGGAACATCTTTAAATGCAAAAACTGTTTATTGAAGGTTGTGTCTAAAGTTCAATTCAATTACGTATGAATGGACGAAGAAACATATTTATTGATTCTTCTGTTATGATAAAATTTATTTAGAACTTGTATCTCCATCCGAACTTCAATAATCCTTAATAAGTTGTTCAAACTTCGCGATATGAAATAACAGATGTGTACCTACAGTTCCCTTAATATATATTATTGGTTGTTCATTTCGTAAAACGGAAGTAAAGACTAACTCGTTATGAATAAGCCTCCTAAAAATGCTAAATCTTTTTTTTTTTCGTTAAGTAAATATATTACTTTTTAAATTAATTTTTTTCACTCTTACTTTTTTTTTATACGTACAAGGTGTATCAGAAGGAATAGTAAATGTCTAAGAAAGAGATATTACGGATAGCTAAGAAAGTTTGTGTAAAAACAAGTGAGAATACGAACTACTGAATTCATTATGATTGCGTGAACTGTTTATTTTAGAAGATCCTATATACATATATTGTAATCAAGAATAGTTACAGATGTTTCATGAAATTGTAGCAAAATTATTCAATATATAAAAAAAACGCTTTAAACAAAAGTTGTATACCTTTTAGAAAAAAGTATGATAAAATGCTGATATATATCCCACAATGCTTTGTTTGCGAGGTAAAAGCTTTTCAACTTTTGAGTCCGTATACGAGATGTCATAATGTAAGCATTTTTGAATCTGAATTTCTTTGAACTTTTCATGTCAAGACGTGAAATGCACTTTAATTCTCGAATAAAATTATTTCGCGAAAACGCAATTTTTACATAACCCAACTACGCTTACATAAATCTATCAATTCAAATTGTCCATATTACAGCTGAAACAAACAAAAACTAGAACCAGTTGAAACATTCAAAGTGGCCATCCATGATCATGTCATTCAAGATGTAAACTACATTCTAGTATATTTCTTTGTTTTAATTATTATTTACATTTGTTCCTGAAACACTCTGTATAATATATATATATATATATATATATATATATATATATATATTAACTATTATATAGGGATTAAAATAATCTTTTGGTATATTTGTAATAAGTCTTTCGTAGACAGATAGCTCTGCGCTGCGCTGTTCGGCTGTATGATAAAATAAGAATTACGAATAATCTCTCTTCATGAATCTTTCTTCATATTCATTTTTTTCAAAACTAAATTAAATTTGCCAACCAACGAACCAACAACAACGTAATAATATGTGAAAACGTAACAAAACATAATTCTTTGTTCATATATTCATAAATCTATAAAATATCTTTACTTCCGAATCCGAATAAAGACCTCTGTAAAGATTTTAATAATAATAATCTAAAAACGATTAAAATAAACACATTATTACAATTTTTATTATGTTGAATATTATCATCGAAACTTGAGATAAAATTTATATTGGTTTATGGAATTTATTAAATAATCGAATTACATTAGTTAACTGTAAAAAATAAAATAGTGAACCCAAATACGTCAGGTAATAGTTGGCAGATACCAACTACTGGTATGAAATTTTGCCCCAATTCCTAGATCAATTATTTGTATTTAATTAATAGGTATTTCGAATACAAAATATGCATCATCAATATGAATCAGCTCATCGTAATTATCTCTCGGATGTAAAATCAAAGATATGTTACGCATTGATTATTTGTTGCGTGTCTCACAATGATCTTAGAAAAGTTTCATCTTTTATAGGATCAGATTGACGGATTAACTAAATATTTTATCTTAAAATTTAATTTAATATCTTCAATATTAAAGGCTCGTCATTTGTTATAAATATTTTTGCATGAGTAAATAGTTTAATTCTTTCAATTTTCGTCGAAATCATTACAAATTAAATAAACATCAAGTAATTGATTCGGATTGAACAAAAAAGAAATGTGTTATTTTTTCAAATTTTCCTTCGGCTTAAGGTAGTACTTTCACGTATCATAAAAATCTATGACTCTTGTATTGATGATACGATTTCGAAAAAATTTGCATCATTAAAATTTATATAAGTTCATAATCGGTCAATGGGAAAGGAGGGTGGCTTAGAGAAGGTGGAGAGAAACAAAAATGTGGAGTGTACCTTGTAATATTAGTAAAATAGATCAAGTTGTAGGAAATACATTTTAGTACAATTTATCAATTGACAATATTTTCTGTTACTCCAATATTTACAAAAATAATTACAATATTTCTGTCGTATCTGGTAAAATTCAGCCTTTTTGTTCGAAATATGGATGTTTTCGAAGAGAACCTAGACATTCTTTACTAAGCTAACTCCCTCATTTTGAGGTATTTTTCCATGTTTTTGAGGTATCTTTGAAAAGGAACACCATCCAAAAGTTCTATTTTGTATATGTGGTATCTTTCCCTCTTTACTTAGTCCATATCGTGATCGTTCTGCCTTAATCGAAATAAATTAAAGTATAACAATAATTTACACATATTATTTTAACATAATCAATTTTTCATATAAAAACCTTGAACTTAAATCTGTTTTTTTATATATTTCTTTTTATACAAAATCAATTTTTTTGGCTGCCATCTCATAAATAACACATTCACTTGGTTTTGGTGGAAAATATGAGGAAAATGTACATTTTAAAATTAAAAATAATAAAGGAAATGTATTTATTTATTGTATAACTGGCGTCAAAAGTCCACCTTACATATCAAAATGATATAATTTTGATTTGGGCCTGATTTATACGGCTTTTGGAAAAATGTTTCAAATAAAAGTTGTTAGTATAGTTATAATGAACAACTTTTACAGGAAGCATTTTATCGAAAACCGAATAAATAAGGCGCACAAATCAATTATAAAGTTTTAAAATGAGAGCTCGACTTTTGATTTTTTGTCCATAAATATATTTACGTAATATTTATACAAGCATTTGATTGATTTATTATGTTACGAACACAAACAAGGACGCATACTGCGCCCAACTTAAGCTTATGATGTTATTGTTATGAATTTATTATTTTTTTATATTAATAATATTCCCTGATATATATTTCATCTCATTTTTTGATATCGCATTCCATTTAGTTTTCATATATTTTGTGTTACTATTAAATATTGTAATTTTCAGATAAACTGAACTAAAAAGAAATGAATTTTTAATTAAATATTGATATGCAAAAGTTGATTCATTTATTGGGTCAACATACACATGACAGTGTCATGTTGAACACTAAAAACAATGCTTGATCCGGCTGAAAGCATGTAGGCGCCCAAAACGAATACACCCTATGATGCAATCAATAACTTTGAAATTCATAAATGTGTTTGGAATTGATTTATTGAATAGTGTTTGAAATTGTGGTTGTATTTACAAACGATTTGGTAGTAATTAAATAAAATTTTAACGTTCAAATGATAAGAAAATAACTTTTTTAAAGATGTATTTTGTAAGAAAAACTTAATTTCGTATAAATCATTTTAATTGCAATTGAAATTACGATCTGTTTTCAATGCAAAATATTATTATTATTATGCTTACACTATATATATATATATATATATATATATATATATATATATATATAAGATGACGTCTTTGTTTCAAATTATGTTCTATGTGGATCTTAAGTTAAAAAAAAAAAACAAACACATTTAAAAAATAGAAACTTAATTAAAGGTCCTCAGGAAAATCATTGAAAAGAAAACTGTTTTCAGTCTCGACCTTCGAAAATGTCCCTGTGCGGCGTTTATGTCCTAGTTGTCGAAATTACCCACAAATATGTGATGGTGGACTAAATGATATCAAAGTTCCAGATAAAAAAATAATTATCTCGATGACAACACAAAGTTCTGTAACCTGGCAATCCTGTATCGATCGATTGGATATCATCGAACATCGGAATCACAACTAATTGGAAAGAAAAGTATAAAAATATGATTCGTTATTATGATTGGAGCACATCATTAGTGGATAGTTATGTTTGTACAAACTTGAAAGCTTATTCATTTTTCATAATATGTATATGGAAGGGCTTCTTTATCAATTGAATTGATCTTATATTTTCTACGTTTCTAATTAAAAATACAGATTTCTTAATAAGATTTGATAAGACAGACTGACAAGTGCCGCGCACCACTGCATCAGAAAGTATTTTGATCATATATTTAGAGCCATACTTCTTTTGACGTTACATTGGTCGTCGTTCGAACATTCTTGTGTGAGTAAATGTCGTAAGATTTCAATCGCTAATAACTTCCACACTTATAATGCGTTTACAATATGATTGAGCGTACAACAGATAGATGAATGTCTTAACGTGTCTGTCGCGCTGTATTTGTTTTATCTGAGATGTTATTGCATCATGGTAGGTGTATGCGCGTGACAGTTACGAATTAGCTTTGTATAAAGTTTTGAATTGGTGTTGCATGTAATTGCGTTTAGCTAGGACATTGATTCAAGTGTCGTTTTGAAGAGCTTGCGAAGCACTGCTAGGTGGCAAAGTGAGACAATCAAATAATTCACCAGAATTATAGCGAAAATCTGTATTCTTTTGAAAATGTGACTCGTAAATGTGCTCGAAATTATAGAATTACGTTTATCAGAAGAAAACTCACGTCGAACGGAATCTAATGAGTCTAAACAGTCCAGTGCCACAATAAACATTTTGAAGGTATTACAAACTAAGTGTAGTTCGTGGCACCACACATACAAATCCATTAATTTGTTAACGTGCGAACCGACAGCTACACTCAACCATATCAAATTAATTTGATATTAAAATTAGAAAGTTTTAAATAAATGAACTTGTTTAATAAAATTGTAAGAACTAGCAACACCTTCGATAGCTCAGTTGGTAGAGCGGTGGACTGTAGAGGTTTATAAAACACAACATTGAAATCCATAGGTCGCTGGTTCAAATCCGGCTCGAAGGAATTCTTTTTATTTTACAATAATTTTTTGGTTCAGATTAAACTAAACCAGTTCAGTTTGAAAACATGATTCAAACACAAATTTTTGCCCCTCTAAACATAAAAAGCAACTTTTGTTTAAAACAGTTTTGTGGTGAAATGATTAGAATCAAAACGACTGAACTAATTTTGAACAGAAACATCAGTGTTTGTAGTCGATGGCAGTACCTACAGCTACAATACTCGTAATATAAAATTGAACATAATATTTTTATTAGTTTTGCTATAAATAAATGTGTCCAGTGCAGTTTTTGCAATTTCTGGTAATAATTTTTTGATGATTTTACATAATAATAAAATCATTTTGCATTTATTTTACAAATGTTTTTCTTTCAAGGTCTCTCTAAATATATATATTTTTTCTTCAAATTTATATTTCTTAAACTATTTATTTTAAATTAAAGAATTTCTAATTATTTTTGTATTTATATTTAAATTATTTTTTTCCATTTTACTTTTTTCGAAATGCGTATTTATATAAATAGTGCCAGACGAAACGTCATAAAATTTCAGATTATAAAAAGTTAACAATAATATAAATTAAATAAATAAATACCCTTATCAAAATCGATAATCATTTAACCTTTTGAAAAATGATTTGATTGGATTTAGTTTCGTATAGTGAATACCTAGGAATACCAAGACCAAAATGGATTTTTAATATTTGTATACAGTACACGAAAACAAATTTACAGGTCAAAGTAATAAAAACCAACCTGTGCTAAAAAAATACAATTTTCATAAAAAAAAAGTCAATCCATTAATCGTTCAAATTCATAAATTATAGAGCGACAAATATTTTTTTTAAACGACTGATTTTTCAGACATAAATCATAATAAAAAGTAATAAACTGCTTTTACTCAAGTAATTAGTTGACTCGACGACGCTATGGAATAAATTCACATCCGTGTTTTATGTTTTAAAGTATTATAAGAAATCAAAGAACGAAAAACAATTTTTTTTATCGAAATATCTATTTGCACGCTAATCTTAAGTTATTTACACGTTTAATATCCATGAAAACAATACAAATACAAGTTTTAATGTGTACTTAATTTTAAACTAGTAAGCATGCGTTAACGTGTAAATAACAATAGATGTTTTGTTAAATCAAAATTTGATGTCCTTCAAATTTCATTCTTTTTTCCAAAGACGCAAGCTGCTAGCTAGCTGACTGCCTCCTGACTGACATAAACACACACACAAATATTTCATATAATTTATATAAAAGCACACGTTCGTAGGACGCGACGCGCCGGATCAAATCATTGAATTGAAAGTAAAATTAATTGCTAAATAAATATTTAATTTAATAAAACTAAAATAAATAACCGTTTAAATAATATTGAAAATATTTATTTGAAATTGTTTTCAAGGTTCATTTTTATTTTTTTACATTTTAAAACAAATCAAGAATTATATTTTCGGTAATTTCCCAAAAGTTTTTGGTAATGAAAACCTCAATAATGCTAAGAAAACGTTCCACATTCAAAGAAATCGCACTAAAATCTGAAATTTGTCAGCACATTGATGACATAAAACTGTGACAACTTCATAAAACATAGGGCTCCTTAACTCTATACATTATTTGCGAGTTTTCACGAAAATTACGAATAAACTAACGTGGAAAGAATATCCGTATACAATACTGTATTCGAACATTTTTTATTTTTTAAACCAAATGGATTGGGTTTGAAGTTTAGTTAAAAGTTTACCAAAACCAAAACAAACTGTCAATTTCGATTTGTGCGTTATATTCGTAAATAACGCGAAAAATTCAAAATATCATAACTTTATCAGAGAAATGAAACCACTTTTCTCAGAGACTATTGCAAAAAATCGTTCCATACGAAGCTTTTGGCCGTGCACTGTATTATGAACAACATTTATAATCATTATACAATTTAAATGACTTTTGCAAATGAAATAATTCGTGAACTAGAATATAAAACATTTGACTACCATTAATTACTACGTCACTCATTCACCCTCTCGTTACAATAATGCATTATTTAATTAATTATTTATATAATTAATGAATGAATAATGAATGCTCTTTGTATTTGTTATGAACAATATAATTATTTAATGAATCCATTGTGAAAGCTATCTATAGTATAGGGATGATGATGACATGACCTATGTCCTATACAACTGTATACAACTCTAATCATCATTGATAATAAAACCTATTCTATCCAGACCCCCCCCCATCAGACAGCAGACATAGTTTGAAAGGTATCCATTAAAAAGTGACTATACAATACATAATATGAATTGTAAATATCCCTTTGATATAATTTAATATCCATTTTAATTCTTTCTGATCCTTCTGATCAATTCGTACGTAGGTAGGTAGGTAGGTAGTTCGGTACACATTTATTATTCAATTACCATCAAATTCAATATTTATTTAATTTGTAAATTATTTGTTAGTAATCGGGAAGTTACGGTAATCAGTCCGAAAATCCAAAGTATTTTCATCATATTTTCATGTTTTGAGGTCACCAGAGTCTATTAACGTCGAAAAGTTTTTCCGTCGGTATGTACAGTCGTAATCTGTAGAAATTGTTTTGTTAGGCACTAAATCTCGCGAACCAAAATTAATATCGACTTCGTTGGGATGTCAATCGAAGCGTATTAACACCAATGTGATCTGAAATAAATTTTATGAAATTCAGTCAAGGAGGAAATGGGTCTTAGAAGAGGAAGCATAAATTAAAGTAAAGTTGTAGTAACTATATTACTGAATATTTTTTCTGAAACTCTTAATGTTGTTATTCGACGACACGGCACTCGGTCATTGCACTGGGAGTTGTCCAGTCTCCCAGAGGTTGTCCGACTGTCGTGTGTCGGTTAAGCGACCATGACACGATGTCAAACATCTGATTATATTTTAAAACAGTTGTATCGTGTACCCGGTGTCGTTTGCACGATTGTCTAAAGAGCCTTAGGCCACCTGTAACTAGCACTTAGACTAAAATGTTAGTTTTATAAATATTTATCCTGTAATAATAACATTCAGTAATGAAAAATTAAATATTTAAAAAATTTACAAAAAAAAATAAACTGAACCACAGAAAAATGAATGGTGGACTACAGAATGGTCGATGTTGGACGGTGGACTGGTAACGTACACAGCAAATAAAACGACTGATTATTATGAAACAAACCATACAACAAATAATTAATTATAATAATTATATTCACAACATGTTTTAATTGTAAATAAATACATAGCGGAGTAAAGAGATGATGTTCAATTTAAAATAATTAAAATTTAATATTTATAAATAAACAATATCATGAGAAATAAATTTATGAAATATAAGTAGTAGGTTAGGTAGGTACTGTTATTCATTCATTTTATTTATTCTTACTTAAAATACCTACTATTTACATGCTAACGTTACATGCTATATTACATCTACAGTAGTCTACACGTTAAAATGTATGGTCTGTTTCAAAGACTTAATTAATTAAATACTTTTATTTTGAGATAAAATTTAGAATAGATTTCTTTAGAATCTCTTAGAAAACCTACACAAGCATTGCCAATTACTTCGTTCTTGTCCATACACCGACAGTTTAGTCAATTATCCGCCCCCATTCGAAGAGTCCGTTACACTGCACAACCAGTTGGACTTGAATTTAAATATAATATGAATTAAGGTAAAATACGTTACTTAACACGAAGCATGACTAAACGTAAAGCGTTTCTTAACACAAAGCGGTACTTAAAACGAAGCGTTTCTTAAGGCTACATAAGTAACACTACCTAAGTAGCGTATAACTTATTACGTGCGTACTTAAATACACACATGCTTTTTATCTATAAATTTTTACCGTTTATGTATATTTTTGTAGCGAGGTCCAACTTTTGACACTATTGAACTCACTTTCTTTCGCAAACTTGATTAATTCGATCATTTTATGAACACCTATACCAAAAAGTGTGTTCTACGATCAATATGTTTGATCTTTACAAAGTCAGGACTAAACTTAATATACCCTTGTATATGTCATATAAAGTGGGTATAAAAATGATTTAAAGATTGTTTCCTAATGATATTAATAACAATATTAAATAATATGTTAGATTTGATTCGCAATACGTTAGTTAGCGTCTGAATAGATCAATAATATATCTACTATATTTATTATTATGTATGCAAAACAATATCTGTATGCGTTGCTGCCTGCTGTTTACTTCTTGTTGTTGTATTCTCTTGTTTATTAATTTATTAATTTATGATCGATCCGGAAACGGAAAGGATATTATTATTATGATTATACCGTTATTTATGTTATAATATGTTAATTATTTAAGATACATGGTCTATCTATACTGTATATTATTAGTTAGTTATTAGCTATAGTTACCTTTAGCTAACTAAACCAATGACAACAACATTGTATGTACATATGTATATATGTATACGTAGCTTCTTAGTGTAGGATGGTTCCAACCAGCCAGGTCCCACCAATCTATTGTTTACATTACAAATGCAAGAACGTGTATACACTTTGTCTACTAAAGTATACACATTCAATGCATTTATTACATGTGTTTAATACAGAGAGTGCTTAAACTATTGAAGATTCAACAGTTTTAAATTTGAGACATTTTTGAAGAAAAAAAATTTAAAGTATTTTCATATTAATTAATAAATTCAATAGCGTATTAGTCTATACAGTATGCGCTTGTCCATTCATATTTATATCTTCTTAACCGTACTGGAAATTGACCTTTGAAAAGTATTGTGACGTTTATCTTTTAAGTAAACTCAAATATAAATTGAATCAGAAGTTAATAATTTGTATTGATTGGGTGGTTACTTGACGAAAATCCATTATAATTATTAAATTAAACAAATATTTAAGATTCCCGTAACAATATTTTTATTTTTACTAGTTTAGCAAACACAGATGCGCTTCTTCAGAAAACATAATAACTTATGTAAATTACATAATAAAACATAGTATGCATGAAAACAGGGAGAAAGTCCTGATATAACCTTAAAATAAAATTTTAATAGATTGTAAGCTGGAATAAAAACAATCTATTGTCGTAATTGTGCAAATATTATAAACAGGTAATAAATACAAAATAAATCAATTAATATGATGCAAATAAATTATACAAAAATAAAGTTTAATAAACTTGTGTAAAGTTGTCATTCGATGGACTGGATGTGTAAAACATGACCGATCATCGTTCTTTCATACCATTGAACGAACGTTTACGTTTACCAATCTCAATAACTACAATTTCATTTACCTTCATAACTTTACGAACGCTCTGTAATTGTATGCAAATTAAAATATTATCATATTTATTTTATTATTTTATTTGCAATTAGAATTTCCTGATCACGTAATCCTGAAAGTGATCTTTTGTGGACTTTCTGTTGTCGGTTAATTCATGCGATGCTTCTTGCATTCATTCCCTGATAACAATATGTTTTTGATTAGAACTAACAGTGGCTACCCACATCTTTATCCTTGTCGTTTTTTCGAATACTTGGAATAATACGTGTTAGACAGTTATAAAAGTTTATCAGTGTATCATCGGCTAGCCTTCTAAGCGTATGCAAATGGTCTCATATATGTCATAGAGAGCGCGATCGTCTGTCTCTCGAATATTTATCGAAAATCACCATTCTAATTTTCGTTTCGTCTCGTCTCGCCTGTCGCGGCAATACTGCTATTTGTCTCTCTAACTGATGACTACATACATATGTATAGAAATATTTTCATAATTATATGAAATAAATTAATAATAATAATAATAATAATATTGTTGAAGGTTACATAAATTTAATGCTCTTATTTTCACAAAATTAATTATAAACAGGATGAAAATTGTGGTTTTTCATTGAAAATGTAATATGGACGTCATAAATATCGAATTTTATTTTGTTTATCAACATTTTGTTACAAATGTTTGGTAACATGTGTGTGTGTGTGTGTGCGTGTGTGTTTAGGCATTTTAAATGTACTCACTAACTGTTAATATATACTACAGAAATTAGTAGGGTAACCCAGGGGTTCGTAATCAAAGATTATATGGCTGGATGTTTCTTCCCCCTCGCCACACAATCTGCACACAATGGACCCGTTATGGAGACCCATTGTATGCAGATGCTTCCGCAGAGGATAATGTCCGGTAATCAGTCCGGTAACCCTCCACAGTTGCATCCTGTTCAGCCTCCGTGCATCGAGAGATAGCCTCCTTATTGCACTCTGAAGCAGTACCTTCCCGAGTACCTTCTTGCCGCTGTACATTTTCCCAGTGATCACGGTGTTTATCATTTGACCACTCGTTGATCATCTGTTTACATGCAGTCCTTGGAATTCCTAAAATAGGCTCTGGACCTATAAAGGGCATTCCGACTCCCTTCTTTGCTAAGGTATCTGATTTCCCCTTTATCCGTACTTGAACTGAAAGTAATTATAAATAAATGTAAAGCACTTTTGTACAAGAAAATAAATTAATTTAATTTACAAGAATTATTTTATTATTATTACAAAACGAATAAAAATAATCTTCAAAATTTAAATAAAATTAATGGAAGATTTTAACTTGACCATGAAAATTTCAATGTATTTTTACTCAAAAAAATTTATTTGCTGACAATCTAACGATGATGAGACTAAATGATTTTTAAACAACATTCTCAAAACAACCAACGATTGCCAAAGTAGTGTGTGATCTGTGATCTGCTCATGTGATTTATGCATATCATTATCAAAATTAAAAAAATTAGAGAAAAAGAATATCAAAAGTGTACGGCAACAGCACATTTATTATAAGGAATAGCGACCACTAAATAAATAAACATATTCGTGCTAGGTCAGTCGGCTCCGTATACAAAAATCATTAGTTAGCGTAACGTCTAATAGTTAAGTAATGATCAAAATTTGGTAAACTGGGCAGTTCAAATCTATACACACATCTATAAATCGATGTGTGTATGTATGTCCCTGATGGACTCTAAAACTGGTGGAACGATTTTGATGAAATTTTCAAGCAATCTTCAGACCAGCCCAACGGGTGATTCTGTGAAGTTTGGTAGCGATCGGAACAACAGAAATTTTTGTTCGTTTCCATCCACCAAAAGTCATCTGGCTATAGATATGCATTACTACCCGTGGGAACACGGGGGGGGGGGGGGCGTCGCTAGTAGATAAATCACTTTTGATTGTAGAATTGAAATAAAAATTTTTGTATGTTTAGAAAAGTTATTACTTTTTTTCTTAAATAAAACAAATATTTTTGTAACAATGTATTTATTTTGACTATAATTCTGAAAATTTCTAATAAGGATTACTTTTGTGTTTTTATGAATACCTTTCCCAATAAATAAAGTTGGATAATTAAAGCATTATATTTCTGACGTTGTGTAGGCAGTGGAATCCTATGGATATAATGTTTTTGTGTCATGTCTGAAAATTTAATTAATTATAGATTTTTGCACTAAACGGAAGAGTGTTTATAATATTATTCATTTTTTATAGAAAAATTCAATTTTAGAACAAGAAAAGTTAATTCAGACATCTCTTTAAACTTTAAAACAAAATTGATTCATTAATTTATTAACGAATTAATTAATCAATTTTCGACAACCTCTTATATTGGATGTTTTCAAGTCAATACAAACATATTATCAACCGATTCCGAAACTAAAACCTTTTAATATATTGGTTTAATTTTTAGGTGTGAAGCTACTCGTTCAAGCCGTTCCGTTTGTGTGTTACTTCTGAAGCACACTGTATAGAAGAGCTCTGTAAATATATAGACGTTATATTTTGAGAAAAAAATTGTGTGACTTTTTGGTCGCTAACAGTTGGTAGCGATTAGCGATTAGCTGTCTACTTGGTACATTTATAATCTAAAATAACTATTTTCAAATAATAATAAATTTTCGAAAATTTTATTTTTAATAATGACCATGAAATTTTCAAAAAAAAAAAAACAATTTATCTGTCATGTTCTTCTTTTTTTTTATTACAATTTTAATCATTGAAGAAACAAATAAACGATTTTGGCACAATTAGGTGAAATAATAGAGGTGTGCTTTTTATACCGGAAACTTTTTTATTTATCAGTTTTGTTGATTCTCAAATTCGTACGCAGATGTTTAGAGATATGAGAACTTTTTTGCGACGATAGATTAAAAGAAAAAAAAAATAGTATTGTAGCTGAAACCAGACTTAATTGGTTTATGGCTCTGTGACAATACAATACTCATTCGATAACTATTTTAAGTTTGTATTTATACTAACTCCTTTTATTATCTGACCCTACGATTTGTTAAGGATGATTGTACACTTTTGGTTATCATTGTACTTACTTGAATAAATGTATATTGAGCTCAGTCAGATTAAGTTACTGGTTTTGAAAATACACAATTTCATTCTTCCATAATTTGTTAAAATATAACCAAACTGTTACATAAATAATTAAAGATCATTTTACGATCTTTGTTTTGAATTAAATAGATAATAATTATAAATGAAATGATAAACCAAAGTTAATGCTCGGATATTATCCAATAATTTACATACGGAATACATTTTGATTTGAGCACACAGTTCAGTAGTAGGTAGGTATTAAGCTCAAACATGACACTAAACTTAATACAAATATAATATTACTTACATTACATCCACTAACACTCTAAATAATTAATTTTCATTCTAAATATGGTGTTCTAGATAATTATAATCAATGTCGAAATAGAAGTAGAAAGATACAGATCCCCTAGAATATAATATACAAATCACTGGTCTGGCTGGCTGGCTGTACCTACCTCTACCTCCACTTTGTGTCAAAGTTTAAGATACAACATTAACATTATATGTAGATAGATACCTTATACCTATATACAGATCTTAATATGAAGCTTTTAGATTACTTCTTATACCGCCAAATAATTATTTATCCTATTGGTTGTTGCATTATTATCTTCTTTCTCATGTTTATGCACCCGGTATATATAGTACATACAAGGGCATGTTAACTTTAGTCCCGACTTTGTAATGGTTCAAAATATTAACTATGGGAAGAAAGTGTATCAAATACAATTCTTAGCAAGTGAAAATAACAACTAATAGCTTAAATACTCGGTTTGAACTGAATTCAAGTCAATATTCAGTTCGTTTGGAGCTGGTCATAATATATTCGATTTGCGTAGCTTCTACGTGACAAATTTTGTTTTTCTAGAGACGCTAAGTTCGCAACCATTACGTGTAGTGATTGTTAATTATTTTTGTAAAAATTCTGCCTATGTTATATTTGAAGTACTTGGCAATATTAATCCTTTACTAGAGAGTTTCCTTTAAAATCCGCTTACCATTATCTTTAGGTAAGATACTTATTTATATTAAATGTAAAATAATAATTTTAAATTTAAGTTTAACGTAACACGTAATCATTTACACTTACATGTGTGTACGTGGATGTCACTTTTAAACAAGGATTATCTGTCAACAGTTTGTGACAACTATCTATGTTACACGAATTCGGCCATTTCCCGGCGTCATTTTACCCATTATAAGTGCAATGGGTAAATTTTTCAATGGGCGGAAATGAGGGTTATTTTTCAAAAACTAATAAAGAAATAAAAAAAAAGGCTCTAAATGGAAATGATTTATCTAAAATTATATTTCAGAAAAATCTTCTTTCGACAACAGAATATTCAAACTTGCTTTGAAATTACCCGAGTTATAATTACTTCTATCATTAAAATCGTGAGGATTTCGCGCGAATCGATAATGAAGCACACATCCTTGTAGTGCCAATAGATGTAATATGGGTATACGTAGAATACTGTAAGTGATTTTCTAATTCTTACACAGCAATAAACATGATCTATTCGAGTATTGAATCAAATTAAAATACATTAAACATTTGGCAGATCGTACAACGTACAATGCGTTATGTGCCGAATTCGGTTGTTACGATTAACAACACGTATACAACTGAATACTCATTGTTTCCAACACCAATGTAAATGAACATGTACTTATCTAGCTAGAAACTTCAGGGCATCCGTAGGTATGTTAGTTGTCAGACATAATGCAAAACAGTGAATTATTTGTATCTTGTATACCGTGTGTGTTGGAAAGCTTTTACAATAGAGAATCAGTGTTAAATATTATTTATTACTGGCTGTCCGTGTGGCTACTGTATGAGGTCAGTCAGTACACATGTAATGAGAGTCATCTCATACATACAAACATCTGGATAGCCTATGTGTATAGTTGTTTATTTGTCATTTAAGAGTGGTGATTTTGTGATGCATGCACATACTAAAGTTAAGAATTCAATGAACATATTTAACCCACTCTCATTACATGTGTACTGACTGACTTCATACAGTAACCATACGCCCAGCCAGTAATAAATAATATTTAACATTGATGCTCTATTGGGAAAGCTTTCCAACACACTCGGTATAATAATACTTTTACAGCATTTTATAAAAAAACAATTTTCCACATTATGTCACAAATACTCAAACAAGAATTATCAAACCTTCCACTCAAGTGGGGATTTGGCTTTTAGTATTAGAATTACAGAAAATATGGCCAAATGATAAATGACGCTTTCACGTCATTGCTATGACAAATTTAATTCTATTAGGAAAATCCTAGTAATATTGTCAAAATAATTTATGCCAAAGTGCAAATGGCAAAGAAACGAAGTAAAACGTTAGCGTTCCATTTGTTAGCTGAATAAGTAAACCAACCAACCATCTGTTAACAATTCGTTATCATCCGATCAGACTAGCCCACATAAATAGAAAAATAAATATAGTTTTTTAATGTTAGAACATGTTTGAAAATAACTCGGGGGGAGATTCACGTTTTGTCCACAAATAAAATCATAAATTTTTTATTAAAAACACCCACGAATACACTGATGTTAATACAATATATATATATATATATATTGTATTAAATATATATATATATATGAATACGTTCTGATATACCGGCCGGCAAATTTTATTAAACCATTCTTAAATAATATATATATATATATATATATATATATATATTAGTAGATGAAACTTGTTGAAATATTAACAATTTATAGTCACAACTTCATGATAAAATAGTTATCCCACCAAAAACAAAAATGTGAAAGGGACCAAGTTTTCGCATACAAATAGTGTTGATATCCGAACAAAAACAGATGTTCACCTAAAAAACTAGTTAAATATGCGTGAAAGAAAAGTTGGTTAAAAAAGTAAGAAAATTATTGGTATAAATTTATTACGAAAGGATAAAATCAATTCTCGCAGAATCCAAAAACAACTAGTGGTGTCTGCGTAAGAGATAAGCCATTGCAAAGGTTTTCCTGAATAGCTGTTTATATTCCCTGGTATATATCATCATTTCACTTATCACGAAGAAAGCCATTTGGGTAGACTACACTATTCATACAGCGAAACTTTTTAAGTTACTTTTTTCTTTTTTTTTTTTTAGATATATTTCTATGTCGGATTTCAGGAATCGCGGACCTTCAGTATAACTCTGTGAAATATATTATGATTCGCACACACACGCACATATATATATATATATATATATATAAGTAAATAATTTAATTTTCATTTTATGTTTGAATTTATATTTTTAAAAAAACATATTTTGGCAACGATTAGAATTGTTTCTATTCAAATATTTGTTTTTTTGTTTCTAAATCGTTTTTTCTTGTATTCTTCTCTATTTGATACAAAATAAACGAAAGAAAGAAGTACAATTGGATTGAATTTTTTGCAAACATTTGTAATGATAAAACTTATTACTGAAAACAGAAAATCATCTGATGTTCGTCTCATTTTATAAAATATTGACCAACTCAACAGTTGCAACAGTTTGGCTATCAAAGTTTGATAAAAGCCCTCCTGTAATTGAAGAGATTGGATGGATTTCTTTAACAAAAGTATAATGATGTTGTCGTCCTTCCAATCAAATTGAATCAATATAAGAGTCACGTAACTTTTTAATTTGGCTAGCGAGAATCGTGTTTACCCAATTTATAAACACATTTCCATACTCACTATCAATACTAATTTGTTATTTAAGTAGTTGAACTATTGAATTTTTAATTATAGTTAGTTAAAAAAATAATTTATTGAAATGTTCATAAAAATCATATTTAAAAATATAATAAAATATTTAAATGAAAATAATTAATTCGTAATTAATTATATAATTTATTCATTTTATTTGTGTTGAATAATTCAACTCTTATAGTGTCTAGTTCAAATAGTAATATTTATTTTAATTTAAAAAATTTAATATCGTGTAATAAATAGACGTAGTACTGTACCTAGTACCTACGGTGGTGCGTGCCTGCCATACGGTTTGGCTATTATTACATTTACGACAAATATTTTTACAACATTTTATTATAATTATTAAAATTTCAGTTTTACAATTTAAATTTTGTTTCATTCATTTTAATTATAGATACAATCAATATGTTGTGAATCACTTAGGTACCCGTACCCATGACTGTTTCCCAGAAATATAGTAAATCCAAAATATAATAATATAATAAGATACTTGTAAATCCCGAAAGGATCCACTGAGATTCGGTAACCCCATTCTTACTTACATTTAGACGTTCATAATCGTATAATGAATGCAATTGACAATATAAATGTTGGAAAATGTATCTAAATTTAAAAAATGATCCAGTCATATTTCAAAACGTCATATTATGTGGATTCACAGATTGATCGTCAAATTTTAGATTTGGTAGCACCTTTTTAACACCTCTAGTGTTTAATCAAGTAGCATTACAAATAATTACACAAGTATTTAGGGCCAGAACTGTATAGGATTTTTTTATCCGACCTAATTACGCTCTTCGCCATAACAACTGTTCAGTCCATAAGTCAAGACTATGCAGTTTTATTTCTCATATGTTATGAATTAAATAGATGTTAATCGAAACTGAGTGGGTGACTTGTACAGCTGCGAAACCGCATGACTCGGTTAGCTTGTAGAAAGAAATATTATTACACCAAACATTTATGTGGCCGATCTGTGTAGTTGAACTGCACCGGTAGACTTAACTGTCCTCAAACCATCTAAACAATCCACAAATTCTGTGTAGTTTTTTTGTCAAAGATTCTCAAATTTTTCGCCTGTTGATATAAAAAGTATGAATCTTGTAAATATAGGGGACACTTTGTAGATAATTTAAAAGCGAAATCTTTCAAACATTTAATTAATAATGGGTTTTGAATTGATTATTTCCAGACGCAGTTCACACAACAAGTAACGGCGCCGGGGGTGGCGGCGGGGGCGGTTACTGGAGAATACCACTCGATCAAGATTTATTAACAACAATTGCTGCAATCTATCCCGATTGGTTCAAAACACCTGAAACAAATAATAATAACACAGCTATTTCAAATAACAACAACAATCAAACTACAAACAGTTGTGAAACTGTTCCAGCAACAACAACAACAGCATCTGTAACTGTTTCACAACAACAATCACCATCTCCATTGTCTTCACCATCGTCATCGTCATCGTCAGATATTCTAAACAATATGGCTGACAACATGATGATGGGTACAGCAACCACGCTAACAAACGGTGGTAACACTATATTGGTGACCACAACAACCACAACAAGGAACAACGGTACACCGTCATCGGGATCTCCACGCTCACCAGGATCACCGCCAAAGGCTGTTGTTGACACATCACCATTACAGAACGCCATGGACAGGAACAAAGAATGTAAGTTTGTTTCACTTTGATGTTTTGTTTTTTATAACTATTTTTTTAAACCAAATAATTATTATAGTTTAGTTTGAGTGGTTTAGTTGTTTAGTGGGTGAGTTTTGTATACCACCTACCACCCACCTCAACCTACCTCTACCATTCTGTTTGTATTCATGTCAAAACAAACTTTATGGCATGTGGACACTTTTTACATTTCAAAGTAGCTTTGCAAATTAATCATTGAGGATGTAGACCAATTTGAACATCAGAAAAGTACTATTACGAGTAGTAGTTATATAAATAAAGGAAGCTGGGTCCAGGCAAGTGAATCTATCCAGACCATGTTTTGTCTATCTCTGAACATAGACATCCTTCATTTACTACTACTGGACAAAGAGTTCTAGGTTGAGAGTGAAATAGCTCATGGAAAACATTCTTCAAAATTGAATTACCCAGTAAACGGCCTCCAAGTTGCTTTTTCTGCCCAATTAATTTGCCTTGCCTATAGCCTATTATTCATTTAAAATTCCCGTTCATATGTAAATATCGATAAAATGTGAGCGAAATCGACGATAGTTTCGTTGCCAGACTAATGTAGTCTTCTTCAATTTGAACAGTTTCTCCAAATAACTCTGGAGACATTTCTGCATCGCCGACAATGTAATGTCTTGCTAAGAGCAGCTTGTCTATCTTAGTTCTTGCACAATATTTGTCATGAAATTATGACAAAAACTTATGGCTGGAAAACAGTATCGTTGCGATCGAACGCTTTACTCTTACTGTTTCACTTTCCTTCAGACATTCCTCTTTCGACGTAACGAATGAAACGAAGACTCATTTCAGCAGACATTCTATTCTATAATCGCATATTTTGTGACATAATCCTGTGACTGATCATGACTATTTCTTCCAGTTATGTTGTCATGTTATATTATGTAAATAGAACAGAATTTAGGTAAATAGAAAATTTCTGGATAATTCTACAAATATTATTTCCGGTAAAATATTAAATGTTAATTGTATTTTTAGGATAATGGTTTTTAATTACTATGTAAATATTAGGTTAGTAATTACATTTGTTTATACTTCATTACACGATTATATACAAGATGAGTCAGGCAAGCCGATCCACTGAAACCGATGTTTAACGAAAATCAAAACTAAAATTCTGTTTCAAAGCAAATCTTATGGCACCAGTTTCTGTTCCACTGACATATCAATCATTTTGTAGTGACATCCGAAAAAAATGCATCCTTTTAACGAACAAAGGAATACAAATTTGATGTAACGGCTCCCATAAAACATAAAATATCCAAATGGACTGTGAGATCATAACTTGAAACAAAAGTCATGATCAAAAAATGAAACAAAAGTCTTGATCACAAATTGTAAAAATACAGTCCACACGTTGCCCACACAAAGTAGTCTACACTTGGTATGGAGTCCTCCTGACTGACTCATGCTGTGCTATACATACACTCTCCATATCGTAATCGTAATGTGATATCTCATATTAAATGTATTACCTAAGCTATTTAATATACAACATGATCTGGGGATTATAAAGCTCTCGATGATGTTAGCTTAACCTTCAAATGAGTCATAAATTCTTTAAATGAGTAGAAGGAGACAAAAAAAGTTCACCTTTAAATTTGCTTTAAATTCATATAAAATACATTAAAGTACAAGGTCGTCGCCAGCCAATAGGCCAGTGAGGACAAAGATGATAGAGGATGGGAGATGGAAGAAAGCTTTTTAATACAAGAGCATACTTAATTAAAATATTTAAAACACAATAGTCGCGGCTTTTGTATTATGTAGTTCTCGGCCATTTTATTTTTAAAATGGGTTGTCAAAAAAAAGATGCTTTCTTTGTGTTGGAAGTGAAACCAGTTTGCTTATATTAACTTAAAGAATACGCAATTCTATTTTATAGTAATGTTTCCTATACTGCGATGTTTAGGAGGACAGTAATTGAAAAGAATTGAGCAACAAATATCCAAAACAGCACATGTAAAATTATAGTTTTTTTTTTTTCAATTGTAATGACTTTTAAACGGTGTTGTAAATCGATTTAAAACTTTCACAATAGCTGTAAGATTAAATGAGGCGCATTCTACTAAATTTTCGTTCGTTTCGTAGAATTTTGACATACATCCCAAACATCTCTCTTTAATATTTAATAAAATGATAGTTCCTTTATATGACGTAAATCTCAAGTTTCTGGTTTCCAACTATATATTTGAAATATGTATGTATTATTTATTACATACCATAGAATAGCCATAGATAGTCCTTCCTACATAGTACATCACTTGTAGTTACATCAAGCAATGTGTTAAACAACAATAACAGTTGATATTTGTCATGTTTGTTTCTCATCTCATATCGTCTCGTCTCGTCTCGCGTTGTTTTGTAAAAAGCTCCTCTCCTAACAAGAGCAAGCACACACCCACATACATAATAAATATTTTCTAAAACAATTTTCTATAAAATTTAAAATATTATAAAAATGTACGAAACAAGAGATGAATCTTGTTGTTCTCTTTGTACTTTTTTCTATTTTTTAAATTCAAAGAGAGAATATTTTAATTATTATTATTCTTTTATCACGATCAAAGAGCTTTATATATAAATATATATATATATATATATATATATATATATATTCATAATTTTTAAATAATGCTTCGCTTTGTTATTCGGCACAAAAAATGACACTTTATATGACAAATTAATGTATTATGGGTGATCTATAATTCACTTCCATAGTTATATGGATCACCGGAAACACTTAGAGATCCAGAAACACTGATACTTAAGTTCCCTTCCGTATGCAGTGCCATCAGTCGGTCATTATTAGCAGAGCTTCAGCGATAAGAAACTGTTATTTACGTGATTGGAAGTTCATTTAGAACGTACATATTTGGCATTGAACATTGTCAGATTAAGATAATCAGATTAAGATACTCAGCCCGACTTTGTGGGATCGTTGCATGATAATCACAGAAATTGTAAGTTGTGAATAGCTGAATCCAAGTCTCAACCCAAAGTGGTAAAGAATATTATTCGATACATGGGATGCTTAATAACTACGAAAATAAAACGATGATTAATACACATTGAATTTCAAGAATGTAAAATAATTCTGGTTGAAAAGTTTCTCCTCCAGCTTTTTTTAATTCAATATCAAATATTTCATTTTTTTTTTTGGCCGTAATTGAATGAAGCCAGTGATATTTTTTGTAATTATTTTTCATATTTATTTTCATTCCTCATTATTTTCATATTTGTATGAAACAAACATTTAATTTTGTATGAAATAAACGAAAATAATTTGCGTTTTTTTGTATCGTGTATCGTTTCATGTTTTCACTTGCTTCTTTTTGTTTTTTTTAGCAAATATGACAAAAAATTGTTAACAATATTCTTCTTCTACTTGAACAAAAAAATATAAAATAATAAAACCCAAAATAATAGTCCAATCATATTTGTCATTCTATTTTAATTTGAACAAAAATAAATAAACAATTTTATTTTACCATCAATTATCGGAATACGAGATGGCAAATCAAACCGTTGACAAATCAACAATACAAAAAATATACTCCATATTGTATTCATAAATACAGCTTTTATTTATACTTTGTATGCCTACATATACCGTGTGTTCATTTTAAAAGTGTAACTTTATTCTATATATTCAGTATATATATATATATATATATAGGGTATTTAAACAATGAACACAGTTAGTTGTTACATTTTCACAACATTTTCATTGTTTCGTATTTATTGACATTGAAGGCAATATAAACTGAAGGATTCTTAAGTCAATAACAAAACTTTTCTTCATAACATATATATATATATATATACATTACAGTAACCATAAATACATATAGGTATTATTAGTATAGTGTGAGATTGCGCTGGAGTATCCGAAAACTAATTATTAGGATGACATTTATTTTTAAAACGTACGGTTTTAGAACCATCGGTAACAAGTTTCACTTCAAACTCCAAATTTTAATTCATTATACTTTGGTGTGAATTTTTTTCAAAAAAATTGAATGGATTCGACTTTAACATTCGTTAAAATGAAAACGCGCAAATGTTTGTTGCAAGCAAGTTGAATGTTGCACACGAGATGGTGTAGATGTGCACCATCTTAGCCATTTAACAGAAAAAATATGTTTGATGTAGAGCTATGATCTTATTTTAGTCTCCTAGGTCGTAAATAAGTATAGTGTTAATCTAATTGTTTTCGATGCGTTACTGCCAATTTATATTGGACTAACCATGTATACTATACTAGATATAGTTAAAGTTTTCCAATATTAAAGTATTTATTTGCCATGTTATGTTTTGTTATTTATAAACATTTGTATTCATACTAATTGACAAACAGTAAATATTTATTTATGTATATTAAACAGAGTGAGTGATTGTTATGTACATACTTACTTACCTTTATCTTACCTGTCTATGGTTGTGTCTATCAGTGTTATCATCGTACTTTGACGCTTTTATTACCAAACATCACAATTGTATCCCATGTAGGATGGGATCTAATATCGGACAGTAAAGCATCGTCGGATCTAATATCGGAAGGTAAAAAGATAATATAATAAGTTTTACATCGAGATAAACATATCTTTATTCGAATTACATTAGCGTAGAAAAGGATTGTGAAAGCGTCGTCAGATGATTATAAGATTATTGCAGGATCACTTAAAACGTATCATATCCTTAGTTCGCTCTATTCATATTGAACTATAACGAAAACTAATCCCACGTTATATTAACTATTGATTACATTGAATCAAATTTATAATGATATCCATCAAATTAATTATTTCAATGTGGTAAACTTGGTACTATGGACCACAAAAGTTTGAAGCCGAAAGACTACTAGCAAGCTAACGATATTTTAGTAAGCGTCATGTGGAGCTCAGTTATTCTATTAGACTTGCCTCACATGGAATGGGGATTTTGAATCGTGGTCGATGATTCCTTTAAGAGCTCGTAGGTTTTGTAACTTTTTATTGACATTTACATAGAAAGTTTATTTGTTTTCTAAAGATGTAGCCCTTGAGGAAAGACCTTGGTGATATTTTGAGTTCGTATTCCATGTGGAGTAAACCGTATAGAGTAACTGGACTCAATAGGAACCCTACAAAAAAACAAAGGTGGATGATTACTTTTTCCCTCAATTAGAGTATCAGTAGAGATCCTGCATATCGTATGTATTAATCTATGGACCCTACAGTTCCAGTTTTACCCTATTATAGACCATGTGATGATTTATTGTATAATGGTACAATAATATAAATATTTTCACAAACATTCAACGAGGATTATAGAATAGAGTTCACACACAAACCAATATCAAAGGTGTTTGTTTATAATACTAGCAACCTATGATTGTTGCTTCCTTCCGGGCGCGTGACATGATGTGCACCTTCCTTCATCAAATAGTAGTAGTAAGTACCTGGTTCATTGGTCATGTACTCAAACTGTACACAAACGTACACAAACGTACACACATTTTACATTCTGTAGTTCAATTCTCTGTTCGATCGGTCAAATATGTGTCCGTGTTGCCGATGTCAGCTGATGATACTAATATATTGTTATGATAAACTGAACGATAGACAGACAGACAGACAGACGAACTGACTGACTGACTGACTGTACTGTGAAACGGACATTTACCTAAAATCAATTCATAATAATAGAAATAAAAGCCTTCTAATCACGTTAACATTTTATCTAATATTACAAATATTGCACACAAATTAAAATGGGAGAGACACGTTCATTATATTTATATTATACCTAGACCAGTGGCGGATCAATACATTTTAATTAATGTTTGTTTCATTGTGAATTAAGGTGTCCGTCCTTCAAATTCAGCAATCGAACTAACGGTGTCTACGTTTTAGGCGCTTTCACGCTTATAAATGCAAATTAAGTGACACTCATATTGGCTTATAAACGCTTTTGTTACTCTTGAAAATGCCATCCGTTTCAGGCATTATAAGAACGTGCAAGCGTCAGTTCGCATCAATATGCAATATGGCGGATAGTTTTGCTGTTTTTCAAGCGATATAATGTTTGTTTGAAATAGTTAATGATGAAGATTTTGAATTTTTTCCCACTGAAATTTGGGGAAAGTTTAGAAGAAGTAACTGAACAAGCAAATAGACGCGGATAGCGATTTCATTTTATACGATTTAAATTAAAAAAGAAGGTTTCGCCTTCTGTATAGTTTTTCCTTGTTGTGTACTATTGATTTATCAATGAATGAATTTTAATAATTTGTATCCTTGTGACCTTCATGAATATTTATTATAAATAATTTCTGTTATTATTGTTGCATGTAATTAATGAAACCACAATTTAACAAACTGCAAAGGAAGTGGGCTCACATACAAATGTTATCATTCTTTCGATAATTTTTTTTCTTTCTTAAAACATCACAAACTGTGCCACTCCCGTCTGTTTTATTACAAATGAAATTAAAAAAAGACTTTCAATAACACATATTAAAATTTTAAAAAAAAAACACTATTTTCAATTTCATATATAGATTAAGAAAAGTTTGAAACAGATAATAAATACAACAACAGCTGAATACTGAAAATATATGCGGGATAAGATAATTCATTTCAGGAGAGAGAAATGACAAATAATGTTAAGTAAAAATATTATTGGCAACTGAATGAATTGAAACGCCTACAAATAAAAAAGTAACAAGAAAAAAACATATATATATATATATATATATATATATATATATATATATATATATATATATATATTACTTCACTTTAAATTTTACAGTTCGCTAATACATTAAAAAAAGAAAGTGTCTCTATTGCCAACGACACCGCGCACGCAAACAACAAATATTTGCCTGTATGTATGACGGCGCCACCATCAAATTTTTTCATGTAATTACCTGCACCATGACTAACGATACAAGACAAGTGCACAGACACCCCACGGGTTTTTTTTAAGTTTATTAATATTATTTTAATATTAAATATTGCAATTTGATTATTCGAATACTTATAATGTCGCTATATTATAATAAGTCTTTGAACTCCTACGAGGAACAGAGGGCATCAATAAATATTCGTTACAGAGCTTTTTATCCGTCACCTCATCCATGATGCTTCGATTCCAGGTGTACTTCAATCTTCTTCTACGTCTGAAGCCCTACGGGTTTCAATTCAGCACCTGTCGACAATGTAGTTTCTGCTGCAACGCAGGATATGCTCATTTCATCTTCACTTTCTATGGCGAATTTCTATATCAATGGGTTCGCATATTCTTTTGGGCAACTCCTCGTTAGAAACAACCTGTGGCCATCATAACTCAAGGATATTCCTCAAACATCTGTTCATGTATATTTATTTCGAATTTTATATATTCTGCCGTTATTCCGTCACTGGTAATGATGTTACCCAGGAGACAGAACTGCTCAACCCGTACCTCATCTCCTGATCTAAGGCAAAGCGCGCATCGCTCCTGCTACTCTTCAGATCGGAATTTATTTTCTCAACGTTAATTTCATGTAACTTTACTTCCATGCCTTTAAAACAACGTCAGCAAATCGCTAGCAAGATTTTGTAGACGCTCCATAGGTCGCTATTGAATCGCAGTTGCTCTCTGTGGCATCACGTTTGGTGTTATAGTATATATCTATTCGTCCATTTGAAATAAGAATATTAGTTGTCTGCGGTGGCAATGAAGACACGCCCAAATTAAAATTAAAAAAAAAAAAAAACAGATCGTGTTTTAAATGTATATAGCAGCCAGAGCATACCATATGTTTTTGACAACCTTGGGTGTAGGAACAAGTTCACCCACGTGCACCGATACCTCCTCTATCTATACCTGGTGCAAATCAATTCAAAACTATAATGTTTTCATTTTTTAACAAATAATTAATAAAATCAATTGTATTAAGTGACGACACTGATCAACACAACTCACCGCTTCGTGTTGAATAACACTACTTGAAGTGTTTGTTGTGTTCAAGTCAAGTCGCACTACGGACTACGTTCGTTCGTTCGTACGTACGTCAAGTCAAGTCAAGTCAAGTCAAGTGTGTGCTGTTTGAATTGAATTGAATTCATTTAATATTCAAAAACTGATCCGCTCATCATCCGCAAATTGTTTTGTAATAAAGACAGACAGCAATCAATCTTATGGTGGGACCTATCTACCTATAGTGCTATCTATTTATATTATGGGAAGACAAGGAAATCATATTTAGCGGTTTTTAATTATTTATTTGTAAACAATTATTGTTATCAAAGCAAAGCATTCCAACTGTTGTCTTGCACCTCTAAGCATGTTTGTATCGAATTTAACTACCAAACATCAACAATACGTATCGTCATCGTCATCGTCGCACCATCAGTATTCTCAAAACTTTATCGAGATCTTACAAAGAAGTTAGTTTTTAAAACTTTTATTTATATTGTGAGACTGATTTCTTTTATTTTTATTTGTTTTTTTGTTACAGCACTCAAAGTCAAGTTGATGCTAAGGCGACCCATCAACCAGTTAGTGGCTCAAGGAATTATGCCTCGTAAGTATTTATAAAAATTTGTAAAATAAATTAATTCTACTAATCTTTTTGTTTTTATGTTGTAGCATTAAAAACACCACCTGCATTTCATGAACAACGTAAACAATTGGAGCGTGCCAAAACTGGTGATATGCTCAAAGCAAAAATACAACAAAGGCCTGCACGCGTTGAGCTAGAACGTCGCCACATTTTGGAATGTTCGTCGGCACCGATTGATCCATCGCTGGCAGAGCGACAACGTATGCTGAAGAAAGCACGTTTGGCTGACCAATTAAATGATCAATTATCACATAGACCGGGGCCATTAGAGCTAATCAAGAAAAATATACTGCACACCGAAGAGCCGATTGAACAAGCTGTTAAAACTGGTAAAATACCGTTCAAGGCAACGTGCGAAGGACAAGTTAGTAAACCACAGCATCCTAGTAGCTATGTGACATTGGAAGATGATTCACAAGGTAGTTCAGAGGGTTGCGGCAGTGGTGGTAGTGACGTTATCGAATCAGCTGCCAAATCTGCGGGAATTGTTGTATCACTTTCCGTTCCAATTCAAACTACGCAACAAACACAACAACATGTAGCGCCTGTTGTATCGCCGGCAACATTAACATTTGCAGAACTCTGTCAATCTGTTAGTGCTGGTTTATTGCCAATAACAACTGTAACTGCACCACCAACTGCTCCAAGTCCTGCCCCATCCAGCTCATTAAGTCCTTTGTCATCATTAGCATCACCAGCCACACCACAAACTCCACTCACACCAAGAGCACAATCATCGCCAGCACCTGGTAAAGACAAAAATCGTAAAAAATCCAAATTAAAATCACAGCCAAAAACCCGAACAATTAAATTCCATGAATATAAAGGTCCTCCCAATGCACCACAAAAAAGTAGTTCTGCAATTTCAAATAATCCCAATGCCAATGGCGAAACAAGCTATCAGTTATTATTAGAACAACAGCAACTATTCCTCCAATGGCAATTGGAATGGCAGCACAAGTATCCACAAATTATTTTACCGGCAGCACAGAAAACAAATAATTCCGATGATACTCCAGCTGGTAGTCCACCGTCAGTCACATCAATTACATCACAATCGGAAGTACCGCCATTACCAAGGCCCTTAAGTCGATTGGAAGACATGAAGGTTAGCGATTTGAAAGCAGAATTGAAACGCCGCAACTTGCCAGTATCAGGTCCAAAACCACAGCTAATTGAAAGATTGAAACCATTTACGGAACCTGTTACACACAGTGGTCATATCATTATGGATACACCACCCCCACCCACACCCAGCGAAGAGTCTCAAACAGAGGATGACAATAAATCACAGGCATCGCCTGCAAGTAGTGATCATGGTTCAATAATGGATATTGTACCAGAATCACCGGTGTCCACACCAATTACAAACGATGATCTTGTACGCGAACAGCAGAGGAAGATTGAAGAGTTGCAAAGGGAATTAACCAAGTCCCAACTGCAATTACAACAAGTGCGTAATGGTGTCAGTGTGGTTACAAACGGACAGAAACTAGCGTTACAGCATCACGTACAAGCGCGACAGGCGCTGCGTCAACAACAACACGTTGCATTCCAGAATGCTGCTAAAAATGCAAATTTAAGCGGTTTAGTACTTAATGGCCAACAGGCCGCCGCACTAGTTCAATTACAATTACACAAAGCAAAACTTGTGAATGGACAAACGGGAACTATACAAAACTTTTTGGGTGCAATACCTTTGGTTCCAGCAACGGTAATCACAACAACAACACCGGCAACGGCGGCAGTTCCACAACACCAACAACAACAACCAGAAGTCGTACAAATGACACGACAACATCGTAATAGTATTTCATCCCCTCCACACCAACAACAAAGTAACCTTGAACATGTACCTACAAATATTCCAGAACCCCCTCCATTACCACCGCCACCACCACCACAATTACCTCCACAATATGATGAATCACCACAACCTCCCACCTCCATAGAGTTGGAGAAACCGAGCAGTGTCAAAAGCCAAATAGTGGATGATGTTCTAGAAATACTAATTAAAAATGGTGAATTGCCTCCAAGTGCTGCCAATGATCCAATAACACCAAATGGCTGTGACATGCAAACAGATTCACCGTTAGTACATCATCAGGAAATCTCTCAAGCATTATCGGATCAAATGTCGAAGGAACTCTCTGATGCAATGTCACATCATGAAAAGATGGCGGCGCAACGTAAGGAACAAGAAGAGCAACAACATTTAAATCATATCGATCATCATCATCCACAGAGTCCACAAAGTCCAATGTCCACGTTAGATGCGCTGTTCTTAGGCCAAACACCGAACGATCTGAAAGATTTAGCATTAGAATTAGAAACTTTGGATACAGTCGATTTTTCAGCATTAGATATGGAATTGGATCGACAAGTGGCGCAACATCATGAGGCAATGGACGAATCACTGGCACATCAGCACGTGTTCAAGCAAGAAATGCAGGATCACGACCAACACCATCATCATCAACATCAGCACCAGCACCAGCACCACGAACAATCAGTGATGGATCTACAGAATCAACTGAAACAGGAGACAGTGACACCATCCGAAGAGTTAATGGATGTGTGCACTGACATGAACATGGATATGGATGAACCCGATTGGTTGGATTCATTGATGTCAACAGAGACAAACACACAGCCACAAAATATTCCAACGACCACAATTGCCACATCGATGATCCCATCAACAGTTTCGTACAGTGATTATAGTCATTCCATTAATGCCTATGATCCATTGCTGGGCAACAGTTTGCTACAAGATCCATTCGATCTGTTCGGTTTGGAAGAGTTCCGCGGTACGGTCAGTGATCTGTCAGCACCGCCATCCACAATGTCATGGGACAAATTAGATTTTGCCGCGTGACTGCTGAGTACAAATGACGACACTTTGTTTAAATATTTTTATCTAGTGTTATTATTATTATTATTATTAATATTAATGGACAAATTATTATTTTTACAAAAATCATCACGTCCACAATTCGCAGTGTTCGAGTAAATATTTATTATTCCATTATTTAAAAAGAAAAACAAAAATGCGATTAATATTGTTTTTTTTTTTTAATAAAAAGTCGTAAACAAACAAAAATTTGTGTGAAAGTTCCTAAAAAAATATTGTTTTTTTTTTTTAATATGAGTTTTGACGTCAAGAAGAAGAATGATTGTTTTGTTTTGTTTTTTATGATTACGAGGGTGGTCACGTTCTTAGTTACGTTGGAAGTTTAAACTCTGTGTTCGTTCAAATCAGTTTAGTCAAATTGTGCAACAATTAAAATGCCTTTTTTGGAGTAAAAAGTGTGTCTGCTTTTTAGCAGATTATTCTATTTGGTGCGTGTAATACGAAAAATATAGATATGCGAAAGCGTTTGACGAGAGAGTTTGACGCACCCAAGCAATCAAAGTGGGCGAGTAATCAATTCAATCAAAATATATAAATTATTATAAATATTTAATATAAATATAAGGAGCAGTTGTTTTTTTTTTCGCTCATATGTAAATAATTCAAAAGTTAAATGCGAAAAACTCTCCATAAATAGGGGATTTTTGCATTTTCATAGGTTATGACATTATTTTAGGAATACATAACCTACTTGTTCTCGTCATTCATCTACACCAACAAAATAGTCTCAAAAGAGTAGATACATTTAAATATTCCTTTGAGGTGAAAATTAAAATAAATTACCCTTAAAGTTCAAATTATGTGATGAATAGTTCGAAAAAGTCAATTTGGACAAAAAGTGTTCCTCTCTTTCTGCTTTCAAAACATTCAAGTATTTATTTTTATTTTTTGTAGTTTTTTGGTGGTAATTTCTTTTGTTTCTAATATTAAATATTTTGGACGGAGCCATAATAATAATTGATTTTCCAAATATTACGTTTTCTTTTTAATTCGCCATTTATATAATAACAATATTTACTCGACACTCAAAAATAAAAAAGGACTTGTAATGTAATTAAATTAATTATAATGTAATTAAATGGGAGGTGAAATCTAATTTTTTTAAATTAATGAAAATAGTGAAATTAATGTGAGACATTAGTGCAAATTTTTGAAACTATAAAAGAATTGAAACCTCCCGAGTGAGTGCTACTAGTGCCACCACCCAGTGCCTTCCGAATCAAGCTGCATTCCGCTCTCTGTTTGTCTTCTCGCACATTATTCTATTTTTTAAAACACAAAGCGCGTGTCGTGTGTTGTGACATTCCAAGCTAAAAAGAGGAGCGTTCGATCGAACGTTGTTTCTTTTTTTCATAACAAATTTCTAATAAATTCGACCATTGGCTATCGGGACCACACACCCAGCACACTGGACATTCGTTTTATTTTGTTGTTGTTTGTAGTCATTTTTTTTGTCTTTAAAAAATAAAAATCAAAACAAGTTGAATCCATGGCCGCTATTACGTTTTGCATTAGCGTTATGAGTAACAAAAAAATAAAACATAAATATATATATATATATAAAACAATTATTTAAAACTAAATAAATAATTAATTAATAAATAACAATATATACAATAGTTATACTATTTTATTCTTTAGCTAGCTAGAACAATTGATCAGTCATCATTACTGCTAAATATTTATGATTTGTTCAGCGCAGCGACGATCGGTTACTGAGATATCTGGCAAATGTCCAACGGCATTTAATTCAGAAAAAGTTCACTTTTTTTAACTGACCATCAAGTAGTTTGTGTGATTGTGGTCACGACTTGATGAACAGCTTGTGACTAAAATTATATTGAGTCAGTTGTTAGATCAGATCTAGAAGACCATACTCTGTTTTAGGACAAAACACTACTCGATTATGTCAACAATTAAAATTTAATTTAAACAAAACAGAATGCCGTTAAACACGAAAAAAAAAAAGAAATTATTTCATATTTTCGTTCGATTTGAATTTATGTTTGGAACTTTAGAAAAATTTACCGAATAAAAATATGAACGAATGTCTTTTTTTTGTTGTTACTTACGGGACAGTCCGGATTGTAGTTAATCGTTTTCGTAATTGCAGGTCCTGCTTTCTTAAGTTTGTATGTGTTTCTACAACGGATGACTGTCATGACATAATATCTCTCAGTATTCGATCATGCCGTGTAAAAATTTTGTTAATGATTTGATCTTAAAAGAGGTATAATTCAATTTTGAGACGGTATTTTTTTAAAATTCAAATCATATTAAGGATAATAATATTATTATTACCGTATTTTTTATATCTAGGTCATTTAACTGGGATCCCTGGCATAATACAAATTTATTTATTTATCCTGGGAGCCGAAAACTTATCACGGGATGTAAGATTTTATGTTTAATTTCTTTCTTACTTTTTTGTAAAATCTTACTTCATTGTTTGTTTGACACAAGATAATATTGGGTGTGCGGGCAAATGTCATTGATGGGGGTCAATAAATAGGGTCAATTGGAGATTAAATTGACAATCTATTAAAATATTCGTATATATAAGAGGAACATAACGTGGACGATTCTTATGAATTAGGATGTCCAGCGTTTTACCCATTATTACTATCAATATCTTTTACCCGTACACTCTGTATATTGTGTAAATTTGTTTAAAAAAAATGAAACTTCTCTGGCATAACTTTCAAAGGCGAGAAATAATATAAATAGTATAATTTTTGATATCGGTAATTGAATTGAGAGTATTTTCGCCCAATCCAGAAAGTTGGAATACGTTTTATTTTGATTAGAGAACTATTATGCTCTAAGGTTGATTGCAAGAGCATCTAAATGAAGTACGAAAGTTTTATAAAAATTGACCCGTGTTTTTTTTTATATCCAAATGTTAAATTTCATATCCAAATAATAAAATGTTGGCCGCGTAAAATTTATAAATAAATAATTTCCAATGTGCCATTTTGAATAATTAAAAATATCATATTCTTGAAAAAAGAAATATTATATTCTTCTATCCAATATTGAAATCTGGCGAACTGCTCGCGTGCATTGTGTATGTAAGAATGGCTGTTGTGTCTGTCTGTCTGTCGACGTCTGCAAAGACTTACAAACGAAGAATATCTTCTTGTGCAATTTGTAATTATTTCTGTTGATTCTCAGATCTATTGCTTACAAATATATTCAAAAATTTGTATAATATCCAGGTGCGTAAATCGAATTATAGCTAATTATTTTATTCACGTTTTTATTATCAATGTAATTCTGTTTTTGATTAATCAAAGTTATAATTCATATAGTTTGAGCGCACACTTGAACTCAAATTTGTATTTTTTTATATAAATTAATTACACATGTAACTTGCAATTATAATAGAAGAAATGTACCTATTCATACTCCAGAAAATGTTATCTGGCAAATTGGACAGGTCAAATAAAAAAAATGTATATTTATTAATTTAATAAAAATTAACTCATCCGCCTAGGATCGAACCTGAATCTCTGGATATCGCGTATTTGTATATACTTTTTATTGTGACTTCTTCAGCAACTATATGCAAAAAAAAAAACACATGGAGGCACAACATGTTTAAGAAATACAGATAATTACATTTAAAACTGACATATTCGTCGGTATTCTCAATAACATTTTCTGGAGTATTAAATTATGAATGAAATAGATAATGATCCTGAACGAATGAGTAACTTTTTTGTTGAGGCACTCAACTAATATTGTTAGTCATTTAATAATAATTAAAAAAATATTTTAAAAAAAAACAAGTTTTAACACATAATATAAATAAATAAATAAAATGCTTTATGAAAAAATATCATCATCATTGAAAATTTTGATAAAATATTTGATACAGTTTTGATACCACAAATTCTAGGACGTAATATTTAATTATTTATTTACAAAATAAAAAATAAAAAAATAAACATTTATTTCAAATGTCACGATTCAACAAATTTTAAAACTTAAAAATGCTACTGAATTATGTCAAGAATTTAATTTTAAATCGAAACAAACATTTGTTTTCTTTGTTAGAAATATAACAAATATTTATTCAATTTTAAATCGATAACGTGAATTTTAACCATCAATTGATTTATGTGGTTATTGTTGTTGGTACTCTCTATCTGGTGGGAAAAGGTGTGACTAGTCGTCATCATATTGGGTCAGGTCAGGTCAGCTGTCAGATCAACAAATTCATAATCATATTAAACAAAGCTTTTTTTAATTTATTCAATATAGTTCTATCTAATATCGTTCGCCATCGATAGAATTAGAAAATATATTGTTGAAATAGAAATGTGGGGGAAGAAGGGTCGAGAAACATTTGAAATAGAGGAAATTACATTGAGGTTGTTAGATTTAAAATAAAATATCAATATTAAAAAAAATAAAACCTTTTTCAAAAACATGCTTTAATTTAATGAACTACAAAGTAGAAAATGTTTCCCTCGAATCACTAATATGTGACTATAAACAAAAGGTTGAAGTGCTCATAAAAACATTTAAAACCTGTGCTTTTGTTTATAGTCACATATTAGTGTTTCGAGGGAATCATTTTATTTTCTATTTTTTAGTTCATTAAATAAAAGCTTGTTTTTAAAAATGTTTTTTTTTTTAAATATTATTTTTCTAAATATACTTTTCTATTTCAATAAATATAAATTTAGTTAGTTTTTTAAAGAATCATCCATTACGATAAAAAGGGGGTAAATTTAACTTCAGATAAAAGAAATTCACAAATAATATATTTACTATTTGTGTGTGTAAATAATGAATATTGATCGTAGCAGCTAACCCCCGGCCTAACATGGAAAGTTCTAGTTTCACTCACAAGATTCCGTTTTTTGTGCAAGTTTACGTTCCAATAAAAGAATAAACTTGATCCAAGTTATCGTCTTTTCGATAATTTATGGAATTATTCTCTTTCTAATTTATGTGATTCAATTTGACTTGACGCGTACAGAACTTTGAGCGATGACGCAACTAAAAGGATATAATTGAGTAGCGTTTGATTCAATCAAATTTTCTCTACTAAGAATAAAAAACAAATAACTTAAGTAATTAATATTATTAATTGTAAATACAAAATTGTACATTTTTTTCATATTTTTCTTTTTTTTTTTTGCAAATTTTATTGTATAGGAAGGGCAACGAAACAATATGGTCCAATATAAAAGGGCACTCAAATGTTATGTTCAAAATATTATACGGATCATGAAATTATATTGCTGGCCAATAGAAATCTGGTCAGAAATTTACTTTTCTAACCGAATTATCTTTGATCAGTTCTGCAAATGTCATTTGAATCAGATCTAACAAAACATATGTTCGATCACATAGACATGGTGTTCGAACATTTGACATCGATGGGTGTTAATGCATGATGGGTGTCACACTCTAAACGGTGTACCTGAACGGTGTCGCTTCAAGAAAGCGTGTTTGGAAATAATCATCCGAATAAAAGTTTGTTTGTTTGGCGGGGGACATCTTACGTTTGATCTTGATTTCCACTTTAACCACGGCGCCTTCAAGTTTATTTGAAGATTCACTTGCGTCTTTCAAATGGAAACCCATTGTTTTGAGTCGGATAGCATTAAATGAATAAGAACATTGAATGAATAATTAACCATGTTGTTGCCTAGAACTACTATCCCGCCTGACGGAGTCTGACGGGACTTGTTTGACATAACAACGATCATGATGATAGTAATCATTACTATGTAGTAGAGACATTTATTGTTTTGTGAATGATTGGCTGAATGAATGGCTGAATGTAGTATATTTGAATATAATATAATAATTATATATATTTTTGTTGAGTATTTTAATAATTAATTTGCCTGAGGCTGAGTTTCAATTGATATGCCGCCATTATTTGCAATACATTCAGTAATAGAAATAAATAAATAAATAACTAAATATGATTATTAATTAATTATTATGTGTATTAATTATATTATTATGAATATATGAATATGATGAGATTAATAAATTCAATAAATGATTGCGATCAAAATCAATTTAAAAATTGTATTTTGTTTCTTTTTCTTTCTTTTTTTTTTTTAAATTTTGACGCTATTTAGCAGAATTTATTTAAAATAATATTTGCATCAAATATTGTGATTATAATTATTATATATTATTATTATTATTGCTTCAGAGAAATAAATTTTACTTACGGAATTCTAATGGTTTTGTTCTTTTTTTGTTTTTTTTTTTGGGAGTGTGTTTTGATTTTCAGAATTTATGTGGTATTATCAATCAGAAGGCGCCAAAAAAATTCATCGAATATCAATTTTAGTTAATAATCAAAAAGTGATTATTAATTGTGGGTCATTGTTATGGATTTGTATACTATATTAATCTTTTATTAATATTTAAAAAAAAAAACAACTCATCTACCAGGGATCGATAATGTCGTGTCCGGTGCGCTAACCATTACATCACAGAAGATTAGTCGACTTCTTCATATCATGGGTCGTGTTCAGAACAGCTAAGCCCGTTTTTACACATGTAACTTCAGATGTAAGTAGTATTCATGCGAATGATTTGGTGAGCAAGCGCAGTTTGATCTATGTTTTTAGTTTTGATGAAATAGAGAAGAGTTTTCTATTTTGACGATTATTTTCATGAAATCTTATCTGTAACTTCAGATGTAAGACGTAGTGTAGTGTGCAGTACGCATGTGTTGATATCATACTTCTTTGTGATTGGTATACTCTGATCATGTGACTGAAGTGATTGATAAAGAAAGAAATAGTAAACAAGGTGAGAGTTATAACTTGTTGTACAAACATGCGATTGATGTACTTCAAGTGAATTTCATCGTGTGGGCAGCAATGTAACTTAAGTTATATCAAATATTTGTATTGCAATTGACAACTTTCATGTATTTAAACGGGCTTAGTCAATTTATTTATGTTGATAGTAATTTATGAACGAACGTTCACCGTGTATTTCTTGCACGACAACGTTACTTTGTCAGAACGAAATAGGCAGCATTTGAACTGTATAATTTGAACTGTATGATTTGCTAGCCAGCCAGCGTTTAGCTATAACATACTAACACATCTCTGCATAGTTTTGTATAAGATTGACTCTGATTGTTAATGTTAAAGGTTGACGACCTGTAATAAATAAATAAATAAATAAATAAAATAACAATTGTATTATTTGCACATCAAAGTATATTTTAAATATTATTTAGATTTTTGAATTGACATTAAGCTCGATAGAATGATATGATATAGATAATCATTAATTAATTAATTAATTACAAATATTACACATTCACAATTGTGTGCTTTTTAATTAATTCGATAGAAACATGTTAAAAAATCTTCACAAAGATTCTAATTTCAAAATTGATTCAACATAAATTCAATTTAAAAAAGTACATTATTTAAAAAAATATACATTCTGTCTGTCTGTCTGTCTGTCTGTCTGTCTGTCTGGATATGTTTTGTTTTTGTAACAAGTACGTAAAGATTTTATAACAAATTCCCACTGTACACTGTGCACTGTACAGTGTACAGTGTTCTTCAATTTTAAAATTAATATTGACGTCATTTATTGGTCGTACTCTTTGTATATTAGTAAACAGATTTCAAATGTGCGATTTAAGATCATTATTTATGTATAAATATAGTTGAGACTGGTCTCATGCATTACCTATTATACATATGTCATTAACAATCAAGGGGAGGTACATCATCACTTGTTTTTATCAATAGGTACTTGATATAAAAAGTCGTACAGATCTGCGTATGACTTGATTGAACTTACAGTCTCTGTCGTTCTGAACTAATGCCCCCCCCCCCACCCTTCCAACTGAGCTACCAGATGCCTATACAGTCTGTTTTCAAGAGCATTTCTAATAGGGAATCAATGTTAAATAAATAAATAAAACCATACATACATACACATACTTACAAACATTTGGTTGCTTGTGGTATGATATTTGATTGATGTCATTCAAGAGTGGGGATTTATACTTAATTTATAATAGTATTAGCTCACTTAATTTATAATAGTATTATTCATTACATATGCACCCACACACTACAAACTACAGAGTACCCCCACTATTTTTATTTCTTTATGAAGCATTGTGTAGTTACTATAGTAAATAATATTTAACATTGATTCTCTATTAGTAAATCTTTCCAAAACAGACGGTATACATGGAATGTGCATATTTAGGGTCACACGCTTTCAACGAACGGCATCAAGCGTTGCTTTTAGTGTTCAACTTGACGCTTATAGTTAATGATAGACACCACGCTCACGCTTTATGCATCAAGGTAGGTCAGCATTAAATGCATGAGCACCAGATCATATTAACCCCCAAAATGAATACCGAATAGACGTTTGTTTGTTTATCTGATGATGTCATGTAGGTAGGTACACAAATTGTGGTGCTCATTTGAAATCTTTTGAGTATACTTAGTTCACAATAAAATAAAGTTATATATAATTAATGTTAATGTTAATGAAGAAATGATGTTTGTTTTGTTTTTTTTTTAATATTAGGTAATTAATAATAATGAATCATCATTCTTGTTTAGGCTTCTTGTTTGCTATATAAATATTTGGACATTCATCTTATTTATATACAACATATAGATAGATAGATAGGTAGGTACCTATTCATAATTAATAATATCTTTTAAAAACATAAAATACTTCTTTCTTCTGGCTCGTTGGTTTGCTAAAAATACGATTTTCATTTTCATCTTTGTTTCAAATGTGAAAATGCTATAAAAAATCTGACTACAGAAGATCTCATTCATATTGATTTCTTCATTTTACAATTATTTTTTAACACAAATTTGTTTTTTTTCTTCTAAAAGCAATAAAGAGACTCACATAGACTATTTTTATCTTTTGTTATTTATCGATTAATTACAATTTTCTTTATTGTCTAATTAATTGGTTTAAGATCATTTACAAAATCTAATACATCACCATACAGGTAGGTATAATTATAACAATTATTAGTGGGCTCGGCATAGTTTTATAGTTTTATAGTTATATTTCAAGTACGAGTTACTTTAAATGTAGGGTATGTTTTTGATTTCTCGCCCTTAGATGGCACAGTTCGTTACTTGGTTCAATGAAAATTTTCAAAAAAATCAAAACTTATCGAAAATTCATGATTTATAGTCAATTTCTGCCGAATTCATTTTTTTCGAGAAGAAGCTTCAACCAAAAGTTGCTGTTTTTAAAATACTATCAATTTTTATTGTGAATATATTTTCGGTAAGTCGAATGAATTTGGCACAAATCGATTGTAAAAATTTGGACAATATGTAAATGTAGGTAGGTATATAGTGGATAAACTCGGTGTAAATATCAAATTAAAATAATTATAATTACGACATTAATAGGGTGTATGCAAACAGTAAACTTAATTAAGTATCACAGAATATAATTAAACGCATTCCATTTAAAAATAAAGTGATGTGTTTGTTTCCTTTGTTAGTATGGTTGCTTTATGGTTGGTTATGTTATACTAACGAAGACGACTAGCAAATTTGACATTTAACAGAACAGTTAGGCAACCGTACTAAGCATGGATGGATAGACAGACGCAACGTTTGCAAAAGCAATTTAAATATTTAAAATTACTTAGATAAAAAATCGAAATGTTGTGGATGAAAATAGATTTTTCATCAGCAGCGAAAAAAGAAGGAATTTTTCTAGGCCTAGATTCATAGAACATACCCAAAACTTTAGAACTACACGATCTTTTTTCGGGTAACCTTCAATTCCCCCGACCTAGACATTGACCTATATGGACTCAAATAAAATAATCCTGTAAATCTGCATACCGTTA
This sequence comes from Nineta flava, assembly GCA_963920215.1. Lineage (NCBI taxonomy): Eukaryota > Metazoa > Arthropoda > Insecta > Neuroptera > Chrysopidae > Nineta > Nineta flava. The sequence goes on from OY986042.1 coordinate 605,395, forward strand.
AAAATATTTAAAACCATTTTTATGCCTTTCGACTCGGTATATTTTTGACGTCCTTTTGGGTCAAAAGGGTCTTTTATTTATTTAAAAAAATAATAATTTTTTTCATTATTAGGTTTTCCAAATTAGTCCAGCGATTAAAATATAATCTTTGAACCAACTAATTTTATGGTATTCTTTAACTTGAAGGGTAAGTAAAATTGTTAACATTAAAATTGAAATATTAAATAAAATTTGAGAATTATTTCATAATATTGACAATAATTACTATTTTTGTACGATTTTTTACAACATTTTATTTTAATTTTATTTTTTATATAACAACAATAAATTGTTATTAAGTATTATTCTTTTTTTGTTGATATTTAATTTAATTTAATTTTAATATAATAAAACTTTTGTTAACATCAATGTATACTCTAAATATGATTGCCACAGCGATTGATACAGATTAGGTACAGACGATCTGATCTATTTCATATTTCATATTTAAATCGATTACAATTTAAATTTTAAAAGTTTTGTAAAAAATACTCGTCAAAAAATAATTTTAATTAAATTATTTATTTAGATAAATATAATTGTATTAGAATTAATTCAAGGTGAATATTCCATAATTATTCAGATTTAAGCATAATATTTTCGTCTAGAATTTCAGACCAAAAAAGTATCGCTATTTTTACACAATTTTATTGTTGACTTGTTCCCCTTATTCAATTGATTTGTGGGAAAATGTTTCGAAGGAAGTTGTTTGTACCTATATTTATGATGAACAACTTTTATCCTAAACATTTTTTCGAAATCCAAACGAATAAGATACAATTATGGGATGTTATTTTGTAGGCGTGTCTTTTATATTTTGATTGTTGATTTTATATTGTTTACAGTAAAGTTACATAAAATATGTAAATAATTTTAAAAAAATTCCAGCTTATAATTCATTAGAAATCGTTCAATTATTTACTCACTTTTATAAGAATTAAGCAATATTTTTTTCTAACTTTTAAAACGTCTGACAAGCATCAGATGTGGAGGTAACTTGCTAACCGATCATGTTAATGAAACACTTTGATAAGTTTTAAAACTTTTAGCCGTATATGTAAAGATTTAATACTCTCTCCCAATGAAACAAGACGATATCGTCTCCTTTTATGCCTTATATATATTAAAAAACTGAATTCATTATTCACCCTAAAATTCAAATGATTAAATATAGTACCAGTTACCGTAACGTCTGTTCTCATAAACTACATTATTTAATTACTAAATAGCCATTTAATGTTTTTATATTTCAGATTATTAAAATGTAAGTATCAGAATTTATTTGTAATTTTATAGCATAGTATATAAAAAAAATAGATTGTATATTTGCCACTTGGTAAAGTTGAATAAAGTTAGTAAATCTAAGTTAGTTGATAAAGTTTAGTTTAGTTTAGTAAATAGACGACATATAAATAGAATACTCTTTCTTGTATCTTTTTAAAAATTCGTAGTACAATTTGGTAGTAAATGTAATAAAAGTTTTTAAAATTTAAAAAACGTGTTATTTAGATTTAATTTAAAAAACAATGCACATCGAAGATTGGTTGGTTGTTGGTATTAATTGTTTGTTTACGATCGATACACGCGCTTTTGGTTTGTCTCTAAATGTTTATAATAATTCTAAAAGTTCATTGCGGTTTTAAGTACACAAGAAAATAAGACACAGTATATACGTTTGTTTATTTTTTTTGTTTTTCTTTTTTATAATTATTATTTATTAATATTATTTACAAGTATCAATATATTCTGTTTTGTTTAAATATAAAACATAATTCGTTTAGAAGCGCATTTTATTTGTTAAATGTTTGTGTGAATTACAGAAAATACTCAATTATGTGTTATTTTTTGTCAAAAACATTCAATAGAAAAAAGTTAAGGGTTTTATTCACATTTGGAGCTATATTCAAATATCCGATACTCGGGAACTTCAATTTTAGATAAAAGTTGACGGAAACATTTGTTCGCTGCAAACCCATTTAGAAATTTACAGCAAAATATGTAAGTAACCGAGTATCGAAGATTTGAGAGCAGCTTCATGTGTGCGAAGGAGCTTTGTATATTTTGTTAGCAACATTTATTGTAAGTATTTTTTGAGTCATGTCAAAAGTGAAGAAGTCTTTGCAAGTTTTCTTATTATTTAATTATAAATTGGAAATTTGATTAGTTGATATTATTTATGGATTGTTCAGAGTTAAACATGTGTTAGGTATTTGTAGCCAAACGTAATTTTTGTTTCTTTACAAAATCAGCGGCGACTTTATCGCCTGGACGTGTTTCCAAGATTTGTAAAATCGGATGACCTGGAAAAAAATTAAATTAACTGAATACAAATCTGAAATATAAATGTTTTTAAACCATAAACTTACATTTGTCGTATTGTTGCATTAATACCAGATCAATCTGTTTTAATCCATGAAAATTATCAACACTGGAACCAGCATCCGCTACACCTGGTATTGAATTTAGTGCCAAGAATGCCTCACCCGCAAAATCATTTGCCGTTAAGACATCATGATCCATCACTGTGAATGCCAACATGGCGGCTGGATCACGACAAGATTCTAATGTGACAGAAAATTCAAAACATTCATCAAACATAGGATTGAGCGTTTTTTTATGGACATGTGTTTGTTGCTCTGCGCATCGTGAAAACAGTCGTTTTGGCAATAATTCGATTATTACAAATGGATCACTAAATCCATTTGGATCTAATGGAATTATATCTCGTGCATGCAGCACCTGAAACAATTGTATCATGTGAATCAATATTATCATTCCTAACAGTTCTCGAAGTCGAACTGTATACCTCGACACACAATGAATCATGATTGAAGTATGTTCGAACAGATAAAGTACCATACGGTCCAGGCGATGGTTGTTGTTGAGCTACCATTTGATCTTGTAAGCGTTGACAATGGAAGGTTTCAATTAAGCTTTCTGTGTCTGTTCGATGGTATCTTAATCGCTGTTCCAATCGCATAAAGTTCATAGTTCGAATATTTATACAACTGTTAATTTGATTGTCTTCGCCAGAAACATGTGAACCCACCCACCAATTGGCTAACAAATCTAAGGCTTCTGATAGCCGAGGCCAAAAGCCAGATGGTGTTTCTGAAGATGCAACACTTCCTGCATCGGCTTGCTCACTTAATGATAAGATCACAGCTTCCCACACCTAATAAAAATGATGAGGGGTTTAGTAATATAGTTTGGCTCAAAGTTGGCTTACAAATATTTACATGTAATAAGGCTCGTTGAACGTTTCTGGGTAAAAGTGCTTTATTTAAAGTAGTTAGATGCACATGAAGATATTCCAACATTTGAGATATAGCCTGGGCTGTTGGTAAGCTGTCTGGTGACCAGGCTAAATGAAAAGCTGCTTTCCTTAATGCGTCATGCATTTGTGGTCCACATCGACTTAATGCTTCATCTATTTTACTTTCTAATGATAAATGAGATCTTTCGATTAAATTCCTTCCCATTTCACAATTATCTAGTAATTGTGGATCTAATGATTGTTCTGGAAAATGAAGAGAACATGGGGTTAGGTTTTTATAATTTCTGGTTCACACCTAGAAATCACACTCATTAAGTTAAATGTAACTCAGTTTCGTGGGATAGTTCAGTTGTTGTTTTTTTTTAAACAAAATGGTTCAATAAAAATTCAATTTCACATTTTAGTAAATTAATTTCATGCAACTGATTTTCCCGGTGTGTTGTAGCTTGCTTAGGATATTTTTGAACTTACCAACATGCATAATACACTGACACACATACTCCATGTCATTTATGCAAATACACATTTCATCAATGACAGCGAATGGTCCAGTTTTTGTAAAATACCCAGAGTCCTCCAACTTCTGGTGAGCCATGTCAGCATGCAGTGAGCAACACGCTGATACTGTATCTAACAAGACGGATAATAAGGACACAGCACTAGGACTAAATGGCCATTGTAATACTGTCCAAAAGTCACGCAATGCACCTATTAATCGAGCTACATCTATTCCTGTAGTGCTATGTTTAACAAGTCTGTGGTCTATTTCCGTTTCTGATGGATTTATAATTCGTGCTAAAATTTGAGACATTTGTTTTAGTAAGCAATAAATATCTGAATTTCAAACTGATATACAGGTGTCTCATAAAAATGCAGCTGAATATCTCATCAACGAAGTCATGAAAGTCGAACTCGGGGCAAAGGCAGGAGCTAATAAATCCACCTTTGAAGCCAGCAATTGTGATTCAAGTTACTAACTTTTACTCCATAAGTTTTTTTTTACGTATTGTGTTTTGAACCTAACACGGTCTCTAAATTACCTGTGAAGGTATTTTTAACCATGACTGTGGTATGATTATGTATGATTAGGAGTTCCCATATGAAAAGTATAAGTTTACATTACCGTGAAGAGATCAAGTACAAGGTAAAGATCACCAAAGTACAGATCACCATAAGATATGCCCCACTCCAAACACAACATCTTTCATCCGGGGCCATTTTTACCAAAAATGCTTCGTTCAAAAAACAATTGAGATGCATTTTTAAAACGAGACACGATGTATATACCTATGCGCCATGCATTTCTAATACGCTGCAAGGCTCTCGATTTAATTGCTGTTATCCATCGATTTACAGCCGGCTCAAACCATTCATGGCAATGTGTGGCAACTTGTAATTGTCTGTGGCTATCTGTGGTTGTCACTAAATTTGCTCCTAATTGAGTAGAAAGACATCCAAAGTCACGCAGCTCCAAATATAATGCAAATGTTCCAGTGATTGCTGACAATTCTGGTTCTAAGAGCACCCAACGGCCACCAGCCGATTCGCCACTGTGATGGTCTAAATAATTTAAAACTTCATCTGCCAGTAGTTTGTCTGTTAATTTGTAGACCATATTGAAGTAGTTAATTCCATTAATACTAAAAGTTTGAGTTACTCACAGTTAGTTTACACACAGCTTACACACTCAAAATGTTTGTAACTTACCTTTCAAATAACGGATGATATATTTCTAATCCGGCTTCTAATTCTACATGTAATGCTGTACAGAGGCACACTAATGAGCGTTCTGGTTCACCCGGTAAGCATGTTGCCGCTCGTAAATTTATGAACCATTCGGTGGTTCCTTTTCGAATAGCACTTACAATTTCACTACGAATTTCTTTATTGAACGGACAACATTTTGAAAACGCTGGCTACAAAGAAAGAAATTAAATAAAGAAAGTTGTATCATAAAAGATTTAAGTGTCTTCTTTGTACTTACCATAGAAGCTAATGTGCTTAAGCATCTTAAAAGCGGTTCAAGAGCAGGTGCTTGTGGACCACAGAACAGCTGTCGATGTCTACGAATTTGCTGCAATGAACGATCCACCATCTTTGTAAAAATATCTGCTATCCATTGTTGTTGTTCTCGAGATAGACTTGGATCTGTTGGTGTTGGAGGTACAGCCCACGCTCTATGTAATTCTCTTAACGCACCCAATAACGCCGGAGCAGGTGATCCAGCATTAATGTGTGCAGCTAAAAAGGCTGATGCTCGCTGTAAGTCACTTAAATCTGCCTAAAATCATACAAATTTATAATTTTTTAAACATAAACCACTTAATTTAGCCTTCCAGAGCTTACTTGTGCAGCATGTTGACGTAAGATTGTCATAGCAGGTAAAGGCATATCATATCCTCCATTAATTAAAGCTCCATGTCGTAAAAAAACTCGAATAAGTCGTTCATGTTGTAACATCTCCTCCCAATTATCTTCTTCTGAAGCACCACGATCTTCACGTGTTGATAGCCACATTTTTAAATGGATTCGCCCTTGCACTGTACTTCGATGTGATCTTGCTTCTAATTTAAACCATGCATCTAATCCCGTGCAAGGAATATCCCGTAATGGTACAGTTACACATCCTAGAAAATCATCTTGTGAACTTTGTCTTGCCGATTGACAAACCTAAAAATCCATAGAAATTAGATTTGTATTTTGTGAAAAATCTAAAAATTTTAAATTTTACTTGTTTAAAAAATCTTCCCAAGCCACGAACTCCACGAACTTCATTTAATTTACTCACAGCCTCAAGTACAGAACTTTCATCATCGTGATCCCAAATATCCAAATGAAGTGAATCACTTGACACATCATCGATATCACTGGAAGCAATTTCTGAATTAGTGAAAATATTGACATAGAATTGTTAAATAACTTACAATCGAAATTTCTCATTCCATCTGGGATTTAAAGTATGCGGTCGCACTGAAGTTGCTCGAATAAATTTAGCTGGTAATTGTTGACTAGCACCTAAACTATCACGTTGAGCGCGAGGTGTTGGCATAGTTCTACCAGAACCAGGATTTCCATCTGGTCGATCTCCAGCTGTGCCATCCCTACGTTTAAAACTTAATCGAAAGCTATGGTGTTTCCGTAATTCTGGATGTGTCCCAGATAATGTTGGCTGCCCATAACCACCTTCACTTAGAGCACGATTCCCAATCGGTGATGGTTGTGGACCAGGCGAGTTTGATACTGGTTGTATTCCAAGCATACAATATGGATCACTAAAACCATTCGCATCTTTTGCTTCGAGTCCTTCGGCTTCCACAACCACAACACTTAAAACAACAATTGGTGGTTTTTCTTCACCAGCTGCATGCAGCATTCGATAATGATGGTCGGAGCTCACACCAAACGCTTCTTGACCAAAAATGTATAATTCTTCTTTATAATTTCCATCAGAAGTGACTGGTGCGCCAACCTGTAGAATAGTATGTGAACAAAAGAAATGATCAAAGTTGTAGAACGTATCGTATATAATTCAAGTGAAAATATTCGAAAATAACAGGCATTGAATATACTGGGTGAATGTGAAATAGTTTGCCAAACTTTGTAGATGGTAGCGCAAGCTTTCATATTTTACAATAACAATAATTCATTACAAATTCTGAATGGATTGTAACTGAACAAATTTTACATTGAAGAATATATAGAATACATATTTTTGTGTTGCTCAAAACTTCTTGTGGTAGGCCAGGATTTATTTGTTAAACGGTGGTTTCGAAATAAACATCCTAAATATCTTTGAAGATATTCTATTTTTGAAACTTTTCTAAGATATTTTTCCTGTAACGTATCATCTGGTTAAGTTTGGCATATTATTTCCCTTACATCCTGTATGCGGAAGAACAAAAAGACATTTTCTATTTTTTCCACATATCTCAGTACACCCTCACGCACCTCACGCACACACATATATCTTAGAATACATTTACACAATACATACCGCATTTGCAATCGTATACAACATTTCAACATATAATTGATCACGTTCTTTTGTCGATAGAAAGTCATCTGGCGTTCCATCACGTGACGGTCCTGTTGATGGAGGCTGTGCCTCACTAAAACTTGTCTTAAAATCTCTACGTGCCGTTTCACGACGTGTCTCTTGTTCCCAACTCACACCATTAATATTTTCAAAGTAGGAGCCATCAATTTCATGAACACTGAAACGAAAATAGAAAACAAAATTTTATTATACGATTATTAAAAGAGGGTTTCGATTACAAAGTAATAATCATCAGCATGTAATTATCTTCCACGGACGTATGTTACACGTTGTAATTTAATTTTCGTAAAAAGCATTGTATGTTGTAAATAGTTCATTTCCTGCCTCGGCAGGAGCGTCTTCGTGCGATCTTAATCGAGGTTGATCCTTCTCATTTACCAGTTTATTTTATATTCTGAAGAAAGTAATGACATGAGTTATTTTCTTTAGAAGTTATTTAGCAGTTTTCTTCGCAAGTTTCCACATAGGTTTATAACACGTCATATATAAACTTTCCAAGTACAATTTAAAAAAAAGTCCTTAAGCAGACAATTTCCAACTTAATAAATTTGATCCAATTTTGCCATCGATATCATTAAAAGCTTTATTACTTGCAATGGTCTGACAAGTTTTTTCCTATATTTATTCCTTTGATGATATTTATTTTTTAATATAAAAATAAACATGCTAGTTTTAAATAAACATGAGTGTCATGGTAATTAATATTAGAATATAACTCGACCATATGGTTTTTTTATGGTCAGGACATAATAACCAGCCGACAGAGCATATTTGTTTAATAAAAAGAACTTTTCTCATTACATAAATAAATAGTTGTTGTTAACTAAACATGGAGTTGGGACTTGGAGCATGGTATACTAGCTACATATTTGAATGAAATTATAATGTTATGTAAGTTTTTATATAAATACGTTCATTATATATTTTAATTAATTTATATATCTTTTAATTAAGAATGTTCAGATAACAAACAAACAACCATCCATGCAGATAACAACATTCTCAACATTATTGTGTCTCTTCTTTAAAAGTGCAATGCGTCTCTTGTCTCTTCAAATTGTTTTCGTTGTGTGTTTATTTTTGTCCAATAAACATGCATTGATTGCATGCTGCTATGGAAAAGTCACTGACATGCAGACGGAAGTGTAATCAAAATGACGACGTTAGATTTACGTAACGCCAACATATGACAGCAGTTGAAACGGTTGACGTGTAGAAAAAGGTAAATAGGTACAATGTATATGGTTAAATGTGCTTTAAAATACATTTAAAATAGATAAATGGTTTATAAGAATGTATTTTAATTGTTCCAAACTATAATTTATTTTATTTTTTAACTATTTATTTATTGTAATCTATCTACTGAAGTAATTTTTAAAAAATTTTTAATTAAAAATATGACAAAATGAAATCATAAGAGTCAATCGCGTTCGTGAACGTGTTTTTCCGTCATATAAAAAAGATTGATTAATTAAAACGAAACGACACCAAAATAACGTTTATAAAATTTTATATTTTTGCTATTACTAGATTAGTATTCAATGAACTTAAAATTAGTTCGTTCACAAACAAGCTTTAAATATACTTCAAGATAACTTCATCCCCGTTTGTTTAAAAAAAATGTTTTTGAGAAAAAGTTTTGGTTTTGAATTCATTTTAATCGTAATGCATTGAATTCTTTCCTAAAACTAGCATAACATAATCAATTTTCAGTCGATTACTTAAGCACTACCATTACAAAACAAGCACTAAATTAGTACCTAGAAAGCACCTTACTATGGTACTACGTAAAGTCTACCATTTTGTAGACTTTCCTTTGCTAAGTTGACCAGATATAACAACCATTTACATTTTTGAAAAAGTGAAAGCGCTGAGAAGTGTGCTAATTTTCAAACAAATGCCAACAGTAAATAGTAACTTTCGGTTTGTGGTTTTCCATCAAAATCTGAATTTTGCATCCCTCTTACGCTATAATAACTAATTTTAATTTTTACACCTCTGGTTCAAAAATACTGAAAATTTTAAGTTAGGAGAAAATGAATGAATGTTAGTTTGAAACAAAACTTGTGTTTTTATTATACTTCATGATAATGTCTGCTGCCTTATTAAACTGTTTGCGAGGAAGTCATAATTATATATGTATCGTAAGAATTTTTAATGACATACCCACACTCTCCATATATATGTTATATTTGACTCGCACCCTCTGTAATCATTAAATTTTGCATTTATAATAATAATTTGGCCTCGTTTCATTAATAATAATAATAATAATAATAATAGGTATACACTACATATAAAACAACAGTTTTGCCTCACGATCGGGACGAAACTTCAATCATACATTTTTAATTGCTTGTAAACAAATAGTACATTTCTAAGGAAAGTGAATTGGAACTTTGTTTCAGTTTTTCATTATAACATACTTAGGGCTAGCGTATAGAAGTAGTGTTTGTACTTAAAGCGTTTGTACTAATTTAAAAAAACACAACATCCGATTTAAAAGAAAGACTGAGGAGAGAGAGATAGATCTCTGCCTTTCACATTTCATAATAACAGTACAAAAATACTACGGAGAAATATATTCAAAAGTCATAATTTGCCAAACTAACAGATCCACCTTCTGTGTTTTATTAGCATGAACAAAAATATATTTCAAGAACGCATTTACTATATCAATCATTTAACTGGAACGTTCTGCACCGGTGGTTTTAGTTTAAGAGGATTAAACGCGTTGGTTTATCGACTTTAACGTACCCTGATATTGTTGGAATATACCAGGAGGTACAAGTTTTTTGTTGAATCACCTGACCGGTTGTGGTTGTTTCCAAACATTATTTAGAAACTTGTGTAATCGTTGCATACTAAACTTGCACACAATCAGATCAGCTCTCGAACTAGACATTTAATTTGATACGTTTGTATGAAATAACTTCGTTCGATCTTATACTGTCTGTCATAAATGTAACATATGGAAAGCAGCCAACTGTGCCTCTGACGCGTGTTCGTGTTCGTGCTCGTGCTCGTGCTCATGTTCGTGTCAGTGGCAAACTTATTATGAAACGATATTTATCTAGAATATACAGAATGATCCACTCATCGCAGAGGATATTCACAGTTAACTTTACAATTTAAAGTAATTCAATTTTTTATTAGACCAAATTTTTGTTAAAAATGGGAATTTAGTATTTTAGTCCTTCGAAAATAGCAAAACTGATGAATACTATGAATTTTAGTTATGTTGTCATACAACTCCAGTTAATTTTCAATCTAACGGTTTTCTTTGTTGAAAACCGTTAATCGTATCGCATTTTAACCAACACCATCGGTTTCGCTGAATCAAAATTAGCTTAAAATAATATTTATATCAAAATCGAAGGCAAACAAATTTTCTCCAATTTTTGCGATTTTTTTAAGGGGTACCCCTTGGTTTTCGATTTTATTAATAAACATTTTCTAGGGTAATTTTGATTCAAACAGTACGAAAATCAGGTTCTTTTTACCGTCGACCAACACATTTAATAATTTTCCCTTCTCAATTCGCACAGTTTTTAGCGTTATGAGTCTGATATCTTGAAAACTGTTAATCGTATCATATTTTATGTAATGACATCATTTTCGATAGGTCTATTACCTTAAAACGAAGTTTTTATCAAAATCGGGAACATAAAATTTGTCTCTAATTTTTGCGATTTTTTTAAGGGGTTTGTGGGAGTGTTCTATGGCCAAAAAATAAGTTCATGAATGGGCAAAATGGGTAAAACTAACCATTCGTTTTTTAAAAATAAAGAACTTTTGTTTGAAACTTCTTTCATAAACTCAGTATATACTCACTCATCTAGTTATTTTAACTTGTTTTATTATCAAATCTTCTTTTTCTATAGTTATAGGTTAATTTTCGTAGAACAATCGATATTTGGTGTTATAGATTGTAGCGGTCCTATTTGTATAATATTATATATATATATATATATATATATATATATATATATATATATATATATATATATATATATATATATATCATATATTATTATTATCCATATGAATGACATATTATATCAACAGAAAACAAACACAAACAGATACAAAGGCAAGGATGCATGGGCACATTTAGATAAATACCAACCAAGCAACCATTATTATATGTATGTGTATGTATGTATGTATGTATGGGAAACATATAAATGAATATGAAATAAGTGAGATGAATGTATGATGAATATATATAATATATAGATATAGATATGTTGTATACATTTGGTTTCATCTGTTCTTCAACAAAACGAATGAATTAAATAGAAGATCAAAAATATAAACTTAACGAGTTATAGTTAGTTGTTGCTTGTTCCCTACTCTCTCTCTCTCTCTTATAATTAATACAAATACTTAAGTTACAGTTAAACACTTTATATATTAAATATTTATTTATTTTTATATTCTATTATCTATAATAATAATAATGTGTTTATCTATGTTATCTATAATTAGAGCTCATTATTATTATTTGTGAACGAAATTAATCATTTGGAAGAAAGCAGAATCTAAATCATGAGTAGTGAAACAAAATAATTTCCGGATACCTTGTCAAGTATCATATTGAAAACTTTTAAAGGGAAGTTATATATTTTATTGATTATTAGTGGCAAGTATTCATGGAATATTTGACAACAGTTTTTCAAACAATCAATTTGTTTTTTGAATTTTACTTTATTATTTATTAAATTCCTTGATGGAAGAAATATTTTATTAGATGAAAATGAGGTTTGAATGAGTTCCTCTGGCGAAATTCTACTAATTAAATTGAAAGAGTTTATAATAATTATATTATATCGCATACTGGACGTTTTTGGTAAGCTATTGCTGATTTGGGTAAATATAATGATTTGCTCAACTCAATGTAATAATAATAATAATAATAATAATAGATAAACTGTTCATAATTATTGATTGATAGTGTTGATGTGCATACTGACAGTATAAATATAGTTAAACCATTATAAATGTATAATAAGATAGACATACATTGTATGTTAAGAGTATTGTTTGTTTGTAATTAATATTGTAAATATTAAATTTAATATTCAAATTTCAATTAAAACACCAAATAATAATATACACATGATATTGTTACTTTATTATTTATTATACGTAACCTAATGCTAGATTATATCACCACCATTATGTGTCTGTCTATCTCTATTCGGTGTGTGAGGTTTTAATATTTTATATATTTTGTTACGATACGATATATACTAAGTATAGATTTATGGTTTTTAATAAATTGTAAACATATAGAAAACGTGATAAAAAACACTTTCAGTAGTGGACACTATAGATAGCTATCTGGATGTGTATACAAAAATATCTATATCGTTTAAAACAGAATTTATTATTTTATTAAATTTTTAATCTATCAATCTATAGTTAATGTTAGTATAACTATTATTAGTATATAGGGATTACCAACACTCTACACCACTACCCTAAGTCTTCAGAAAGTTGTATAAGATTCAAATTTTGACACTGGTTCACACTGGTTAAGTATCAGGACCTTTCATGTACAGAAAAATAATAGATAGAAACTTTATTGTGAAAATTAGTAAGATATTTGAAAGGGGTTTCGCTGTAATCATATATCTATATAAATTTATATAATAATAATTATTTTATAGAATATCAGAAGTTTGAGTAGAGTTCTCGGAATGATGAGGTACAACATGTTGTATGTCGTAGAATATTATTATTATTTAGATCATTGTTATCATTACAAATATCAAGTGAACGATTTATTTATATTTGTATATGTACTGGTACTGGTTCGGAGAACTACCTACCTACGCGTACGTACAATATATGGAGTTCTATTTCAAGCTGTACAAGTCTAGGAACTTTCCATAACAGTGTAGACTGTAGAGGAACTATGTCTCATATATAAACAAGTAACCATCCATTCATCATTATAATTTTGTTTTATTCGTTGTGTGTTTTTACAATGCAGGTAGGTAAAAGTTTTACTCAGAACAGTGTAAGATAAATGATCTTGAATATTACTATTTACGTTCAAACTTTATGTATTCCTCCACAGTATAGTGTTCCCACAACCGACGACAAACGTGTTTGGTTTGGCATCCTCTCTCTAGAGGACTTTATATGATTTTTATTTTATACCAGGGTTAAAGATGTACTGAGTTTTTTTTATTTTAATAACTAAGAACGGGTTGGTAATCAGCGTAAATTGAAACAATATATTTTTATATTCTAATTTATTTCTCCTACCTTTATTTTAAATTGTGTTCTTTAACTAAAACATTCCTGTGGTGTGTTTGCAACTGTTTTTTCTACTAAAAAAAAGGTTTAAATGTTTTTTATTAGTACTTGAAAAAATTGTACATATTAAAATATTTAATTTCACTGTAAAAATTATATTTTGCAGTATTTTATACAGAATAGTCTACCAAAAATCATTCCCTTTTATTTTACTGATATTTTTCTGAAGACATTTAATGACTAAATCTTGGTACAAATGTTCGAAGTATTTCATACCCAATTGCCCGCTTGCCTGTCTGTCCGTCAATACGATAACTAAAAAACCAAAATATTGCCAATTTTAGTTTTATAATAATGAATGAATATTAATTATAGTTCCTTCCTCTGAGCTTATTCATATAGTCTACGTAGCTCCTGAAGTTTTTCAAAAGCTTCTCGATTATTTGACTTGTATAACGATGAGTATAAAGTGTTTTATTTTAATTGCAAAATATTTTTTTTTAGTTCCAGCATACAAATTAAATATAGAACCAAATAAATAGTTAATTATCATTCATTCAACAACAAACAATACTGATAATACTATAATAATAATAATAATAACAATATACATACTTTTATATTATTAAATGGTTTGAAATACTAGTTAGTAGTGAATCCATACACCCATACGCATACACATACATACACACATACATACAAACAAACATACATACATACATACTGTATGTATGTTTGAATATTTACAAAAATAAATAAAATGAAAATAACATTAAAAACAACATTCATTCTAGAATGGAATGAATAACAAAACCAGACCAGATTTAATGCTACTTTAATAGTATTTGTACCATCAACAAGTAGTAACATTTATTTATTATGGTTCAATATCATCATATCATCATATCATGATAGATTTTTATTTTTAATTATTTATTATTATTTGAATTCCTTTATGCAAAATGCTTCTTGCTTTAAACTTACGTCCGGACTAATGTGCTATGTGATCAAACAATATTAAATAAAAATCAGCCATTCGATCAAACAACTTATTAAAGTTATTGACAACGGCATCATGTATACATCAGTCCTATTCACACTTAACTGTTTTATTTATATTTATTGTATCGAATTATTCTCTTTTTGTTGCAGATAAAATCAAATACAAATAATACAAGTTATTTTGTGTCCGCGACACGCGATACCAAATACAAAATATTTGTTGATACTGTGTTTATTCTGATCATCGAAATTCATCTAAAACTTCTACAAATTTCTAACAAAAAAAAACTATATAAAATAACATCGAAATTTGTGAGAATCTTTCCCGGTATTATACCCTGCCGAGTGTGAATATTGAGGTGCAGTTACAAAGGACTATTGTAGTTTCGGATAAAAAGCATAAATTCAAGTTCCGCAAAACGACAACCACTTGTGATCCAATAAGTTGCAAATAGTTAAAAACAATAGCCTTCTTACTAAAAATTGGAACTGGTATTATTAATGAACCAAATTCGTCATCAAAATGAATTGTTAATATTTTCAGGATTAGTTGAAATTAATCTAAAATTCATTGTTTTCTTATTTATATTTCCCCAAGTTATTTCAAAAAGTTCAAAACTGAAAAACAAAATATTTTCGTCGTTATTTATGAACTCGTTTTCTTTAAAAATAACTAAATAGTAAATATTTTGATCCAATATGTACTGACACATCCTATAGACTGTATCGAATGATGTAACTAATATTAATAATCAACTCAAAAAAATTACTCAGGCGGATAAATAAAATGTAATCAAAATAACATAGGAATAAAGAAGGAATCGAAACGAGTCCATTTTACGGTAATGGAAAATTCTGATTCAAATTATGTAAATTATACCTTTAAAATATATTAAAGGAAAAGGTAAAGTTGGTTAAATCGAATTGTGGAGAGATTTTATTTTAAAAAACGAATCTAGAATCTATATGTGTTATTAAGTAACAAGCAGGAGGTACTACAAACAGATGCTAACCCCGATAAACATATGATTTTCACAACATTTTATACTTTGATCATATGTAAGTGATTGTTTCATGTTCCTGAATATATTTACGAAAAATCTGCAATGAAACATTCACACGACTTCTATAATTGAATTTCACAAACGTTTATAACATATGTCATTGATATCAACATGAGGGTATAATATATACACACATAATGATCTACTTATTATCAATATTGAATATGAAAGAAAAAGAATAAATAGATTGGTGGAAGTGCAAATCAATAGTGTTTATATATGATTGCATATAGCGAATAAGTGCTACCCATTGCCTCCACCATATATCTATTGTATAACGGTATTGGTACCGGACCACTTTGGGCACGACGTCTGGTGGCCAAAAAAAGAAACCAAGTTTAGTATTCAGTAGAATCATCTATATATTAAAGGGATATATGGTGTGTGTTTGTTTGAATTGTTTGGAGAAAACTGTAAGATATAGCGATATAATGATGAGAGATGGGGCTGGGTAAATTTCCCATCACATACGTGTTTTCTAAGACCTATATTTTTACACACAGTGAAGTTTCTATCTTTTGTTGTAGGAGCCTAAATATTTTGATAATCGTTGAATGAAACGTAATAAAAATTGTGCTTAATCGTAATGGATTTTATTTCTTACAAAATAAATGGGAATAATAAAGGGCGGAGCTTTCAAATTGAGTATAGGATAACCTTCTCCACATTATGGAAATTTTGGTAACACTCACTGAAAAAAGTTTTCATAGATGTGGTCATGTCCTAAAATATTGATATGACCGTACCAAACAATCGATGTATACCTTTGAACTTTCTAATGCATATAATAGGATCTCGATGTTCCGTATTCATAGATTTGAAGTTAGAATTGACTTGTACTTGTTAGTCTAATGTTGCATCAGTAAGTCAATATCTGTTTATTTTGTATACAATTTAATATTTGATTCTGTGTATTTTAAAGTGGAGTCTTGATCCTTATCAACAGTTCAATGAAACAGTACAGTTTATTATATTATAGTATTATACTGTATACGTACGTATTTGTATAAACATAAGTACCCACTCTCATTTGGAGCTACTAAACTTCTACGTGGAGCTAGTACCTAACTCGTTATAGTTCAAGTACTTACAATCAATTATAATTTATTGCATTTACTGTTCAATTCAACCAATATTATCAATATAATATAATATTATATATATATATAGGTTGAAACGTGAATAATATGCAAAACTTTGACAGGTTAACTAATTCCATGAACTGTGAACAAAACAAATTCGTAGTACCATACCAACCATAAGACGTTTGTGTTCATAAAACAACGACACAAACAACATTCTATGCTCATTTGCCTGTACATTCATGTCTAAAAAAACTGTTTTATATTAAAATTAGTGTTTGAATGTATTATTATTTATATAATATTATTTAAATAAATAATTTAAAAAGAAGTATAACTTTATAAGTAGACACACTTAAAAATAAAACTTATTGTGCTAACTAAGATTGTATTGTTTGAACTTAATCATCAATACCTTCAATAATCACGGTACAAAGTTTGATATATTATGTTGTTTTCACCCTGTATATTATATTATATTATATAATATTATATTATATTCAATTAAAATTAAAATGATTATGAACCATGTCAAGTGTACATCGATATAAATATCGTTCGAATACCTCTTCGATTTGTTTGTTATTTGTTACAGTTGATTCTAGAGCGTGTCACAATATCTATTGACTGATATGTAACAAATCGTATATTAATCGTCACACATGCCATAGTTTCATTTTGAGTATTGTTTAGAGCTAGTCGGTCTTCTTGATACATTGATTGAACTGTTTGCTCCGTTATATATTTTTTATCACAAGTTTTGATAGTTTTAGTTTCCAAAACCTATATTAATTTCAGTCGGCAAAAGTTACAAATATGTCGTATAAAAATAAAGTATTTGACAGTCATTATTTAGATACTTATTGAAGTGATACTTCATATATATCCTACAAAGATAAAATCATTAAGGTCTGGCACTCATTCTAGGTGTACATAGAACGTAGGCACTAACTCATTTGAACATCGAAATTCCTAGATTGAAAATTGTGAAAAATATAAATGAATTAATTTACGTACCCAGAAACCGCTGAAACATCAACATCCGGCCAAGATAATCTGCGAACATAGAAGTCTGATTGTGGAGGTTCTACTGGCGGAGCTGGCGGCTGTTGTCGCCGAAATGATCCAGGACGTCGGGCCGGTATAGCTTGTGGTACAGCTTCCCATGTACTACGTCTACGCCCCACTGCTTGCGGTAATGCTTCCACACCTGGTGAGGGTAACACTCGTGGAAAACCAACAGGTGCCCCAGCATCTGCACTCCCACGTGGTGATGGTGGTTCTGTTCCATTGTTACTGCCATTACCTCCCGTTGAGTCAGAACGGCTAAATGAAAATCTGTAACATCAATTAAAAAAACTATTAGAATAGTATTTTGGAGGGTACTTATTGGAGTAATTGGAGTATTGGAGTAATTGGTAACTAACTGAGTTGCTCATTACCCGGTATGTACTGAGTTTATGAAAAAAAAGTAATCAAATAAAAGATACGGGTATAACTAATTGTTAGAATGTAGCTTGGCTAAAGCTGCTATCTTCGAATATGCCGTCATGAGTAACTTTACCAATAGGCAGACGAAAACTGTATCAGTATGTAATATGGAGGTTATGTGTTTGATGTCTAGAATTTATATTTCTAGATGCTAAAAATTTAATGATTGACTATTGCTCTTACTCAAACATGAGTAAGACACCAACGTAACTCGTGGAAATTAACCGGTTGGTTATTTATAAAGAACTTATGGTTTGGGCCTAGATGGTAAACAGATTTTTTCGTCTCAGTCGGAATTCATTAAGGAATTGTAATTTGGAAAAGAAATGTTGTGAACAGCCCCTACATCTTCTGTATATATAGTCTGCGGTGTATATATAAAGGCTATGTGACTATTCACACCAAACTTTTTTTTTGTAAATTTTATTGTACATAACGTTTGTTGTAAATCATATTATTACTAGTGGAATCGTTTGTAGAATTGTACAATTTCAATTCAAGAATTGAAAAGCATAAACAAAATTTTGCTTCAAAGAAAATATTTTTTTGTGATGCTAATCTTTGGAATATAAAATTGATAGAACAACTCAAAAAAGTATGTGGTATCGATTGCATTTTCGTTATATGTGAAGGCTTAAAGGAGGCAAATGTTTTTAACCTAACCGGTATAATCTGGGGGTAGATGGCTTAGCGGGCACATAGCGGCTACGGATTATGTACAGTATTCTATTTTAAAATATATTCCTTACATTTTTGACGGTGACTCTGAATACAATTTATGAAATACAAAACACAACAATAACATGCAAAACATTATTTAAAGAAATGTGTATATAGAAAGAGTTTGTCTTTTCGAATTATGGAATAGAAAATATATTGCGATGTAAATCTGTTAGAATTTCTTGTTTCTCTGAATTGAAAAAGTAAGAAAAAAAATATGATTATCGTGAATAGAATCTTTGTATAATCGGTTGGTACTTTTGAATGAACGAAGATGGTAGTTATTAGACATTGTTGTTAAGTAGGTACGTAATTGGGGTAAATAAGCATGGCACACGCCATTTATTTATTATGTGATGGCTATAATTGAATACAAAAAATTATACTTTAACATATTTTTCATTTTCATGTCATGAAACGCACATCATTAGAGTTGGGGGTTATGGCACTTACATGCCTGTTATTTATTAAGAGTACACACCCCACTGTTTGTTGAAGAGTTTTTAAATTAAGATACACAACTTGATGACAATTTAATTATCTCCTTTTTTTTCTGAGATTTATATTTCATGATTAAATTTTTTAAAAAAGTCCTTTTGTTAATAAAATTAATTAAAATACTTTTTTCGTAAAAAGAGTTTTATTGTAAAATTGATCATGTACAAATCATTATAAATAATGTAATGGATCTGCCTGGAACTTTGATTTGAATCAAATAAACTCGTGAGGTGCATTTATTATAAAACTATCAGTACCTACCCGTTGAATCTTCGTTCGAGAAAATTGCAATAGCAAAGACTTTACATTACCTATTCTGAAACACGTATTTATTTATTTGTTATTAAAAATAAAACTTATAATTCATTTACTTATTTGTTATTAAAAATAAAACAGACCCTCAATACAAACTATAAACTATCTAATTTTATATGTAGAGGTTGTTATATAATTATAAAATCAATTTGAAATAAGTTCAAAAATTTGATTTGTTCGATTTGTTCATTAATCTGCTTATCTTCCACAGTTTATAAAAGTTTTTTTATAATAACAATTTTTATTTAATAACTCAATCAAAAAAAAGTGACATTTAAAAAAACTTCCTCTCTTATCTGTTAATTTCAAAGAAATCAAGGTCATAGGTTCAAGGAAATCATAATAAGGTCGTTTAAAATGTAACGTGGGGAAAGAACTATTTTTGTTGCTCGTCGAACCTTGTTAGTTTAATATCGACTTATTGTGAAATTATTGCTTGCACTTGATCAATTTCGATAGTATTGTAGTATTTTCATTCAATAGAAGTGTGACAAGATTGTTATAATTAAAAATTACCAAGCTCAAAGGTATGCGAAAATTTGAGTAAATTGATAATAAATAAATAACAAACAACATTTGATTGAACTTCATAACATTAGGACAGATAGCAACAAAAATATTGTAAAATATTTTTATATATTTATGTCAATAAACTGTCAAAGGACTTTATTCCTTCACATCAAATTTATGTGTGATATTTAACATCATAAATATAAGAAGAAGGATGTTCTATCGATGATGATGTGTTTACCAGAGACACCTACAAAATTTATATTATATATATATATATATATATATATATATATATATGGTAAAGTTCTTCATTTTATAGAAAAGGATAAGATGCTATTTATGCAATGTATTCATCCATGAAAAACATTATTGTATAAAAGGGTTTCCCATAAAGTGTCATCGTCTATTTTGTAACCTCAAGAGCCAGATTATGCCAAAACATTGGCGTTATTATCCTTGTAGGTACGTGGTGTTATCCATTGCATACAAAAGCTATTTTAATTCCTTGACCTTTCAGTGTTGAAATTGATTGCATACACTAGCACGCTTTCATTAAATATCGTGGGATGATGGGCAATGAATCGCACAGATACGATCTTCTAATTTGGCGCCATTCAGATTTAAACAAAAGGTACTTATAAGTATCAAGTCTCGATACCCAAGTAAACCATAGTTATTTCGTTGCAGGTAATTTTTAGATTAGTTTTAAATGATATATAGTGATATAATAGTGATATAATATAGTGATATTTGATTTGATAAGGATTAATATACTATGATGAGTTCTAACATTTTTATTTGTTTAAGGGCAAATGAACCCAAGATTTTTTAAGACACCTTGTCTGCGAATATGATTGTCACAATGTGTTAGTTTCAAATAAAATAATTTTGTCTACACTTATTTTAGAAAGTCATACACACTGAAGTAGTGTGAGCATTCTGTGTCAGAATCATTTAATTTCAGTTCATTGCTTCTCTTCTCAATGCCGACTCTGTTATTGAATCGATTTCATCATAATATAATCGAAGATTTTCAATTTGTTTGTTAGATTTCTATCGCAGACATGGATTTCAATATATTTCCATTTTTGGTATACAAATAAACTACAAGTCATACTCTGTGGGTATGTAAAAAGTAAAATAAACAGTTCACGAATTGATAATGAATTCAGTATGCAGTATACAATGGATATTTAAGTAATTGAATGGGTCGTTCTTTGATAAAAATCCGTTATAATTATTAAATATAACAAATATTTGAGATTTTCGTAGCATTACTTTTATTTTGACTAGTTTGGCAATCACTGTTACTTCTTCTAGAAAATATATATTGTATATTTTCTAAAGAAGCCAATAAGGATTTCAAAACTATAGTCAACATAGAAATATGGTAATGAAAATCTCAACTATTTGTTTTATTGAATAATTTAAGTAATTAACTCACTTAATTGTGTTAGTTTCACTTGTTTTCCTACAATATTTGAAGCGTTAACTATTGAACAAAATGGTTTCGTGGCAGACAGACAGATACAATGTTGCTGGTACTAATTAATTTCGTTTCGTTAGTTATTGAACGTTAACGTTTCGTGGCAGATATATACAATGCCGTATATGTTGTTGGTAGGTACTTATTAATTTCGTTTCATATTGTTGCCACACTACATAAACATAATTCTGATAAACAATAACAAACAACAACAAGTCCGTCAGCCAACATTATCCCTATACCCCACACTCCATACCCCATATCTAATAAGATCGTATTTCTTTCGATATATAATCTTGTACCAACATTATTATTAAATTCTTTTGTCATATCTCATCTGGATTTAATCTTCTCTTATCATATTAAAAATGGAATGGCAAAAAAAAACATACAAAAACCGATTCTAATCTAATAAGTATTGTACGGAAATCTTTTTATAAATAAAATAAATATTTGAAGAGAGAGAGAGAGAGATCTTTTTATATTATACTGCAGCAAGCTTGTCAAACTTTTTATTTAATATATTGCTAATATTATTATTATTTATGTTTTTACATTAAATGAAGTCATCTATATTATTATTTTATTCTGACGAAGGAACTATGGAAATTTCAAAAATTTATTTATTATTATCACATGTTTGTTCCTTAGAACTAGGCCATCTGGTGACAATAATTAGAAACAGGGAAGTCAGGCTCAACTGTGGCAGTTAAAACAAACGTTGTTTGTATTTGATTTTTCTTATTCTGCACCGTTTACCAGCGTTCTCCACAGATGCATGAAACAAAAATATAACTATTTCATTACTTTTCTCCCTTTAAACTAAGTACCTTGTTGTTTGAAACATTTCTTTCTAAAATGCATATTTTAAAAGATATTTAGGTGGAAACTTTTCAAATAAACACTCTGTATATCCCTCAATGTATGACCCAATCCTTTAAATACTCGATGGATAGTTCAACTGTTTATGATTTCTCGCAGGTGAACTAAATTTAATGCTGAGATAGTACCACGAGATGGCACTGCATATACATAGCTGCACATCTTATTTGAACAAATAAGAACTAACTAATTAAGATGGCTGATTGTTAATGAACCACCCTGTATAAGATGATATAAAGTAACATTTTTTGATCTAAAAAGTAACATGTTTTGAATGATTGTTTATGAATGATTTTGTATCGTAGGAAATAAAATATGTTGTTAATTGCCGTGCCCGTTAGGAAGGAATAGAATAATTAATTTAGTGAATAGATTCGATTAAATCCATAAATTTAATATAAGCTTTCTTTCTTCTTTTCAAAACATTTAATTTATTAATTTAAGTAGAAAACTTTTCACAATTCTATTATTAGGTACTTTATTATTTAGGTACGAGTACCTATGTATATCTGTCTATACTCTGTTCAGGCAAAGCTCATCAATTCAACTTTCTCTGATTAACATGTTTTACAATGTTTTTCCAACAGATCATTTACAACGCCTCCATCAAATAGTTTTTTATACAGAATTGTTTATGAACATTATTCTACCCTATCCTAATCTACCTTAATGAATTATTATGAAAATTAGTCTGATTCGGCTCTGATAGGTATCGAATTGATACAAAACATAATATTCGAAGTAGGTCAACTTGTAGCGTGTCCATTATTTTCAATTTAGAGAGCGATGTTTCAGTGAACCAGGTATAGTAATCAAAGTTTGTACATTAAAATAAGTTTCTTCTTACTTGGCATCCGTCTTCATTTTTTCATATGTTGTTCAACTTGTGGATTTTATTGAAAGTCGTTTTAAATTTGAAGTTTGATATTTATTGTGATGATTAACAAAAAGTTAATGATTCTTTGATAAACTAGTTTCTATCCATTGGTTATATTCGACGAGGTACAAAAACGTTCAGGGCTTCAAAATTGACTTGCAAGTGAAGTTGAATGAAAGCTTATAAAAATAAATTAAAGTAAGTAACCTTTATGAAACCGTTTGAAGAATCTGTGCTCAAATTTTGTGTTAATCATTAGAATCGTTTTCGATGAGATCTGGAAAATTTCTACTGATACATACAAACAAACAAATACAAACTGCATAATAATTCAAAAATTTGTGAAATTTATTCATTAAGTTGATTTACCTGTGTGCGTAGGTACTGCGTACTGCGTACATGTAAACATATTGTAAGCCATAACTTATTAATTGATACCATTTCATTTAGTCCTTTTTAATCCTTAAATACTTTTGATGAACCTATTGGTATGCGAAACTATCTATCCACATATTCGTTTTCAACGAATAGGTCTATTTACACGTTTAAAATATGTTCTATATACTATTTACACGTGAATGAGGTCTTCTTTCGATTTTCTCATCAATAAATTTCATATTGAAATTATATTATGTGACATTCTAGTGCGATCTCTATTATTAATGTTTAATTACTTATGCTGGACCTTATGTATTCCTGTGTATAAAACATATATATTAAACTTAATTTGTTAACAAATTATAAATCTTAATTTGTTAGCAAATTGCTGTAAGAACACATAGCGTTGTTGTAATAATAATTTATGTGCGTAGGCTTTAAAAGTTATAAATAACATACATATTTATATATATATATATATATATATATATATATATATATATATATATATATATATATATATATATATATATATATATATATATATATAGTGGTGCCATAATATTTGTTGTATAATATGTATTACAAAGATAAAATAAGTAAGTTCGACAAAGTTAATTAAGGTATTATGTACTTAGTGAATGAAGTTCGCTTTATGTTTTTAATACTATTAAATTTTATTTAGAACTGTAGGTAGGTAGCTAGAGGTAAGGTGTACTCTGAATGGAATGGATATTACCTTTGAAATTATAATTGTGTATCAACTTATATCTTAATATGATAAGGATCATATCCAAACATATATACAGGGTGTGTCGGAATTGTGCTACACTAGCGATGTGTGCTTCAACTAAAAATAAACAAAAAAGCTCATACAAAAATTTAAAGATAGAGAAGTCAACTTCTAGAAAACATTGTGGTCACCAAGTTACACGTCGTAACCACCAACGAAAAGCCGACTTTAAGCACTACACCAAAATTATAGCGCATGTGTCTTCAATGCAAATTAGTTAACACGAATTCATTAAAAATGACACAAGTTTTTGGTGATTACAAAACGAATGAACAGATAATATCTACACACTGACAAAAGTTATAATAAAGGTGAAACACACAGACTTTAAGCTCCATTTCAATGAATTAATCTGATGTCGAATCGAACGTCTGGAGCAGGTTTATAATTCGTTTCAAGTAGTTTTTCATTTGAAGTAGTTTTACCAAATGTATTCTTCAAGTTCAAAGGATATTAAATTCTCTTTCAATAGAATATTATATCAAACATCCCATTCCCGTTTGTTTGAACAAAGAACAAGAACATAAACATCTTAAACGTCATACAGAACAAATGATGGTGTTTATTAAAGTAAACTATTAATTTTGTATATAAGGGTACGAAAAGAAACCTGGAATTTAGAAATGTTGTAGAATGTCTGGTATATTACAATGGTTTCAGTGCATATACAATCAAAAATATAAATATAGCGAATGCACGCATATTTTCTAATAAAAGTGATAATATCTAAATGAAAGCTGAGCCTATTGAAATGCTTTTATTAGTAGCTTTCTAAAATTTTACTTTAGCCACAATTTCATATCAAATAGCTGTAATTCTTCTTCAATACAAACCATATGATGTGTATATTAAAACATAAATGAACAGTTCATTCATTGGTAGTGAACTCAGTATTTACAGGATATTTGATCAGTTAACACAGTAAGTTGTTATTGTCAGTTGTATAAACATAACAAGTGACGCGTATCACGATATACATATTTGTTATAGAGATCTGGTGGAAGCGATGGTTAGTATGAATCTGCTATATGTAGCCTGATATGAACACAACTGATTTGCGCTTCCACCATTCTATTATGTGTTGCCATATAATGTTATTGACAGTTCAGGGTTCTATTTATTTATAATACCTTTCATATATATTATATATAAAGGTATTATAAGTTTAGTCCTGTGTTTGTGAAATAACCTGATTCCACAGTTCTGTCTGTACACCCGATAACTAAAAAAACAAACAAGATTAGATTAGATTATATGTGTGTAAAAGGTGATTTCAAGTTCGCAACTATTTTTAAAACCGTAAGAAAAATTTAATAACTGTAATGCTCAACATTTCAGCTAAAACATCTAAAGTATTCGCATGAGTTCATATATATTTATATAGCAACTGTTTACACTACTTGGTATTTTATACATGCGTGCATGCATAAAAAACAAAATACAAAACAGCTTAAGCATTGATAATGAACTCAGGTTGTGCAAGTATGTTCAAACAACTAACTAAGCGTTGATAATGAACTGAGGTTGTACAGGGTGTTCAATTCAATTTTGAGAAGTTAATGTTTTAAAAGTCCTTAGCTTTGACCTTCAACAACTTTTTTTACAAGCGCAATTTCGTTATGGACTTTTTGCTATGTACCAGAACGAAGAGTATTGGAAAATCTCCACTTGCATTATGTAAGAGGTAAAACGACTATTTGACTGCATCATATGTGAGTGAGCTTTGTACTTGTTAATCAATTGAAATGAATGATGTTATTTGTGTTAAAGTGTTATAGCAACAGGAACCTTTAATGTCCTTTTTGTTCCGTTACGTCTACAAAGTAAAGTTAATAGTGAAAATCTTATGGATAAAACACATTTAAAAGAAATGTCTTGTCTTGTCGACTACAGTAGATGGATTCGAGTCGAACTGTTAACTAGAATAAGATTCGTTCAAATGTTAATCAACATTCATGTTGTTTCTTTTTGTTTTTTTGTATGTCCAAAGAAAAGTTCTTCTTCCTATTCAATTGAGTACCATCTTTTATTTTTTTGTGCTCTAGCATAATAAACTTTTCTTGTTATATTTTCTTTTGTTATTTTAACATTTACGATTCACCCACATCATTATTTGTACAATTTATCTAACCATTTTAAAAGTTAGAACAGAGAATTTCATTTAAAACAAATTTAAATAGTAACTAAATAACAACACTGTATATACTGAGTTTATGAAACAGTTTCACAGAAAATAAGTTTATTTTTAAAACATTTCGTTTGCCCTAATCTCCCTTATTATTTCCTCCCTTGACCTGCGCATGTATAAAAAGTAACATTAGCCGTTCACGCGTTGATATTGAACTCAGAATATATGAGGTATTTAAAGAATGACGTAAGTTAGATTTTATTTGCTCATGTTTTACACTTGTTTTTGCACAGAACATTAACAGTGCTAAATTTGATGTTCTTCGATGCACAACATATATACTTTAAATATATTTTAGAAGTCTATGATTTTAAACCAGGAAAACATTTAATTTATTAAGTTAGGAAACTCGAATGAAACTCGAACGACTCAAACAACGAAAGAGAGTGCACACACTCAATTTCATCATAATATTTAATTTTCCTACAGTTTTTTTGTTTCTACCTGCTTTTTTTTTTAGTTTAATCTTGGCTTAACCTATAAAAAATTATATTTTAAATAATAACTGAAATATTCCATTTTTGTAACGTGAATAATGGAGGCAGAATGATATATTATTATATAAGAGAATATTATTATTTTATATTTTCAGTTCTTTTTTTAACCTCCATATACAGTCCATTATGTGTTATATGGAGCCTCTGTATGCACGCATATAAACAGGAAACCGCAAAACTCAAATATACAACAAGAGTATAAATTGTAAAACAATTGAATGACACCCCTTGTTTTATGTAAACATATTGTACTTTTTTAATATATTAGTCTCTTCATCTGAGTGGATAATCATTTGTTATGCATTTGTTCCAACTAGCCAAAATACCATTGTTGCTTCGAAATTATCAAATATTAGTTGTATATAATAAAGATAATAATTTATTTTAATATTTAAACCTGATTTTAAAATCAATTACTTTTTTCAAAATCATATCCATTTTCAACTAGGAAATATTGTTTTAATATTCAGATTTACGTAAATTAACAGATTTAAATTCATATTTTATTGTTCTTATGTATACAGAAAATGAGTTGGAAGCAAGGTTCGATGTGCAACTGATATTGGTGCCATTTACAATGGATATTGAGTGCTACAAAATCTAATGTAGGTACAAACATGTATCCATTGTAAATGGCACCTATATCCGTGCCACAGTTATCGTACATAGAGGTCTCATCACATTTTAGCACCATCTGCGTTGTCTTATTTTATTTTAAGAGTATACATTTAAAAAAAAATTGTATCACACTTTTGTTTCGATCATATTTCCCATGGTCAAAGGTAACTTTAAAAGGTTAAACAGTTTATTCCAATATATAATATACAAAACAATTGTTTTGTATGCTAAAGGATTTTGTAAAATTAAGTATGAGATCAATTTTTAATCTGGGAATAACTTTCTGTGCATATGCATGATTATACATTATGTTTGTTTGTATTCAGCCTGTAGGTGGGTATATATTACATAAAAGTATGTTCACGAAAGTGTATTTTGTGTTAACATCCTTTTTTGAGCTTGAGTTGTGCAAAAATGTTGTTGTTGACAGATATATTATGTTTCTAAGGATCAGATTTTTCTGGTAATTCTGGTATGAAAAAATCATACAACCTCTAAGTACAAGTACCTATTTAAAAAAGTTAGTTTCTAGCTAATTTTGAAAGAATTTTTAATTATATATTGTAAATAACTTAAATATTCATTATCCATTGGAAAAAGCAGACCCAGGTTAATTTTAAACATTTTGTATTTTTGTAAGCTTTTATTAAAAATCACTTGTTAATTTTGATCAAATTTGGCAAGTCAGATTTAGTCGTCTCTCGGTTATATTATAACAACGAATGTGGCCAGTGTTTACATAATTTGACATTTAAGTAATACGTCTGAACATTTGATAACATCCAATTATGTCCAAAAAAAAAGTATTCATTCGATAAACATAAGTTGAACATGAAATAGCCTTCCTTCCTAGTCACCTTTATGAGAATCAAGGTCCAGCAAGGTTTTTTCCACAAATGCTCCGTAGAATAAATATTCAAGTGATCGGTTTTTGAAAGAAAATAGCTTTGATGGGAAACAATCGATTTGTTCATTCAATAGGGTGTCTGTCGGGTCCCTTTTTGTGTTTATGGATCTCAAGTCCTTCCAACACATCCAGTCTATGTCCTTTCTTCTTTGACGCTCTCTACAATCAATATTCAAGTGCATTGTTTAAAATGAGCCATCCTGTATAGTTTGATATACCTGTCTAGTTTATCAGAATTATTTTTTATTCTAATGGAAAAACAATGTCATAAATTTTACTTTTTCAAAAGAAAACAAATACCAAGGAGAATAAAATACAGCACCCAAAAGAGTTGAGCAAAACTCATTTAATATTGATATTTCTATAGATTGTGTCAATTCGGTTCTGTCTTCTTCTCCACGAAACTCCTTCAAATTCAACTGATGTCATGATAAAGTTATTTATTTATTTGGTGAAGGAGAATATTTAATGGAAATTCCCAAAAATATATTTAGTTGATTCAATACAAACCATATTTTAAAATTTTATTCCTTTTTATTATGTACTGCGTTCTTTGTAAGTTTTGTTCGAATATAATCAATAATAATCTTCCATAACTGACGTACAATTTGAAAATCATCCCATTTCTTTTGGGAATTGTTAAAACTTTCCTATCGTAAGATTTCAATCGCTAATAACT
Source organism: Nineta flava (assembly GCA_963920215.1). NCBI lineage: Eukaryota > Metazoa > Arthropoda > Insecta > Neuroptera > Chrysopidae > Nineta > Nineta flava. The sequence goes on from OY986042.1 coordinate 635,028, forward strand.
TCAAGACTAATAATGCTTTTACAGAATATTGTAGATAGATCTTTGAGTTGCACTTCGACCTTATAGCCCATTGTGCTTCCACTTCTACATTTGACGAGGTTCACTTCTTCCATATCTTGGCAATAGCCAGGAACTTGCGTATGACTTCTCTTGATGATTCATACATTCGGGGTGAGATGCACCACATATATTAATTATATTTGCTATAATCGGGTATTCGCAGTTAAAGATTATGATATGTTGGCCAAAGCCTACATAATTGGGCATGTGTTTTGGAGTTTCCCAAACTTTGTAATATAATGTTTTGCTCTAACTTCGTTCCGCTTCTCAAATATATTTTAGGATAAGTAGATTGATTCACAACTTCACTTATTCAAAATTTGATTGTTTTTACAAGTTTATGGTAAAAGTATAAAAAAACTTAAAATGAATACACTTCTAATTACAGTAATAAAGGTTGACCTTGATGTTAAATATTTAGTACAAAGTATTTATGAAACAACCTACCAAGTACCAACCAACCTCCCTACCCTTGCGAATATGCTTCAGAAAGTTTAATAAAAGTAAATTTATATCATTTTAAATATTAAACTCGTAATGAATTTTACATGTTTGAAGCAAGAAAGAGATATGAGTCAGATCTGATCGTACGATCATACTGCAGTCAACTCTGAGCAAACTGAAAGCTGATTTATAATTCATGAATTTCATAAAACTTTTCAATATGATGTGATATATATATATATATATATATATATATATATATATATATATATATATATACAGCTCCGAATAGAATTGTCTTTTTTGTTTCTGTTTTATAGTCGCGTGGTTTTACTTCTAAATGTAAAACTTATATTGGTGGTTTCCAATGAAATTATTTGTTGCGAACAAGACTATGCTCTGAGGTATCTGGAGCTTGAGACTGACTATCTTTTTGGAAACGTAAACCGAACAACTGTACTGTTTTAAAACGTATATTAGCTTGAACAACAATTAGACTAAGATCACTGTCAAGTCTGAGTCTGATTGTAACAGATTCTGTTCAGAGTCAGTAAGTTAACATCATAATTAACTAATTAACCAGCACTGTTGTTACAACATATACCATATTATAAATTTGGTCCCACATAATATATTCATGGCAAAGTAGTAAAAAGTCCATTTAAAATGTTGAAACACAAACTTAAATATGGCACGCGTACAAAGTTAACGATCATCAATGGTTTGGAAACAAGAATGTTTGTAAGCTTATTACAAACATTTCAAATGAATTGTTGATAAATGTGAAATGAACCATGCGGTATTTTCCATAAAAGTGTTTAACCATTTCCATGCATCTACTCACACTCACACGTGTAGGTTGTACTATTTATAGTGTTTGTCATTTGTTTTGAAAAGATAATGTTTGTTCATTTCAAGATAATTTTTCCTTCAGAAATGAACAGTTTTTTTGTTCTTTATTTGACACTGCCTACCACCCTACTAAAAAACAGGCAGGTAGACAGATAGACATACACAAACCTTGTTGATCCTCATAATACTCTACATCAATCCATCCATAATAACTAACGGTAGAAATTCATTTTCTATTTAAATATTTGTTGAAATACCTCAAAAATTAATTTAAATCCATATTTTATATGAATTTCAAGTTTAATTAAAATATGTCAAATAAGTACTCAACGTTATTACGTTATGTTACGTTACGTAGTCCATACCATACACAATGATAGAGTATTATATTAGGGTGTTCACCTATCCATTCACCTACATACTCACCCACACACACACACACACACACGAAGTGAACCTCGATAAAGTATATCTAAATGTCTATGTATGCATGCAAATGTGAATCAGAGAGATGTCTGCACTATGTCTAGATCGCTAACAAACTGGTTCTAGTTATGGCAGTCGATGTGTTGTCCAAAAAGATGGCGTAAGATACTGGGTACTGCGAATACATAGTCTCAAGAACAGAAAAAAAACTTGGTCTAAAGTCTTGGTCGTCACGAACGTCTTGCAAGTGTATGGAGGGCTTTTTAAATGAAAGTGATGTATAACCGAATTTTGATATGATTACATATCAAACGATACAGATAAAAGTACATATAAAATACTTGTATACTTGATTTAAAAGCTCTAAGTATACAACGTGAACTATATCTTGTATACTTGTGATCAGAATAAGTCTAAGATTACCTGTGGTGGTGTTGGTATATCTTTAGTACTATTCAACACGTGTAACACCCCTGTATATTTACTTTTATCTATACCAGTTGAACAAATCTAGTTGGTAAGTTTATCTGTTCTTCTTAGAGGTAAGCCTATCAAATCGATATAAATTTCATACCTGGTTTCTTAATATATCACACAACAGATTGCTCCATTCGAACCTATACGGTTCTTTAACAGGGAAACTATTGACACATTTTTTATTTGGTGCATCCAATAGATCTAGTCCAGAGTAATAAGCACAATAAACTAGTTGAGACCTGACAATGAAAGGAGTATTCATTATCGGAATTCATTTGTGGGCTTGAAGATCACATCTACCGAGAAATGATCAAAATGTGAAAGAAACTGATTATAAACTCAAAGAAACTTCTCTGGAAACTGTAATTAGAACAACTATAGCTGCAGAATTTACAAGAATACGGAAAAAACTCTGGGAAACTTTGTGATGGACTACAGTCGCCTTGATGGACAAGAGAATCATATTCATGGATATCCATCAGCTGTCCGTAGAGATGATAGAATCATTTATTAAAGTAGGCAGGTCTGAAAAAGGGGGCTCTAGCGTCAATTGATTTCAGCATAATTAAGTTAAAACATGAAGGCCTTGTTTAGGATCACCATGTCCCGTTTCAAACAAAACTACTTTTAATCGGTTATTTTTTTCCGAAAACGCATGGTTGAAGAAATATTCATGTAGATTGTTTAAAATGAAGCACCCTGTATAGACAATTGATATTTACTTTTTGAATTCTTAAAATGATATTAAAGAAACATACAATCGATTTGAATACCACTCTACAAATGTTAGTAAGAATATAAAATACCAACAACAATAATATTATTGTTAACGATATAATTTTACTCTAGAGAATGATTACGACATCAGCTCTGTTGTTTAGCTCAACACTGAACTGTAACATTGGATGGATGCAGGCAGGGAGATGAGACCAACATTATAAAAAAAAATGAAATTATTCGTATATAATTACTCCACTTTGCTCCACTCCCCAAACAATTTCATTTGTTCACTACATAAACTCACTGTAAACAGTATATTTACAAAAACAACAAAAATCCATTCAAATTCATTTCTGTTATTTCAGCTACTTTTTTGTGCTTTGTTTAACTAAACATTTATATTTATTGTACTGTTAGCATTCATTCTGCATCTCTTTCTTACTCAGAGTGAATACCAGCAACAACAAAAGTTTTATTTTCAAACCTTCAGCAAATATGGACGAATCATAATCCGGCTAGTCAGATTGAAATAAATTATTATTATTAATATTATACCTAGTACATATAATATACACAAGGGAAGTTTGATGGGGTGATTTTTTTGGCATACCTTTATTTTACCATCAAAATTATGATGGAGAAATTTCATAGCAAAAGATACGCGCTCATACTCGTAGACCAAAGAAATCCGATTTTTTTCCAAATATTCCACAAATTTTCTACAAAAAAGTTACATACATGTTTTACGACCAATTGTTTTCGAAAAAAACGAGATCTATTGTTTTGCATAAAGACCCGTTAGCTTGCTTGTAGAAAACTATAAATCTAGTTTGTTTATGATGAAACTAATTATTTTGCAGTTCGATGAATTGAATGACAATAAACATCATAACTTTGAATATGTAAAGAGTTTTCTACTTGTACTTTATGCATTAAACAGAATATTCATATTTTCTATATAGAACACATTTCTAACTAATGAATGCTATTTATGTTAAATGTTTGAATGTAATATTATAAAAGATGTATTTACTTTACACAAGTTCTAAGACATTACTTGAGGATCATTACATTGTGTCTTCCCAATCCAACAAGACTAATAATCATATTCTTCTTTTCTCCGTACATTTTACTTTGATCAATTTGATATCTGAACACTCATATTTATATTAAAAACTTTTGATAAAATAGTTATACAAAACAATTTAATATTTGCATAAAAAGCCATATCAATTGTATTTCTTGACAATACCAGATGTATTGTGACAAAGTTGCGGATACAGTGAATAAGTTATAAGCACATAGACAGTACTTATAGGTATAAACGTGTACCAGTCTAAGAAGTTAGACAACATCCAATTAATAGAATATCTATTTCATCCATCTTCCATCACCTATTTCCGTCTCTTAATGGTTGATTCATAAATCACCATACAAAATTTCATCAAACTTGGTTTAGTGGTTTAGTTGTGAACATATCACAGACAGACAGACAGCATTAAATTCTTAAATATTAATACCCATATTTAAGAATTTTGAAAGAATTGCTACAAAAATCTCAAATATCTGTTTTCTTTAATAATTATAATCGATTATCGGCAAGTTACGATCCATTCAATATAAAATCAGAATGAAAGAAGAAATTAGTATGGAACCACTCGGAATCGAACCATAGACCTTCGTCTATGCGGGACGGTGTGCAAACCATTACGCCACAGTAATTTAGTGACTACATTGCATTTCTTATTCAAATATTTTTGATATATGAATAAAAGTAATTGAAAAGTGTTTTTCTCATAATCTAATTAAAAAGATTGTTGAGAACATAAAACAACAAAGTTTTTTGATGTTGTGATGATGAAGACTTTTTTGCTTCCATACGATAGATACTTCTTTACTTTTTATATCATCCAACAGTCATTACAAACTTAACTCATTAGTTAAATAATTTTTACTATTTTATGTTTAATTAAAAAACACGCTTACACACACATATATACACGTATCTAGACGGTTTGACTCCTCTTATGTTGGTAATAATGACCACTAGATAGAAAGATTCTAAACTTCAATTGGTTTAATTTTATTAATCATATATTTTTATGTTTATCATTATTATAATTATTATTTGTTAATTAAGAGAAATAATATTTTTAATTTGCATCCAAATTACGATTCAATTAAAATATAAATACTGAAAATAAACATTGATTTAATCATAATTAAAAAATGAGATGGTAAACCCGTTGAGATATGCTTTAAGTATTCAAAAGTGGCCAAACGGAACACCCATGGAATCACTACACTACACGTCCGTCTATCCGTTAAAGTCGATTGTCTCTAAAACAATGCGTTGTCATAGTTTAAAATTTAGCATATGAATAAAGCGAGGTCTTCTACAAAATTGTATTTTGATTCTCAGGACACAGTTCAGGGAGGAGGTAAATTGGATAATGGAATACTGTACTGTGTCAAGTTTATTGTTGTACGAATTCAACAATATATTTGATATATTAAAAGAAGAAAAGAGAATTCTTGGTTTTTGAAATTATTTTTCGAATTTTACTCCAATTCCTAGATTAATTATTTTTATTTTATAAAACACGTATTTCGACTACAAAGTAGTCATTATCAGTATGAATTAGCTAATCATAACTACTATCTCCGGGATGTGGAATCAAAGATATGTTATTCGTTGCTATTGTGATGCGTGTCTCACAATGATTTAAAAAAAGTATTGTCTTCTATATGATCGGGTTGACGGATTAACTAAAGGATTAACTGGGTTAACTGACGAATTAAAAACCGTTTAAGTTAAAAGTATTAAAAAGTATTTTTAATAATTTTTTTTCAGCTATTTTTAACCAATTGACATCACTAATCGAACGTCGGACATTCAAGACAATAATATATAGATGATACGGTCAGTAATACAATTATTTGTTAATTAAGCCAAACATGGTTCCAAATTACTAGCAAATTATTATTAAATATAGTTAATAAATTCAAAAATAAATCAAACATTATTATATAAATAAATTAGGTCATTCATTGAGAGGGAGCGTTTGACTATCATATCAAGGGTTTCGTATACCATATAAACGCAGGTATGACCACGGTGTTATAAGTTTAGTCCCGATTTTGTGACGATTGGAAATATTATAACAAAATTTGCGGGGCACAAAATTTGAGATAACCCTCTTAATATTGGAATAACCAATGAATGTATAAGAAGTAAAGTTATAGAAAATTAATTTCTCTGCAATTAGGTTTCTGATTATATTTTCTGTTTACGATTTAAGATTGAGGATTAAAATCATAAATATCTTGGTACAGTTTTAGAAAAAATGAGCAGGTCATGAATTGTAGTAAAGTTGATTTTCTACAACTTTACTACTTATACATTTTTCAATTTTTTCATTATTAAAAGAGATTTTCTATAAATTATATTTACTAACGTCCTTTCAAATATCAAAAACATGAAGTTTAAAAATTCCTAGATTAGTTATTTGTATTTTATAAATACATATTTCGACAACAAATTAGTCATCATCAGCATGAATTAGCTAATCGTAATTATCTCTGGGACATTGAATCGAAGAATGTAACTCGTTGCTAACGAGTGACATAAAAGAATGGGGTATGGTTTTATAGAAAATCAAATTCACTACATCGATATAAATTTATAATTATATATTTGTTATTAACATTAATAAATTATGTATTATGATTATGCGATGCGATACGATGCGTATCGTATACAGCTTTGAATATCGACTATAAAAACATTTCAGTTCATAAGCTTTATAAAATAAAGTAATCTTGTTATTAATCAAAAACTGTCAAATTAAATTTTTAAACAAATTGGTTGTAACATCATATTCATATTCATATTCATATTCATATTTTATAACAATGGTTTAATTTCCAATACCATTGGTGAGCTGCTACTATCGGTTTCAAAACTGTTTCTACATTTTGATAAAATTTTAAGGTGGATTTCTACCTGAATCCGTTTCATTTACAAACAAATGTTTCGGAATCAAAGTTGTTTTTTTATCAAATTATTAACAAAATTTGTAACAAACATTTTTATGGAAATCTGCATGGATTTGGTACAAAACCATTCGAAAACTTTTCGAAAATGAACACCACTTATGCAACTGATAGTACAAACAAGTATGCGTGTATCATTACAGGGTGGCACTCGAAAATTAACTGTTACTTATGAAGTAAATAATATAGTGAGCTAAATCTCTCAATAAACGAAATCTTTGTGCAGAAATAAAAGTGTACAAATTTTTTGCAATCCAAATTTCCCGTTAAATATCGACCCTGGACGCTGAATTTCTAGCCCAGTGTGTACGTAACGCAAATTATCGAGATCAAAATTTAAAAAAATATTATCTCTCAGTTTTCTAAAAATATATTATGATCAATTTAGTTAAGTGGGTGGGATGGCACCCTGTATAGGAATGTGTGTTCGTTAGATAGCAGTCATTATTTAAATATTTTTTGGTACATTTGTCAAACTCCTACCTACTCGGTTTGTTTCCCTGCGGGAGTTCATTATTGTACCTACACCTACGACAACCAGGCTCATTTGGTAAATTACTATCCGACCAAAAACAAAAATGTGAGAAAGGCACAAGTTTTAGCATACAAAAGTAGTGATATCCCAGCAAAAACTGACGTCCGGCTAGGACCTGTAGCATGCATTTGATATGATCATCACTGATTATTAATAAGCTCTCTCTCTCTCCGATCATCATAATAAAACAATTTCAATAATTTATGTATAAATAATAATTAAATAAAATTTTAATAAATCAAAGCTATAGATGGGGATGCTAATTATATTAACCAATAAAAAACTAATACACACACACACACATGAGTTATCTATTTATATTTATTACTAACTAATGACTACTCTATGTAGGTATGTACCGGGTGTTCTAGTTATAAATTATTAAAATTGATAATTTATTCAAGTTTCAATAAAGCAATTGAGTCCTTTAAGGGAGTAGAACCCCAAGCTTCATACTTTTAAAGTCATTTGTAGTACGTAGAACTGCTTCACAGCATTCGTGTGTAATTATGATTGTAACACTCCAACAAGTCGCTTGTGAATAGTTTAGAGTTTTCAATAAATTCAAAAAAAATGTTAAATATCATTTAGATAGATGCAGGCGTTTGTAAGTCTCTTTAAAAACGCAAATTTCATAGTTTTTAGACTAAAAACAAAACACATCATACAGCCTATTGCGGCATGACTAGTTTCCTATGTGAACAAATGTGTTGTTTGTTGGGCCATTCGATAGATTATAATCTCCAAACTGATGTTTCCTGTCATTATTTGAACGTATGTTGGATCGCTACCCACATAATTATAATAATTTATTTTCTACATTACTATTGAAAAGTGGATAGAAATTTTTTCAAATGTAATGATTATTTATTATTTATTCGACATAATGGAAAATAGAAACATACTAAACCGATTTTGTAGCAACAACATATGTAAATACAAAATGAATATTATTATGTAACATTTGTAAACATGTAGTCTACATGTTGTTTACAATGTTGTCAATGGAAAATGGAAAATGGAATGGTGAACACTTTGTTGAACGTACGAAACTAATGATCCGTAGAATACTATTTTTGATAAATTTCAATACGACAAAGCAGATGTCGTTACAATCGGTGGGTATTTGATGTCATCAAGTTTAGTTTGTTCATAATCAATTTCATTCAAACTAATAGTAATAAAGCTTATACAAATAATAATATGTTTTTAGTGTAGGTCAAATCTTGCAAGTCGAGTTTGACCCACTATACAACGTTTAATTGAGCTCTAATTTTATTGTACAAATATGTATTTCTGATGGCAATACAATAATATAATACCATCTGGATGAAAGTCGCTATCCGTGTCGTCTATCTGTTTGCTCGCTTACCTCTTTTAAACTACACAATGGATTTTGTTGCGGTTTATATCCGTCATTTAGAGAATTTCTTGCGAAAGATTATTCTGTGTACCTATAAAATATATTATGCAGACGATTATACTATAACTTGGACAGACGCACTACCAGACGTGCTATGTGATAGTTTATTTCTACACATCAAACAAAGTAGATTACTGTAGAAGAGGAGGATAATCGAAGCCAACTGGTAAGATCAATATCGCTCCAACAGTATTAACGAAGTCGGTACATATTACATTTACAACAGTGACTGTACCGCACCTACTGTGTTGTACAACATACTAATCTACTCTTTCTAAGTACACACAGCATTTAGAAAACAAACACTAAATATAAATAAATATACAGCTTAAATCTGTAATTTTGTAAAATAGCTGTAGCGACAACAACCGACACAAATATTTATACAATCATGAAAGTTAACCGACATTATCATATAAATATTAACAGGAAATTGTTGAGTGTGCGATGTGTAATGCACTTAAGGTCTTAAAAGTGCTCAACAAATGTTTGATTTGTGCCTTTCATCGAGTCAACTTTGTGCATATTAAATATATTAACAAAAAGAGATAAATAGATAAAGATAAAAGAGATCGGCGAAGGTCGATATAGGGAAGGATCATCGACTCGAGGAAGTGGATTCATCTGAAAGATGAATCGATCTATCTTCAGGATACATGCTACATGATACGAGCTATGCTCTTTTAAATATCAGGAAAAATAAACTTTTAGAAAGTAGATGACATTATAAGATGTTGTAAGGGACAAAGAAAATTCGTTTGTTTGAAAAATAATTTACCAATTCTATTTCAATTACCAATTTTTCGAAATCTAATTGCAAAAAATTAACGAATTTAAAGTATTTGTCTCTCTTTCGTCAATTTTTTCTATGTAGCAAGAAGATCCAATGTAATTAATTTAATTTTTTTCTTAAACATAAAAAAATTAAGTGATTTTTTGTAAAATATAATAGATTTGTTCTCCTTCTTAAACAATTAAAAGTTAGATCCTTCCTACCAACAATTCCATCTAGAATTTGAATTGAAACTAGTGGTGTATCAGTTGCTTTCAACGTGATTTCTGGCTAGTGATGCAAGAACACGTTTAAATTGTTATTATAAAATGTCTTTCATTACTCCCAGCGGCATTCATTGTATTTTATATAATATTTTAGTTCCCAGCTCCAGTCAAGTCAGCTAGCTCCCTCCCAAGGCCCCTTGTGGGGACCCAGATAATCTCTAAAATACATAAACAGTCATAAAATAACGAATATTATAGTAATGTTGTGTGGGAGTGAAGCTAATGGATATTATTGTTTGCATAAATGCTAAACTTCGTTTTAACAGACATAAATAACAACGGTTTTAAATAAATATCATAGAAATGGACGCATCCACGATATTCCTGGATGTTGACTGTTCATATTATTGTTCTAGAAGTAAATTTTTCACGATTTTTATTGAGAGTTGAACTGGTTTGTAGTGATGAATGTAGTAACGAGATTAAAGTGTGTAATAATATAAAGTGAACACGATTTTTACAAATTGTAAAACAATTAACCGTATAATGAATTTTTACTTGAATATTATTATTATTATTTTTGAGTAGGTTCATTCTATATAGGTAGAATCAGTTTATCGTTGTGACTATGATGATTCCTAGATATGACATAAAACATGACACACATACCTTGATTTGAATGTGTCTCGTGTTTATGACATCACACAGACTCACTCACTAATGTATTCAACCAAATAAAAGATTCTGATTCTTAATAATGTTGTACTATGGCGTGTACTATGGTTCTTCCTATGGCGATGAGAATCAAAATATAAAAAGTTGACTTACTACAGCAAGGAAACGTGTGCACTATTTAAATTGCTTTCATTTATGTTCTCAAAACTCGCAAAACATAAAGGAATTGATAATAAAATTTCCATAAAACAAAGTGTACACAAAATTTATAAGACATATTACATTACATACACTGTGTCTCAAAAGTCGTTTCAAAATTAAATTTAAAATCTTGTGGAATCATTTTGTGGAAACATTCGAGTGGATTCACTTATTGTAATAGACCATTTAGTTTGAAATATAAACCACTAATTATGTAAGTAACACCAGAAAAATGGCGATTATTGATGATTTACCAAAATTCATCCTATACTCCCTTAATAGTTTCCATTCACTTGGAACCACCAGCAAGAACCACATTTTGGTGAGTGTTTTTTAATTTGTAAATATATATAATTATTGGCAAAGTTTTAGAATTTAGTTTTGTACAGTCCATTATTTTCGGGTGTGGCATATTAGTGCCACCATGCTCCTTGATGCCATTCTATAGAAAAATAAGTTATTTTTAGAATGGCATCGTATGTAGACAAACGATTTCTAGAACGTAAGTAATGGTGGTACCCCCTTTTGATGGTACCCCCTGTATTAAAATATAACATATGATATTATATGACATTATTTTGCGTCTCTCTCTCTCTGGTGTCCCCTCATAAAATATAGCAATAACATTTGTAGAGAATGTTATTAGCTCATAATATTATGTATGTTGTTGTAATGTTTGTTACTCTGTGTAAATGTTGGACTGGACTGGACAACAATTTTCACAAAAAGGTAATAGCAATGTAATCGAATGCAACGTTTCGAGCACAACGATAAAAAACTGTCGTAAACTGTTGCAACAAAACTATTACAATTTTATATGGCATACATTTTGTATATACTCGTACTTTAACTGCAGTTAAATACACGTGACTTCAGTTCTAAACTAGCGCTAACAGCATAGCAAAGCACGGAAAGCTAGAAGAAAAAATAATTTTATAATTTTTACTCGTAAAAAATTCGTAGAATATATATTTTAATTAAAAATTTGTTTGTTTAGTGTTTTTACATAATATATAAATGTATGTACTATTAGAAAATTAAAATTACTTGTTTTAATAGACCCATCAAATCTGACCCATTATTTTAATTAATTTTAATCCAATAGATTTGTTCTTTGTTTTTGACACTTACAAACGTCAATTTGTTTATATTTTAAATTATTTGACAAATAACTCGATTAGAGATCTGGGTCGGCTATAACATTAGAATGGTCAGAAAATAGCTATAACTTGTAAACTTTCAAACGGTTTTGAATTTTCAACTTCCGATAGTTCTTCTGGAGTTATAAAGAAAATTTACCAAAGGTGTTCAATCATCATTATTTCGCTATCTCCTATAGTTTCCATCAAACAATTTGGACAAACACACAACATATCTCCCTTTAATATATAAAATATGCTGCACACTAATTTTGGTTTCTTTTTTCGCCATTTTTGCCCTATTTTCGCTTATGTTTGAAATTGCGAAGTTTGGCAATTATTGATGTTCCGTTACAATTGTTTGAAACCTATGTCACACACTGTAACAGTATTTAATAAACGTTGATAACCATCATCCATCCAGACCTCGTCATTTGTCTCGTCTCGTCTCGTCTCGCCTCGTCTATGATAGATAATTAAATGTTAGTTTTCTATACTAACTATCATCCATATCATCATATTATAGTTCATAATAATATACCAATTATGTATTTAATATAAAAACCATATAATTTTTTATTATAATACAAAAGTATGTACTTTAATTAAATATAAATATATATGTCAACAGACAGACAGACAGACAGACAGACAATTATATTATTGAAAACCATTTTATATGATTATATTAATAATTATGATATTTATTCTATTCTCTTGTATTGTATTGGCATGCTGATAATTATATTATTGAAACCAATATAATGAATCAACACAAATAGTAATGTAGTAACCAATCGCACATGATACTTTATTTGTTATTGAACGTAGAACGTAGAAAACTATTATGTGTCACGTGATCACGCCATGCCATATTTAATTGTATATTTTTTTCATCGATGTATTTGTAGCATCGATACCCGACGACTTAAAACATGCAATGTACAGTTAAGTAGTACTCCAAGACTTCTTAAATTTTTGAGCACCTTTGAAAATTTTTATTTTGAGTTAAATTTTCTGAAAGTAATAATGCCGCAACAGAGAACAAATTTTAACATTAAACAAACAAAAAATTTTGACCTTACAAATTCGTGAACGGATGCGAAAAATTATTCCATCGAGTTAATTTTTAAAGGGATTTTCTAAGACATAATATATTAACATTTTTTGATAGAAATCCTTGAAAAAACAAAACGTCAGATTAAAATGGATCACCCACCCTAATAATATAGATATATTTTGTTTGGCTGGGCAATAATGAGAAAGACGACATTGGAATTAAACGAACATTGGCATGTAACACAATATCGTACGTACGTAGTATTCCCAATTGTCGAAATATCTTATTAACTTGATACGCCTAAATAATTTGCCTCAATGCATGTACGTGAGTATTTGTTTTTTCTAGTTGGATTGTTTAATTAGATTCGCCTTCGTCGAAGGAAGACGAATTTATTTTTGTTGAACTTCATACATATGTAGGTATGTATGTATGTATGTATGTAGGTAACTGAATACATTGTAGTCAATGTTCACATTACAGTATTTGATATCTACTCTCGGATATTAATAAACTTTACTAGAATTACATTCAGAATTGAACCAATCAAAATTTAAATGAGCTTTAGAATGAGTTAATAACAATAAATATAATAATTACATTTTTGTATGCTTGCAATTTGATTACGCTAGATTATTACATTCTCAGATTTGTTGTTTTTTATTAAAAGCATTTGTTTGTACATTTGTACATCAATTTTATTATGAAACAGAGTTGATTTGTCTGGTCTCGTCTCGTCTCGTCTCGTCGAATGTTACCATTCTAAATGCAACCACCCCCCCATGACGTCTACTCTACACTACATTATATGCGCACCAACAAGCAGATTTAGAAAAAATAAAACCCGAATCAAATTTGTTTTGTTCAGAGGGAATTTTCATTGAAACCAATCGAATATTCTGATAAACCAAAGGAATACCATTTCATTGGATTTGTGTGTTAATGCAGAGAAACATTCTCTTCCCTAACAGATATATATGTATATATATATATATATCAGTAACGGTACATTTACTGCAGCATCCTTACACACCACACTGTATGAATGTAATGATGATTACTTTATTGTTTGAAAAACAAGTCATCTAAGCTTTAATATATACATAATAAATATGATATGTAGGTATGTATGTATGTACATAATCTAGTGGAATAGTATGAATATAAACCACATTTTAACCAGAGCTGTACCGTAGCTATTGTGTCCATCAGTTGAACATCAGTATTAAGCCTTACAAAACAATAAATACCTAACCAACCCATCCCTAACAGCATCACCCCTCACCTACCTTTATACATCATAGTCTGTTAAGCTATACGTATTTCAAATATATTACATACATAGGTAGGTTATTTATGGTATGTTGTGTTGTTATTATTGTACACTTGCCGTGGATTGGATCCGTACAAGGTTCGATGCAATTTAGATGTCATCTTCTGCACCCGCCACAGTGTTATCTAAATAGTTTGAATAGTCTGAAATGTGGCTGACGGGTCATTTGGCAAGTGATTGAATGTCCATGACGAGCTAAATGACAGTACATCGAATCGATCCTAGATGAATTGAATGCAGACAGTTAAACTATTACCACGTTTTGTATAACATTTTCTGTGGTGAATATGAAAACACTATTTTCTTACAAGAGCAACCATTGAAGTGCAATATTTTATATGAACAACCACCTGAGGTTTATGGTCAAGTCTGAACAGTAAATAAAAGCATTATTTTGTATAATTCGAAGATTTCCATGATCGTATCGAATGGTTCAGCGCTTTCATCTAGGGATCACTCCAATTGATTCACATTGTGAACAATATCAAGAACATATTCATGCACAAAACAACAATACGATGTTAATAGTCTGAATATGAAGTGATGCTTCACATATCCGTTACGTAGGTATCTCTGTATCTGTTCTGTATCTGTTTCAAACATTGGTAGTACAAACGTAGATACCTGAATACCTGAATCACTTATTTCACAAGTCGATATTCTGCAATTCGTTTTTATTACAAATTTACATCTGGGTAGACATTTTTCAAAAATCAGTAAAGTATTATTAAGGCATTTTTAGTTGTATAGGACACAGAAGTAGCGTTATTTTTTCCAAAATTTATACTTTGTTTGCGTGTTTTGAATATGATTTGTTAGTATATTTATCAGCCATTATTAACCAACCTTTTGTAACGACTGACACTTGAACTAGTGCCATGCCAATGAATCCATAAAATGGTATATATTAGACATGTCATCACATTTGTTTCCTTCTTTTGTTACATTCTGTAATTGAAGTATGTATTCAGTTTTAATTTCATTTTTAATGATTGCTCATATATTATCATAATTAAAGTCTGATCAAGCACAGCACAGTACAGCACGGTACGATGGATGACGTTCAATGACCATTCGTTTAAAGAATGTTCAAACAATAGACACTCTAACTATAGAGTGTCATGCATCGTACATACTTTCGCATTTACGTGTACATACCTATAAAAAAAGGTTTACATCTACCCCTAGAATAATGAATATTAAAACAAAAATTGCTGAAAATGACATGGCAATTGTTTATTTTATACATCTGCAACAAATAATCAAAATTCATTTTGCCTACGCAGACGAATTACGTGACGATTTTTACAACGGACCAGTGTGAACCTTACGCTCATAGATAGGCAGACGTAGGCGAAATAAAAACATTGAATCTAGTTGAGGTTGAGTCTCGTATAGAAGACTAAAGACTAGTTCGTTCCATTTAAATAAACTGAAAACAAATAAATAAAAATCTAATTAAATCTTATTGATTTGTACGACTCGACGTACGTGGATCAGTTTTGTTTTCTCCATTTAATAAAAATACGTTTCAATATGAACAATAGTTTGGAGTACACATCGTACATTATAACGTCAACAATCTATTGTTTCACTTACGTGTTTGATAGTCTGTGATTTGGTTCAAATTGTTGAAACTTGAGAGATTAGTCATGAATCGATGGCAACGAAAAAGGTGATGAATTAGCCAAAGTGGGTGCTAGTACTCTACTAAAAACAAGATATATATATATATATATATAATATAAGAATGGACGATACACGAATCCAACCGTTCTTGAATATGTACTTATGGCCAGAATCACGCAAAGGCTCCTATAAAATACTTTTCATAATAAAAAGCCTTTAAGCGTTTACAGCTAGAGAAAAACCAATTGAGGATACTTACTGGCCTTTTAACTGACCTTCTAAATAATGGTGAAAGCAGCATCAAAATCCATTGTGTAGTTTAGAAGAAGTAAGCGATCAAACAGATAGACGCGGATAGTAAACGTTTTTTATACTATTCAAAGAACAAATCACAAAAACTATTGATTGACCCCACGCTATTCATGTTTGACTAGTACTCGTATTGCCTTAACGTTAATAATATATTTAGACAACAACCGTTCACTTATTAGTAGTGTGGAACCGAACTCTATTGTTTGGACAGTCAGTCAGTCAACGAACATTTATAGTCAGTTTAATGCGGTTTTGTCCATCTAACTTCCATTTTATTATTACTACAAACCAAAGCAGACCATCGACACCAACCCCACCTCATCCCATCCCACTCTCCCACTATCATCATGATAGTTTGAAAACAAAAGCAATTAAAAAGAAAATAGAAAAAGAAAATAGTAATAATAATTGTATGGTTATTATTATTATTATTATTATTACTATAGCAAACTGTGTTGGGGAAAATATGAAGAACCAACCCCATTCAGAGAAGATGGAAAAGTCACGTTCAGAGAATATCAAATATGATTTATAATACAACCTATCAACAATATTGTTTTTAATTCTAATAAGAAATAAAAACAACTAACTGAAGTAACTGTTTAACTAACTAACTTGTATATACTGAGTTCATTATCAGTGAGTGCTGAGGAGTGTACACTGTTGACCTTCAAATGTGACCTTCTTTGTACAAAATGTAATAGTTGATTTGTGCCAATTCTATTCGGTAAAAACACCTAGTCATGTTCGAACAGTTAGGGTACCGTACCATTGATTACAGTCAGTAGTCAATAAATCAAATTAAACTTCTTTTATGTCATATAATCGAGCTGTATTATCAAGACCAATGGACCAAAAATTATTAAAAATTATGATAATCAAACTGATCCATTTTATTTATTTTTTCTTTCAGCAACTATTACCTGCAATTATCCGGAAATCTATGACTCTATATCTACTAACCCTAATAAAATGTACATTTTATCTAGGGTTGGAACCATGTTGAGTGTGTTGTTCTCCATCGCCATATATTTTTCTAATTTTTTTGGGCTGCATGTATTATTATTTTTATTTTCAACATTCCACTTAGCATCTTGTGCCTTAGTTAGTGTAGCACGGACTCGGTAGCACTGTACACCAGAGCTCATGGATTCATAGTGTTGATATCAAAAAGTAAAATAAACTGTAATTTAACTTTTTCTTCATAGCTGTTACGGAATGAAAATGATAATTAATTAATAAGTAGAATATTTAAATATTATCGTATTCTACTAAAAATGACTAATTGAACTGACACTGAATACATTTGAAATGGCAATACCCGTCCAGTCCGTACAATGTAAAACCACATGGTTTGTGGTTGGCCACATTATACATATTCTAGATCAACTAAATGGTTAACCATTCATGGACAGATAAACTACCTATACTATAGAATAGCATAATAGAGCGTACCTGAGCACTTACTCGTATATTATATCAACCAAAATTATACCGTTCTAATTTTGATACGGTTCTGCAGGTGTTTGTCACTTTTACACATAGCTTTATTGCAAAAACATTAAAGCCAACTAAATATCTTTTTTTCGAAATAAAAAAATTATCTCGATAAACTATTATACTATTTAGTAATTATTTGTTTAAAGTAATTTAATTGACAAATTGCCATCGTTGAGATTCGAACTAACAACCTCCCAGTTCCAAGCAGAGTGTCTTTTACAGCTTGACCACTCGGATTGGTTCCTATTCGAAAGAGTGTCAGCTTTAATTTGGTTTACCTTTCATCATATTTGGTATATAATGCCTGGGAGCAATTGTAAACACACTTCATTATTCAACTTTCAACGTTTATCCGACGGTTTCTTCAATTTTTCAGAATAAAAAATTCATTAATAAATAACGTAGGATACCACTCGATAGAGCATCATGTTTCTTGTGGAATTTCTATTAAATTTTAAGTTTCTAACTGTTCGAGATGCGTCCTAGAGGTTTTGACCAGCTACATAAGAATTTCTCGGTAAACACTTTAAATAGAAACTTGGGAATTGGAATACTTGGTGATTAGAAGCATATTGTTGAAAGGATTGCTGCAGTATGACTGACAATTAACTATCACATGTGCTTTCAGTTAATATTTGTGTTTCTTCAAATATAAATAACATCTGATCGTTTACAATAAATAAATAGATATCGATGTATTCATTCATGTCCATTATTTATCTCACTCAATAGAATTGTGGTTATAATATACAGAAATCTTTCAAATCAATGCATATAGATAGATAGACAGGTAGATATTAGTTATATTTAATCATTTTTTATTGATATTGTTTTGTTATTTCTGTATCCATCCATTATCATCCAGGTACTGACTATACTGTGGGTGTTGATTTAGTAATCACTCACAACACTAACTATACTAAGTATTTATTTAGTAACTATGATATCTAATTCAATCTATCTAAATAATCATTATTTTGTCATTATGTATTTCATATCACAAATAAATTATTACAAATGTTAACACAACAATGTAACGAACGGTTCATTGTTCAAATACCTAATACATATTGTGTTGTTGTTTACATATCATTCTTTATAATTGTTTATTTTACTTTGACGTGCTTCAGTAGGTAATCTACAATCATTTTAGAGGTTCTTAAATGGAAAATGTGGAACTGTTCAATTAATTATTTAAGTACTCTGTATATATTGTATTCGTTATCACTGTCAAAACTGTTTATTGTTGTTACTTCTGTATATAAACTGGTTCCAAAGGTTTGTGTTGGAATTGAGACAATAATTGTTGTAAGCTTATATCAACAAATTTGGTATTTCACCTATTTCGCCGAGCTTATTATTAAACTCTAAGCCACACTCACAAAGTTTTACGATCTTATCGTTTTAGAGGTGTCGTGTTGACCTTACAGACGAACTTGTTCCATACATCCATGCCCGAGTGATATAACTTCTTCTAAACGGTTCAAGATAACGAAAAGCTAAATGCAAAAATTGTTTATCTCATAAAAACAAACTTTTTATTTAAACCTTTTTTCATACCATATACCATAGTTTTAGTGTAAAAAAATTTACTCCACGTTTACGTCGTACGTACAACAAAACTAGGGGTTGTATGTATGGGGAAGTCTCAAGAAAATGTTTTTGAGATAAATAGTTTTTGCATTTATAGAGTTTCCTTATCCTGCACCGTTCAAAAGATAAGTATTGCACGCGGACACGGGTGATTGTATGAACAGAAGTATAATTATTGTATTATGTTATTTTCTTCTAAAATGCATATTTTAAAACATATTTATGTGGAAACTTTTCAAATGAACACACGGTATACTGTATATTATATACACACGGGCTATAAAAAAGATTCCAATTTTCGATGGACCGTTTTATATTTATAGTGTGTGTATGGTGTACTCTTCAAAAATATATAATGAAAAGGTTCGGATAAAAAACTGATATAAAACAAACACAAAACTTGGGTAAAGATCATAAAAGTTTTATTTTTCGATCACAAATTCATAAAAAAAAACAAATATTTGTATCGTCAATAAAACAAAATTTATTGTCAATAAATATGAATGAACACACATACATGAACAGTTCAATATATATATATATATATATATATATATATATATATATATATATATATATATATATATATAATCAAATATATAAATTATAATATAATAACATTCCTATATTGTTGTATTCTGTTGTGTTTACATGGACCTGGAGGGTGTAGGTGTGTGTGTGTGTGTATTGTTGAACATATAAAAACACACGTCTAACGGCACAATGATCAATTATACAAGGTGTCTCAAAAATGATTGTGACATTTTATTTGTAAAGACTATAAATTTTTTATTTGATAGTATTACTAGACAAGTCTTCGGACGGATTTATTTCTGAGTGTTATATTTCTAAGTGTGACCATGAGTTTCAGACAGTCAACTTCACAGTTATTTTTCGGCGTTTTACAAAATCACCTCCAATTCTCGTAAGTATCTTAAAGATTTCCATTAAAAATTTCCAGACTCATAGATAATTATCCAAATTTTATAGGAAACATAAAATCAAGTTTACAAATTAAACACTTTTTGAGAAACTAAAAAAACTTATCTAAAATTATTTGTACAATTTTGGCAAGTCAAAGTACGATACGGTATTCTCAGTTCAGGACTCTCACGTGACCGATATGGTTTAAAATAGCTCAAATAAGATACTTACACTTCCATGATCCTGCATGTAGAGTGTAGTACACAAACAAATAAATGAAATGAAATGAAATGAAAGTATAGACATACTTTCATTCTGTTCGCAACGCAAACAGTTTGTGATCTGTGAACTGAGTCTTTAAATTTCAATTAAATTTCAATGAATTTGAATAATGATTTGTAATTGAACACAGTTTGTTTTTAGTTTTGTTTTGTTTTATATTGTTTGTTTATTATGTAAATCGAACCAACATGAAGAGAACAAACAGACAGACACAAGCACACTCACTGCAATTTGAAGTGTAATTAGAATAAATCGATCACTATCATATCAATTCATTGTTTTGTAATGTAAACGTTTACAATACAAATACCACAAACTTTGAACGAACTTTAGCTTGGAAACTTACAAAAACACTTGTGGGATGTTGACTCGTACCACTTACCTTACTTGCATACCTACTGGTGATGCTCAGTTATCTATTGGTACAGTCAAAGACAAATATAATGTCATGTATTATTACATTCAACTAACTTAACTTTATTAGTAGTTGTTCTGAAGCCAAACGAAAAACATAAATATACAAGGTGTCGTTGACAGAATGCACCTGAGTATTTTAATAAATATACACCCGGTATAATAATTGTTGTTC
This sequence comes from Nineta flava, assembly GCA_963920215.1. Lineage (NCBI taxonomy): Eukaryota > Metazoa > Arthropoda > Insecta > Neuroptera > Chrysopidae > Nineta > Nineta flava. Next base: position 656,257 of record OY986042.1, read on the forward strand.
TAGTTGTGTAGTTTTTTGTCACAGAAAATAACATATCAATTAAAATTATCAATTTCAGTTTCGTGCATCCGTAAGGCTGTGTGTTATTAGGTATCTAGGCAATGAATGTAGACAACACGGAAATTTATTTACATTTTTTGATGTTTATGATTATAAAATATGAAAACAGAGGATGCAGCTATGAAATTATCATACAAACAAGAAATACCTACACTCACCTATCTATCTATCTACCTACCTACCTACGTACGCACGTACGTTGTACACACCACCAACAACACTTCACTTCATTACAATATTGTATGTGAGAGTCATCGTGAAAGCGTTTGTTTTGTTTTTTATGTATTTTTTCAAGAAGAAAATTTTTATTAGAAAATATTTGTGTCATGCTGTTCTTTATATCACAAATACAATTTTTTATAAATATAATACCGATCCGACACACACAAAAAAAGAATGGGGTCTATGTTTATGTAGGAAATTAAATTCTATACAATCTATTTTTTGAAACCAAATATATATATATATATATATATATATATATATATATATATGTATACATATTCGGGGTGGCCAAAAAATTATTATTTTTAATTTGGTATGACAAAAACTTGATAGCTGGGCACCTTAAACGGAGGGAGGGGGGGCTTTCAAAACATCAACTCTTAATAGTAATATTAAGGGCCACCTCATCGAATTATTTCATTTTCACTTCAGCTGCATGGAAAAAATTTTATATCTCGCTAATATTCAAATCACAATACATATTTAGGAAAACAAAAGCTCTACATAAAAAATATCTTACACATTTTTCATGAACCCTACCATTATTCAAATGAAGGAATGATTGGATGTCGAAATAGATCTACACCAGACATCACCAGCCACTAATACCGAACTATAATCGTTATGAAAATACGATTCCTTGACAGAATAAAGCACAACGAAAGCAAGTAAAATAACAACAGCACCAATAATACAGCCAACACAAATAAAATAATAATACTATTTGTATAATTTATTTTTGTTTCTGCTATTCAGTAGTATTTTCGTAAAACTAAAATAGCTCTCATATCGGAAGTATCGTACAGAACTTACTGTGTTTTGAATAACATCAACATCAACTTATTATTTTCTATTTGTTTCTAGATGATGGTTTCTAGTATGTGTCCATTAATATTCTACACTTTGTCATTTTATTACATTTTACAACCATAATATATAAAGAATTTACAAATTACATTACATGCGTCGTAAAACTGTTAAAGGTTGTTTAATAAGTAACCAATAGTAATCTTAATCTGGGAACAAATACGACTTTTTACAGTTACTGGAAAAATAACATATTGTTTTTATGGATGATATAGATAGCTTCTACTCAAATCAACTTCTCAATCACGAACAAGTAATTTGTTAACCTTTATGTTAGAACGATTGGTGAGCGAGCATTGTTCAAAAATAGAAAACTCGAATGCTTGATTTTGGTAAAATATCAACAAAATAAGACTTCAACATTCTTGAGTTCATATATTTATTGAACTTGACGATTTAATACACAACATAGAAGAAGTGATTAGATGGAATATTTGCATTGTGTATTTAATTATAAGTACCTAAGGTGTAGGTAGGTAGTTGTAGGTCGTGTAATCATGTCATTTGGTTGCTAATGTTTGTTTGTTGTTGTTGTTGTTGTTGTTTAAATATATATTTTTATGAATTCAAACACAACATTATTTGCATTTAAATTGTTATTACTTTCACAATTAAACTATACTCGACTAGAAAGAACTGAACTAGAACTAGAAGAGAATAACAATAGTTTGCATGTTTTAACTACTTATTAATGCTAGTTATTTATTTATTTATTTCTAACGAGTCACATCATTATTTATTTTATTTGTTATTTATTTTCTTGTCATATAAATCTTACACACTTCTTGGTAAACTCTTTCATTTACAAGATTTTAATAATACCCGTTTCATTTTATGCAAATTGGCTGCAAATTGTAGACACCAATTGAAATGAATCGTAGGTACTACAAAAAGTAATGTTGATCAAAATGAAATTTTATTAAAATTTTAATATTGTTGAAACTGTAGAAGTCGATTTGTACCGATTTCATTTGGTTTTCGAAAAGTTGTAGATATAAGTTGTTTTTTTTTTATAAATATACTAACAACGTTTGTTCTAAGACTTTTTGTCTTGGAAATGGATTGTGCACTATTGAACTGTAAAATTTTAAAAATATTCACTTTTTTAGTCGGTTAACGAATTACACGAAATCTGTAAAGGTCAGATTAAAAACCATTGGTACAATTTTGGTTCACTTTTCTCGATCGACCTACCGACCTTCGTGATTTATTCTGATTTTCCCACCACGATTTGTTCACCACGATCCCGTGATTTTTTGCTTCAATCTTATATCACCATTTGATCCTACACAATCTATTCCCAGTACTATCCCTCAAAATAAAAAAAAAAACGTTCATTTTACTTATAGGTCGTGTCGCACTTTATCTCTATGCAAAATTTAAGTTATTACGTTGAATAGTTTTAGAGAGAATTACCTGTGACCAACGGTTACCGAAGTGAACCGTTTGGTATGGAACACTTACCATATTTCCGATATATCATTTGAACACCTAGAACGTTTCTACAAGTCTAAAACAGTTAGGAGAAACACCATTACGATACGTATCACTGACTATTATATTGCAGTAGATTGAAAGAGCCCTGCAAGTTTTAACTAATTCCAAACAGAATTGTGTTAAACTGTAGGACGGGCGGACGGACGGACGGACAACTGATCTGTGATAATAAATAATGCTAGTCGGCTACCACGAATACAAATGCTATGTCACATTATTATGTTGTTATCGACGAATCAAATCAAATGAAACGCCAACATCAAAGTGTCGTCTACATAAACAAAGATATAGATATAGATATTCGTCATACCTTTCAATCATCCCGTCATCTCTCTCTCTATCTCTCTCTCTCTGTAAAAGAGCATTTTTAATAGACGTCCACTATAAATTATTCTTAGAGCGTATTAAATGTATATATAATTCTCACATTACATTCAACAGACTTTGTTAGCATTTTAGTTGCTTTTCTACGCTATGCTATGCTATGCTCGAGTAGTAACGTACTAGACTTTATACTAGTAGGTATGGATGGAATCATAGAGAAGAAAACACTTTGTACAGTGTGTACAATTTTAAATGAAAAGAACACTAGCCAATGAATAGTGGTATATTATGGCGTCATTGGTACAGAACTTCTTCATTTCATCATGTCAAGTATTCATGTTCAACTGCTGTTACAAACATTGACTTAAATGTTAAATTATGTAAACACTAGTCACATTCATTAATATAACATAACTGTACACACTAACAATGGATGGACTGTAAGTTTACAGAAACAAGTAATATATTATCTAAATAGTCAGAATCTAAAAGTAATAATATACGTACAGTGGATCAAGAAAATGTAAAAGCACAAAAAAGAGATTTATTTGAGAAACTGTTCTGATCTGATCTCGTTATGACCGACATCATTAATGAATCATTATCCAAACAAATATGTTTGTTACATGCATGTGGAGCGGGGCCAATCGGATCTCTAGTTTATACATACAGAATGTAAAGTGTAAATTAGACACTGTGTACAGTTGTTTAAAGAACGAACGATAAACAGACAAATGACAATGTTGTTTTCAGTTGTATAACGATTCTTGTTTATAAAATTCCATAGCTTTTATCATCTAAAGCTCTTTTATATTATATATTATACGTTATGTATATATAGATTTTTAAGTATACAACAACATAGCTCCAGTTAGCTCCAGCTTTCTCTCTCTCTTTCTCTCTACACAGCTATTATAGTAATAACTACAGACTTATTTGATTCTAAGACATAAAACGTTTTGTATTACATTCAGAGTACGTAGTAAAACATTTAGCTCCACAGATAGCTTCATAGATAGCTTCATAGATAGATAGTTATATAGGAGATGATTCTTACAGCATAATGATCATATTAAAATAAAAATGTGTGGTGTAAAAACAGCAACATTCATATGACAGAGACAATAAATACAATTTATATCAAATACGAATCTCATATTTATGTTAATCATCTTCAAAAGTAATACAATCAAAAGTCGAAAATATTAACTCACTTTTAATTTAAGTACCTGCTATATGCCGGAGTACACTGTTAGTGTGTGAACTGTTTATTCCACTTTTACATATGCACGAATGTATAAAAATACAAAGTAGTGTATAAAGGTGCTATCTTCATAAGTTATTTTATAATCAATATTAATTACAGATGTTTTATTTTAAAATGTACATACGAGTATATATAATATGGTGCATCTTAATATCCAATATTTTGAGGTGTCTCCTTCAATAGGTATTGCCCCATGTACAAACTCATGCTCGCTTTTCTGTTTTTCTGCCTACGTGTTGTCCAGGAGCATTGTTTACATTGAAATGCTAAAATGGTGTTTAATATAATGTAAACATCTTAAACGTTTAGTTTTAAAACATTTGCTTTAAATAAAAATACGCGTAAGGTGATTTTTATATGAAGAAACTTTTTGTTTGATGTAATTTATAATTTATATAAACATTTACAAACTAAAACTAGTTTGATTTTATTTAATTTTAATAATTACGGAATCGGCAGGTTTTGGTAATCTATCTTCGATGGCTCTCTCGCAGTCATCTGTCACAGATACATTCCTCAGTGAGACATTAGTTTGGCTTATATTTTTAGTACATATTGTTCATTCAATTTATTCTGTAAATTAAAGTTCAATGGTGATAATATTGCCGGCACAATAATGGATCCAAGTCCTGTTGACGAAATAGTATTGCTGAAGTATGAACCCAGGGAATGATGTGGTCAAAGAATATGAACAACTCATTCGAAATAATACTGTTTTTTTAAATTTCGATTTTAAAAACACAGTTAACAACGAATCATCCATATATAGAAATAATTTATTGTTATCAGAAGGAATGTAATACTTGTAATTCGAATCGCATTAGCTAGTAAGTGTTTGTTTACTGAACCCAAGTATAAAAAAAACTATTGATAATTATTATTCTTTGTGTATTGGTTTAATGATCAGTAAAATAAAACAATGTTATTTAAACAAAATGTTGCTATTTCTATTAAGGAAAATATTTCCTTAGAACATTGTTTTAGCAATCGTGAATACGCGCTATTTATATGCCGTTGGCTAATTTTTTACGGATAATTAGTTGTACAATCGTTTCTATGCAAAAATAATTAACAACAAATTGTAAACATTTGTTTGTAAACAAAACGTAACAATAGAAAGAATACGAGAATCTATTTTATCTATTGTGTTAACTTTTATAAAAATAGTTAAAGGTTCAAAATAGTAAAGGCTTATCTATAGACAATTAATTAGCCTTTGCATTCCATAAATGACAAATATTGACGCTAGTCACTATCCAAGTGTTGACATTATTACAGAAAGGTATTTACTCACCAAAAACAAAAATGTGAAAGGGTCCAAGTTTTTTTCATAGACAAACATTATTGATATCCTCGCAAAAATAAAAATGTTTGCCTACAAAAGTAGGGATATCTATCTAAGGGACAAATTATTGAAGAAAGAAAATGATTGGTACTGTATTGAATTTTGTAGAATTTGAAGAATGTATTATATCTAGCACATGAACGTTCTCCTTTAAAATGTGGTAAAACTTAATGTTTTAAACGAAGTTTAAAACTCGACTTTTGTTAACTTCATTTAATATAAATTCTGCAACGTGTTTTATCCCAAAAATGATTCTGAGTTTATACAGATAACTGCGAACGAACACTTTAGTTCAGACTAATTAATGAGGCTTGTTGTCTGTGTGCTGAAATGTTTTAATACAAGAATTTTTATCTAATTATGCTAATTACATTTTATTAGATGTTTTTTTTTTGTTTTTATTTCATTTTGTTTCACAGTTTTATGTTCTCCATTAATCAAATATATACAGACTGTTACAAATGTATTTTCCATGATTCCACAATTTACCTCATCCACACTAAAAAACCAGCCATATTGTGGATTTATCTCTGAAAGTAACATTTCGATCAGTGACCCATGAGGTCCACAAGATCCACTTCCCAGTATTTGCAATTATTATTTGAATAATTTTCGTAGACATTAAACGGTGAGATATTTCAACAGGTTTCTGTGAGATAGTTTCACCGAAACACCGCCAATAGTTGCTTAAATGCTTGTAGCCACCAAGTAGGTAAAAGGTAACTAATCCTCAAACAATCTTGAAGGCCAATCTAAAGTGAAAATTATAGTTTTTTTTCCAAAAACGCTTTCTTGAAGAAATATTCAGATATGTATTGTTTAAACTGAGTGAGACACTCAGTATATGATGTGTATATAAATTATTAAATATAATACACGTTAATTATCCCTATTTATCCAATGAACCCGTGGGTGGTGTATAAAATATATTCATTTACATTATATCATATATTATATAAATGATTATGGCTTTAGATATATATCGTATTGTATTATATTATGGCAGTTGACACGGCACACAGCACAGTGCACAATCATGTATGCATAGAGGTTCGTTAACCAGGTGACTGACCTTCATAGTTTAATCGCTTCATCAAATATTTATTCTATATCATTTATTTTGGCAAAATAAAAAGCTATCAGTCCATTCAAAATGTAGGATGCCTTTTGAAAAATAGTTCAAACGTAGCTCTTGGTACGCTCAAAAGTTTATTTATTTAGTAACGGGATTAAAATATTTAGTTGATTGATATTACAGGCGCTCGCTTCCACCATTTTAATATTAAATAATATATACGATAAATACAACAATTTTATCAAATCAAATATAGTAAAATACTTAAATACACTGTATATACTGGGTTCATTACCAATTCCTGAACTTATTATTATTAAGTGTATACGTAGACGTTACAATACAATACAATACTAATGTCAATTTACATTGAGGTCATGTAAGATATAGTATGAAAGAACTAGTGTTTACTATAAAGACAAAAAAGTCATCGAATTTTTAGTTAAATATTGATTTGAAAAACTTTAGGTACCGAACCCTTGGTTTTAATTAGACTAGGTCTCTTCATTATCTCACTTGGTGCACGCGGTATACGCGGCTCTAAAGGTTTTTTTTATGTTTTAAAAAGTTATTTTTATATAAACCTGTAATTGAATTGTAAGTCAGAAGTATTAACATAAGTGACCAAGATGAACAAATAATAAAAACTAGGCTCTCTCAAAATGCAGTCGTTTTATTTGAAATTTCCCTTGGGGATTCATAGTTCACCCACTTTCCCGTTGACTTGTTTTAACCATTTTAATAAATGTATTTCAAAAAACTTATTTGATATTTGATAATGACAAAGAGCAGAAATGGAAGAGTTGCCATTGTTTGTGGAAAATGAAACAATATTATTTGATATATTACAACGAATAATCACAGGAAAACGATCAGTTTCTTTGAAGAAGATACGATTTGGAGGAAAGGAACAATAAACCCATCCCATTCTCTCGCGCGTACATCATATTTTATTTTACGGTTTAATATAACACTTCAGGTACCTGATCCTGATCCCTGTTGTACCATCCCTGACGTACAAGTCATTTAAAATGTTATTTATGATCTACAATAATTAAATTTGTCAATTGTTATAATGGCTAGTCTTATAAAATCTGTTCGTTAATAGGAAGGCATTTAGTATTACATTTACAAGTTTATTATGATTTGAGTATACTTTTACCACCAAAAACAAAATTGTGAAAGGGTCAAGTTTTCACATGCAAAAATTTGTGATATCCAAGATTTTTTTGCTTGCTTTTTAATTGTGTAAGTTTTTCAAAGACTTGATATTTCATAATGAGCCGTTAGTTGATTTGTGTATGTATGCATGTTTTTAAGATATCTCAAAAACGGTAATAACTAGCCTTAGGAAACTTCGAACTTCAGGTTCAAAAATAAACTTTCATGCAAAGCTCTGACGTTATCGTTTTGTTCAAAATGTTTTATTTTATACACGCAAAACAAGAGATTTGGCATCGATCTGATCATTGTGTACAATGTTTGTATATGAACAGAACATTAGTGTCCTGTCCATTAACCAGATATCCATGTGTTCAGGTGCGATCCTGATCTCAGTGTGAGCTGCCAACCTATATAAGATCCATTTATTAAAAGCATTATATTCAATAAGAAATGTGTCTACTTGAAACATAACACATTGTGTGTGTGTTAGAGTAGGTACGTATCTACTCTACATTACAAAGTACTTCCATTGTACCTATTGTTTTGTATTGTTTGACATCAAGTGTTGTTCACCATTTGTAATCTATTTATATTATCACGCATTATTGTCACGGCATACGTGTAGGAATACATGGAATTATATTATAAGGGAATATTAAAACACAAATAATTAAAATCCACTGGTTTGGTAACATTGATGATTATACACTACACTAGTACCTATCTAGCTAATCTTTAAAAAAACATGATTCGAATAACTATTTGCCTTAACTATTGCCTTATCATTCAAACATTTTAACTTATAATAAAACTAATAACTAACAATAAGTTTGAATTATATATACAAATATTATTAAATGGGTATTCGAAAACCGCTGAAACGTGTATTTCTTTATTTATTATTCGTCACCAGGTCAAGCTATCGACGTCACCAGGTACCAAAAATCTATTTTTTGACTATCACAGCCAAACTTTGTCCGATTTAAATGAAATTTTTTTTCAAAACCACTATTTTTGGGTTTTGTTTTTCATTTTTTCAATCAAAAATTGTCTAACGTTTATGAATTTTGAGATACAACTCTTAGGTGCCGGCTATATTCCAAACTAAAAAAGATATTTCAAATTTTTTATCAAAATTGAATTTCTTGACCAAAACATAGTGGAACTTATACCAAATTTGGTAAAAATCAGAAAAAGTTTGGCCGTGGTAGATCAATAACCATTTTTTGGATTTTGATGACGTCACCGGGTACAAAAAATCTATTGTTTGACTATCACAGCTAAGCTTTGTCCGATTTAAATGAATTTTTTTTTCAAATCCACTACTTTTGGGGTGTGTTTTTCATTTCTTCAACCAAAAATTGTCTAGCGTTAATGGATTTTGAGATACAACACTCAGGTGCCGGCTATATTCCAAACTAAAAATGATATTTCAAATTTTTTATCAAAATTGAATTTCTTGACTGAAACTTAATAGACTTATAAACTTAAATTTGGTAAAATTCAGACGACGATATAGCCCATATCGTCGTCTAAACTGTAAAATCATCGTCTAAACTATCGAGGTGGTCAATTTAGATGATGGAGAACGAAATCGTCAATCATGACGGTGACACGTGACGTCACAGAAACGACTGCATGATCTATAACGAAGAAGTTAAGTAATAATTGTTCATAATTGAATGGCATTGATATAAATAAATGAATTAGGTAAAGCGAGTGTACGAGCATGTTGGATTATAGTTTTTCTTTTAAATAAACATTTTCATTTGCATAAATAAAACATTATATAACCAGGACTTAATAACCAAGAGGCGGTAGGTAACGAACACTAAATGGAACCAACATGCAGACAGAGTACCCACCTACCTACCTACCTACCCACCTACCTATGTAGTTAGTTAGTACATGCTACAACAACATTGTGTTAAATATTTATAATGATTAACCTCCAAAGTGAACTTTATAAAATAAATATGTCATTATAATAACATTATTATTAAATTTATTATGAAAATGAAAAATATGTTACCATTTTTATACAACAATTTGTGTATTATTCAGTTATTGTACAACACCAACACCAACACCAACACCAACTGGTGTCATAAAACTCAACAAATGATTGTTTACGTAGAATAAAACGAGTAGAAATATTGTTTATAAACAAACTCTGAGTAATCAAATGGTGATGTATTTATTTTAGTGTTTATAATTTACTAAAATATATGAAATTTGTTATCATAGAATGTTGTCACATGCATTCATAGATGTTCTTACCGAACTTAGATAATCAGCAAACATTGTGCAACTTCCTACGGAAATTCAAGCTTTTGTTATCTACAGTTTAAGTCACATTGTATGAGGACAAAATCATTAAAAAAACCTATTCAGTTTATAAACAAACATTTCAGACAAAATCTTAAATATCTGTTTTATCTCTTGCGGCTTTATTGAACTCTTTTACAAATATGAAATCACTTTTTAGCTAAAGAACACGCTCAAAAAACTGCAGCGTTGACGAACAAACAGGTAGATTCAATTAAGTGGAATAGTTTTGAATAGGATTAAGATGAAATTCATTTTTCATTCAGAATCAGGGCCCACAATCACAATCATTTTGGACCGTATGATTAATCCGTCTGTGCATGATTACTATGTAAGTTATTCTATGTTTCATCGTAGTTTGCTAGACACAGTATCCATAAATGTTAACAAAAACATGATGATAACAAACAAGACCAACAACAAGCTGATGAGTAAATAAAAAAATAATAAACAGTTTTTATTTGTACAGGCTAAAATAAAAAACAGTCAGTCAGTAGAACATAAACAAATGTACACAAACTTGACGGCAACATTCATACAATTTATTGTTTATAATAATAATATTAATATAAATGTTGGCAAGAAAATATTAAAATGAATGGGTTGTTGAAATATTCACTAGATGAAATATTATACTGCTTATGCACTTGGACACTGGATGATCATTCAAAACTACAGACAGCTAGACTACGTCTACACAACGCTTCAAAAGTTACAAACCTATCACTAAATCTTCTCATTCTTACTTGAATCATACAGTTAGTTTGTTTTTTTGTTTGATTTGTACTGGAAAATATTATGTTGGCGTGTAAAAAATGATAAGAGCACAAACACAAACACAAACAGCATCGACGTGAGGTCTACGTTACGAATAAACTCGCATATAAATAGCAAAGAGCCATCTTTATGAAAGATATTCAAAATAATAAATAAAACAGTATGATGTGAAATAAAAATAAAAAAAACACGTTCTGAATATTTAATAATCTTTACGGAGATAGGCTAGATATGTTATTTTTACACCAGTTTTTTATACGATTCTACTCTATTTCAAAATGATTTGTGTATGAATTCATCCATCATCTATCAAATTAACAAGATCTTTATTACTATATACGTACGTACGTTCAGAGTATTCATCATATTCCAAAAGTCATTCGGATTCAAATGTATGTGTCATTAACTCTGTTTGATTTTGTAGATTATTATTTTGAATCGACTCAAATATTTGTGTAAAAAAGGGCAAGAGTTCGGACATGCTCTGAAATTCTTGGGTTAGGATTGTAATGTAGGTACTCGATTCCTTATCTTAGATTTCATCAATATTTGGATATCTATGAGTACAGTATAGTACTTGTTTCCCGGAGACGTTTCAGTACAAAGTTTTTATTCTAGTTTCAGTGAGACAAACCATTTCTAGAATCGTTTCTGAGCATCATGTACAATGCAATTTGTTCTTGTATGTGCAACAGAAAGCAAGTCAAGAAAAAAATATGCCAGCTATAAAATAATAAAAAACTGTTTAACGTTGGTTGGTTGTTCTATTAAGAACAACCAAGTTCAAATAATAAATCACAAAAGTTTGAATGTGATCGTCAAGTTTTAAATTTCAAATAGCTGGAAGGTTAAAACTAATTTAAGTACATCACGCTCCTGATGTATGCAAACGTTAATATGTTTGTTTCGCCTGGACTACACACATTCTAGACAGAAATGTTTAATGAATGAGAGAGAACTTACTTTTAATGTAATGAACATAAAGAATTGTAAACGTGTTTATATGAAAACGTTCAAGTGTGTTGTGCATGGATGAATACTTTCAAGATTCGAATGTTTTTCACTAAGAATTCATGAGATTTTCAATTCTGTTTCATTTAGAAAATAAACAAATTTTGTTTGAAACTGTTTTTCATAAACTGAATAATTTTGACACAATTTCTATAACATCTGTAATTACTAAAGAATGCAAATTTATGTATAAACTATAGGTCATATATTTATACATAAAAGTAAAACTAACAATTCAAGTACTGTTAATGAACTAAGTATGTATAGTATATTTAAACAATTAACTCAGTTAGTTATTATTTTCACTTGTCCTCTTCAAATTTTTGATGTGATCAAATTGTTCTATTTTTTTCGTATATAATATTTAATAATAAAATGGTGGAGGCGCCTGGAATATGAAATGATACCAATTATACGTGAAGAGCATGGTGTTCCCTGCGCCTCCGCTAATTAATTAACTAATTGCTGTTTTATTGCAGGATAAACTTGTGAAACATTTCAAATAAACACTATATATATATATATATATAATATATAATGTACATTATTAATAATAAATAAAATACTCGAATGAATTATTTCCAATCCATTTGATTTGGTTATTCAACTGTATGTACAACAAATAATAATAAATTTAATTATTTGAACATTAATTGATTGTGATGAGATGAGTATGATGAACTGATGAAAGCATTACGTCAAATGAGCTGTGAACTGTTAGCTGTGAGCGTGAAACGTCACTCAACATTATTATGTATAAACAATAATTAAATTAAATCTTTTGCGAAACAAACCAATCATTTTTTATGAGAAAGCTTTACAAAGCTTTTCGTTTGTTTACAATAGGCTACAAAATTACCGTTCTTTTTTCAAAATTTTATAATTTATTTGTGTCACTTATTCATTCAGTTTTCGAAATCTATTATTTTTAAAAATTTTACAGTCAATTTGTGCCGAATCTATTCTGTTTTCCAAAACATGCTTATAATAATAAATTTAAATGTAATATATTCGAAACATTTTTTCGAAAATCAAATAGATTCGGCACAAAATGTCTACAAACAGGATACCACTTGTGTTGTTGAGTGTTCGTACCCAGTATGCTCCCAGTTGAACATAATGCTTCCCTTCCGATATCTGGTATATCTGATACACCAACATTTAGGTACTTCTATTATTTACTTTATTTTATTTTTCATTTAATATTCAATAATATACAATAATTTTAAAATGTAAATTGAATCGGTTTAAATTGATATTTCATCATTATACGTTTATATATATATATATATATATATATATATATATATATATAGTCTTACTTAACATCATATTGAATTGAACAAGAAGCAGTGCATGTGTTTTGGTGTGTAGAGAACTACTATTTATGAATATTCAAAACTTTTTGTAGTATATTCTGGTATGGAGTTATACATTCCTTAACAAATTCAAATACTCCTCACATTACCTCCATATATTTATATATCTATTATACATATATATATATATATAGAAGAAAAGTTTTATAAAAGCTTATAACAAAAAAGTTGTATGTAATTGGTATCGTAATAACTGAGGTAGGTACTGAGGTGGGGTGAGGTGAGGTATAACTACCGACTGACTGAACTATAACTAGAAGACAAAGCTTCGCTTGCCTATGGTTTATTTGAGTTTTGATTTGTTTACGAGAGCTACTCCTAGTTATATGGGTACAAAAGTTTTATTTTCATAATAAATGAAAACCTATCTTTGAGGTAGAGAAGAGTTTAAAATTAAAATATATACAAACTCTTTATAAAACTAGATACACTTGGTATAGATCATACATTATAACGTGAATCTACCAAATTTTCATCACCATTCACTTGAAGTGGGAATTTGTACACATAAATCGATATTATGTAAATTTTAAATCTCTATACTCCAGACTCCAAAGTTTATCACTTAGTATGAGCTGTAGTGATTAGCTAGCTACCTGTTCATTAAACAGGTTGTTACATTGTTTTGAGAACTCCTTTGGAAATTCGTTTGTTGACCGATATGCAACGATGAATTTCATTTAAATCCACGCTATACTATTTATTCTATAGATGTTTTATATCATAAACGTTTAATATGTGCTATGCCATACTGTTCAAAAATATATAACGATTATCAAATTAGATAGTTTGTCTGTTATTTTTAAATAAATGTCTTCAGATAAATGAGATCAATATCAATAATAAATTGTTATCTATTTTCTCTATTGTTATCTTTTCTTTTTTTTTGAGTTATTGGGTGGACAGCCTGACGGATATACAGAAATGCACTGATTAAGTTATATTATGAAAACTTATACCAAAAGTGTTTAATGGATGAAGGATATCGAATAAGATACTTCTCATAAATCAATGAATATCAATCAATCATGTCGAATTAAAAAAAATGAACAAAATAAAAATATAAAAATAGAACATGCCATAGATTTAAACGTTTAGCAGAGTTTAAAAAAAGTTTATTCTCATAAGTTTTGTTGGCAAAGAAATCAATATTCAATATAGAGTTGAGTTGAGTTCGTAATAATTTTTCTTTAATTAAAAAAGTAGATTTTGTTGCGGAAATTCTGATAAGACTACAAAATAACTTTCTTTTCGAGTGGCGTATGAATGTGAGTTAGTTTATAAAACCTGTAATTTACAAAGTTATTATTTACATATATATATATATATATATATAATATATATAAGTAGTATATATTTAGATTATTAGTATATATAGGATGATCCTAATATATTATTATATATAGTTGAATAATCGACTTCGATTGTTCAACGTATTCCTAAAACTGCCGAACTGCCGTATAATAGTTTAATATTTAGGTATTAGTCAATCATAAACGAACATTATATGTTGGCATGAGATATCCGGGTATATTTAACCTAAAACCTAGGTGAATTAGAATTTAAAAAAAAGGCAATTTGTGGACTTTAAACAAATGTGTATATTTGCCTCAATATTTAATAATAAAAATACAAGTTTATTGATGGTTGTATAGAGATACGTATGTATTGCACTAAGGTGATTAGACATTGATCCAAGATCAAGTCTAAGTACAAGTCTAATATATTTATTTTGACACATCGTCTGAATATCTGAACAGTTGGATGTCTAAACGCATAAAGTTCAGAAACATGTGAACGTCAAAACGTGTGAAGGTTTGATACCCTGAACGTCTGAATGTTTGAACGCTGGAATGTCGGAACGATTAATATATATGATGGGCCATGAATCTAAATTATAAAACGTGAGAGCGCATATGCAACTCTGAACATTTAAACGTCTGATCGCTTGAACGTGTTAATGCATGAACACTTTAATGTCTGAACGCTTGAGCTTGTGAACATTTAAACGTATACACGTGCTTACGTCTGAACGGTTGAATATGTGAACACCTAAACGTCTAATCATGTGACCGTCACAACCCCTGAACGTTTGAACGTATAAATGTATACACATCTGAATGGTTGGAATGGTTGGAATTGTATGAACAAATAAACTGTACGTTTGAACGCATAAACATATGTAAATGTCTGAACGATTCAACGTCTGAACGCTTAACATCCATAATGCATTAACGCCTGAACGTATGAACGCCAGAACATTTGAACGTTAGAACGTTAGAACGCCCGTCAGTCTAATCACATTGAACGTGAAGTACCCTCCCTGTACATTTGAATTGACGATATAATTGAATATTCAGTATGTTATTATGAAGTTAATGAGAAAGAAACGATTTCGTTTATCGAATAAACAATTAATTTCAGTACAATTCGAACGGTGGAAACGTGTGATAACTCCCTGCTGTGAAATGAAAAACTTGATTTTATGTACATATTTATTTAATGTTTCCATTCCATCATTCTATTCATGTGGATCGGGATCAGGTTCAGGATGATATCAATTGTTTGTTATGTCTTTCAAAATTTACATTATGATTTATCTACCGTACGTTTTCATAACAAAATTTTAGTTCAGTTCTTTGAAACAATTACGTTACGTTTGAAACGATAATAAACATCAAACAAGTTTAAATTGAATACAACTAACTGAGTTAATGGTTTAAATATCTGGTACATATTGAGTG
The DNA here is from genome assembly GCA_963920215.1 of Nineta flava. Classification (NCBI taxonomy): domain Eukaryota; kingdom Metazoa; phylum Arthropoda; class Insecta; order Neuroptera; family Chrysopidae; genus Nineta; species Nineta flava. The sequence continues at coordinate 672,320 of OY986042.1, forward strand.
CACACATAAATGTATACACACATAAATGATTTATGTATTTACCAAAATAAAATCTGCGCAAAATTTCTAATCGTCACCTCTTTTCGATTTTAAATGAAACAAACTTATACGTTGGACTAAACTTATAAAACTCTGTTGATAACTTATTAACTAACATGTTGTCTTCCGTTTTCATGACTTCATCATTGGCCTATTCCCAAAAATTGCGTTTTCATGTAAATAACCTAATATTTGTAACCTTTCAATTGAGTTTCTTTAAATTTGTTAGTAGCCTATAAAATTTTCTCGCCTCTTAATAAAATTTAACTTGTTTGTAAAGACAAAAATAAAGTTTGTTTTTATACATTTTTGTTTGTGTGTTTTTAAATATTTATATAAAATATTTCATATCTCAATACAATACAAGTAAACAAACATGACGACGTCATATGACATATACCACAAGTATATAGGTATACAAATTATGTGATTGTGTATAGTAATTCCCTTAGAGAATTCCATTCCAAGAGATAGAGATACAATTCCCGGAAGTATTTTTGAATAAACTTTGTTCAGGATGTTTTATATATTTTCGTAACATCTTACACTTATACTCGTATATTTTTTATGCGTTCATTAAAAATTAATACAATCTAACTAAAATTTTATTACAAAAACAAGCTTTAGTTTATTACCAGCAGAAATTAACTGTATTACTTCTCACATTACCCCCACGGATGTGCTCATTATCGACTGGTGCGTCAGTGTTGAGCTTTGACGGTACAAGTCTATCTATCCGCCAAGAGTTGATACCATTTTTGTTTATTTCTCAAAACATTTATTATGTCATGAATTCGATTTTGAAAAGCACATATATCTCCGTCCTATGTATAGACATATAGCTCAAAGGTCAAATTTAGTTAATGCTAATCATCTACATTAGTATAACATAGCCGAAAGGACATAGGATACTAAAAATGGATGGACGTTTAGTTTCCAAAAAAAATTGATATAATTAGTTGTAAAGGTGAAAGGCGCTTTGTGTTGAAACTAAATAGTGATGTTGCTCTCAAAGAAATGTATTAGAAACTTACTCACACTTATTATTATTATTTGGTTTTTAGTGCTTTATCAACAAAAGCGGGTTTTCATTTATTATTTGTTTATTATAATCGACTTATCCAAAACTACCAAAAACTTAAAAATTATTATAATTGACAAAGTCAGATGTATCAGATTTGTTTATAAATTTGTTAACTTTTCAACGGGTTTCATTTATTCTTAAACATTACGTATGCTATTTGTCTTATAAATTACGAGGACTTAAACAAGATAAGCCTGATTAATATGTTTGGGTATCCTACTTATAACTGAATCAGACCCTTCCGAATCAGAACGACCCTACCTACACAGGTAAGATAATAAAAATAGTATACCTACACCCTCCATTACAAACATCCGCACACACATTTTTATTTTACGATCAATATTCTTATGAACTAAACTGAACGAAGGACTAAACACGTAACGTAACGTAACACACATTATACGATTATAAGGATATACAAAAGTACTTGTTGCATGAGGCTATCCAAATAAAATAAAGTCATTATTGTGTGTCATTTACATAAACAAAACAAAGGAGCTGAGCTTAGCTGACTAGAGCTGTATTTTGGTGTTATTATTATTTTTATTACGAAAACAAAACATTTGGCACACACGAGTTGCGTAATTTAAACAAAGTTTTTTCATAAAAAGGTATCAAGGTATCCAGCTTTATCCCAATTTTACTTTCTCAAAATAACATTTTCAAAGTGTGGCGTGAAACACTCACATGACCTCTATATACAGAGTTTCGGAAATTCTCACAAAACTATAATAACAATGTCTATTAATATCAAATACGCCAGGAGTAAATTGCCACTTCTGGTTTGTGGACTTCCGGTTTGAGTATATATATATATATATATATATATATATATATATATATATATATATATATATATATATATATATATATATATATATTGGATATAGAATGGATGAGTGTTATATTACCAAGATATTAATTCCACTTTGAATGTATTTTATAATTTTCGAATGAGTGTTCGGAATGATACGATCGATCTTATATCACATAATTGCTTTAGGCAATTACATATTCTTATTCCATAAAAATATATTTGACATTTAAATCCTTTTTTAATTCTGTACTCATTTTACTAATTGCTATACAACTTAGCCACAAATCACTTTGGATAATTTTAGAAAAATTCTTTAAAAAAATCTTTTTTAGTTAACGTTTTCTAGTCTTGTTAACAGACCACAATCATATCGGTAGTAGCTACGGCAATCACACTTTCATATGAGAGTAATTAAAACGATACAATGTCAACCATACAATTATTTCCGAATTGGAATATTTATTATCTGAACTAATACTTAAGTGAAATTGTTTATCAATTTAAATCACAACCATTGACATTGTCTGCAATCAAAGATTTGTGGCAGCATCAATCAATTTAAATACCATTATTAATGTAACTTCTATAAAATAAATGATTGAGAGAGACACCCGGTACAACTAGTAGACAACTCCATCTTTATCTATCACACGCTAATTAACTTGTTAATATAATTAGGTCTGTTGTATGCCTCTATCTCTCTCTTCCTTATTACATATTGTTGTATATTTTATTTCTGTAACCTATATGGAACAAACAATAGTGATAATATGCAGAGATGCAGCTATGTAGCTGCATCATACAGATTGTAGCTGTTCTGCAACTGTAGGTACGTGTGAAGTAAGTTGTACGTTAAGTTTCTAATTAAAATAAGTTTTATACAGAAATGTTGACATGGTGATATCATACTCAACGAATCTATATCTATATACCTATAGACATTCATAAGTACATTCTAATCACAAAAACTGGAAACAATCTGACTTATTACCTACTAGATAGATATCTCTTGAGGTATCTCTACTACTCTACTACTTCAGTCTGACCATATTTGCTTCTTCCATATCTTGGTAATGGTCAGGAGCTTGTTTATCAGATTTTCATAATAATAATAATCAAAGCTTAATCAGCCCACTAGTTGGATAAAGGCTTCTGTCATGAAGATCCACTCTGTTTCAAATGTAGCTAAATTTAAAAAAAGTACACCTCTATTGCTGTCTAAATTGGGTAAAATCATCTATATTTTTTTGGAGCATTTCAGAGAGGACCAAAGTATCTCGTTTCGAAGAAATTATGTAACAATGTATTTAGACAAAATTGTGATAATTATCCTAAACTAATATAAATTGTGTTTTATTCGTACTTTTACACTATCTAGCAGAACAGACCTCAAGTCCAAATACTTTAAGGTTTTATTTTGACAAGTTATACAATACAATTTGTTACAAGATAGGGTCAGGATTGATTTTTGTTGAATCAGTAAGTACATGCTACTTGTACTTGTACTTGTTATGTAACAACAACAAGGACAACATTGTAACAAGAACGTTCATTGTCAAACCACTGATAGTTTTGGTACAGGTAGTGAGTGTAGTGTTGTTCATAATAATATGTTTGGTTACTATTACTTTACTATCTAACTACTGTACTAAACTACGTATTTATGTTGTAGCTAACAAAACTACAAAACGGAAGTCAATTCATTACGTGAACATATTTGAATTCGACCAAAGTCTGATTAAATGTATTCATCTAATTAAATGTATTGTCTGTTTTGTTTGAATTTAAACACTCAAAATGTAACCTCATATTTTAAATAGCTACATAGTAAATAGGGATTTGTCAACATGTAGTCCTTATTAAGCAACTGGGGAAAGGATTAACTATTTAAAGTCATATTTATCTTTACATTTACATCCTAGATTTACTAAATTTAAAGTTTCTATGTTGCTTTGTAATTTGATCGTAGATTAAGAACACAAATAAGAACCACTGCAATCTTTAGTTTTAGGTAGAGAAAATCCAAATTTTTAGACAACAAACAATTATTTTAAGATACTGGACTCGTTTGTATATTGATAACAAACCTGTGAACTATCTTGGGCTCAGATTTAACATGGTACAGTTATGGTAGTCTTGTGCTACCTTTCGAGTACCTACTTGTTCAGACAGCTCATGAACAACGATTATGGATTGAAATGCATCTGATAGCTAAAAGTTTTGCTTTACCATCCTCTTAACACTTACCTTGTATTGTATTTTTAACCACTTAATAATTCTAGATGAATGTCAAATTTAAGTTAGCATTAAATGTTTGAAGCACTTAGTATGTTTTCTTTAAGTGATAACTTTCTCATTCAAAACTTTATTCCAAGTTTCTAAATTATTTACAAACAGATATATTAGTTTTTTGAAATGACTAAAAATTTTCTAGGTTTAAAAAAAATTGTCAGTCAAATCGACGATCTAAATGTACGCGGTTTTGTCGTAAAATAATGAATCCGCCCCCGATACATTTATTTTTGTGTCTACACAACCAGATGAAATGAGTTAATAATTGGTTCAGTGATTCTTACGGTGTCTAAATAAATTAAATAAATGTTTTGTAACCAAATCATACAAATACATACAATCTAATGTAAAACATCTAACAACATAGAGCCAAAACATAGGGGTAATTAGTTGTGCTATAATTGACAATAATAATAAACTACTACTATAATAGTTACAATTCACAGTACCCATACAGAGAGTTTGTTAAATATTCAACGGGTTAAATATTCTCTGAGAAATATTGAAGGATGTTCAAGCTCCAGATATAGTGCATTCATGAAACTCTACAAAATCCAATAGTATATCATTATAAAATTTTACAAAATCCACAATAAAGTTTATCATTTTCTGTTTCATATTTATATAAACATGCTTCTATCACAATATATTTGTGTGTATTCTTTTATAGTGAGAAATAACGAAATAGTTACAATTATGCTGATTAAAATAATTAATAAATATTTGTTCGATAACACTATTGTTTTAATTAAAAACTCGAAACTCCATCTATCCACAAATGATTTGATTGAGTATTACGTTAATAATTCAAAGCGAGCGAGCGTTCTTTGAAATCTGCCACTTCTAAACCGCTGACGCTCCTAGACTGCGATCTTTCCGACCTATTTACAATACTGAAACTTAGAATATACTTACACATATAGATGGTAAGTAACAATTCGTAGAATACACTGAATATATAAAATTAAAGATAATTCATTCCACCATCAATATTTGTAAAACTACTTGTAGGTAGGTAAATCCCGTATACAATTATTTTATTCCCATTATATTATATAATTAGATGCATTCTAACTTGACCTTATGAATAAATTTTAAGTGTGTCATTATAAAATGTATGTATTTTCATGGTTAACTTTTAGTAGAATAGCAACAACTCTACTAAGGTGGGTCCTGCGATGATATATGTAACTAGATGGATGGTTTGCAATAACTACCTACTTTCTTTATGAATAGTAAAATGTTGCACTAAGTGTCACTGCAAGTATGTATTTATGATATTAATGTGTAGTTTTTCATGTGGCCATAAAACCATGAATGAATTCTGTACATTTTTAATAATTTATTTTTGACTTGTACACCTTGTGAGGTGGTATTCATTACAAATAAACTAAGCAGGGGAATATTCGATGTTTTAAATAAGTTTCTTTAAATCAAATATTTCGAGATGTATTTAAATTATGTGTTGAGTTATTTTGAAAATCATTTGTAATAATTTGATTGGACAGTTTGCAAACCTGATTGATACACCATAAATATAGCAAACCTAATTATAAAAAAATTAAATTTTTCTATTATGATATGGTGTGTGACCATTTTTAGAACAAACTACAAAGTTAAATCAAATACAACGTCAATTTTTAATTAGATTGAAACCAGCGACAACAACACATCACTCATTACATACACGTGTGTGTTCTTTGAAAAAAACACAACTAACAAAGCTCTTATTTTCATTTGACAGATAGCGAGCGACTGGTTGGGCTTAGTTCGTTCGTATCCAACAAAATATAATTATGGGGAAAAAATTAATTTTGTGTTTATACTGAAAATATAATTATTTTATTTTGTTTATTCAAAATACATAAAACAATATTAATTAAAATTTATTTCATAATAAATATTCCTGCATATTTATAAACAAAAATATACATTTCTATCACCGGATAAGTTTGGTTCATTTAATTCTAATAATAAATATATCAATTAAATATAGTGTTGTGTCAGTATTTATTTATTGCCAAATACTGTGCTCCTTTACACATAATTACACATTTTCTACAGTAGTTATACAAGTAGATATACAAGTGTTATTATCATAAATGTTCATACAAAAAACATGCTTTTTGAGAATTAAATTAATGTTTTTCATTGGCAGACATTTCATATTTCATGTGGGATAGTTTTCGAAAGCTTTTACACGTTATAAAGAAACCAAGTAAACTGTTAAATACCTACAAAAAAAAAGCTGACAGTAAAACTAGGCATTGTTCTAAGTAAGATAAGGTAATTTTAAAATTAGAAAACAAAAAACTCATCTAACAAAAACTGGGTCTCTCAACAAGTACCGAAAAAACTGTAGCTATTTTTTACCGATGGAAAAATTTCGAACAAATTACTTCAAATGTGCATCGTTAAAATTTATATATCTGTGTATGTGTCTGTCCGCTCTCTTAAGGGTACGAACAATTTTGGTCTAATAGGATTGAAATTGTATTTAAAGCCAAGTTCGCCAAACGTCCAAATCGATATAAGAAGCAAGCGGAATTAACCGAGCATTTTTTGTGAATATGCATACATATTACATAACATATATAAACAAATAAACTCAATCATAAAATATACATATGAATGTCTATAAAAACATGGATTGGATTGGTCATTAATGTCACAGTGCACAGCTAACTGGAAATGAAAAAAGATCTAAATACAAAAACATATAGAAATATAAATAAAAACGATACATTAAAATATTATATTGAACAGCTAGCTAGCTAGTAGCTCTATGTTCTGTGTTCTGTGTTCTGTGTGTGAAGTGGGGCGTGTGGAGTGTGGATTGTACACAACAGAACATGTTCAATTTATAATAGAAATAGTTATAATTCACAGAATGTCATTTGATATATTTTCATTTTCCAGGTGTATTATTTAGTGTGAAACATTGTCATCTGTCATCCATTTGGAAAGCTGAATACAAAAATAATAATAAAATTGTATTTTATTTTATTTTATTACAAAGCCTGTCTGTGTGTCTGTGTGTCTGCCTGTGTGTGCAAAAACAATAAACCATAACAGTTTGTTGTTTGTAAATAAAGTGATAAATATAAAAAGAGTTCATTAACTATAAGAGTAGATTTTATTTTACATTTTTTAGAGGATTTTCGAAGAAAATATACATATGTTGGTTTTGTACCAACAGCTTCTTTGGTAAAATTAAAAAAAAAAAAAATCAACTTTTGTTTCAAACTTTATTTTATAAACTGAATGGTTTTGTCACAATTCAGGCTCAAATATGTGTAATTAATCTTGTTTACAAATGTATATGCGTGTAGAGCACCTCTATATATTACACTGTTTGTTTATACATTTGTGCGTGTTCGAAAAGTAACATCAATAGTTGACGCATTGATAATTGACTCAATATATACAGAGTTTTAAAGCAATGAACTCAGTTAGTTACCATTTTATGTAAAATTAATTGATTTGATAATAGAAGATTGATTCACCCTTCAATATTTTTGATAAACTCCGTATTAGTTTTTATTTGTATGTATGTATTTATGTATGTAATGGTGACAGTTTGTGATTCGTTATCGTTATAGTTATCGTTCAGTATTAATCAATCAATCCAATTTATTTCTTTTGTATTCACTGAATTACGTTCTATTCCATCGATTGCTGCTAACGGGATGTACTAACTGTGTTTTCAAAGTGTACAACTCCTCCATCCATGTGTGTCCGTATGTGTGTGTGTTTCATTTAGTTAGAGCATTGCATGTGTGTGTTTTGTTCGTTTGCATGTTTGATTGTCTTCGTTCTGTTTAGTTACATCAATTATACGTTTATTTTACTTTTTTATTTTTGTAATTGACTAGAAATAGACCTATCTATTTGTTTTATGTCACAAACAGCGTCTATTTGCGTTTCATTTTAATACATTTTACAGTCAATATGTTTCTGAAAGTTAATTATAATATGTTTAATTTTATGGAATGTCTTCAGTTCGATGTTTTCTATTCGAAAAACAAAATATTACAAACAAGACGGACAGTGGTTTTGTCTCTGAGTTCTAAATACGACCATGAGATTCGCGCACGTTCAACTTCCCCGTCTAAACTTATAATGGTACGATGTGTCAACAAAGTGTTTGTGAAATCGTTTTACAAAAACATATTAACACTTTTTTCCATTTAAACACACAGGCTTCCGTTATATTTCACTTGTTTTCATTTCGAAAGAAAAAATTTGGAAAAAGTGGTGTTGGCGCAGGAAACATTATATTCTATAATAGAAGTATATGTTGTGAGAATATGAATTGCGCTTCCACCATTTTATTGCTTACTATTAAATTTAATGTTCTCCTTATCATTTATGGTGTGTAATGAATAACATTTAAATCTCGTATTTAGATACCCTCTAATGTTAGTTCCTGTTTACAAATTGTGTCGACAAAGGCTATAAATGTTCATATCTCTGACTATCTCCGTTCTAAAGATATCTTGTTCATAGATACTCCTACAAATACTTACTTCTTCTATATATTCTACAAATATATACAAGTAAAAAATGAATATGAATGCACAAAACAGATCTTCAATCATTTCTGTCTTTAATTAATTTTAATTTTAATTTTAATTAATATTGATATTTGTAATGGCAGCCAGCACACACAACACAGTGATTATAAAAATACTTAACGTTACTTTCAGAATTTTATTTAAAAAAGTAGATATAGTAGATATTTTATTTAAAAGTTCTTGCTATCATTAATTTTCATTTTGTGTTGTCATAAACGGATTTTTTTCTTTTAGTGATTAATAATTCATAATTCTTTCACATTAATTGTGTAATACCGAAGGTGGTCATGTTTTTGACAAATATTTACCATTAAAATTAATGGTCGAACATAATCATCATATTCACTAGAAAATTAATTAAATTTAACATACTAATTTGATATCACCATTTAATATTATCGTTTTTCTGTATTGTGAGCATTTACTGACGTAAAACTTTGCATGCAAACATCAAAAAGACATGACAAAACCTGTAAGACCTTCAAAGACACTACTGTCCGAGATTCTCCATTCTAGAATCTGCATTCCAAGTCAAATCGCATAACGTAACTCTATATGAACGTTATGGAAATAAGAAATATGTTTGTATTGATTTTTGTTACTCAGTGCTGAGTGCTTGTCCTTTCATATTTGTATCTTCTTAGCCCTAATGGAAATTGGCAACGGTAGGTATAGTATTGTGACGTTGAAGTGCTCACAAATAATATCTAACTGGAATACCATTAGTCAGCCTGCTTCTATAGCTCTTAAAATACAAAAAGTAAATTATTTGAACATATTTGTGTGACTGTTCTTCGTAAAATAAAGTTAATTGTTTTTGTACATTATTTTATTGAAACAACAGCAACAAGAGCATCAACATATGGAATCAGAAATGAATGTCTTTGTGTTCCATTACAAGAAGAAGAAAAAACGTTCTTTTATTACCTTGGAGACGAGACCACACACACACACCAACATACCAACACCCACACACCAGACGACGTCTGCTTCATTTATTATTCCAATAACTAATTATTATAAAAATTATGAAAGGTTCAATTACTAATTACTAAGATGAGTGGAAATTTATTTCAAAAAAATATGTTTTCCATACGTCTGCATGATCAGAGACCGCCCGCTGTCGCTGTGGTGGAACCCACCCTCCATGTCTGCTCGACGACATACCTTCTTTTTCGTAACATAATTTTATAATAATTACTTTATTTAATAATATTTTGATATTCATCTCACCTACACATCCAAATTGTTTTAAACAATTACATACAATTACATACAAGATCGTTTCTATTGATAGAATCCCTTCTTTTTCTAGAAGGGATAGAATTAACAGTAAAAATTAGAAAGTAGTTTGTTTGAACCACGCATTTCCTTATTTGTTATACTAATACTCTAATTATCAATTTGCATGTCTCTAAATGGAATGGACTCCCAATACAAACTTACACCGCTTACACTACGTTTAGTCTGTTACCAAATAAAGTTTAAAGCCTATTTACCCTGTATAAAATGAACTCGTGTCAGTTTACACATATTTATTATTTGATAACTTCATATTATTTTCTGTGAAGTGTTTTGTTTACTTTAATGAAGTCTTGTAACGTAACGATGATATCTTATTAAATAAATACTTTACCGTACTGTATTGTACTGTACAGTACTGTACTGTACTGTACATATGAATATGTTGCATATGATTTGATTGGATTGGATTAGATTATATTATACTTTGACCTATATCACATACCAAGGTAGATACACATATGAGTAGCTCACATATGATGTGCTAGGTAGGTACTTATGTGAGCTACGATCATCAATATACAAAGCTAACGATTTCAATTTTTATTAAATTTTTATTAAAAAATAATATTTATTAAATTTGGTTTGGTTTGAGCTCTTTTATTAGAAAACATTTTAAAACAAGCTCCCTACATTAACTTATATAAAAGCTCGTATAGATATACTACAGTGCTTTTTGATATGTATCCAAATATATATTTTTTCTTTATATATTTATTAACATATATTATGAAATATTTATATATTAAAAACAATAAAATTATCTTTAAAACAATAAACAAACCTTTCACTGAGATAGATACTTCACCTAATACTTTATTGCATTTGCTTTTTATGCTTTTATCAATTTATCTTGTTTTTTATTATGTATAGATATTGTACTTTTTGAAGTGAAATCTGTTAAACTGTCTGTCTTTTCTCTATTAATTGCATTTTTCTTACTCTGCCATTATATTATAGTAAGCGTGTCTTTTATATTTTAATACAGTACTGGTCAAACAATGGTACATCCTAATATACGAGTGTATAAATATTTTTTAAAAACCATCTTGAGCGTTTTCGTAGTTTTATTAGTAATTTTTTATTATTGGAAATCGTAAAATTTATTTGAAAAATATTTGAAAGATCGATGGCGAAACTCATTTTTTAAGTACTTAACAATATTATTTTTAACTTTGCTCGAACAGTAATATTAAAATATAAAAGACACGTCTACTAAATAATATAATAAAAGAGTGAGATAAATACAATTTTTGTTCCATTTGATTTAAATGGAATTTTTATTGTTATAAAATTAAAAAAGAATGAACAATGCATAACGGTAGGATCAGCAAGATATCGATGATTTTTTGCCGACAAAATCTTAATAAAAGTTGATGCACGAACGTGCGGATTACCAACAGACGAACATGGATGATCGAGATCGACGAATACAATACATGGATAATGTGTGACGTTTGAATATAAAATATAAATAAAATAACGTAACGTATTCCGTAGATGTTCGGTCAATCGTTCATTGGTCGTCTATAGATTTTCTTTAAAAACATATTAATTTTTCATATTTTTTCCAATCTTCGTGAGTGGATAAAACCATGAAATTTCAATGGCATCCATGAATCTACTCCAGTCAGAATTTATTTTTTAGCCAGCCTGAAGAATTCGCATCTAACGCTGTGTGAGCCCACATGAGTATTTGCTAATAACTATTTTCTTAACGAATTTTCTCAAGAAAATTCAGCTATTAGTTTTAGTTTTAAATTTAAATTTATTTATTTCAAACATCAACATCATCTTCCAACATTAGTTCTCGTTCTTTTAAAACAAACTTTTGAGTGACATTCAGTCTGTCTGTCTGTAGGCACTCTGTAGGCACATTTAGATCAAATCACATCATCGTTACAATTATAATGACACGGGAAACCGGTTGAAAAATAAAATGGGTACGCTTTCATTGTAATACAATATAAATACATGCGTTTCTAGGAATATACCAAGATTTTCAGCTATATTTGACCTAAAATTTCCAAGTAATATACACATCAAACAAAACTACTAATATTATGGGAATTATTCCACGATTTGAGGTCATCGGTCAATGGGGAGAGGAAACTTAAAAGGAAAGGAAAACACAAAATGTGAAATAAAATTGAAAAATGTTAGCAGAATAGACTAAACTAGCATTAAATTTACAATAATCGATCACAAATACTTGAGAAAGTGTCATCTGAAAGGGATTATTTGACACGAGTATCCAGGCAAATGTGTGCAATGTGAACAATCATCGTGATAAAAAGTGGATATTGGAATGTTTATTACGTAGGTACTATTTATTTACTTTGTAATATTACTGTTAGTTACAACTACTTGTAAGTAACTTGTTACAATTGTTGAGTATCTACAAACAATATGAAGTGAAGTGCTCCAAACTCTTGTATAAAATTGTTTTTAAAGTGTCTGAAAAATACAGTTTGACACACTTAACTTCACTTCATTTGTACACAAACAATAGACTGAATGAAACACACGGAGAGCTAGAGCGATAGCGATAGCATGGCAATGTGATGAAGAATATGTTGTTGACATCCTATCGAATCCTTGACATTATCATTATTATTATGTGTTTAAAAACAATATTATGTAAATCCATTATAGTCCAGCATTTAAGGTCCATTCGTTAGCCACAAATGGATTAATGTGGTCATTTTATGAACTCCTGTACCAAACATTGTGTTCGGCAATCATTTGTTACAAGCAATAAGTAAACAAGTCGAAAGTAAACATATATCTGGTCTACTCTGGTCTGGTTGAATTAATAAGCTGAATTCAGGAGCTGAAATACACTTTTCATGTAAGATAATAAAAACTACATTTGATCAAATAATATTTTAATTAGTAATTAATCATAATTAATTATGATAACTTCAATGTTCGTTTCGTTTTAGTGATACATAGTTGTTATGTTCTCATTTAACGCTTCATCAGTTCTGTTTCAGTCGTCGTCTAATTAAATATTTCTGTAATCCTTTAAATGATTATCATTTTCAATAATGAGTTTTACTTGATTATCCATCTGTTCGTAGTGATTTGTAACAACATCAATTTCCAATTGATATATATATATATATATATATATATATATATATATGTATATATATATATATATACACTACACAGGCAGGGTAATATATATATATATATATTCTTTGGTCAGCGAACCTCAAAACGTAAGGATTTGGTAAAATCTTCTCATCCATTATCCGCGTCGAACACAATAACTCTATATTGTACGTATATAGTAGTAAAAATGATCTCAACACGAGTCAATGTTCACAGGAAAAACAATGATTTGACTTAATTTATTGGCCAGCTGCCCTGATGACGTGGTATTAAGATCTTAAAACAATTAGCAAGCATTGCAACACAACACTGTAATATTAGTAGTATTTAAATCTTGAATAATTCAAATTTATTTGTAATTCTCCACGACAAACAATAAATGTATTTTGGAGTAAGGGTAGTTTAGTATAGGACGACGTGTTCGTGTTCGTGTATGTGACCGTCCATATTTATCCACTTACATGTTATGTATTCCATACAATCTTGTTAATTCAAATAGAGGACAATATACCATCATTAAAGTGTTGAATACCAGGAGGTGCGAATAATCTCTTGTACACAGGACTGTACTACAAACAAATAGGTACACTTGGTCACTAAAGTATCGTTCATTTTTATACATTTTATAATTTATTTATACCTACCCTATTCATCCAGTTTAAGAAAACACGTTTTGGATAGAAATTGTTCATGATCACTATACTAACAACTTTTTAACATATTTCCGAAAAAATATTATATATTTCCAAAAATCGAATTAATAACGCACAAAATGACTATACAATTTGGAAAAAGGATACAACTTTTGTGGTGCATATAGTACTAGTAACAAGCTGACTAACAAGAGCATTAAACTAAGTTTGTAGCATGTTGGAGCGTAATGTAACAACAATATGGTGTGGGGTCGTTAAAATTTTTTGCAGTTATGTTCTCGTTTTATGTCAACTGATAAGTTCGGATGGGTCCCTGGAATCAAATAAATATATCTTAAAACTATCTGTTTTATATCGGAAAGTTTTGCTTTATTGTTCGTTATTGTTTTAAATTTTAGTTTATATTATACAGTGTGTTCTCATAGTGTTGAAAAGTTTCCACATAAATATTTTTTTAAATATGCATTTTAGAAAAACTAAATTTGCTTCGTTTAAAATGGGAAACATAATGCAATAATTATCGTTGTAACCACTTCAATATTTCTGTTAGAGTACTCATTTCCAAGCTACAGACTCCTATATCGTACTTATCTCAGTTTTTAACAAAGTTGGAAAAAATTGTCGTTTTTTGACCGTGATTTTCGCTTATACAACTTGACCGAATTATTAAGTAATGGGAGTGCCCATTCGAATTTAATGTCTTTGTCATTGATTATACCAGGAATTTTTCGGTGGGATGCACCATTTAGTTATTGGTGCAAGTTATTGGTGCCAAGAACTGTCCGAAAGTCACCCGTGTTAGCATTTTTGTTTTTTACATATTTATACCCAGATATACATGTTCAAAAAATATAAAGTTCTACACCACCTTTTGCAATGATTCTACAATTTTGGAAAAAAGGACACAACTTATGTGGCCCATAGTACATGAAGATAAAATAGATTAATGATTTTAAATGGAATCCTTTGGATGAATATCCAAAAATAATTTGGTTAGCACATTAAAATATTGATGAATAGTTCGTGTTCATATTGAAACATCTAAATCACTTAACCAACATCGAATATACCGTTTAAATCTATTTAGATTTAAACGGTAAGGTAAGGTGAGGTTCGTTCATCGTTCATATAAACAGTAACATTACCTAATAGTACGTTGACTGGATTGTACGTATTCTATTGATTATGTTCAGACCTTCAAACCTTTAGCTAGACCTTCAGATATAAAATGATCAACCTTTAAAACTAATTAAGATTCAAACTATTATACAAACATATGCATACCTATGAGAGTAGTACTAGGTGTTTAAATATTATGGGCTACCAATCCTTGTACAAAATCATTGTTTGTTAATCAAATTATCTGCTACTTGTATTCTGGAGTCTGGGCCACCAATATAGCGTTTTATTTTTTAAATTTTAAAGTTTGATTGGTTTCTTGTTTGATTCGAATTTCGAACAAATGTTTTTTACATTTCGTAAACAATTATAAGTTGTGTGACCCTACAAGTAGGTAGTAGGTACTGTAGTACACCGTGTAGGTACCTACTATACAATTTAATGAATATAAATAATGTATTAGATGACTTTGTATAACACATACATATACATACCTACATATACATCGTACATATCCTTAGTATACTCACATTATCATATCATCATCATATCCTTTAAGATTGTTTGTAAGAAGGATTTAACAAAATCATTAATATTAATTTTATCTTCATTCAAACAGGATTCATAACTATAAATATAAGTATATGTATACATACAAAGTGGAACGGAAATATGTACCTACCTACTTATATCTATTCAATTTATCAAGGGTATTGTCTAATGCCCTTAAATCCTTAGTTTATCAGTTATGCCATTTTGCTTTTTATATAAATTAAATAAATTATTAACGTAGAAGCTAAAAAGAACTTTAATGATGCAAAATCATATAACCAAGATCTAATATATTTAAAACCGTCATCTTGGTAAATATGGTTAAGACATACATTGTAGGGCTTATAATAAATGTTTGCATGCCACAAATATAATATTAGAAGAAATATTAAACATTTTGTGGATATCCCTCTTCCTCGAAGGTCACTGTCCCAGAGGCTACCACCTGCTAGTGATTAATTTTGTTAGAATCAAAGAGTGATGTGATGTTTACGATGGAGGAGAAATTCCTTAAGACATCGAGTTCACAAGAACACGGTTATATTTTTCAATTGTAAACATGTGGATTAAGAACGAATTCTCTGCGGGCCATTGTTTTAAATAACTGCGTTTCGTTAAGTAATGTTGGTCATTAAAATAATCGAAATTAGAATCTGAGCTTAATAATGATACAATTTGTATTGTTATTGTATGCATTGTCGTAACAACGTCATACGTCAACGTCAACGGTGTAAATATTAAGAATGCCAACTGTCTATACTCTATGCAACGTCATCCTACAGCGATACAGCTGGTATCGTTAGGTACTCGTAAAAGTATCTACTTGAGACTAATTATCTGAAGTTGATTATTTATCAAAAATCTAACAATCACACTTATAGTGAGTGGTATTATTTATATATGTACCTAGTGTACGATGATGAATGCAGGCATAGTGCTTTTGAACTTGTTAGTAATGTAATAGCAACACTTAAAGCATTAAATAAAGCTCTAATATACCAATCTAATATGAAGCTTTTAAAAATGATTCTTGTTGCATTTGAATACAATTCGAATTAGAATGCACACACACATGATACTTATATAATCAATCAATATAAATAATAATAATAAAACTAGTGCTTTCAAAATAAAAACAAAAAAACATATTTGTACTAATGGAATTTGCTTGTTAATCATTCAATATTAATGTTAAATAAATGGTATCGTGGAATACCATAAATAATAAATGTGACGAATCGTGTACTACTTCCATATATAAAAAACACAAACACAAAACAAAACAATCCTAGAGTGTGTACTAAATGTATTAACTATATTTCCATCATCGTTTGTGGCCAAGTGTACAATGGGCCACAAAAACAACGTTCTTTTTTCCAAAATTAACAGTCGATTTGAGCCCTATTCATTTGTATTCGAAAATGTCTCGAATATCAGCTGCAGTTGCACAAACCAAGTTTCTAGATTGCATACAAATTCCTTGTTCATTCTTGTCAGGCTTCGACCTCTTCTCTGATACCAGGTATTACATTGTCATATAATTAATTATATTAACTTAATTTTTTTAAATGTTGTAACTGTATCTGTTTGATAGAACTAACAATGTTTTGAACCTTAGCTCCATATTGAATCATTATGATGTCGTGTAGTGTCGTGTCGTGAGTAAGTACGTCTATTACTTACTAATGCTCATTAGTTTTAAACATTCAATATTAAACTAATAGTTGTAATCCATAAACACATTCAACTCAACTCAACGCAACTCAACACATTCTACTGCTTCAATTGAATATATAAATGGCAACAGCGTTAACATTAATGTTGTTGTTATTGTTATTGTTGTGCTGGTGGTTCTTTAATGTATCTCTTTCTAAATGACATTTTATTATTTTATGTTTAATAATAAGGTAGTACCTGTACTGCACACAGACACACATACAAAGCTGTATCTTATACTGCAGTACCTCCTAACTACAGTCAAACCTATTTATTTAAACTACAACTTACAACATTTCAATTTTAATTTATTTGCGACAGTTTATCTACAAACTTCAGGCTGTTATTCATTAAACTTAAATTTCATTCTGATCTCGTGCTCAAATTGTGTCTTCTAGAGTGTATGGATATTAATGAGTGTCATTTTCAGCATCTGCTACGTAAATTCGAATTTTTGAAGATGCTTTTTTTGCAGAAAATTGAAAAAAAATCACTAAAAACTCTTTAAAAAATTAAATTGAAAAATCAAAACCTTTGAGCCATATCTTCTAGTTTGAACTGATGGAACTTTGAGCCATCCTTTCTATTTGTTTGGTAAGATTAAAGTGGGCTAAACATGTAACAATGAGCACAGGACAGATGATGTGACTCAAAGCTTTTACTTGAATAGCTAAAAAAAATACCTTTGGTTTATAAATTTAAACAATTTATAAAAAAATATTACATTCATTCAAGGGAATATCATAAATGAAAATACATATTTTCCGAGATATCCTCCAAATAGTGATGATGTCTTAAATGGCCGACGATTCGACTTGCTTCAATACTTTGGGATTATGATTGAATAACTGCATAAAGTTCTTTTGGATTGACAATAAATCTTGATCTCAACTATTTGAGTGTCTACTGTATATAAATAAATATGCTGCGTGTGGTATTTCACTCAAATAAATCATCAAGTCCGTGTCGATGTCGTTTTTTATTTTGTTGCTATTTTAAATCTTTTAATCCATTGACTAGATAGACTCTGACACAGTACAGACTTAGGTACAGACACCATTTGCTCTCTTTTTGCAAATAATGATTTTATTTAAATGAATAAAAATATATAAACTGTATGCATGGGAGTGCTGTGCCAAAAGTATGAGTATTGTACTGAATATTATGTAAAATAATGACTGATTTTTAGTCGGAATATACCAAGGTATCCTGGTAAACACATTTAAAAACATATAAAAATTTTATATTTATGTGAATTAAGTAATATATAAACTTATCAAGTCGAATATGAAATGCATACTGGACGTCCGCTTACAATGGTTTGGCTTTAACAAACATCTTTTTCTTCTCTTTATAACAATTTGTTTTCGGACAAACAAGAACTTGTTCCTCTTTTTTACATGAACGTTGAGTATGGGGTATTGTTTTTTTAACAAAAATAAACATAGATTTTCTTTCGGGCGTTACTAACGCAAAACATAATAATTGTTAAGATTTGTATGATAAAATAAATTTACAGAATATCATAAAATAATACATTTTTTGTATGTTTTATAAAAAGTTTAAACAACAACAAAAAAGTTGTCTTGTTCTGTTTATTTTGAAGTGTTAAAGCTTCAACCGAACTAAACCGAACCGATCTCCGTCTGGAGGTTACACATCAATCAATAAAATCAGAAACAAAAACCATTTTTATTTAGACTTCAATCATTATTTCATATGTAGTGAGTAGTACACTACAATGTTATTTAAAATCCAACACATTATATAATACGACTGTAATATAAGACGTTATCTTATGTGCTTGTTTTGTTAAAGACGATGATTCTTGAATTGACTTGTACAGCTGGAATTGTATATAAAAGTAACATAATTAAAAGTTTTCACTGAATAATTCATAGAAAGTTTAAAATCATATAATTTATTCATAAATTTTGGTAGACAAAGTATGATGATTAGTTCAAACAGATTAATTATAAATATTCAAATAATATTTATTCTCTATGACTTTGTTCGTAATTTAAACCAATTTATTATCCAAAAATATGTCAGATACGTACCTATTTATAGTCCGTGGGTGGGTCCAAGTTTGCATAAAATTATTATTTAGTGAGCAATATTTTTATTTTCTGAATGTATTCAGGGTATTTTAAAGTTAATACCTACAGTTTATAGACAGCTTTTTGAAATTTAAAGTTGTAGCAACATTATTCGTATACGATTAACATGGGAAATCTTATCTTAATTTGAGGAGCACCAACTCGTCAGAATAAAGTAACAGAATATTAGATTTACCCAATTCTAATACTATAACTCAAAAAGTAAATTGACAGAGAGATAATAAGTTCCACATCAACACTTATTTATAGCAAGACATCGTCTGAACGATATTTTTAAATAAGTAGAGAGAGAGAGAGAGAGAACACGATGTACTTTTCAAACATAAAAATATAATTTCGTAGTATTTACATAAAATAGCGGTAGGTAGCGTGTTTTAACATAATTATGTATATACATTTGCGTGCAATTAATAATACAACGAACGTCAGGTGCTAGCACCAACATAGGTAGGTGTTGTACCTACTTATCGTACAGCATGTTGAATCGTTCGCTCGCCCGTCTAAGCTCGAGCAAACCTTTGACCAAATTCGAACTAACCAAGTAAGTAGTCGACTCGAAGTACAATCATGGTATATAATCAAATAGTCATTAGAATATTCTTGTTTGTGTGCTGTGAATGCGAACGATATTTAACAAATTTCCTGTCAAAAATTACTTTTTAAAGACTTAATTTATGATTGACTGTTGTGCACGCTCGTACAAAAGCCACCCACAATCAAAGATATCAATCTATTCTAGTTAATTTCGTCTATCGCCTCCGGCAACAACTGTTATTGGTCTGACTTTACTTACGGTCGATGCTTCAATGTACAAAAGTTCATTCATGTATTATTAGTCTGAGAGTTGATAGCAACAAAACTAATAATATGTCTGTATGATTCGTATTGAGTTGGAAAAACATTGGGAACTGGAGATTGACTGGCTTTTAACTTCCCATAGAAAACGTTCATTAGAATTACAAAACTTAAACGTAAACGCCTAACAGAATCACCAACCGATATTCTATATTCTTTACAAGTCCAACAGAATAACTGGACTCAATACCAATCTTACTGAATTACCGTAGTTTTACCTGCTCCTAGCTGCTAGACTGTATAAAATATTGAATGAATGCGCATAAATAAAACCAAAAACTACTTCAAATAACGATACACCATAAATAATAATGTTAAAATAATCCTTTTTTCGTTAATAAAAGTGTTTTAAATTGAGTCTAGACTCAATTATATTCCAAATTCGCCCCCTTTACCTAGATAAGTTTTTTGTATTATAGATACGTATTTCGACTACAATGTAGTTATCATCAGTATAAATTAGCTAGTCGTACTTTACTCTTTGACAATTAGAGATAGTTATAAAGTCGAGATCAACAGACAAAAAATAAATAGAAAATTAACTAGATTAAAATATATACTAGATTTAAAATATAATAAATTTTAAATTATATTGAAATTGCTCTTGTTAAAATTTCCTTCATTCACATTTATTCCTGTTAATTTTACTCTTATTAAAATTACTCTTATATTGTCGCAGGATATGTTAATTGTTACTAATTTGGTGACTATTTCACAATTGAGACAGTTACACGAATTTGAAACCTAGAATTCTCACTAATTATCATTCGATAATATAATGTTCAATTATATTCAACAAAACATGAAAACAAATTATCAGTAGGTACTCGAATCCAACAAAGGGTCCCATATAGAAATACTGGATTCTAGTTCTATGCATAGTATTTCCCAGAGGGTATATTTAATAGCATTTTTGGATCATTATTTGATATCAACTATCATTTTACTTTTTAACTAAAACTATTTCAAACATAATTTACGTAAACTTAAAACAATTCGAACTGTAGAACCAGTTCGAACCAGTTCTACACAAGGGCCAGGTGATCGAAACTACAAACAGGTCTTGCCTGTGACACATTCTATTATGATAGGTTCATACAGTTATCAAACCACCATAACAGGTACTTATGATGTAAGTTTAAAGTTAAATAGTGAATGCATTCGAATACCATACGTAATCAGTGATATAGCTGAAAGTGAACTTTGTAGATATACTTTCAATTGACCGACCCAATTGTTTTTGTATTGTGTAGACTAGGTACTAAATGAACAACGAACGAACAGTCTCTCAATGGTGAAGTGTGATTGGTCATTATGATTGCTAGCTAACTAACTAACTAACATTCAACGTAGAGCTACAATGTTTGACACCTCTTGTCGTTTATCTCATTGTCAATTGTCATGATGTACGCAGTAGTAGTGATGAACTGAATTTTAATTAAAAATTCATGTTTGATTGATTCTATTACGATTTCAATTAATGTCATTCTTTATTAAAATATCATCCATACATAACAATACAACAACAACAACAACAACAACAATCGAATATACATTACCAATCTAACATCTAACGTAATGTAACGTTGTTGTAGGCTTTCATTTTCATTTATTTCAGTTATTACCGCATACATCATTTATTGAATATTCGATGTTCTCTAACTCAAGGTCTATTACAGAGATCTCTAAAGTATTTGACAAACGTATCGGAATTTATGGGCATTCCGGCATTAAAAGACAGGGAGTTTTATAGGCACTCACACTCAAGGTCACTTACACTGGCGACGATTTGATTATAGTAGTCGCCCCCGGTTACGCAAGAGGATCCCAGAAACATGTAGTATTCTGGAAGTTAAGTCTAATAAAACAAAAGTGGTCTCTCTCCATCAGAAACTAAGAAATGGATGCATCCATCATTGAATGTCTGCACTGCATTGCATCATTGGTACGTTTTGGTTGTACTGCTGATTATTCAACGTGCTTCATCCAGATGCTGACAAGTGTTATCATACAAAACACAATCAAATATTGAACAAGCAAAATAACAACAAAGATTTATTTTGTTCATGTAAACTGTTGGTAATTCTGTTTTGGACAGTCATTTAATTCAATCTTTTGGTTGCTACTTTTGTATTTAAATGAATGTTGGTTGTTGCCTGTCTGCCTGTCTGCCTGCCTTCTATACCGACCGATCGATGGGTGAGCGGGTGACCATCCTTTGCGAAAACAGACCAAATTATCACCTGCTTCAATGCGAACGGACATTGATTCATATTTTTACACCGAATTTTACCCCTTTAAGGGTAGATTTTCTAAAAACGCTTAAATACGTATTACCTTGTTCAAACGAGAACCTAATACAAACTGTCACCCAGTTAGGAGTTGATTTTCGAAAAATTCATCCTTAGCGTGCCTCCACACTCTCTACAGAACATACCCTTTGGCTGGACGATGATGAATCACTCGGTCAGATGAGAACATGTTACTTTACATATATAGACGTATAGATGTGTAATACATAATGTATTTAAGATTAATCGATACATTACATGTATAAATAAAAAAAGGATTTTCCATTTTCTTCTTATTTTTTCAGATTGTGAATATGACCTTTTATTATATTTGTACACTCGGAAAATGGTGTAAAAATAAAATAATGATGGTAACAATGGAATTGAGTAGACGCTTGAATTAATTTGAGGATGGCATGGATAGTAGTTAATCGTGTGAATAACCATGTTATTATACAATGTGTGTATCATGACGTGTATCTGGAAAACCTTCTCAACAATTTTCTTTTTTATCTTTCATTCATTTTGTTCAATTTATTTTTAGTAATCATAAAAAAAAAAGTTGTCTGACATTCAACATTTCAAAGAAACGTTGATCTTTATCTAAATAACTCAATGACAATGAACTCAATGTTTTGTGGTAATCAATGAGATTTAGATAATGTTACTACACAGTCGCCATCTTAAACGAACGGTTGTGACAGACGTCAGCCACATCAAACGTAAGCGTAACGTGATCATAACTATTTATCATTAAATATAAACATAAAACTAGGCAAATACACTTAATGATTACCACTTAAATAGATACCAGTTTGGTAATCTTGTAGCCGAACGATCGCATCGATATTAAAAACTGCTACTTTTTTCAAATTTTTGGCAATGAAATTATTAATTGTTACCTAGTCAGTTATAAATGGAAATTGTAGAATATTCCAGAATTGGAATACGTTAGTTGATGATCATGATGATGATGACCACTTTCTGATGGCTACTCAAAACATTTTATATAAATACAAATAAATCGATAGAAATTTTGTAGCAATAAAATAATGTTTGAACTGTGTACGTTACGTACAGTAGGTTACGTACGAATAGTATCGGTGAGGTTTAGGTATATCATGTATCTAGACCTACTATCGTAGACAAACAAAACGCATGCAGTAGCAACACTGCTAAAATAGTATAGTAGTGTTTCAAAAACTATGTAAGTTTAACAACTATCAAAAGTTCATAACGTATTAAGTAAGGACTTTCATGTAAATTCTAGGGATTAAATAAATCTTCTAAAAACCTCTACATTTTAAATTATATTCAGAACATGGTATAGTAGAATTAAATATTAGGATACAAACTTATAAAAATCCTTTGTGTCGTCATTCGATTAGCTAAACCTTCTTACTGTTTTCAAATATGATAAAGGTTTGGATATGTCAGGTTAGGTCTGGTTAATGGTAATAGGTACTTTACACAATTTGTATTTCAATTTTTGAACTATATATAGTCAAACGGTTATTGTTTCTGTATACATAAACTTAAGAAGACTCAAATATGATAGGACAAGCGTCAAGTCATGCTGAATACTATAACCATAGAGCCAGGATTCGATCTCTGACAAAGGAGCCAGAATTTTAGCAGATTAATATTATTGACATTGATCAATTTGTTTTGTAAATTTAAAACATGTATTTGATGTTGTTTTGTCCATGATAGTACCTACACATTGAGTGTAGGTTTGGTTTGAGTCAGTGTAGACTGTAGACTGTAGACACATTATGTCGATACTATTTTCATATTTGTTGATGAGTTCAAATAGTTTTGACATTGAAGTACTGAGTGAGTAAGTGAGTGCTTGTACTTGTCCATAAAATCCATAAAATTGACAGTTGCAGCTGTACTTGTAGTCGTAGTTTTGTAGTTTGTAGTTATTTTTTAAAATAAACATAACAGACAGACTAAACTATTCACGATCCACGATCCTTTCAAATTGTACGGGTGAACATTTTATTATAAAAAACTATATATATATATATATATAGGGTGACCGAATTTTCTTCGCGGTGTCTTACTTTAACTTTTATTTATTTTTTTAATACTTCTTACCAAAAACTGACAGATAACAAAACACCTGTTGCATTCCACACAAACAATTCAATAAGTGATAATAACAACTAACTGAGTTAATTGCCTAAACAACCGGTACCTATATAGATACCGGGCTCATTGTTTCTATAGGCTCTTTATTTCGGGATTACAGATTAATCCACTTTCTTAGATATATCCCGGACTTCCTATACTTCTGTTGCACAAAAAGTTCTGTTGCATGGCTATAAGACATAACGGTATTTTCAACGGTATGATATTTGAGTTTGATGAGTTTGTGACTACGTGTAAATTAGCTGAAGTTTAGCACTTTTCAAACAATAGGTCAAATGATTAAACATCCTGTATGTATAGAAGTACTAGCCTAGAAGTATTTGTTATCGGTGTGAACAACAGAACCACCGTTCTGTATTATTTTGTAAATAAACGAACTTGAGTGTGTTTTTTTTTTGGTCGTATCCTGTAACCGTATAATTTTTAAGTTTGATAAAACCTTCGTCATAAATCTCTGACTAACGTTCATGTTCAGAGTAAACACTAACGGCATTATTTATGATGATATTCATAAAATACAAGCGTAGACATACATTATGGTACCATTTTAAAATCTTGATATGTACTTACAAAGTATGTGTGTATACGTTGATGTTATATTTGAGATGCTACAGTGTGTCAATCAATTTATTAGGTCTGACGCTTTTGTTTGATACCATATACTCCAAATTACAATCAGTCTGTAACGGTTTAAAATATGCATTAAGTGTATCATGATTTGTAGTTGCGTTACGAAGCGTTAGTTAAGACGTATTAGCTTTAATATAAATTGTGTCTGTGTAGTATTAATATGAATATTTAATGTCGTATTTATTTATAAATAAATTTAATTTAAAGCTTGTTGGAACGTTGATTTCTATATGCATTAATGCGCCATCTATTTGACAGATGTTTTCAATAATCTTCACACACCAGTTTAGAAATTAACAGCTTTGTACACATGATATACCCACCACGTGTACGTGTATATGTGTGTGTGTAGGTGGGTGTGTATGTATGTTATGTTGGTAGCTAATGTTGTTGAAATATGATTTTCCGTTGGTGACAGATAATATCATTTTACTTTCCTAAAAACATTGTAGTTCATAGTTTTCCATCAACATCCATCCGCATGTTTTATAAACCTACTTTGCATTCTAACATAAAACAACAACATGTTCTAACATGTGTTTTCAATAATGCCAAGAAACCGTAATCGTCCTAACTATGAATAATATATGTCAGTGTAAATAAATCTGGTCTGGACCTCTAGATAATATTCAATTTGATTACTGAAGAAATTAAAACTTTAAATGTTATTTTTTACAAAATCCACTTTATTAAATAAATAGTAGCTTCGATAATGTTCCGATGTATATGACCATTCTCAAATTGAGTAGATATACGACATATATGTCTATATATATATTATATATATATATATATATATATATATATATATATATATATATATATATATATATATAAGAAGAAAATGAATATATATTTAAGGAGAATATTTTTAGTTTGGTGTTGCCCGTTTATAGTTACTAATTTTGAATATAATCCAGATTGAATCTGCCATGATCCAAAATGTTTGTACACAATGTCTGTAATGTAAATAATTGTCACGGAACGTATATACATTCTGTGACAATATCACCCTTTCCACTTTACTGCTTTACTCTATAGCTGAAAAGCTTAAAGTTCTAAGTTTAACTCGCTCTCTACAAGTATGCTTTGTTAGTTACTCATAAAAAACTGTAACTTGGTAACTTTGGATCTATGATGTGTTTGGTGCCCGATTATGTTTATTTCAATTTGTTTGTGGCAAATAGATTTGTTTGATATGTGATCAAGTTCCATAAAAGTCACGCCTCAATTTGTTTGATGTTGTATTTAATGTAGAATACGCTGCTTCTACTCTTGACATGCAGAACAGTAAACAACATGTGTGGTACACTCTGTACATGAAATAAAACTGTATTTGATAACTGTATTTGTTATCCTGAATAGTGAGTGGACTTTGAGCTACTTTGGCTAACTTCCCATAATAGTATTATGTAAATGTAGAACATAAATATTATATTTCTGTGTAAACCCAAACCGTATTCGTAGGAGTTTGTTGATGAGTTTCAAATAGACATATTTTGCTTTTAATATATTTCACGGAATTATTATCATGGATCAAATTTATTAGAATTAGAATTGTTGAAGAACTGTAATGATTGTGAGTACACCATTAAATAGGCCTGCTGGCGAAATAAGGCATGCATGCATGTACAAAAGTCGAGGTATTATTTCAAAATTTTATATAGATTTTTTTTAAATTTCAATCCGGCTAGTTTTTCAAAAACTTTGGTGGCCCTTGATCTAGAGCTAGACGATGTATCAAATGATTTTAACAAATAAAAACCTATTTTTTAATAAATACTAAACAAATTGTTTATTTTTTCAGAGAACCAATCACAACAACTTAACAACTGAACTAGATTCAATACGTAGGTACGTTGATTTAAGCTCTATGTTTTATAATACAGTTGTAAAGTACATATTTTATTAAAAAATAAAACTTTTGCAAGCTTTTCCTGCTTGCATCGCAAACACTTGTAAAATGATATAGCTACACGAAGAAAACAAAGCTTAGTGAATAGAACTCCTGTCTATCACTTTGTTCGTTCAATATTCTAATATTTATGTTCTATACAGACTGGTTCATAATTGTACGCCATTATTTTATATCTCTAGCACAAAATCAAGCAAGATCATTCATTCTTGAAGATCATATAGACTATTTTAAAAAACTGCAAGTAAAATGTTCAACTTCCAATATCAAGTAAATAAACGAATGTTTGTATGCACTTTGTTATTTAGTTTGTTCTGCAGAATATATCACTGAAATAATGCCAAGCGATTCTGAAGCATCCTTTATCAATAATATTTGTTCATTTTATTTCTTTTAAAAACTTTTGTAAACACCCACCACCCACGAATATTTTTTCACAAAAACATACATTTTGGTATTCCCCTAACCCATTTCTTCAACTTTTATTTATTTTTTCTGTAGAAAATGTTTCAACAAATGTGTTTAAAAAATTATTAAATTTCCTACAACTTAAAATTATGATAAAATTATGTCACAGATCTTTATACATAACTTAGATTACTCGCCTAAGATAGTGTCATACATTACATCCAATTTCTGAGTTTCCTTATTCGTTTTATGTTCAGAGACAAGGAGGATCGTACAAATGATTACGGATCATCACTTGTCGAATTCATCTCTATATTCATCTAACTAAAACAATATTATGTACAATAAACATTTTATTACCAGTGTAACAAGTACAAAGAATATAATGATCTTTCGTAAATGTAAGTTATCAATCCAGATTTGATGTAAGCATCTTTGGAATACGTACACTCCCCTGCAATAAAAATGAACACAAACTAAATCAAAAAAGTTTCCAATATGTTTGTTGCTATGCCTGTAGTAATAATAACGAAAAATATAAAACATGTATTAATTTTTATCTATAAGAATTAGATAGATACATAATCGGTTCATAGTTTTTTGTATAGACTTACTTTGTTTATCGTTTATAATATATATGAAATTCTAATATTTTTACAAAAGAAAATAAGAAAAAAAGACTTTCAATTATTGGACGTATGCACCAATACATTTCTTCTAAGAATTATGACAATGAACAAATTAAAAGAAGCTATAAGCATATATTGGATTGTATATAATATAGAAAGAGTAAACCAACAATTATTGTTTTTGGGAATAAATATAATAAATCTATCGAATACATATATGAAACTTTCCACATACACTATCAAAATCTTGGACTTTCTATCTGAGTATCAAATTCAGAACGGTTCAATTGTATTGCAGAGGACTGTACATTTATAAACAACGAAAATAGAATACAAAGATTAAGATAATTAAAAAAATATATTTTTAAATTATTTAATTAACAATCAAAAAGAAATTTAATTAATTATTTAAGTTTGCTTTCTTTTTAAAAAAAATAACCATTAGATTTGATTCCGGGTAGAATTCATTCATGTAAATAAACATATACACAGGGTATATATTTGTATAATCGTTATATGTATAACGGTTTGTAACGGTTAGAAATAATATAGAGATCTAAGATACTTTCCGTTGTAATATAATGATAATACATACTCTGGAACGTAAAGTCAGTTCAAACAAAAGACCGACTGTCGGTAGGTACCTACTCTACAAGAAGGATAAATTTATCTAATGTTCAGATACTTATTTCACTGAAAATCTATATTTGTATCTGTACGAGCATGTAATGTGAATGTAACCTCCATGTTCCAATGATGGAAAATATCAACGACAAATCAATAGGTTTAGAAAACTCAAACCCACGAAAAAAAGGACGAAACAAGTTTAAAGAGCCTTGTAAATATATTTCTCATAGTCGAAGACTCAACTGCGATGCACAAAGCACAACTTTGATACAAAATCGATTTGTATAATTTTGTTTTAAGATCTATTTCCAAAAGATAAGCAATGTAATATTTTAAGGAAATTTTCTGACCTGGTGCAGCCTGCGTACCGAGTTTTTAAATTTCAATTGAATAAATCACAGTTAGCAGAGAAAATCACCAACTGCAATGGAAATTGTATATACAACCATTTAATTGACAATTGGATGGAGAGTTCACATTTGTATAATTTGATTGTGTTGTGTGTATGGACGTCATCGATGATTTTGTCATGAATAAATATGTATAATAATAATAAAACAGAGAACAGGATTTGTGTTATGTTGATATTGAAGTTCAATTTTGTTGATAGCGTTTCAATTTAACAAAAATTAACATATTTTAAAGATTTATTTTTATTGTTATTTGCAAGATTTATATTTATTATTTTAACTTACCCAATATATATATACCAATAATTTGTTCACTATGGTTAAAGAATTTGTTCCTTACACAGATGTACCTACACTAGTTCTGTAGACGAACATTTTTATTTTTGCTGGGATATCAATACTGTTTGTATGCGAACACTTGGCCCCTCTCCTCTCACATTTTTTTTGTCGGATAAATAAATAGATATTTGAAACTGTACGTATCACTCTCGTAGCTATTTTTAAATCTATTAAACAATCATATGAATATTCTAGTGGAATCATTTTTTAATTCTTATTTTTAAATTTAAATAATCCAACAATGTTATACAGAATGTTCAAAGAGCAGTGGTCAATTCGATGTATTTTTATTCGCGAAAAAATTATTGAGAAAACAATTATTTCCCGGGACTTTATCTTGTAAATGAAGCTTTTTTGAGTTAATGTACAATGTACTAAAATGATTCGAATAAAAGTGATTACAATTATCATATTAATGAACAGCATTAATTATAAGCACCTCTTGAAATATTTGTAATTTCCACTGAAACTTCCTGTACATCATCACAATATTACATATACTCGTATTGTATTGTACAGTCAACACCAAAAATGGCGTTCTTCTGTTCAAAACTTTATAGTTGGTTTGTCCCGAATCTATTCGGTTTCCCAAAAAATGTTTGTATCAAAAGTTATTGGAATTTTGATAACGTATAGTTCTTACGCGAAACTCTCTTTCGTAAGCCGAATTGAATTGTATCACAATTCAATTATAGAATTTTGATAAGAAAGTCAGTCACCTTTGCTGTTGACCAGACGCACAACGCACTTAGTCAAAAGTATGTGAATGTGTCATAATTAATACGAACGAAGTACGAATTACCATGTTTTAATCATGTCCACAAACTTCAACATAATTTTGAGTAACTTTGTACCGAATTAAAACAGTATTATTTTTTAATGGCTATGAACAGAAACTGTTTATTCACTAACGTATGTCTGCTATTTTATAGATAAATAGATTATTTTCAACATGAATGGAACTCTAATTGACTAATTACATTATGCAAAAGTTCCATATGGATTTACTGGCATTTTTTTAATATTCCTGTTTTGGGTGTTATGCATGAAAAAAACTTTACAGCGATATGGTCGAGTGATTGCCTCGGCATGCTGGTATGGCATAACGTTTCCACTGCCTTTTTTTAAATTTTCAAAATTATCACGAGTCATGTGCTTATCAATGAAAACCTGCTTCGATTTCTGCCAATTTATCAAATTAAATCAAACCCTGCCAAACAAAAATGTGGATAATAATTTTAGAGATGAAAGTCTAATTTTTATAACTATACACTTGACTATTAAAGTTTTGAAGCACTTTACGGTTTTCTTATTCTTTAAATAATAGCAGTTAACTAATTTTAGTATTTGGTTTGGACCAGATAAATGGTCCAGTCCAAAGAGCATGTCAATATAAACCATTTGATTGTGCATATGAATATTAATTATTATTTTTAAATATTATTATTCTTAAATTAAACAAACAAATAATAATCCCTAAACCTTTTAGTTGAATTATGCAGAAAAAGTAGCAGAATTTAAAATTATTAATAATTAAAGCTTTTTAAAAACGTTATAAACAACAACAAAATAAACATGTCATTCTGAATAAATAGAAACACGAAAGCTCTCACACGTCAACTTCCCAGTCGTTGTTTCTTTCTTATCTGAATCCCTTTGATCCCAATTTTTAACGGGAAGGATATTTTAACATATTCTTAGGTTTTGCTATAGTAATTGAGGCTTTAACTTAGTTAGATAAAATTTCATTCAGATCATATTAACGTCAAAACACGCATTGACACCTGCGTGACACAAAGTCGATAACTTTTTTGATTCTGAAGACTTCCTGTACGAAAAAAAAAGTCTACGGTCAATATAAACAATGCAATGGTGGTAACCTGAATACAAAATATGTCCATATTTGATTTTGATATAGATTCTTACCTTTTGGGACTTAGTGTTAGGCCAGCAACACTGCTTGTCACCATCTCCTGCAGCGATGAAAAGAAACTCATAGTGTTTTGGAGATAACTGTGTTGTTATTGATTCTGGACTAGGTCCAGGTTCGGGTCCGAGTCCGGGTCTGGCAGGTGACACTTGCGTACGTGTATTTGTTTAATACTACACCATGAGCATGATCATGTCGTTGTCGTTGTCGTTTGAGGCTGCGTTGCCTCCGGAACACTGCAATCACAAACAAAAACAATATATCAACACAAATAATCAATATTCACTTTACTTAGATGGCAACTAATATAATGTGGAAGCAACTCTTATTGAATTACCTCCACATACAAATATATCAATTATTAATTATTAATTAAACAGATAATTGGATACTTTTACGTGTTGTTGTTGCTGTTTGAATCAAACGCATTCATTTTGAATAGAAACAAGACAATCAATAGAAACTCAATCATTTGCATCTTGAATTCAATGATATACATATATATATATAAAACTCTGTATATGGTTATCGTGTGAGTGTTTTACACGATATTTGAACACTCTTATTATTAATACACTCGTATGTGCTGCGTTGCATCCCTCCTGACACATCCTGTACACATAATAAAAAAGTAAATCAAGAAATCAGTGAAAAAGGGCGCATTTATGGATGGAAAAATTGGGTAAAATCATTTTTAATGATCATATTGAGCGGTTCTAGTACCAATACCAATATCAGTACCAGTGCTAGCTAGTATTAGTGTTAGTATTCGTGATGTTGTGAATGCTGGCTGCTATGATGTTCAAAGCACACTTACATAAAAAAGCATTTCGTTTATAATAGAAGTATACATGTGCATGAATGAGCATGAATGTGGATGGAATGTTGAATGTTGTTCATCCGCATGTAGTAGGTAGTACCTACTTAATAGGCACAACATTATATACCTACTCGTACCTACGTTCAATGTCTTTTTTATTTATCTCTATCAAATATTTGAAGAATTTAATGCTTAAAAGACGTGTGCAACAATATTATATCTATATGTGGATGTGCTACAAGGGCAGGCACAGGAACAGAAGTAGGCACAGAGGGACACAAACAGGGATTCTCGTTTTTGGCCATTGTAAGAGCAAAACGTTACTTCTGTTCTTTACCATTGATTTTGTACTAGCCGTGTGTCCTATGGAATTTCCCATCGAGAAAATCTAAGGAGCCATCTGACTTTTCTATAATGTAAAAAAGCCTAAATACCAACTTCCACGTTTCGAACTGCAAAATGACACACTTGCCACACAAAATTTCTTCCCTTATTTAAGCCCCTTAGAGGATGAGTTTTCAAAAATCCTTTCTTAGTGCTCACCTACGCCATATAAAGAACACCTATCGGTTTAGGACGTGCGTTGTCTGTCAATCGGTCAATAGATTATTATGAAGTAGATATTGGTAGCGGGCCGGTTGAAAATCTGTGGAGTGTAGGATACGACACGCGGGACTTAGTTTGGTGACCACTCATCTAAGGTGAATGTTACCAATCGTAATTGAAAATAACGATTTATGACAACTTTTGCAAACGAATGCGTAATAAACGAATGAGAGTAACTTTTTGCAACATCAAACATTAATGATAATATAAAGAGGGTGGAGTGTCGTGGATGCTGTTGAATTTACGCAAACATAACAAATAAATGTAAATGTAGTTTCAATCAGTTAAAACCTCATTCATTTGTGAATGAACACTCTGTACATGAATATGGATGGATAGATATGTTATACAAAACTAATATATGTTGGGGAAGTTGAACCAACCAGCAGTTGGTCCTAACTAAACGAGACGACTGACGACCGACAACTGACGAGAGACGTTGGTCCACACGTACTATTTGAAGTGTATTATTATTAGAAAGCATATTCTTATTCTATTCGATATGATAAGATGATTCAAAAAGGGTCGATTGGGTTGGGGCTCGTCTAGTCATTAGTTTTGTGATGATGAGGTGACCTCATGGTTGTTTAGTTGTGACCAAACATATTTGTAAAATTGTTGTGGTTGCGTTTGTTAATCCATCAGTTTTTATAAATATTTTATTTTGGGTCTACCTACCTACCTACCTAACTACCTACCATACTTCATCCAGTATCAGAAATGATTCTATAAATGTCCATTCTACTGTATTCGAAGGAAATTGAAAATGTATTCACACATCAATGCATCCGATCTAAACACAGTTTTTTAATAACAGTCAGTTGGTTGCAACTCAAAGTCCATTATGTACAGGCTCTTTAGTTTTGTATTTTTGATTAAACATTTGAGTTTATATAAAAGGATATGTTTTACGCTTCAAAAGTCGTCCGATGCGTCTGAATCACTAACAAATGTTAAGTAATCAAAAACTAACTACAATATTGAAACGCTTCAAATCTAATTTCGTTCTAGTAAGCCTAAAAAAATGTTACGAGTATTATATGGGAAGTGAGCCTTCGTCATTGGAGGTCGAAATTAGTGCAATACGTGCAATGCTAAATACACAACTGAATGCTACAAAACTTGTAGGTACAAATAATAATGAACACAAAGAAAGTTCCATATATTTATTTCCTTGAACTAATCGAATGTCTATAGTTTTTTCTCGGATACTTTTGAATCGATGTAAATAAATTTATACTATCTTTATACTGTTTAAGTATGAGATCTTGTGACTTGATGTGGCTACTTTATAAGAATGGCAGATTTGCCATTCTCCTTTCCACACCCTTCAATATAATCACATAGGTTTTAACAAATGCCTTATCAAAGTAGCCCACAAACTGTTGGATGGTTATATACAAAATCGTCGGACGATAGCGTACGGCGATTGGTGGAAGGGCGCATATGATTTTTGAATTCTACGTCCTTTTGAACACTTTCCCTAAAAACTTTTCTATGTTATTGCAAACGATCCATCAGCCGTACGGCTAATAATCCATGTATTGTATGTTTAATAGGATCAATACTTGACAAATAATAATAATGAACACAACAATTAGCTATCCTATCCTGTGACACTCAGTAGATTGTTACTAAAATATGATAACACGATTAAAACGATTCGTGCGTAGCCTCTTACACTAATGTACGGGGAGGGAGATAGATTAGGTGAGACAGGCAGGATAAGTTGGAGGGATGGGATACGTGGGTGCGTTAGTGTAGAGTGTAGACAGACATATTTGTATGTTGATACTCCAAAACATTTATATTCTAGTTATAGTGAACATTTTATTCACAAGCACTTGAATACAAGTGTAAGTGGTCTGAAACCAGGATACCATCATTTTATTAAATTCTATGCCACACACATGGTTCAACAATAAACGATCATGTCTCATGTCTCCTCGTGTTTGTTGTCTAAGAGATTGTTGTCATCTCTTTCAGTATGGCAATACTTTAATTATTCAATTATGTGTTTGAACATTAAAATCGTAAATATGTTTGTAAAAATTACAGTTATAGAAAAAATGATCGGATGATAATATTTGTGTTTTTAATTCAATTAATTAAAAAGAGACGTATACTGTAGCCAGTAGACGCCATATTGATCACAAACTAATGTAATCGAGTGTACATATACCTATGGTGTGTATCTAACGCACACATTCAGGTATGATGTTAGAGGAACTTGTACGCACGCAGGTGACTTCAAAACGTAATAGTCCAAATGGAATACGATCAAATATGTCTGGTTACTTTATATTTGATGCACTATGCATATCATATGAGACGTACTGCATCTCATCTCACCACACTGTACGTACAACAAGATCAATTTAATTTAGAATAGAATAGAAAGATAATACAATCGACCTCAAATCATCTGATGACTTACTTCAAACAACTCATTTTATAATAATGCGCTCCTTGAAGGGGAAAAGAGGTAACACAAAAATTGGTATATGAATATACACCAATGTCAATTTAATATTTTCGAATTCTATAATGAGTTCATTTAGATGCTGTATATTACTAAAATTCCGTTCGAATTTATACTCTTGGAAGCGGAAAGGAAATGAGTTGTGTAACTGTATATGGTATATGCTTGTTCTTCCATACTTGTGTCTTCTTATCTGTACTGAAGATATTGACATTGGTATAGTACAAATGTTGGTTTGAGTACAAATTTCAATTAAAGTAAAAAGATTTACGTGCACAGTCAAGTTAAATAAACATGAGATTGAGTATAGAAGCTTCCTCCGGTTTTGTGAAGTCGGTTAAAAAATGGTTTGCAGATAGGCGGGTAGGTAGGTAGATAGGTAGGTAGGTAGGTAAGTAGATCGGTAGATAGATCGGTAGATAAATCAACAAAACAAAATAAAATATCTCATCTCAGTTTATTTACATTGAACTTGTATGAACGAACGCGTTGTACGTTTGATGATGAGTACGTTGCCATGAATATCATCGATTGATTCGCATTTAGAGTGTAAGAATATAATTTTATTAATTCAATATGAAACATGTACACATGTTCACGTGGACACTTGTACACTTGTACACTTGTAGATCTGTGCATATGAATAACCCTGTAAAATTATATAAAAAAAACCCTGGACCTACAAAACTTACACAATAAATATATACCAATCATTTTCTTATTTTTGTTATAAAACTTGCTCCTTACATAGATTTCACTATTTTTATTTTCGCTATTTTGGATATCACTACTTTTTGTTTGCGAAAGCTTGAGCCCTCTCACATCTTTGTATTTGGTAATTCATTTTCCAGGTAGAAAAATCCATTTTTCAGACTTTTCTGCGTGATTTCTACCTAAAATATTGATGATTATCTTATGGTCAGTAAGTCAGATAACAATTTATCGTTACAGAAATAATCTGTATAAGCTGTATTCAAGTAATTCCAGGTAAAAATATCATCCTACCAAATATCAACTTTCTAAGACAACTGGAAGCACCCTAAAATATTGATGATGATAAGTGGCTCAGTCAGTCCCGAAAATGTCAATTTAAGGGACTAGATAGGAACTTGAAAACTGTTAAAGCTGTAATGTTGAAACTTATTACGTATCGTCAGATGGTAGGTAGACGCAACGTTTTAAATTTAAGCTTCGATTATTTTTGATTCCTGAGATATAGAACCTTCAAAATCGTCTGTAATCGTTCCTATAAACATAGCCAGACAGGCAGGTAGACTGCTATGCTCAAACTTGACCCGACACAGCTAGCAGCACCATGCTATGTGATCAATATAAATAAAAATGTAATTGTATTGATTGGATCTAGCAGTAGAGCAGAGAGTGACCTATTTAAAATTAAAGTGCAAGCAAGGTAACATAACATAACTAGCTACGTACATCCAATCGGTATAGATACAACATATATTTATAATTTTAATATCGTAATGTAATATAATGAAATGTATTCGTAATTCCTTCATTTTGGTTTTTCAACCACAAATTTGATTCAGGAACTAACAACACTATCACCACAGCCTAGTTGGTACTAGTACTAGTACTAGCACTAGCACTATACACTATACACTATACACTAGCACCAGCACCAGTACCAGTAGCACCAACACTAACATACACTACTAAACTAGCATATTCAGTAGTACCAATTATACTAATGATGACGGTGATATTCAGGACCTACCTACCTACATTCAATTTTCTTTTTAATTTTGTAAATATTATTTTACATCATTTTAATCATTTTTCACATTCTATTTAAAGCATTGCATTACAAACGTATATATATATATATATATATATATATATATATATATATATATATATATATATATATATATATATATATATATATATATGAGACCTATTTATTTCATATATATTTGAAATAGGTCATCATAAAAATAGGTCTGGTAACCGTTCTCAAAAACACAACTTCAATTTGTGAACAATTGTTGAATACAACGTCTAATCAATTGGATTTTGTACATGTTCTCATATTTTCGATCTGTGAGGCGGTCGGGCATTGTCTTTATTCATTTTATTTTACTACTTGTAAACTTGTTTAGAAAGTTTTGTGTGATTGTGTCATCACAAAAAGAAACCAAAACATATTAAATTCAGCAAAATTAGTTAGAAGGATGTTATTTATATTAAAATTGTTGGATCGATTTGTACAATATTTTACAATATATGGTAGCACATATTTTACATTATATAGTAGTTCTCGAGCTCTATTCGTTTAAACGATGACATTATTCAACACAGTTTTTGAATGAGACCATTTAAAAATGACCTCATCATACGACGTGTATTGCATCTCTAACACTGCTCCGAAATAAATGAAATTGATGTTAAAAGAAGTGTACTATGATCGTTAGTATTTGTTAGCTGAGCTGAACGTATAATATATTGATGGAACGTTAGAAAACATCTATTTCTACATCCATCTATTATCTACTATCTACTATCTATCTAGCGACGACCAATTCGATTGGATCTGGCTTGTTTTAAAGTATAGTTAAAACTATTATTGGTTGGTATTTTACAATAACATGATCATTTTATACATATTATTATTATTTATAGACTTATAGACGTACTCACTCACTCACTCACTCACTCACTCACTTAGATGTGTATCTACAAGTTGGTTACAATAGTCACTCACTGGAATCAATTTAGTTTCGAAACACAGTCTGCCACCCACATACGGACAGTTTTTGATGCTTATAATCCAGAATATTTCGATCGATTTTAAGATCATATTACCATCCAAATAATCACGGTTTTTACTGACAATAATTCGAACTGTCACAATATTTCAATTTATTACGTATTCGATATTTATTCTGAGAAAATAGATTCGAAGTTGATGTAGCTCCTGTGTAACGAATTTATTTGTTTATATCAATAGCCGGGCTTAAAGTACAAGTTCAGATTTTTGGGAACAATATTTGTTGTACATATTTTTGTAACTTTGTAACTGTGACTTCAAATATGTTTCAACTATGTTGAATAATGCACAAGTGAATGGGTTAATATTAAATGTATATGTCTGATCGTAGCTCCCAAACGAACAAACGAATAGACTGGTTGACCGGTCGATTCAGTTGGTGGAGGGATTTGTCAGGAGTGGTGGCGCCGGTAACATATTCTTATATAATTTGATATACAATTTATAACTGTCCAGCGCTTCCATTGCTTTAAACTAGAAAAAGAGCTGGTGGCGTATTTTCAACGATTGAATAGATAGATTGTCATTAACTAACGAAATCGGCCAATACGTTTAGAAGCTACAATGCAACAGACAGATACAGGTTTTAAACATTTCTTTTTTTGGTCGAGAATTAGAAATTGAACCTTGATATCCGTTTTCCAAGGTCGAATCCACCAACATTTAGTTAATACATCCTCAAATATCAGACCTAGCAAATAATTT
The DNA here is from genome assembly GCA_963920215.1 of Nineta flava. Lineage (NCBI taxonomy): Eukaryota > Metazoa > Arthropoda > Insecta > Neuroptera > Chrysopidae > Nineta > Nineta flava. The sequence goes on from OY986042.1 coordinate 711,309, forward strand.
TGAAGATAAGAATAGCCCAGAACTGAAGTATAATTCATATAAAATACATCGTTCGGTAGGTAGGTAGGTAGATAGGTAGGTAGGTGGGTGGGTGGGTAGGTGTGATATCTTTGAAGACATTTATTACATATCATGTAATATGATACGATGACACCATAAATACAATGATTGACACCGAACACCAAACGATGACACATCAAGTGAATAAATCAACTGGAACAGGGTGACAAGTGACAAGACAAGTCTAAGGTCCTTGTGTTTGGACCACAGTGTGCGCACGTATTCTTACGTCTTATTCCTTTTTTATCGTAAAGTCGTGTATACTACGGTATGGTACGTACTTGTGTATGTGTACGATTCAACGGAATACTAATTTTGTATTCAGGACGCTGACATTTATTAACTAACAACTGGGGTTGGCGCTGGATGGCAAATTTTAACGTTGATGTCCGTCCGTAACGTAACATAACGTTGATGTTAACGGTCAAACCCACACTGTTACTGTCTGTTACTGTTCTACACCATCATCATTGAATGGAATGAATGCAGTTTATATATTTTCATCATCTAGTACACTCTGATGATGATATCCACCATTACCATCCTCTCATCTCACCTCACATCGCTTCTAAATCATGATTTATTATCAAAACTAAAAAGATTTACAGTTGCAGAGATCAATTTTCGTTAGTTTTATTTTTTTTGTTGTCGTCGATAAAAGCGAAGGATTTTTTTATTCTTTTATATATGCTGGCCATGCTGTCTGTCCATGCCAGAAGAAAAAGAGGTTTTGTTTTGTTTGTTTGTCCTTCTTCTTTCCTTCTATGAAAAGATTTTCAATATAGTTTTTCTTTTCTCTGGTGATAATATAGAAAATTACATGACCAAGTTTAAGTGATTAATTCTCTGAACGAATCAAATGGACCGTAACGTGAAAATGGATTTCTTTTCTTTTTTTCAATTTCTCTAAAATAAATTCAACTAGATTTAGGGCAGCAGCAGGTGTGAATCACATAGATGTTTGTACTAAACTGAGATCGTTGACAATTAGGTGTGTGCTGGTTATTTGACTAGGTGCCACCTAAGTGATTTTTGTTATTCAGTAAGTATATAGAAATATCTATTAAATTACATCTATAGATAGTAGACTCTATCAAGTAGGTATAGAACAATCCCACCAAAAACAAAAATGTTTGCCATCAAAAGTTTGTAAATCTATTTAAGGGTCAAGTTTTTTAGCAAAATTGAGTAAATCATTAATATATATATAGATTGTGTAAGCTTCTCAGGTGCTACGAATTAATGAAATTTCAGAATGTAATTTATTCTGTATTTGTATTTATTTGGAGAAAATTCGCTGAGTGGACGCAGCTCTTGCATAACAAAATTTTATTAATATAGACCAGGCCAGCTGCACTTGATGGTAACACTTTGTTCAGTTAGAATCAGATGGACCCGTCTGTAATTATTTGTTGTGTAAGTTTTTAAAATAGAATCATAAAACACTGTGCAGTGTAGTATGATGATGAAGAACAACCTGTAGCAAACAAACCATAACGTAACCATAAACATAACCATAACCATAACCATAATGATAACGATAACCATATGACGTAGATACAAACTAGATGATAAACTACTACTGATACAACCGAATCATCATCAAACTACATTATTGATAATATATTATTATTTTTGTTTTTCCAATTCTACTTCTACCTTCTATTTTACTTGTGTTCTGCACAATGACAGAACATCACAACCATCAACCGTCACCTCTCACTGTCACAACATGACTGAATCATGAATCATTGTTTGTAGTTACATAAAAACCTTTTAATTAAATAGAAAACCATTAGAAAGTTGTTTTTTGGCTCAATAAAACACACCATTTGGAGTGTTTGGCACATAAATGTCAAAAATAACTGAAACGTTTGAACAACATTGTATCTGTTGGTAATTAATTATACACCTGATCATCGTCAAAGATTCCTAATCATCCTTTTCTCAAAAATCGAATTTTAATTTTGGAAATATGTTTAATAATATTAGTGATCGTGAATTAAGGCTTATTCAGTCGATTTTCGAAATAATGCTTCGGATACAAGTTGTTCATTATAACAACTATTACTGGTAACATTTTTCCAAATACAGAAAGAATAAGGTACGAATTAACTAATTTTTATACCGTATGTATATGTAATAAATGTAAGGGAATTATAACTCAATCCTAACTTGAGACTAGGAGGCTAGAGGCTAGAAATATGTGTCGTAGAAAGTAAATTTGTAATCGACATCTTCATAAAATGTTATAATTACTTACACCATTACCGCATGCCCGTCCCTCTATTCGTCAATACGAAGCTCAAAAATGAAAAAAAGAAACCTGGAACTGTATAGTTTTATTCAACTCGTAGGAATAGTAAAATGGATCAGTTAATTACAAAAGCTTTAAACACCTTGTATTGAAATGCAATTCATTCATAATAATCTACTCAAAGTAATGTTAAACGCAAAGGGACAGAAGCTTTTACAATTAACTGTGTAATTAGCGCTTGTTTGTTTTTTAGTTCGTTAACTACTATAAAAGCTTGTTTTTCCGAACACATCTTTATTTAAATTGAACAATAGAATAATACATTGTTTTCTAAACAAACTTTTTTTATTTAATCAACCAAAAGATATAAAACTAAATTCTATATCATTTTTATTGATTAATATTAAATTAATAAATATTTGAGATTTTCGGAACAATATTTTTATTTTGACTTTAGTTTCGCATTATCAATTTATTATCTCTACTTCTCTACTTTTCGAATTTCGTCATGAATGAATTATAGATGGTGTCATATTATTTATTGTATTGCCATTAGAGTTTCGTACAATTTACAGCTTTCAGCTCAAACGGATTATACAATATACAATATTTGAGTCCAAATTTTAACCAAAAAACAGACAATGCACTAAAAATATAGCAAAATTGAAATGTAAAAATGTGAATTCAAATTAAAGCTTTTTCTTAAAGAAATCTGCAAAACGTATCGCTCCTGGGATTTTTTGTTTTGAATAATTATATTTTGTAAGCTTTTATTTAAGTTCACTTAGACAACTTAGGTAAAATAAAATTTTACACGTCAACTTAGAACCATTTAACTATGTCCAATAGACCTGAAATTTTGCTTAAACAAAATAACTTTTTAACTGTTATTCCTTAACGATGATTGAAAAAACAGTCTCTTATGATTACGTAAAATTTCTATATTCGAAAACTCACCACTGTAGCTCAAAAAACCCTCTAATATTTCGTGTAGTAATATCACGGTAACGTACACAGGCAAAAACCCCTTAAACTCGGCCTGTCGCACACCTACCGTGCTCCAGATACAAATATGGTGGAGACGTCGTGAAATCAAATTAATTTTTTTATTCTTAAAACAAACATTTATTTTATTTAAAAAAAAAATGTAAAACAGATGCTTTTGTTTATTAGGAACCGCACTGAAAAGCGAACATTAATTAAATAGTTACATGTAAAAGCTTCGGGCGCTTAATAATGAAAATATATATTTTGAGATCGTATGCCAATTTAATTACAACACACAAAGCGCTCGCTCGAAGCTGTTACAATTAACTATTTTGTTTCTTGCTTTTTAGTAAATTAGCTACTTACTATTGATGTTTGTTTGTTTGTTGGCTTTTTAGAAATGTAAATTATTTTTTATTATTTGAACATTTTTTAAATTTTGTGGTGTTTATTCAATTGATCACAAATCATTAATATTTATTTGAAACAGATGAACGTGAGAAGTAACGATCCACTCTTGAATATAATATTTTAATGTATAACAATAATAATAGATAGTATACAGTGCATCCAACCCAACCCAATCGAATCGAACCCAAACAAAGCATTGCATTCGTACATATGAAAGCATGCCATCCATGTTTTATAACGATTACAATACTAGAACATACCTGTTGAAAATATGATTCAGAAGCTCTGCTACCATTTATGTTTGTGTGTTTGTAGTGTGTAGGCTAATGAATGTTACTGAACAACAACAACAACAACAACAACACTTACAGTTTAACAAATAAAATGATCAATCAAAAACACTTCATTTTGGACACGACACGACACGACACGACGCATACAAAGTCAAATCACCACCATTAAATCAATTCAATTAATAAACAGAATCATTTTAAACAAAATATGATTCTATTCTAATTAGTTATTAAAAATACTGACTGATTGATGTGTACAAAAACAATGAGCAACAACATGAGCGAGCAACAGTGTGAAGCAGCACTCGACGCAACGCAACGCAACGCAACGCAACCAAAGACGATTAGATCTCACTAACAAGTACAATAACACACGAGCAACGAGCCACTGTAGAGACACCAAGCTGCGAACTCTATTCAATTAGACAACCAACACATCTGATTCTGATTGTCTGATTGACTTCTAGATCCTGTATGTAACTGTAGGTACTAACTAACTTGACTGACGACTCAGAAGATGATAAGGACACTAGGTGTAAGTAAACATACATACAATGTGAACGAATGTTAACGTTAACGTTACATGTGTGTGTGTGTGTGTGTGTTAGTAGACTAAGAACGACGAGTGTAGCGCTACGAGTACGAGGCTTCGATGGATGACGCTTGCTTCGATGTCTCACAGTCAGTGTACTGTGTTTAGTAAACGAATGAATGTACTGTACTGTACTATGCTGTAGAGTGTAGTGTAGCTCTACAGTACGGTACAGACATACACACCTCATCTAGTAGTGTTGTCTCTTACTGTTGTAGATATGGCGGGATAAATATACAAACAATATGGTCAACAAAAATATCAACAATATGTTCGAATGATTACTCCAAAAATTATCATTCATTCTCTGAAATATACTAAAACTTACTCTAATAATCTATTAATCAAACTATTAATTAAACTATTAATCTACTGGTTTGTTGACACAAACAACACCTCTAAGTTAGCTACCAAAAATCACCTCCGAATAGCTTTGCTTTCACGTAAATCTCACTCACTCACTACTTGATCCCAAATATATAAAAAAGCTGCTTTCCTTATCATCTGTATACTTGTTAAGTGTTTTAGTTATTTATTATAATTTTCGTACATAATATTTAATATTTGCATGGTGGAGGCGCTTGGAATATTAATCAATATTCCATATTATACGTGAAGTACATGGTGTTCCCGGCGCTCCCACAAATCACACCTCTGAGATGCTATGGTAGTGTGGAATGTAAACTAGCGTCTATTTAAATCCATATTGTTAGTGTGGTTACCTTTCGGTTGTATTATACCAACGGAAGTAATCAAATGCAGTTATTGGTTCAACCAAACCAAGTGATTCTGCTCATATTTTACATTCAATTCTATGATCTTTCACAATGTAACGAAGTTTTCAACAAATCGGTTTGGTCCGCGTTTATTTTACTATTCATAAAATAGAGATTTGGTTTGGTCCGCGAGATTTGGTTTGGTTTTATGAAATCAAATTTGGTGTGTGTGATGCTTTTGAAATTTGAAAAGCCAAGTTCGTTAATGAATGAAATCGGACAAGGCAAAATGAGGGTTCAGAGGGAAAATTCGAAAAATTCACAAGAAGTAAAATTGTAGAAAATGAATTTGACTACAATTTGATTTGATATAATTTTGATGTCCCATTTAAACATGGAATGGTTTGACGGTTGGACAGTTGGTTCCTGAATTGATACCATTTGATGGAAACACTAACAAACACATGCAAACAGGTCCTACTAACAACAAACTGAACTGAACATATACAATGGTATATATATATATATATATATATATATTCAACAATTCAATGATTTTCATTGGAACTGTTAGGTTCTTTATCCTCATATGCGATGCGATGCGTTGTGAAGCGACTGACTCAAACAAATTATATAAAACAGAGAGAGATCTATCGTAAACTGTACAATATGTATATTGTTGATATTCTATAACTAATATCTCTCTCTCTCTCTGTTACTGATAATAATTATATATATATTTGAATAATAGCGGGCGGCGACTAATCATATTCAAATATTTTATTAGCAATAACATCTAATTCCAATCAACAGTTCCAACATTATAATATCTAAACATCAAACCAGTCCAAGTGGTCGAGCGGTCTAAGGCGTTATGTCTGCGCAGTATATGCATACTTGGAAACTGAGAGATTATGGGTTCGAATCCCGACATTGGGATTCGAACCGATTCCGATTTATTAAGAAAAAAAAGGGGCGGTTAATTGACTAAACTGTTGGCGTATGGACAAGAACGAAGTAACCGGCTATGCTTGAGAAGGTTCTCTGCAGTTTCCTTCACGAACTCCAGGTGAATATCAGCATAGTTCCTATCATAGTCGGCTGCAGACGCAAATCCTACCAATTTCTAGTCTACACACAAATTCCTTCCACTCCACTCACATCCTCACATCCTTAGGCATCACAATAGACCTTATGGTCGAAGTGTAGCCCGTCCAGGGCAGCCTCTACAATCTATCTATGTATCTATCTAAACATCATATGACGTTTATAGTGATGCGTGCCCAAATGGAATGCTAAAACAGAACGAACACTTATGGAATCACTTTATGGTGTCTGTCTGTCTATCACAGACAGACATCAAAGTGATTATTTCACGTAAATAATAAAATTAGGTACCTACAGTTGTAGTCAGATGTAGTCATCCAAATACAAATGAGATTTACATTCAGGGAAGAGATATAGCAATAAATATCATTGGTTGGAGACCGCGGAATGGTTGACAGTAGAAAATTCGTTACGCAGGAGCTGCTTCAACTTAGCGAATTTCCTTAGAATAAATCACTCTCTAGTGATCACAATTTTAGTCTGATCAAAATGAAATGTCATATATGATTTTAGCATTTGCAAGTCCAATTTTCTCAATAAATGACATACGTCGAGGCGAATGGGGGGAGGTATCAAAAAAGAAGAAAACACAAAATATAAAATATCTCTCTTAATATTAGAACAATCGAAAAATGCGTAAGGAATAAAGTTGTATAAAATCAAATTTGCTACAATTCATCACCTTATCATTTTTGCTCAAACTCTAATGTGTACAGAGATATTAAGGAATTTAATTTTCAATATTAAACCGTCAATATTTCTGTAAATATTATTGTTACAGAAAAAATGATAAGAAACAAAATTACAGTAAAACTTAGTACCTACAACTTTACTTCTTATAAATTTTTCGATTTTTCAAATTTTAAGGGAGATATCTCAAATTTTATGTTTCCCCCTCCCTCTAAACCCCCCTTTCCCCTGGTCCGATTTTACCCATTAACGAACTTGACCTTTTGAATATCAAAAGCGCCTCAAATACCAAATCTCATCCCGATAAAATGAAAACTGTGACCGCTAGAGTGATGACAGACACATATATATATATATATATATATATATATATATATATATATGTATATATATATATATGTCCATAGATATATATATATAAATTTTTCAGATGGTGATTTTTGACATCTACTAGGTAGGATCGATGGACATTTGAAGAAATTTTTGCGAAATTTTGACTTCGGTACGGGACCAATAGCTCTATTTCCTTTCAGGAAATTCGCTAAAAATTTAAAGAAGGAACAGATAAAATGTAAAGGAATCGCGAAAATTTACTTATTTTTAAATTGGGAATTGGGACTTATTGAGGACGGTGCAAATAGTAGAAAACAGATGGCAACATCTACATCTGGTATCAGGAACAACATCAGATGTATTCGATATAAATGATCGTGGATGAGGGTGGATCAGATTTTAATACGGGAAATTGAATATGTGATAGAAGAAGAAAAGTTCATATGAACTTGTATGTTTACAAGCTTCCTTTTCGACATACAGGTTGTTAAAGTTAATTAGAAAAACATTTTGTCTTCAACTGTCTCAAACATTACTTGGCTGATTGCAATTACACTTAGGCACGTTTTTAGTAATAAGTACCTAGTGGGCTTTAATTTGATGTAATTAGATTTAATTATTCCAGGAGAGATGATGAAGCAGCCTCGCTAGATATTTTAAAGAAAAAATTGAGTACGCCACAGCGTTTTTCTAATTTTCATATTATTTATTTAGATTGAGTAATCAAAAATACAAGTTTTTGCTCTCTTGCATTTTCTATCTATCTAGCTAACTTTTCGAGAGGAAAAAAACGTCGAACACTTGACTGAGTATTCACACACGTATCTGAATATTTGAATACAGCGAGATTCTTTTTTTTTTGGGAGATCTATCGCCTATTCAATTTTCCAGGTTAAAATTTTAGACACCCTATAAATATATATATAAATCTTTAATATATATATATATATATATATATATATATATAAATTAGTAGCGCTAAAAAAATAAGAATAATGTTATGAAATAAATAAATGTGTGATGATGATTGTGTGTTAGTTGTTGATATCTGATATCAATAATAATAATAATAATAATAATAATAATAATAACATTTAAATTAAAAAAAGAAGTAAAGTAAAAGAAGAATAATAATGAAAATCAATGAAACTTTAGAAAACCTCTTACAGGTGTGTCACGCATGCGTACAGACGTACAGACGTACAGACCGTACAGAGACCGTACGGTTATAGTACGAACAACAACTACAACATACATACAACTGTAGTCTAGAAGGTACAGACAACAGTACAATACTGTTGGTATGTACATGTTCAGTAACAGTAACAGTAACAGTAACAGTAACAGTAACAATGACTGTATGGTGAACATAACATCAACATCATCGATTCAATATAACAAATGTAGAGGAACAACTAACTACTGAACTAGTTATGTTAATGAGCATTTTTATAAGTTTGTTGAGTGATTAGTGATTGTCATTAATAAAAGTGTAAGAGCTAAGCGTCAGTTCACCATCAACAGTCAGTCATTTCTAGTTTCAACCAATAGAAGTTTGTTTGAGTGGCTTCCAAAACCCCTCAAATCAAAGCAAAGCCTCCTAAACTGACAAATAGTTTATTTTAATGATTTAAAACATTCAAAAATTAAAAATCAAAATAAAAAACAGGTCCGGTGCAGCCAGTGTGAACACCCAGACAAATAAACAAACGCTGATATACGGTGTTCGTTGTGGGTGTTCAGTTTGTACGATTTAAGACGCTCACACTGTTGCCTACCCTATCTAGCTGGATACATCGACGCTCACAGCGTCTGTGAGCGTCGTGTGGTGTGGTGTGGTGTAGTGTGGTGTCTATCACACTGCTTTGTCACCATACACAGCGTCAAGATGAACATTAAAACAAATGCTTGGTGGCACTAAAAGCTGTTCTTTTACAGTTCCAAACATAGATATTTTCCATCCTAGAGGGATTTCCATTCACGAACTTGAACACATTTTTTAGCTATAGAATCTAGCTGCTTTAAAATCTAGGACCGGCAGGAGGACATGCGGAAATTCCGCGACGTACGAGTTCTTTTAAAGCTGTTTACGAGAACGAAAGGGGTATGGAAGCAACCAACCAAGCAAGCAAGATGTTATTAATGGCTATATATATATTATATCTACCGTTTAGTATACATCTTCGCATAGTAGATCTCCCACGAATATGAGAGAGTACATATGTATACATTAAGCAATGTGTATGAGAAGGAGGTCTTATAGGTTTGATAAACAAACATATTTTTCAAAACAGTGAATAATATTCATAACTGTTCGAGTGGTTGGTGATTGTCGCATACACCACAACAAAACACATAGGCACATAAGACATCCTTCTCATACACATTGCTTAATGTATACATATGTACTCTCTCATACTCGTGGGGGATCAACTATACGAAGATGTAAACTAAACGGTCGGTATAATGATGTGGTTGGTTGCTCCTTGAACATAGAACGTAGAACGTATTTCCATTATTATTATTATTATTAATAGTAGTAGTATCTTATCCAAATGACAACAAAATGTCAGAATATATTTATTTTGAAGAAGTCACACAAGTTTTCGACATATTGGGTGCGTAAATGATGTTTATGTTTACTAGCTAGCATCCATTATTGGTTGCTAACATCACATCACATCACATCACATTACTGTATGTAGTACCTAACTACAAATATAAATATTGATTTACCTACCCACCTATATTCCAAGAAGGAAGGAATAAAGGCATTGATTTGTAGTTTATACTTATAGCACCTATGTAGCGACAGCGATAGTGATATCACCATTATGTTCATCATTCATCACGTTATTATTATCTAATATCTGTCAAATCAAGGCGACTTTCATCACTCATCAACACAGCAGGATGCAAATGAAGTTGTTCGATGTCAGTCCTTAGGATGGCAGACTGTACTGTACTGTACTGTACTGTACTGTACTGTACTGTACTGTACTGTACATTGATCATTCAAACTATTTAGATTTAAGGAATAACAGCTACAAAATAATTGAATATTTAAATCGAACTGAAACATACGTAATCCACTGACTGCTGCCACTGATTGATTGATTATACACTGATCTCATTGTTAATCAAACAAACATTATTCAAAAGAATTGAATAATGATGTGACTCACTCACTCACACAACCTCTATACACAAAGTTGAACAACTGACTTTAACATAAATATCATCCATCATTGGCGTAGAATTTAAAGCACACATAATGGCATTTATTTACTATCAAAATTGCATTTGAAAGAAAGCTTTATACAAAAGTTTATCATATTTTTGTAAGTAATAATTTTGTAATTTACTGTTTTTGAAAAAAATTTCCAAAAACCAAATAAATGTCAAGAGTAAATTGACACTTCCGGTTTGTGAATTTCAATCAAAAACTGGATTCCTCTAATTTTATAATATCTAAGTGAAAAATTTGTGTACTTTTCTCACCACAAATAACAAAATTGGAGCTGTAGCAAGTATGAAAATCTAGTTCTTAAGAAGTGTAATCATAGAGTTACAATAAAGTTACAATAAAATCGTCGGAATCCGTTTTGCAGAAGTTCTTAAAAATTCTAAAGCATTCAGAATAAAGAATTAATTATTTCCAATTTAGTTATTTCCACCAAAATATTGCAGTCACGCGACAATATTAAACTTAAGTTTAAAGTTTCGTACTTCTCACTATCCATATCTACGCTCTAAAGATATCTTGTTTACAGATACAGGCATATTCATACATACATATACCCAGACCCACCATCCACCAATGACCAAAAATAGGTTTTTTGGTCACCAGAGAATGTCAATATGTCACCAGAGAATGTCAAGAATCGGTAAAATCTCAATATCGTATATCGAGGTAAAAATATCATCAAACGGATGAAATTCTATTTTCTGAGTTGTATGGTTTCTTAAATAATTCCGCTTAGTTTTTCCATGTTGTATTCCCTGGCAATGTACGACATATTGTTTCCCTTCCACCCTGTATAACTATAAACATATGGAGCTATTCAAAAATTAAAAACATATGTTTGATAGTGTGGGTCATATTACAGTATTTAGTGAGTAGATAGATGCCTAACTGGATCTATAGAGGATGCCTAACTGGATCTATCTAACTGGAGCTATAGAGCTATAGAATATAGATATAAACATAGACATAGATAGAGGGTAGATCTTTAGTGGTGGTATAGAGAGAGCTCAGAGCTATACTATACTATACTGTACTGTATTGTACTGTACTGTATTGTAATCAACAGGTAGGTCACTCATGTTTGAGTTGACAAGGGACACAAATACAAATACAAACACAACACAACACAACATACAGCAATGAATGCAATGCTTTTAGTTAGCATTGGCATTGCTAACTCATTCATGTAGCTCTCTCATTCTAGCCATAGTCAACTGTACTGTACTGTAAACACTAATAACAATAGTACTAAGTACTAAGTAGGTGATCAAGGAAATACTAGATAACTAATGAAACTATTTAGTTTAGACCAATATGCAAGTATTTGTGTATTTGTATGATTGATTGATGATGATTGTAAACGTGATACTTGATTGTGCGTCGTTTTGTGCATAGTCCTTTTAATTAACAATTGGGCATTAGTTTCTTATGTGCTCTTAAAATTGTTTGTAAAGCGCCCATTCGTCAGTGTACATCAACAGTCAACAGTCATACGTGATTTACGTCAAATACTGATCAATAACTAGGTCGATTAAATAAATAAATTGATGAATTGTTAGTGCCATCTAGGGACATAAGTGTTGAACTATTTTCTGTTTAGCGCTTTCTATGAAAGAAGTTTTTAACTAATTTTCTTTTAAGCGCCATCTGTGAAAAAGTTTTAAACTATTTCTTTTTAGCGCCATTTATCAAAAAAGTTATAATAGTTGTTTATTTATAAACCTAATTAACAATAAAATGACCGTAAACAAGATGGCGCCGAATATTTATATTCTTTCAAAAATTATATCTCAAAAAATTGCTCCTGAAATGCTCTTTCAGGATACACAATTGCTCCAATTAAATAATTAATATTTAATTAATTATTTGTAATTAAAAAATCAAATTTTAATTTCTAAATATCTCGGCAAATAATGATTTGTCCCAATCATTTGGGGTGCCAAAAATATGCTCCTCTTTTTTTTATTTAAAAAATAAATCAATAGCCATAATTAGTATTATTACCAGGATGATTAATTTGCGACGTCATCAATGCGATTATTTGTCAGTCGTTTTAGTTCGTTTACATGTGTATAAGATATTAATCTCTGCAATTTTATGAGATATAATGTTTGAAAAAATATAAATATTCGGCGTCAACTTGTTTACGGTTCGTTTATTATATTAAAAATAATAAGGGTCCTAGTACAGAATCTTGTGGTACACCTCGTAAATTCATTTGGATGCAAAAAAACAACAACAAATAGCATATAATTGTAATCAAAGATTGATCTTTTATTTATAATAATTAAAATTAAAATGTGAATACATATAGATAGCTGTTGTTCGTATGTTGACCTACCCATCTTTTATAATATTTGAACAGCATAGAGTGTTGTTGCATGCTGCCACCTATATTACAAATGTATAAGTGTAAAGTGAAAGTCGATAAAACGGAGTACTGTCAAAGAACACACATTGATGGTAGGTAGGTAGAGTAGTGATTAATAATATCTAGAAAGCAGATGTATAGCAGATGCCATTTTGTTTTTACAGTTAAAATAGATGTGTGCATCTTTATTCAACTCATAGCGAGTACAATCAGAGTGTCTCACACTTGACATCGTTAAACAAGCACACAACACATCACATACAGACTTACACTTACTTAACTGAATACTGAATAGTGTAATAGTCTAACCAACAACCCGGTATATGACCCTGACTACAGGTTTCACCGAAATTAGTTCGCGGGAAAAGTGCATATTAATCTAAATAAAAGAATGAAATGTTCAATGTAAATAGTTCACAAATCAATTAGTGATTCAAATATTTGATACCGGTCTTCTAAGTTTTGAAAGGTCAATTATCGATAAAATATTTATTATTATTAAATATTATGTTTTTGTTCTCCTGACGGACGCGGGTGCACGTGTTCAAATTTTATATTATCAAATAATAAATAATAATACGTAGACGATACGATAACGATTATCACCAACAATTTAAAGAGTAATGCCTGCATCAACGTGCGATCCAGTCAATGCGGCTTTACGGCACGCTCTGTCATCTGATCGCAGCTCATGCAATAATTCTGATTTGGATTCACGTATAATTGTTTCTGCAAAATCTGTATTAAATTCACACATCGATTTCGAACAATCGGAAACATTCAAATCAACGGTGTTGGATAACCTCAAAAGTAAATACATTGTGTTGGGATCAGCAAACTCGTCGAAAGGTTCACAGCAAAAACAAATGACACCTGACGCAAACAACAAAGACGAAGAAATACTATCGGAACCTAAACATGTGTTGTTCCCACTAGAACATGTGGAACTTGGCTGGAAGGAGTCCGGCTGGCACACGGGTGTTGGGATGCAGAATACGGGGAACACTTGCTACCTGAATTCAACGTTGCAAGCTCTATTCCATGTGCCCGCGTTAATAAATTGGTTAGTGTCAGATCGGGAACACAGAAACAATTGCGAAAGTTGTATGGTTTGTGCAGTGGCTAAAACATTGTTATCTTCGCAGGTATGTGAAGTAGTTTACTCTTATTTAAGTGCTAGTTATTTCTAAGAACTGTAATTAAATCTATTTTGTTGTTTGTTACTTAACAGTCTCAATCACAGCAACCTATTCGTCCATGGTTGGTGTCATCCAAGTTGCGGCTAGTGTGTCGACATTTGGTACCTGGTCGTCAAGAGGATGCCCACGAATTCTTAAGATATCTGGTAGAAGCCATGGAACGTTCATTCATCCAGAGATTTACGAATCTAGTAGACAATATAGATGCCCGTTCAAAGGAAACAACACCATTGAATCAAATATTAGGTGGTTACTTAAGGTCGGCTGTACGATGTTTGCAGTGCGGTCACGTCAGCACCACCGTTCAGCACTTTCAGGTTAATTAATTTGTATTTATTAATAGCACTTGGTTCAGAGTTCTGTTATATCTGTTCCGTCCTATTATAATGTGGTCCGTCCTGTGGTGCTTTCATTAGTTTTGAATACTTGAACGTGAACTTGAACTTTATGAATATACTTTGTTGAGATAGATGCAAAGTTCAGTATTCTTTGTATCAAGTTTTTAACAGCGTAACCAACGAACGAATCTAAAAATAATAAAATCCTTCTTATGGTGAACTTTGTTTTTGTTCAGATACAGATTCAGATTCAATAATAATCATTTGATTTTATTTAGGATTTACTTTTGGACATTCGGAAAACAGGAACTCTGGAAGATGCTTTGACATCATACTTTGCGTGCGAGCGTTTAGATGATTTGGCATACCGATGTGAATCATGCCGACGGAAAGTGGCTGCTGTCAAACAATTCAGTTTGGAACGGGCGCCGTACGTCCTCTGCATCCAATTGAAACGATTTGCAGGTGCTGGAGGTAACTATTAACTATCCACACACAGCTTATCACTTACAGCTGTCGCCATATTTAAATTGTTACTTTGTATGTATTTTATTTTTACAGGGAAAATTACCAAACATATTGCATTTCGACAACGCTTAGAATTAACTCGGTTTTCCCATCGGAAACCAGCCGCTCCACTAGTTTATAAACTGGTGGCTCTGGTCACACACATGGGCATGTCTGCCAATTGTGGCCATTACACTGCCATTGGTCTGACACCTTCAGGTATGTATGGATCTATCTATGGTGTGTGCATTCTTATTGATTTGATTTGATAATGTTCATAGGAAGTTATTATGAATTCGATGATTGTTCTGTAAGATCAGTGTCCCAACAAATTGTACTCAACACGAACGCATACATCATGTTCTACGAATTAGAACAAGATTCAGTACAACCATTTAGTTCTGACAAGATTAACGGTAAAGTGACCATGAAAAATAAATCAGCAAGCATCAGCAGCAGCAGCAGTAGTATTAGTTGTCCATCATCGTCGTTACAAAACAATAGTCATCAACCACAACCAAGTCCAAGTCCAACATCATCGTCTTCATTGAAATCATCGGCTGTAATAGCAGCAGCAGCAGCATCATCATCGTTGACATTCAAAACTAACCTGATACCAACGCCGATACGTAACAAAAGTATTCTAGAGAACGGTAAAACAGACAGCAATTTTAATGTAGTGAAAACATTCAATCAACCGTCGTCGGAGGGCTGCTCCAACAGTAAATTAATTAGCATCACCAACAATGGTGGACTCAATGGAACAACAACATCTTCAAGTTCAAAACTAAATAATGGCATTAGTCCGATCAATCGAAGGAACTTAACGACGACGGCGGCGGAATCGATCAGTTCAACCTCAAATGTCGTTCATAATAAGAATACGATGACTAAGAATGATATGTCACGACTGTTGGATTCACCAGAACGTGAACGTCAACGTGAACGGGTTGTTGTTACTAAAGACAACAACAACAACAACAACAGCAATGCTTTAATGATGACGACGACGTCACCCATTAAAAGTGTTCATTTGATGAATGGTGTGTCCACCAATAGCAACAACAACTCACTGGAACATACAAATGAGAGCAGCAGTCCAAAACGAAACGAAACTAACGGCAAGAATGGAATTAAAAGTGTGGCGCCTCTCATCAACGGTCAGTTGATATTATTATTTGATTGTTGGGTTCATTGTTTAGAACATAGGTGCTCCAAATAAACATTTAATTTGGTGGCATTCATTATTATAAATATTTGATCATCCACACAGATAGATAGATATAAATGAATTATAATTGTATTGATTTAACAGGAACAACAAACAGACGTCTGGTGCCGTACGACTCAGATGGTGGTTCTACCAGTGACTCTGAAGACGCACTATCTGGCAAGTGGTTGGTATCCATTCGACCAGAGAGTCGAGCACCATCATTGAATGGTGACACTGGTTGGCGCAACAAAGGGACAATATCATCTACTATTGAAACGAATGGTGGTGGTAATAATGGTAGTTCTAGTACAAACAATAGCAGCAGCAACAACAACAACAACAACACTGTGTCTCAATTGATGCGGATGTCACATAGCGGGTAAGAAATAGAATAAGAATGACTTAACAACTCAACTGAATGTGATTATTATTTATTTGATCTCTCTCTCTCACCTTCTTATCAGGTATTCAACGACAGTCGTTACATGGAATGGAGAACGATCTGAATTAGACAAAGAAGTGGCTAGTGAACGGCGGGAACACTTCAAGAGGCATCGGACAGCATCATCGGATGGTGCAGACGATATGGATCGAGGACGTGTTAAGAAACGTAGACAGAACAACAGTGGTAGTGTGCCTCGTTCGAATCCTGGTTACAATCCGTTTCAAGAGTATCAACAACAGAACAGCAATAACAACAACAACAACAGACGCTGGCAACAGAATGGTGGTGGAGGTGGTGGTGGTGGTGGTTTACAATTTCGAACTAAACATTTGAACTCATCATCATCAAACTTTTACAATAGTAACAACAACAATACCAATACCATCAACAACCAACAACGATACCGACGACGATTTTTCCCCAACACCAAACACAACAGATTTCATCGATAAAACATTTAATTTATATTATTTAATTATTATGATAACAATCATCATATTATTATTAATTAATTAATGATGATGATGATTCAAAAGCAATCTTATTCATTTAATTAATTTAATTTAGATAAATAAACAAAACAAACAAATTAATTAATTAATACAAACAAATCAATTAATTAAAATAATGTTATAAAAAGATATTAATAATATTAATATATATATAGTTATATATATATATATAGTGTAAACAAAAACAATAACAGAATAGATAAGATAAGGATAAAGATTAAGATAATGATAATGATAACAAAATAAGATTTAAAGAAAACATTTTATAAATAAATAAACAAAAGTATTTTAAAAACAAGATTTTACAATTAATTGTATTTGTATTGATGAATGAACAAACAACAGTGTAAGTGTATAAGTGTAGGGTAGTGTGGTGTAGTGTGGTGTGGTGTGGTGTAGTGCAGCAGAACAGTGATGGAGATCAATGATCATAGATCATAGATCACCATTCAATATTATTGAAATATTAAAATACATTGTTGATTTGAATCAAAAGTAACGAATCAAAGTCTGTCTGTCTGTCTGTCATGATTCAAACAACTGAACGAATCAACTAACTGTCAGAACTCCCTTGAACAAATCTAGTCCGAATCTAAACATATTGTCTTGATTTAAAGTTGTGTTTGTTTGATACTCGCTGTTGTAACAAATCGTATTTGAATACAATTTACAATTCAGATAATTGTAGAGTAGAGTTCTACTATTGTATTTAAAATCGATTGGATTGAGAAAATGGGTGGACTTTCAATTTGAATGTGGAAGCATTCAAATTGATCAAACCTACTGCTAGTGCTAATCATCATCATGGTCAAAGTTTCAATTGAATATTAAAAGTTTGCTATTTAAGATTTGCACACAATCCAATCAAATATAATTGTGTGTTTTGAATTGAAACAAACACCAGATACCAGACCATACCATACCATACCATACCATATTGTATTGAATCGTATCGTACTGGTTCATATCTGATTCTAACTACAACACAAGTGTCCTGCTTCTTCTTCTTGTTGTTGTTGTTTACATCATTCATTCAGTATCCATTTTGTTGAATGTTTTGTTTGATCAGTGTGTGTTACTATATTTATAATGAACAACACAACCTGTCTGTTTGTTTGTTTGTTCATTATTCATTATAATCAAACACCAAATGAATCAGTTGAATGTGACACAACAACCAATCCAACCCAACCCCAACCCATAGCACATAGTACTTTATAGTACACAATCAATGCAATCCATCCTATCTAATACGTTGTATCGTTAATGTCGTTCAAATTAATATTTCATTAATATTTGTTGCCATTCATTGTTTGAGCAAGTGCTACGTATATTTATAATTCCGTGACGCTCTTGACCTTGACTAATCAAATTGAAGGGGCTACCCTTTCTATGACTACGTATCAGCACCAGCATCAAATGGTATTTTTGTGGTTTTGAAAATAAATGTTAACCAACAAACAATTAGTTTCAATTATTGGAACTTTACAAAATAATTTTGTATGAACCAACTCAAACCGAACAACAAACAACCGAATCTGAATCTGTTGTTCGTATTTTATGTAAAAGAGTATTAAAAGTTTGTTCTCAACATAACGACGTGTATTTGAAGAACCAATCAAGTATCTCATCCATTGCCTGAACGAGAGATGATGACGTATTGATTAACGACGTACCGTAACGTAACGTAACGCTCACGACTCACAACTACATTCAGCAGATAGTATTACAAATGTCTTCTCCCTCTGTCTGGTCGAATGAATGCTGCTAACATAAGAGATACAAACAATCAGTTGTAGTTGTTATCAACTAATTGATGGTATATTTATTAGAGACAGACAGTAGGACAGTAGACTAGTTAGTTGATCAGCAAACATCAGCACCATACACAGACAGAATAGAATACAACAGAAACGAATAGGGAATATGCATGCTAATTTGTTTTCACTTGAATTGAAGCAGCATGTTTACGTTTACTTGACAAATATCAAGGTGAAATTACTTTTTAAATAACTTTAAAAATAAGCGAGATATGAATGATTGAAATTCCCGCGATTAGACAAAGAGGGTGATAGCCCTCTTGATATGTTATGTGACGTCATATTACACTTTAAAACTCCGTTTTTAGTATTTTTGCAAGAAAGAGATAGAAAATAATCTTTAAAAGCTTATAGCTTCCTTGATATTTGTCGGATTTAGTTTCGTTTTTAAATATTATTACAGTTTTAACAGTATTTTCATATTCTGAAAACAAATGTGAACAAAAATTTGCATGCATATTCACTATTACAAATACAAAACTAATTGTTTGTTATTGGATCGAATGATCGATCTGCTGCTGGATCTGATCTGATCTCACATAATTATGTTCTAATAATTATAATTTAGATGTGGATGCAATCAGTCAATGATGATTGATACTGACGACACGTATTTAAAGTGTGAACTAGCCTTATTATTATTTGTGAATAAATGTTGAATGTTGTTTTTTTTGAAAACAAAACATTGGTTGTTTTGTATTTTTAAATGTGAATCAATGATGATGATATTGATAATTAAATGAAATACATTATATTATAAATGATGATAAATATAATTATATTATATAATACTTTTAATAATTATCTGAATCTGAATAACAACAAAACAAACAAATTAAATAATAATTATTTATAATTATAATTTGAGAATCAACAACAACAACAACAAATGTAAGAACTAAAGCAACTAAACACCTCATTCGAACTGGAACTTAGAACATAGAAACTTAAAACTCAAGTCTAAAGCTTATGAATTACATCATCATATGATGATGATCTTTAAATTAAATAAATCATATTGTAAATAAATAAATAATAAAAACAATTCATGAATGATGGATGGATGGATCATAGATCATGGATCACTCTCTATTCTTACATTCATTATATTTAATTTAATTATGAATTCAATAATTAAATATTATGTTATTTAAAATTAAGTAGGACAAACAAAAACATACATCAATCAATAAGAATCTAATTCATCAACTTAAACAAAACTACAACATGCTTTTTATTTATTTTGTTGTGTTTGTTGCTTTTTATTAAAACAACACAACAAACCAAACCAAACCAAACTGATCTCTTCTTCTTAAACAGCTCATCAACTTACTACGTACTACTTAGTTCATAATAAACTAACTAACTCATCATCATATTGTTGATTTGGATCTGATGACAACACTACAATCTCAACTCACTTCACAATCAGTTCACAGATGGATTGAATGGAACAAATGTGTGTTGTTGGAGTTGGAATTGAAGTTGGAACAGAATAGAATCAATCTAATATGAGAAAGAGCTACTATCTATGTTGTATCTTGATCTGTCACGAATCGAATCAATCAATCAATGAAGATAACAATTGATTTGATCAAATATAAAGGATCGATTGACTGACTATAAGAAGGTAGGATCTAGAGTCTAGATCAAACAGGTACATACATACATCATACAGGTAAGTTTAAGTTAGTAATAATCATATCTACATATTGTTTAATCAAATATCAAATACTTAGATATTAAATAAACATTTAAATAATAAAAATGTTAAATATTGTAATAATTAACATATTATTTATATATAAAACAATTATTTTTAATTACTGTTGGTTGTTTAAAGTCTACATACAATTGATTAAAACAAAAGTATTAGTACCTAAGTAGGTAGGTATGTAATTAGTATTTGCATATACTCGCATACGTAGGTATATACTATCTATATATCATAACATTACATTCAAGGTATATATATTTGTTATTGCATTTACATAATTGTATGTACTGTACTGTACACCAATAGTATCTACTTACTTAGTAGTATCTACTTACTTACCTATCTTACTTATATCATTATTATTAATGTTATGTTTATTTAATTATAATTATCAACCAACATTTATACATCAATTTAGTTTTATAAACAAATTACTTTTACACTTTACACAGTCATCTAAAAGTTCAATTCTACCATCAATTACCAAACTAAGGGTGAGGGTTGTATTGAGTGCTGACACACTTACAATACCACCAAGGCTCAACCATTTGTTTTAGTATTCATGTTGTGTATGCTGACAAAACAGTGTGTTGATGGTTGAGTTCAAACCATAGACGGCACACGACGTTCACAGGCTAAGTGCTGTCTGTCTGTATCCAGCAAGGTAGGGGTAGGGTAGGCAACAGTGTGACGTGAGCGTCTTAAATCTTAAAAACTTATTACTTCCAAAACGAACACTATTATATCAGCGTTTGTTTATTTGTCTACCACACAGCTGAGTTAGCGTTTATAAAACCAATACGGATGCTTATAAACGTGACCGTTGACGTTGTGTAAGCGTTCAAAACGAATATACCCTAGATCTTCAATGGAACAGGGCAAGTGTTGATAACACTTCAACCTTCAATCAACAAGTGTACTTTTTCAAGATTTTAACAAATATTTATTGGACAAAGAGAAAAATATTAAAAAAAAAAGTCGTATAACTGCACCTAAATCATCTCTTTTTTATTCAAAAACATTGTGCTACACCTGAGGATTTCAATTCGTTACGATGTTTGTTTACAATTTTTGTAGTCTGTATTTTTTGGAACAAATAAAACCTTAAATTGTTTTACACATCAGGCTACATTTGAAAAGTATATAGCTTGAAAAATTGATATCAAATACAGGTCTGGGCAAAAGCTGGTGCTTTGAATGTGTTATTAATTAGCATACAGTCGTATAATTTGTATGTAAAATGAACTAAAGCTTGTCGTTGCAAGCTTTTGAACTAATAATGACTGACTATGACATCTGATATGAGCTATTGGAAAACACAAACGAAAGGAAAATGTGATTATTTTGACTAACTGCACACAATACATATTAATATTGGTAGTCGTCATTCGTTACCCGTCAATCGTCATACAATCTGTCAACAGTGTCGATAAAAAATAAGTTGTACATATATATGAATTTGATGATGTAAATAATAATTATAAATTATAATAAATAGTATTGAATCTGTTCAGTTTAACATTGAACGTACGTCGTACTTGTAACTCGTTAGTACATTACACAACCAACAGTCAGTAGTAGTCGAGTAACACATGATTTGTGAACATAACCACATTATTATGTATGTACTTACATTACAATGCTATGCTATGCTGCTAGTACTAGTCATATTCATATAGTATAGTAAGTAGTTAGTTATTGATTTAAAGAACGTACGAACGAACGGTTGTGGGGGTTCAAATCATCTGCAAGTGCAGTTCATTCAAAACTAAAGAAAGGCTGATGCTACTTACTTACTTACTTTATTATTTGATTGAATTAGATCAATCAATTGTTGTTGTATGTTGATTTGATTGAATTTAGTACAATATGAGCAATACAAGTAAACTGTTGAGTTATGAAACATGGGTTCATGCAGTATCTGGAGCTACGGTATAACTTCATTCATTTACTATTTATTTTAATATTTATTATATACAAATCAATTGTTTGTTTTTAAATTAGGGAAGCGTTATTGCAATGGCTACATTTTATCCATTGGATACAGTCAGACAACGGTTACAATGTTAGTATGATTATTAACTATAATTAATTATATACCTACCTATGACTTGCATTTATTTATTTATTTTATTTTACATCTACTTACTTGTTTCTAGTGTCTTCAACCGAACAAAAAGCTGAAAGTACGATTAAAGAGATGCAAAAATTGATTGCTAATGAAGGAGTGTAAGTTTGCATTTATTTTATTTAGCAATGCATTCACAACTAACTTGATACAAATTGTTTGCTGGATAACTGAATCTGTATTTAATAGAAAACAAGCATTCAACATTCGCTTACAAGTTAACGATCTATTTCATTGTTTATATAAAACTACTATTTGTTGTATGTTTGACAACGAAACCAATCCAATCCATTCCATTCCTTTGATACTGATATTGATTTGATAAAACTTGTAAATATATTATTAATATGGTATAAATAACTTTTCAGTCGCACCCTATACCAAGGCATGTCTCCTGTACTACAAAGTCTGTGCGCCTCTAACTTTATTTACTTTTACACATTTCATGGGTTGAAGCGCATGCTAGGTGCTGCGGAGAGTAGCACGGCTGTCAAAGACTTGTTGGTGGGTTCGGTGGCGGGCATCATCAATGTACTGGTCACGAGTCCATTGTGGGTGGTCAATACACGACTGAAGGCATCACCGCAACCGTTCAGAACACTGGCCGGAGGTCTGATGTATATTGGTCGGAATGAAGGTCGAACCGGTCTGTGGGCTGGGCTGTTGCCATCGTTATTGCTTGTTTCAAATCCAGCCATTCAATTCATGACGTATGAAACAGTCAAACGGAAGTTGAATGCGGCGTATGGAGATATGCCAGCAATCACATACTTTCTGGTAAATCACCATTTTAATTCTATTCTAATTGTTTGTTTTATTGTAATATCGATATCGATGTACATATGTTGTGGATTGCTACCTACCTACCTACCTACCTACCTACCTGGTGGTCCTTTACTTTTATCATCTATCTATCTATCGCTTACAAGTGTCCCCAGTATCGTTCTATACCCAGCCATTGGTACTGGTAGGTATTGTTTTTATTCAAATACAAACACCATTGGGTGAGGTATTGTGGTAATCACAACAAAGTTATCAATATTATAAGGTTAAAACACCGATATTATTTTACTTACTAATTCCACTTGATTTAATTTAAAATACTTTTAATATTTTAAGTAATGTGACATGTTTCAACTACTATAGCCATTCTCGAACTCAACTGTGTTCAGTTATGACCAGTTCTGAGTCTGACTGAGCTAGACATGTGCAGTTCACTGTACGATATTAATTGGAACATGTCACAATACATTACTTAAAATAAAATACCTTTAATATCATCCAAGTATTACTTTAAAACCTCTCTAAAGCTTTGTTCTACAATTAAATAAATACATAAATATTATTATTGATTTGTGTTTAATTTGATTGATTTCAAGGTTGGAGCCTTGGCAAAAGCTGTTGCAACGGTAGCCACATACCCAGTGCAACTAGCGCAAACACGTTTGAGGCACGGTGGCACTGCGGCGGACAAACAGACGAACATGATCACATTAATTTATAACATATTGAAAGCTAACGGTGTGATTGGTCTGTACAAGGGGTTGGAAGCGAAACTATTGCAAACAATACTAACAGCGGCATTAATGTTTGCTGCCTATGAAAAAATAGCTAATTTTGTTCTGACATTGCTGCGGGCCAAAATTAAACAACGTCAATAAATTTTTAACTTTAACGATTCAATTAGTTGTTTTTTATAAATCTCAGAATTGTTTCAGAAACAATTCCAAATTTTAATTATTTTTTGTTGTATAAGTTTTAAATTTGTTTGTTTTCTGTCCGTATTATAAATCCAACACTCCTCAGTCCTCAGTCCTCACCGTAACCACAAACAATGCATAATTGAATGTAACATCTAACAGCTAAATGCATGATAAAGACATGTTGAATGATGACGATACGCTGCTGGTGATGATGAGGGTGAAGTATGTTAGTCTTCTTGAATCTATTAGCTTATTAAGAGTGTTCGTACGTACAGGAGTGAAACAACACAAACTGTGCTGTACATCTGTATAGATAGGTAGGTATACTATTAGTAAGTACTTACTAGTCGTACATTTTAAATTATTTGATGAATGGATCCTGGATGTTGGATCTGGATCTTGAATGTGACATGTTGTTACCAATACAATAAAACATTTATTTATTATTTCATGTTTTTGTTTTATTCCATACTCTAGAGTTAAGCTTATAGGTATTAACAAACCTTTGTAAGTCAGATTAAGGTCAACAACAGTGTGGATGGATCATCATCATGATCATAAGGATCGCCTAAGACTACGACACTAGATACCTCTATACAGTCAGTGTATACACTGAGACAGTGTGTCTCTAGTTGTGACATTTATTGCGGCACTATAATAGATTAGTGTCGAAGCAGCGGCTGGTAGAAACCTTGTGTCCAAGTGTCTCTTCTGGTTTTCAAACAGATTTGACATTTCTTCATACATTCCATATACATATTATATAGTAATAAATACAATGTTTACGTCGTTGTTTAATTACAATAAGGTTGTTTGTGTGTAAACAACTTATGTCGCAGTCTAAACGAAGCATTAGTGAGAATAATTTCCAAAACGTATTCTAAATATGGCAAATTTACGTCATGTTTAAACAATAAAGAATGAATAACCGCAACTGACCTCGCAGAGTCTATTATATACATACACGGACGTATATATGGGAGAGGTGCAGGGGATCCACTCGTTTAGCTGTAAAGCTCAATAGGTATCTTGTAATCAACGGTACGGTACGTCACACCAAGCTGCACACAAAATATGATTTTGAAAAGAAGATTGGAAGAGTTGAAGGTTTGTTACAAAAGAGTGAACTCGTAGCTAGTAACTGGTTATCCAATTCCTTCCTATTTTTGTGTGTTTATCACGATGTATATATGTTCATCTGTTCCCTCATAATTTCTAAACTACTTATCATAATTTGACAAATGATGAATCGTTGGATGAGAATACTTTCTGGTTTCATTTTTTAGAACGTGATTTTTCCGTAGTCGGGTTTTAGCAACTATTTAAGTATTGTAGTACTGGAACTGGTACTACTGATAATGAATGCGTGCGTTCAGTGTGAATAGTAGTTGGTTGGATTTAAATGGATTGATAAATAAAAACAATGTAATAAATAAGTGATAGATGAATCTATTTATTTATTAATTATGTTTTGAAATGATTCAGTTCAGACATTGAATGTAATGTAAGTACGAACATTACAAGGTAGGGTATACTAATTACACAACATTATGTAGGTACAAGTACACGTGTGTACATACATACACACTTGAGTGATTCAATATTAGGTAAATAAATAGAGTTTGTTGTTAATACTATATATAAGCGTTTTAATATCAATTGATGACACTAATATTATTATTATTAAAATACATTTGATTTGAATTGAAGGTAAGTAAGTAAGTATTGCTCATAGTATGCAAGTCAACTGCAGAGTGCAGTTATAATTTAGTTCATTAGTTAGCATTGTTTGTTTTATAATTAATTAATTACTTAACTAAATCCATAATTATAATCAAATACTACTTAACTATTTGATCTATATGATTCAAATTAATATTATCCAAACAAATGATATCAATATGAATATTAATTGAGCACATATTTAAAACTTTAATTAAATGACATTTAGAATATGAACTTACAACTATTTATTTATTTTATGTTCAGATTCCAGAATAAGAATATACCTCGACTCTAGTCTCCAATACATATACATTCTGTTTCGTAGCTCCTCTCCTGCCAACTAATCATATTGGTTGCTTTCCATATAACAACACAATCAAAGAATACATACATATGTATTCTTTAGTGCAGTCATGTGTGATGTAAACGACAACAGTGCTACCAATTGTTTTCAAAGAATTGATTTTGAACTATTGATTTATTATAACATTTTGTTTATAAGTGCAGCAAAATCATAATAATTAATTATGATTATTATTTATTATTCATAATAACTAATAATAATTATAAATAATTTAAATATTTTTTATTAATTCTTCACAGTTTCACCATCTATTGGAAACTCTAGTCTAGATCTAGAACCTTTGAATCGAACTCTAATATAATGAATTGAGACACACAAATACAAATCAACTATGTGACGCCACTTCACTTTTGATATCGATTATTGATTATACATTTGTAAAGTTTGAACTATTCGGTTCGATTCAGTTTAGTTGATTGGTTTGGTATTGAATGAATGGTTTTACATTAATTATGACTCAATTATTTACCATTTGGTTTTGTTGTAAATCTAAATTCTGTATATTATTATGTTACGTACGAAGGTTCAAAACAACGACATACGTCCGTGCGTCTAATCTATTCATTTAACACTATGGATGTATTCGTGGATACAGGCAGCATTGGCACAGCGTCTGTGAGTCTATAAGTGTGATGTGGTGTCTATGGTTTGAACTCAACCATTAACGCACGTTTTACTAATGCGCTGGATGTGACACTGAGCACTACTCAGCACCACCCAATACGAATACACCCCCTTAGATAACTATATAAGTAATAAAATTAAAAAAAAAAAAAAACAAATAATTGAAGTTTGAAATAATAATTTAATAAAATAGCAAGCGATAACAAAGTCATAGTTATCAATTAATTATATTAACTATCATCAATTATTTAAAAGTATACTAATTAATGAATGAATGAATAATGCTTGTAGGTACCTAAAATAGATTGCGTTGGATTGAATTGAACTAGGTGGTGTGGTACTGACTGTACTTTAATGTACTGTATTGTGATGGTAGAGGTCTACTAGTCTGTAGGTAGATAGTTTTACATAATATTTATTAGATTTATAAATGAATCCAATCAATGCATACAATTAATTAACTTATTAATTCAAGACAAACAATTTAACACAACACAATTGTATGTTTGTTTGTTCAAAATCAAGAGAGTTGAATTGAATTCAGTATTTATTGTGATGGTAATAGTTTTTCAATGAATTTCTTAACATCTTGGAACTCCGCATCAGATGATGAATGTGACAGACCTTTGTATGTTTTAAATTCGGTATTTTGTAAGAATACTTTCAATAAGGATGCTGTCATCTGACCCCATTTGTATGGTACGACTGCATCAAAATCACCATGGCATTGTAATACCTTAAACATATCGAATAACATTTTAATGACATTCTTATTATTCAATCAAACAATCAAATATATGTTTATCAATTGGAATAGCAGAGAGACAGACTAAAAACACCACCATTGAACTAAATTACGATTATGATCCATACTCAAATAATCAAATAATAATCACTTTGTCAGTGTTAACCGATCAAAGTTTTCACTATCGAAGATTACATTCAAAATATTGAAATACTTCAACAGCTGCAGTTTTTCTAGATGAAAGTTTTATTTTAAGAAAAACGATCAAATGTTTTAAACTATTTTAAAATCCAATTGACGTTCCTATCTATAACGACGAACGACTGACGACGTTCAAGAAGACAGACTTGCAACTGGAATCAATCTATGTTTACACAAAACAGTTTGATGTGACACCTATCTAGACTGTGTCTGGTGTCTGATGTCACTCTCATTTAACCAAACAGAATCACAACACAAACATTGCATAATAAATTTAAAAAAGTAAACTAAAGCTTTTGTATTGTGTTTTGAAGAGAATCCAAATAATACTTACAGGTAAATCGTGTGGAGCTTTGAGACTGTCAGGGAATGCCTTGTGTAATGGAAGCCAACATGATAAACAAACAACACCAGCTAGTTTCTGTGGATATGTCAAAGCAGAATACAATGCTAAAGCACCACCTTGAGAGAATCCACCAAGTAGAATTCTATAAATATAAAATATAAAGAATAACTTTCAATTCAAGTGGAGTGGAGTATTTGATTTGATTTACCTATTAGGTGCAATACCAGCTTTCACTTCATTGTCAACCATCGAATGTATTAACTTGCAAGCACTCTTAATGCCATCCGAGTCTTCTGGACCAGACGAATCTAACGTTAGTAGATCAAACCAACTGGGCATACGGAAGCCGGCATTCAAAGTGACGGGAATTGTATCAGCTGTTGGACATATCACTTTGATGAATGGTGCTCGAATATCTCCAATCGCACTGGCCCATCCATGTCTGAAACACCAAAGTGATTGATTATAAATGTATAGGTACAATCATCGATGATGATGCTGATGATGAATACACACCCGGTATCACCTAATCCATGTAAAAATATTAACTGGAAACAACAAAAATAAACAATTAGTGATGTAAATGTGATAGTGATTTGTAGTGATTAGTTTGATTTGATTGATTACTTACAGTCGCTGTATGTTTGTCAGTAGCTGGTATCACAACTGGACTGGTTGACATTGTTCTAACTGGTAGAATGACTAGAAACACAATAAATAATAAAAGGTTGAGTAAAATGTTGTTTGATTTGAATTGAACTACTATATTAATGAATATTATTTATAATAAATTTAATTTATTTTTGACATCAGCACACGCCATTAAGCCAATTAAATTAGCAGCACTAATGTTGTACGCAGTGCACATAACACACTACACAGTACAGAGTCAGATCAGCATCAGATGATGACATATACAATGTGTTACAGATAGTAAGATACTAACTATAATCATATACCACTATTCATTCTCCATCACTTGAGTACACACACTGGATAACATTACACAACACAATGAATGAGATAGAGGACATTTCATTATCAATTTATTATAAATATGATAATGGAACACAAACAGATGGCATGGGATGGCATACCATACATACATGTGCATCAAATAACAAAATGAATTCATATATAATAATATAAAAATGTATGTTTATTAACTATTTAAGTATTACCTTTAATTAATTGAATAGTTCTCCTACTAAATATCATTTTGTTCAATATCAATAACATTATTAGCATACAATACAATAGATACAGTTCAATATCAATCAAATTAGTGTGGACTAGGTTTAATGTGTATTTGTATTTATTTCAATTTATTGTATTTACATATGTTCTTAATATTTTAAAATTATAATCAAATCAATATCATTTATTTATATTTATAAATGAAATGATGATCATAAATATAAGAAGTCAAGTGTATTAATATAGACTATAGTGAGACTTCTGAAGATTAATACTATAAGTACTCACCTCAACATAACATGACGTATTTTATTTAGGAACTCGATCAAAGTTCATGTCAATCATGAATACGTTGTTGCGTTTTGTTAGTTAACATGACGTATGTTCAAGCGGTTCATTCGTTAATCATTCATCGTTGCTTATCGTTCATTGAGTATGAATCAGAATCACCGGATTCAAACGATTCATTTCAATAATTATATGATTTACCATCTTCGAAATTTTTTGAACCGAAGATTTAACGTAAATCTCCGACTTTGAAAAATTTCTTACCCGGATAATTGACTTTTTGTTAAATTTATATTCACATGAGACAAATGAAAATAACAACTAACTGAGTTAGTTGCTTGAAAATCGGGTAGATACTGAGTTTATGAAAAAAAATTTCAAACAGAAGTTGTTTATTTTTAAAAATGAAACATTTTTTGTCTTCAAATTTTTTTCTATTTATTACCGTTTTAGAGATGGATACTCTCAGGGTGAAGCATGGTTTGATCTTATCCATTCACGAACCCATAACCATCTCATTTTACCCATTCACGGCTGCTATTCTCTTTATCAACCAGCAATTTTTGCTCTAATAAATCCGAAGCTTCGCCTTGATGCATTTCAGCGTGTAAAATCGTCTATTGTGAGTTACTTGCGTAAACGAGATTGCGAGAATTCCACGATGAGCGACGTAATAAGTTGGAATACATACTAATGTGCTTGCATATTATAATGGATTGGGAGGGACAAAAGTTTACTTGAACATAGTATGCAACTTCGGTACACATCTGTAATGTAAGTTGTAACAGGGAATGGAGATTCCAAATAATTATTTGAACTATAATTAAAATACTTTATTTGTATTTGAATTATAAATGTGTATTCAATCCAGTGCGTATGTTCATCTTTTAAATTTTAACTCTATGCGCGCCATTCAATTACTTAAGTCCGACTGTCAAATGCATATATTAGGGTGGGCTAAACCAACTTTTGGCATTAGGCAGATAACCCAATTTATGGACATAACAAATCCTAATCTGTTCCGAGACAAATAGATAGCATTTTTTTTTTTGCTGTGATATAAACCCTATTCTTCTTTCCTCATTCTCCGTGTATGAACTATTTTGTGTGTAGATGGCAACCGTTAATCTTACTCTAAGGATGGGAGACATATATAACAGTCGATCAGTTAGTAATCGTAGGATTAGGTTATAAATGAAGCAAACAGTTGTATCTCCGTTGGATGAATCAATTTTTAATAGTTTTAATAAATATAATTTATAAAATATATAATAGAATCGTAAATACATATTTCGAATTTTAATTTGATTAAAGCCGTCTCTTTAAATCTATACAATTTTACAAGACTAAACACCACCATCATCATATAGATTGATGTTTGTTTGTTATTTTTGATTTCATTAAATAATAAAAATACAAACGATTGGTTAATTAGATTTTGTTTGAATCCCGAACAACCTCTAACTAAGTCCTAATAATAATAATAATAATAATAATAGGTATAATACTCTCAACGTACCTAATTAAAAAATAAACAATAAACACCCTGTAAACATTCACTTTTACCAAATAAATGTTTTTATTACAATTCATCATAGTCGTACGGCGTACCAATCAAATCAAATCAATAATAAAAAGCTGCACACAGTTCAAAAACAATATTTTTGATTTATTTATATTTGAATCGAAATCTCTTTGTAAATGCAATCAATTCAATATCAAATTTAAATTTATATTGAATTCTTTTAATAAATATTTGTATTATATCAATCAAAATATTTATTCAATTTTGATTTATAATCAAAATATTGTAATCTTTAATATCATCCATCCGTAAATGTATTATAATCCTTTGTATTCGTGTTTAATACAAATATGTCAAAATAATACAAAAAAAAAAACAATTTGAGTTAATTTCAGCACTTATTAACATATGTCAACAATAAGAAATAGTGGTGAAATAAAACACAATAAACATTAAATAAACACTAGGCGGTCGATAATCATGTTTATACTGAGTTCAGTGCGATTTATCAATTCAAATCACATTATTAGCATACAATACATAGCTCAATGTAAAACGTACATCAGCATAAACATTGGCCTCAGTACATATCACATCTCAATTGATACAATTCTGATATCATTACAACAACAACACCTACGCATTCTGGTTCAATATTTACAATTATAAGTAGTAAACTCAAGCCACAGAGTCCTGGCACCTTTAAATCTGAATGAATACAACTTTCAATTCATTCGTAGACTAATTGTTGATTACTTTTATCATTTTTGTGATCCATCATTTCAATTGTTTAATTTTTTTATAAATATTTATTTATAGTTTTTATTGTTATAGTTGTTGTTGTTGTTTTCATTCGTTATATTTATAACAAAATAATATGAATAAAATGAATACGAAAACGATAGAACGAATGACAGAATGTTGATGTGCGTTCAGTGCATGTATTTGTTATTGTGGCCGGTCTCTGTAGCTTGTATTTAGTAAAGTTCATGGAGAGCTAGATCTACTCTCTCTCTCTTGTAAATCAATCATAATTTAAAATGGATGAATTGTGAGTAGTGTTGAATGTTTACAGATGACTGATGTTGGCAGTTGAATACATTATATGAACGTACGTTACATTATTGAATAATGAATACAATTTGATTTTATGATGTGTTTGTTAAAGTTGTACTGTTACAATTGTTTTATAGATAAAATACTTTTTTAAATACTGTTTCAATTCAAAACATTAAACAACAACAACAGTGATGGATGTTAGACGTTATATACATTACTTTATTTATATGTACATTACCTTCAGAGTTGACCTTCACTGTTGTGTTTGTGTTCGTTTATTAACCAAATAATATTCTAACCAAATGGTATTTTTAATTTTAAAATAAATAGTAACGATGCTCAAAGAATCTAAACACCAGCACCATTTAAAGTTTACATAACATACAGTAGTGGGGTGCAGTCATACGTCATGTCATGTCATGTCAGGTCATGTCACTGATTGATGATCAGTAAATAATAAGTAAGTTCAGTCAGTCATTATTTGATAGGAATATGTAGATATTATTAATTAATGAACCTTCAGTTCAGTTCAGTTTGTTTAGTTTAGTTAATTAATTAATGAATATCAACGACTAAATGATGTATCTAAAACAGACAGGTTAGTTTAGTTAAATAATTAGTTAGTAAGTACTTGATGCTCCTACTCTTTTGTTTTTGATGATTTCTTCTTACTATATCTATCTATACCTACAATACAATACAAGGTAGTCGAAGTTTAAGTCCAGTTCAATTCTTATTCTACAATTTCAAACAAACTGACCTATCATCAACCTTTGTAATCAATCAACAATCAAACATCAAAACAACATTTAATTTTATATTGTTTTTTTTTTTTTAAATTCTAATACTAATTCTTTGGTTTGATATCAACAATTAATTGTAATTCATTGTTTATGTTGTTGTTGATGTTGATGTGTACACAAGTATTGTACGCACAGTGACAACAAATAGTAACCGTAATCAGACCAATCACCACAAATTTAATTGATCAATTTTATTTTTGTTGATATTCAATTTGATGTCATATGTTGTTTGAATGTCATGTCATGTCATCCATCTATTTATCTAATAGTTATCAATAATCAATCGACATCAACTTTAAGATCATCTGTCGTCACCAATACATTCAATACCAATACCGTTTACAAGTATTACTTACAATCTTTATTAATTACAAAACAATGAACGAACAACACAGTCTGATCTGACTCGAGTCAGTCAGATAGACAACTTGATCTTATATAATAAATACTACAATAGTTGAAAGAGTCATTTTTAACACCACTTAGCGAGTCAAGTCAAGTCATAACATTGTATTGGTCGTAGAGAACTGAACTAAACTAAACTAATTAAATGAATTAAGAATTACATTTACAATTACATTCCAATATAATTGATTTTCAATAAACATAATTATTAATAGATTTAATTAATTGATGTGCGCATGCACATCTTTTGTTTGATTGTTCAAAGATACAAATAAAAAAAAGATTTATATCTTTGATAATTCTAACTCCTAGTTCTTACCAATTGCCAACTAAAATTAATAGACAACAAATCATGAATGATAGATAAAAACAATGATTTAGAGAAGTTGAACAATATTAAATTAAATTACAATACAATACAGTACAAGTTTTTAATTCATAAATCAATAACACTCATGCACGGGTCGGTCATCAATGGATTCTATGTATGACCATGTTATCTTGTAATCGTACGTTTGGATCATGGATCATGGATCATCAATGGTCGATATGGTCACCATTTAAACATTATTTATTATGTTTGTTCATTATTGTTTAATATAAACTAAACTGCTGCTGTTTTCTATGGATCCAACCGATCCAAATGGTCTGATCTGGATCCAATTATATATTATATATATCACGTTATTCAGTTCAATTCATTATAGAGAGCTTTGTACCGCTTGCTGTCTGTCTTACAATGAAAAGAATTTGAGGAAATCTTGAGGTTGGACGGGATGATGTGGTGCCAATTCTGATGGCGATTCAACACATGGATGTCCTAACGAACGCCAGAACAAGCATCTACACCGTCGACATAATGCAAGAGTTTCAGCATAATCATCACAGTCACGAGCCCCAAACGTTCTGTAACACATACGAGATCATAACAGATCAGATAACGATCACCACTTCTTTATAGATGCACAATACCACCTACCTACCTACCTACCTACCTACCAACATATTTATAATACAAAAACAAACCTTTTTAAAGCATGATAAGTGTCCTTCCAATGAGCTCTTTGAGTCACACAAGAACGTTGTTGAGGTGTATAATGTGCTGCTGCCAGTTCCTTCCATGGCCTCTGTTCGGTGGCAGGTCCCGTCAATGGTGTTCCAACTTGTGTGCACGCTTCTAAATCGCGTACATCACCAATACGAAGTAATATTTCTCGAACACATTCCTCTGGCAATTCAGATAATGTTGGTGTTATATTTGGTCCAGGCTAGAATCAAATGTTTTATTTTTTTTTTAATGTTGCTGTCTCATCAAATTGGAACAAGTTTTACTGTAATTAATTGAAAATTGTATGTACTTTTATTTCAATCATGTTTTACTGCAATAGGAATCTTACAATTTTTCTTATTTCGTGAGGAAAGTGGTTGTTAGTTAATCAGTATTATAAAATGCGCGTGGCTTTTGCTTGTACAACGAAAGTTATACAATAAACGCGTGCATGTCCATGTGTTTGTTTTAGGCGCTAAAATTTGTGAATTATTATTTCCAATCTAAAACCAAATTGAACGGAACAGACAACAACAGTTCCAATTGGACCACAACAAAAAATAATAAAATTATACTTTGTTACATTTGTTTATATGAATATAAACGCAACATATTCAATTCATGTTCGAAGTGTTGAAGTGGTGTACAATAGATAGATACCGTTCAGTTTAATAAACGAAAACGTAACGTCGTAACTGTTTATTACAAAACCATAGAAACAAACAAGTCAAGTAGATCGAGTTGGTTACCTCTTCAATTTTCAAACGAGACGTTGTATCCAATATTCTTTGGATGGCTCGAGCATTATGTTTCCATAGTCTTTGAGATCCAACAGGTCCACCCCAACACACTGATCGTGGACAGATACGAGCTTCGTGTAAACCTGCAGCTAGTGTCCGTAATGTTCGTAAGTTTTGTTGCGATGTACTAACTAAAGATGATAAAATTAATTAATATTTAGTAATTAGTTAGTAATCGATAGTTAGATAAATACCATGCTGAGCAACTTCTTCGACCATCTGGATTAAAGCTTTCTGAGCTGTACCAGACATGGACGTCAATTGTTGGCCAACTAATAGATGTAATAAAGCACAAACGTAATTGAATCTACGCACATCTCTAACGGCATTTAAAAGGTCTAAACGTTTCACAACTTCACCAAGTCCATTGAAACCAGCAATCTAAATTCAAAACAAAACGTGAATCATTATATATATTTTACGTCTTTAAAGGTACAGGTGCCTCTGGAGTGCCTTAAACAGTTCCGATCACTCGGACTGATTTTCGTTATTGTGTTGAAGTACAGATGATAATAATGTAGTAATTGGAACATTTGATGAACACCTAGAGTTTTAGACATTTTTCAAGATTCCAGCCTATAAACGATGACTAGAATTAATAAATCCGTAATCTAAGTAAGATTGTTGGTGCAATGAAGGTGCACGAGGACAAGACTAAAACTGACTGGTTCTCAGTTCCTGGACTGTTTTGGACAGAGTGATATAAATAGTTACCTACCTCTCTAGTACATTTAATAGTGATATGACAATGTGGAGGAACTGTTTTCTCTTGTGTTCGTGCTGTTCCATCAGCATTAGTATGAACAGCATCAGTTGTGGTAGCACTGTAACATTCAAACACGCATGCACGCACGCACGTCTATAAATAAAATAATTAAAATGAAGAAGGAAGTGAGTGGTGAAGTGAAGTTAATGAATGTCTCAGACTCAGAGTCATGCTACATGCTCTTCAGCAGTCAACTCCTCGTATTTAAATTTATTTAGAATTTTAGGAAATGTTTGTTGTTATGTCTATGCAATTTTTAATAATCATAATCATCATAATAATAACAGTTTACTTTCTAAATTTAATTCTTAATTACAAATAGTAATAGTCAACAGTTACAGTACAGTCTTAATTCTTAGTCTTCATGTTTGTTGATGTTGTCTGCTAACTAATTAACTCACTCAACTGCTCAATGTTTAAAATGTTTGTATGTTTAAAATCAAAACAAAAGCTATTCATTCCACTGAACTAACGTCGTACCTTTAGCATACGATCGATATAAAGGTCGAACGGTATACGATGGTAAAGTATAATTGATTTAAAGATTTTAAATGAGATTGAAACCGTAAGTCGTAAATTCAGTGTATTTAATAATAAGGTCAAGGTTTTGTATGTTAACAACTAACTGTAGTAGGTACTGATACTGATATGATACTGACTGTTATGTTTGTTATTGTAATTATTTACCTACGTATTTAATAATTAAAGCTGAATCTAATATATAATTTTATATTTAAATGCACTACTTTATTTATATTAGAATGAATCATCTCGAATCTAATTCTAATATTTATATTATTAATAACAATTGTATGTATTTGATTGTATTGCGTTGCAGATGAGAGTTTTGTAATCAAAATCATAATTAATTACGTTTTAAAATGAATTCATCATTCTACTCATTTATACAGATACGGTTGCCTATATACATATATATATATGTCGGAATCGTACGTTTATCAAAGGGATAAATGTGTTTTTTTATTTATGGATACGCCTGTTCGAACATTTCTCTACATTTATAATATGTTTACAGTTTTACACTTTTATTTATAAGTACAAAGAAACTATTTTTTAAGAAAAGGTTTATTTTATTACAGTATGTCTGACATAAAGAATCCTCCAGACATAGAGGTCCGGAAATTAGATATTATCAATACTTATATATTCTTAGAATAAGATAAATTGTCTAAAAGTGCAATAAAGAATAATTGCTTTAAGATTTATCAATTAACATAGTAAGTGTTCAGCTGAAGGGGGCATGTTTGACCTCTACTTAGACGCAAATTGTACGGTACGGATGTAATAAACCAATTTTTGTGATATACCTTAGATGGTACATAAATATGATGTAGTAATAGGATGACCCCTTTCCAATATATTTTTACAAACATCAAGGAAGGGAGATGAGTTTCAAAAAGGAAGCAGGACAGTCAGTTCTGAGAGGACAGCACCCGAGTACAGACCGTATCGTGCAGTTGCGTATTAGTATCAACTGAACTCTGCTGAAAGTTACATGAAAATAGCATCACATGGAAATAGTGTTTGGATTGTTGGTAGCCCTTTTGGACTAGTATAATTAATTATGTTTATTGATGAGATAACCGTGGTATGGCATTTGTTAGTATTATTCGTGTTGTATCTGTATTGTTAACTGGAGCTAACTTACTGTGTCGTAGGTTGAACTAATTGTAATTACTGATTGTGAAAGTGCGGGACACCGGGTATTATTGTAGACTAGTGCGTGTTTGTGAAAATGCATTTTTCAGTGTGCTATTGGAAAATTGGTAAGTGTTTGTATTTTATAAAAACAACAATGCCTGACAACATATATACTGGTTCAAACGACCATGCTCCCAATTATGCAACTCCGACATATATATATATATATATATATATATATATATAGACTGTGTTGGACAGCTTTTCCTATAGTAAATTAATGTTAAATATAATTATTATTACTAGCTGTCCGTCTGGTACTTATGAAGTCAGTCAGTACACATGTGACGAAAGTCCACTTTAGTATGTGCATTGTGCATCAAAAAATCCCCACTCTTTAATGACAAACAACCATATGCATACAGTATAGCTGTGAGATAACTGACCGACTTTATTTATATGTGTACTGACTGACTTCATACAGTACCAGACGGACAGCTAGTAATAAATAATATTTAACATTGATTTACTATAGGAAAAGCTGTTCAACACAGTCTGTATACACCTAATAATACAATAAAAATAATAATAATAATGGTAAATGTGGTAATAATAAATGTATAAAATTGTTTTTAAATCTCAAACATTTGTTAAATAAAGAATACTTTTTTATTTAAAATTAGCATTCAGAATGATTAAGTATTATATCTAATATTAATAAGAACAAAGGAATTCATTTGAACAACGTTCACTTGAAGTTCATCAAACTGCAGAACAGAGAGTGTAGCAGAACTGTAACTAACTACAGTACATACATTGTCTATACATATATGTATATATATATATATGTGTTTGTATAAATGAAATCAATTGAAAACAGCTGTAAAATCAAAACAAAACATATTAAAACTCACTTTTGATTAACTGATGCTGATACAGATGATGACAGTTGTCCTAAACATTCTAACACTTTCTTCTTTTCCCATCCCTCGTCTGTTTTGACCCATTCCTCACCTGGTGAACGCCAATCTTTTGAAATAAATGGCATATTCACAGATTCACTCACCACCAAAATCAATTGATTTTGTAAGAACGAACAAAGGAGCACTTAAACAACAAACGACGAACACTACTTGTAACTAATAATAACTTGATAATTTATAACTTGTAATGTAATGTCTTTCTTGGTCGGTCTCGAATGACGACTTGACTTGCAGTTCATTTCAGACTTTCTGTTTTCATTGTGTTGCAGATTCTGTACGATTATATGATCTGCATTCACAATCACAATATTATTAAATGTACAAAACATATGATACCAAACCAACAGAGATACAACCTACTACAGTGATACGAGTGCAACAGAGATACTATTATTTGTATTGGCATGCGCAAATTATTTATTTTATTTCACTTAATAATTTTACAGAATTAACAATTCAATATTGTATTGTATGAGTTGAAAGTATTCTATTTTAATTTAGTTCGTATTGTACCTTCTCATTTTTATTATTTAATTAATATCAAGATATAATTATTATTCATAATCCATGTGGTTGGTCATCTCATAATATTGTTCATCAAATTTACACCAAACCAAACCCAATCTTAACACTTATGACAAGACACACATATTTATGTTTTGTTTATTTATTTTGAAAGATTAACAATTAGTAACTGGGCGACCGATCTCTGAACTAACTGTCCTTTAATTAGATATTATTTTTAACCCATCCAAAACTTATACATTCGATCTCAAAAAGACCCATTACGTACCTACTTTTTGTCGAATTTACATTATCATTACAACAATGTCGTACAAGTTACTTGCTATAAATATTGAAACTATGAAAAACTAGAAATTACGATTTTTCCAAGAGACAAAACGCAGCTAGATTGACTAGTTTTACTTCGAAAAGCTCTTTTCTGAAAATTATATCGAATCGTTTGAGCTGTCTTGAACGCGATTATAAATATTACTCGTTGAATAGTCAATCAGCAATCTACCTACTTTACTATCTATAAAAACAAAAATCAATTTTTAGGAGAACTGGTGTTACGAATACAAATTCAATATATGTGGGATGGATGGGACTGCTACCGTTCTTCATTTAATGTTAAATCGTATCGGTATCATCTACTTGTTTTGCCATTTTGTTAAACTTGAAGTTCAAAACATAATTAACGATCTTTGAACGCTCGCTCAGTTCAACCAATTGAGTCTGTTTTTCTTCTAAAAGACAGCCTAAACTATTAATATATTTTTAACGTGAAAACATCTATTCGCTCTCGTTACGTTGGTGGTAGGTCGAACATTCTTGAGTGACCAAATAGTGTAAGATTTCCATTGCTAACAACTTCAAGACTAATAATGTGTTTAAAATGGTTGAGAAATAAAAATATAATTGAAAATATATTGATTAAAAATGGATTTTGTCTATCTAATATGATTCGTAAATATACTATAGAGTATAGTAAACGTATATCAGAGATATACTTTCAAGAAGACTAATCCGTATTCCCTAAGTCAATACACACTCAAATTGAAGGCAACAATGTCTTACAGGAATTGTTCAAGTCGTTGGTTTATCACTTGAAATCTAAATATTGTTTGATCCTTTATTTCAATTCAGTATCAATTTTTCGATATTCTAGAAACAGATTTTTAAAATAATTCTTAACATTTATTGTTTTCAGTGTCGATAGTGACAGCTTCACTTTTGTCATGAACAAAACACTTAACCTTAACGTTTGACTGACTGACTGACAGCTCGACCCCAATTAGTGATATCTTCCAAGTTTTTATGGATGCATCTCAGCCATGACAGACATGAGATGATATTGATTTAGAGTCGAACTTTGTGCTTATAATTATTTTTGATTCAAAAGTGGACATCACCCTCACTTAAATTTCTAAAAACAACTTTACCAATTTCTGTATTGTTTAGATGGAGGAGGTTTGGATGGATGAATAAAATAAAACGATATTGAAAATTGAATGGTAAATATAATAATATTTTGCCAGCAAATTATATGGTTACAATACAAAGATGGTGTAATATATTGGAAAATAACTTAACAAATCTACTTCTTGTAACCGCAGGAACGTCTGCGACCACGGGCCCGTTCAAACTTACGACCCTTGGATCGTACAAACGGTTTGGTGTGCGAATGTGGTACTCCAGGTGCTGGACCAAAGTGTTTGACTGCTTCACGGGCATTACGTCTACCTTGCATCAATACGGTGTTGTTGCCTGTTGGTGATCTCAATGCTAATTGATCGAATGTTATTACTTCACCACCTATAATCAAATAAATATATTTACCATATATTTACGGAACGACACCACTCTTTTAATAATTAATATTTATTTTTTAAAGAACAAGGTCATCCATCACACACCATCTTATTTATTTTTAGAGAAAATAACTTATTCGAGATTTTATTTTAAGACAATCAATTTAAAAAGAAATGAACGTCAATCAAAATTACTAAAACTAAACTAGATAATATTTTGTTTTAATAAGTTGGATATTAATTAAGGATTAAAAACATAACTTTTAAGATATCCTACATATCGTTTTAATACGTTTCGATATCTCGAATTTATCATTGAGATCTATTATTTGGAATCTTATAAAATGTGACACCTTCAATTGTGTAAATTAATAATTAAGGTACCAAGAGAAAGAAAGAAAGAATGCATTGAATACTACAATCGATTCATGATTTAGAACTGTAGCTGTAGAATTAAAAACAATCTGCATACATACAAAGTATTTAATGTATTCAGAATTGATGTTTTTAATGCAATAATTTAATTTACCTGGTTTTACAACCCACATATCAAACAAACTGATTGTGCGTGAACAAATCAGGAACAGAACAGTTCAACATAAACATTACATTACTAATATTCAAAATAATTCTTACCTTCTTTAATAATTCGTGCACGAGCCTTTTCTGTCACATGTAAAGCACAAACTGTAAGTTTTGGAACGTCCCATATTCTTTGATCATTTGTAACTGTTCCAACGACAACGGCAATTCTACTTTCACGGCCTGGCTTTTTCATAAATCGAACAACACGTGCCAATGAAATTGGTGGACGATTGATGCGACTCATAAACAAACGTTTCAAAATAATTCTGTTAAATTTGGCTGTAGTACGACGAGCCAAGAATCTGTACAACTAAAAATAAAAAAATATATAATTTAATAAAATACAAGAATAATAACATAAAACACTAAAAATGAATACTTACTTTAACTAATAGCCGAAGATATACATCTTGACTTTTAGGTTCTGTACGACGAACCTTGCGATCGTGTTTGTGGTTAATGTCGATACCCTATATATCAAAATTAAAGTGTCATTTAATAAAAAATATATATTTAAAAATGTTTGTATGTATTTTACTGAACGATTTCATTTTGATTTAAACGATATTATTGGATTTAAATTCACAAAATCACACAGCCATCATTAAAACTTACCATAACGTTAACCGGAAAGAATGTTCAACTGAACGTGAATATTAACAACACTGAAAGGACTTATTCAGTATGGTTTATTCTAGTAGTCAATCACTATCACAGAGTACCAACTTAACATAATATAACTACATGCATTCAATCGTTTAGGAATTACTACGAATACGAATAACAAATACTACTACCATTTGATTGATTATTTATAAATAAGTTTATTTTTATTGATTTAATTATTATAAATACAAATAGAATTAATAATTTTAATTTAATTATTAGAATGAATTTATTTAAAACACAATGATGACTGGACTGTCAACAGTTCATTCACAGATAACTCATATTGTATTGTCATTTGTCGATCATAGAGTGCAAGGAACAAATACCATAGAGATAATATATAACAAAGATTCAATTAACAATTATAGGTGGCAGCACAAAGTATACAAATGTAGGGACGACATTTGACTCTTGTCATTCGTATTTGTACAAAAACTCAGAACGTGACAAAACAATACACATTCCGTGTATTCTCGTTTGTTTGGTACCTACACTTGATTTGTAGCGGTTTAAGATTGATTGATACAATTATTATTAAGGTTCATTTTTAATAAACAAAATATAAATTGTTATAACTTAAAAAAAACAATATTAGTCATGTGT
Organism: Nineta flava; assembly: GCA_963920215.1. NCBI lineage: Eukaryota > Metazoa > Arthropoda > Insecta > Neuroptera > Chrysopidae > Nineta > Nineta flava. The sequence goes on from OY986042.1 coordinate 754,668, forward strand.
TATGTCTGCTGCCGTAGCCGTAGCAGTAGCATTTAGTAAGCCTTCAGACACAGACACAAACATAAATTCTAAACTAAAATTAAATAACAAAATGAAAACAACATAATTAAATGATGATGTGAATGGTGGCTAATCGATAAGATCGACTACTGTTGTTACGAACGTAAACAGTACTCTGATTGGTGATGAGTGGAACGCTTTGTAACGTTATGAAACCAACTGCACACGACGTGGATTGAGTAAAACTGAAGTCGGCATGTGTGATGGCACCAATCACTTGACGATCACATGCGTGACGGATCGCAGTCGGTTCTGGAGGGATCCACAAGTCTCGCATCTGTTTACAATGATCCTGAATTAGTTTGGAGGTGTTTTGTTGTATATTCGGTGTTGTATTTCGTTCCTGAACAAACAAATCAAATTAGTTTATTGTTAATCAATGTGTTGCTAAACAATAATTATTACTTCTTACCCTGGACTGTCGTCGAATTGATGCACGTTTCCGTTTGAGTCGCTTCAACAATGTTTTGTGTTGAGCTCGTAATTGCTTCCGTTTCATTTGATTCGCATCCACATGTACGTGTTCACTCACTGACTCATCGTACTTGTTATTCGATTTTAAATCGATGCTAACATTTGGTAAACAAATGATGGCATTCTTTTGAATTGAACCTCGTCCCTGTAAACGTAATCGAACTGGCACTAGAACTGCTTCTTGTATACAATCAATTTCTAATTTGATGCCATCATCTACATTCAATTGATTTGTTTCTAAATAATTCTATAAACAAATCAATCAATGAATCAATACGTTACATCATCTATAATTATAATATCTTAAATATATTTATTTACTTGAATTTTGTTTAGTAACTGAACATCCCGTAAAACATAAAAATCTTGCCCTCCAACTCGATTCTCCTCCTCTTCCAACCACTCGTTCGTCAACAAACTCCAATTACATGAAAATGGAGAAACAATTCCAAACTTGGTGTAATTGATGCGCTTACTCGGAGGCAATTTAAAATATCTATCCAATAATGCACTTTGAATTCGATTGTTCTCCATTTGACCCGCCATGGTATCGGGAGATAAATCAACTGGTTTACAGTTTTCAACATGCAATACACGATCTTCACGTAGACCACCAGCTCTAGCTCCCCACATGATTAAGGTCCGCCACAGTGGTAGAGCCCAACCAGTTGGTAAAACAATATCGTATCCACTTCCATAACCTTATAGATGATAACAAAATAACAATTAGTTGACCTAAGTACTCTACAAGAAACACATTACTGTTACTGTTGATGTTATACACAAACTTCTCTCTATTATCACGGTTGCTTTGAATGTTAACAACTTTAATAATTTACATACAAATATATATAATATGTCATAATTCAATTTAATAAAGATCAATTATATCTGTCATTCATATTTATTATTTATTTAAATAATATAAATGTTAACAACTTTAATAATTTACATACAAATATATATAATATGTCATAATTCAATTTAATAAAGATCAATTATATCTGTCATTCATATTTATTATTTATTTAAATAATAATTATTAATGATCTTTATTAAATTGAATTATGACATATTATATATATTTGTATGTAAATTATTAAAGTTGTTAACATTCAAAGCAACCGTGATAATAGAGAGAAGTTATAGTTGTTAAGCAACAGATAAAAATGATAAATAAAATTATAATAATAATTTAATGAAGAAGCGATACCGCTACACACTTACCCAAATTGTTAGTTTGATTTCCAGGTCTTTGAATAATTAAAACTGGTAGAGTAGCTACCTTTTTGACTATTGAATTGAGCTCACCAGGCACCAACTGACCACTTTTCAGATTACAAATTTGAGTATTGGTCAGTTGATCTTGTAAAGATTGCTGACGTATTGCACGATCCCAAATGTAACTGAATGATAGATTCAGCGGTAAGGATGGATTCAAAGCTAATTCATATTCATCATCATCATCATCCGCAACAGCTTTTGTTCGTTTTTTCGGAATATTAAATCGTGGATCGCATATAGTTAAACCGATTATAATTCGAGGTGGTAATTCAGCCGGCGATCGTACACTAAAATTATTCCAAAATTCAAATTGTTCAGTACACGAATCGAGGTGATTTTCGAACCAATTATTTTTTGTTATATTATTCTCATTTGCAATTTCACAACACTTTTTTAGGACCACATGCGATAACGGTCCAGTTAATCGAAAACGATTTAAATCTTTACTTAGATCATTTATTTCGATTTCAGTTTTATGCTTTAACATTTGAATGATTTCATTGCTGTAGCCTGGATGGACCCACAACCAAAGTGTACGATTATCATTTGGATTCATAGCTGGTTTCCAAAAAAAAGTAGCTTCACCTATCGGTCGATTTGGATACGAATTTGGATGATAAAGTACAATTGTGCCCTCTCTTTGTCCATTTATATAGCATTTAGCTCCAACTCCTAAGCCAGTTTTCGGACTAGTGATTTCAGTGAAGGCATCCAGAATAGTCTTTTGCATTCCAACTATTTCAATACAATTATAGTAAGAAATATCTTGTATTAGACAATGTTGGGCACTGGCACGATAGAGAGCTCGAAAAGCTTTATCGCAAGGTCGATCGGGAATTTTATAACCCCATCGTTCGACCATATGAAATCGTTTTGCATGCCATAAATGTGTTTCCAGCCAACGAATTCGTTTTTGACGTCTTAAATAATCATTTTGTAAATTGACTGGTCGACGTCGATATTTTCGAGATGGACGTTTCTGTTTCGGTGGTAATCCAGACTTGATCAGTTGATTTAAATGACCCTTTCGCAAACGTCGTGGTAATCTTTTAGTATTGTGGCTCATTACACGTCGACGCATATGAATTGGTAATTTTTGAAAGATTAATTTTGTGGATGATGGATTTTGTAAGGATTGTCCCAAGAATTCAATTTCTTGGGCACGAGCGGCTGCATATTTAAAAATGTTGACATCATTTGGAAGTGAATGATCACCTCCTAAAAACGAATCAAATTGTTTCTTTTCTTCTGATTCCATATTTAATTAACATTAACATTCAGTCCAGTGTGTGTTAATGTAGTGTAGCGTCGTGTATGTTTGTTTTATAAAATCAAATATTACTTTTCATTAATAATTAATACTTTGTTGATGTTTTGAGGTTATCACTTATTCACTTTTCAAATCAAATCAACTAACATGAGCACATGCTTTGCTCTTATTCTTATTATCTTTAAAATCTAGTCAAGATGTAAACCATTACCATGTCTGGTCATATATATCTCTTTAAAAACTACTGACATCTCTATGAATATAGTGGAGGTCAGTGCATATGAATCAGAACAGAACCATCTATTAGGTATTACATTAACAAATATCTTTTATCTTATCAAAGATGTTTGAGTACTGGGTAGGGGCTGTATTCGTTTTGGACTGGAGTACTGGACCTGTATTCTTTGACTGGTCCAAAGAATACATATATACAATTCTTTGACTAAACATTCTTTCAGTGCCACCAGGTCAGGTTCGTTCAGTGCCGGATTTACCATATAGGCGGACTAGGCGAATCAACCCGGCATGTTTTTTTTATCTTTGAATATGCAGTCGTAGGTAACCAAATCGACCCAGCTCTGCAATGTTTTTGATTTTTGAACATGCGAGAGCGAACGAGCGAAAAGAGCGAACGAGCTTTTTCAAAATTGAAATTATTGCAAGGAAATCTCATAACGTGCATGAGGCAAGATAGATTAACGAGTTTGACGGTTATGAGCATGGAATCTGATCTACTGAGAGAATTAAATTTTGATGACATTATTGATAGTTTTGCTGAGCAGAAAAGTCGGAAAATGATTTAAAAACAATATTTTGTAAACTTTTAATCCTTGAAGTATCGATTATTTCATTTATTAGAAAATAAAAAAAAATTCAACTAAAAATCTGGTTATTTTCCCGTTTCTATCAAAAATTTTCGTTTCAAATAGGCCCCTACAAAAACTCCGCCTATGGGCCTTAGAAAAGTAAATCCGGCACTGGGTGCGTTGTTTTTAGTATTCAACTTGACGTTGTTTATGCTGAGTGCTGACCGTAACTGCCATGACGCTGACCTGACAAAGCAGTGTCAGGTGTTAATCAATAGTTGAGTCCATAATAATGATCACAGACAACAGGCGCTGCTTTAAATTTACTCAGTAGTAAATTATATTTAGACTGATCAACTAATTTAGTTTACTAAGGATTTCGTAGTTATGAACATAACCAATAACTGAACTTCCTTATAATTTAATCTATCTTATATCCTTGAAATATAATTAAATCTTCCCCCGTCTACTGAGAGCTGTCTGCAATGATAACAGCTCAGCCGATAGCTACTTGAGACATTATCAGTATGTTATATATATATTATATACATTATTTTATTACATCAGTTTGTTGCAAGTCATGCGCTTGTCAGTCACGCAATCAGTGAGTTATTTTCGTGGGGGGGGGGGCATGGAGGTAAAGATAAGAATGTTCTAGATCGCATATTTTGGCTTTACTTTTTGACCAGTAGCCATTTGCTGTAATAGCTGTAACATAGCTGTAAGTATGTGCATTAAATGTTGAATAACAAATATATCAAATGTCAAAATCTGCCCCAATCCCTAGATCAATGATTTATATTTTATAAATACGTATTTCGACTACAATGTAATCACCGTCAAGATATGTCAATGTCAATCATTGCTAATTGTGCACGTACCTCACCGAATAGCAATCGCAGTAACATATCTTCGTCGTGGAGATTTATTTTGGTCAACTAATTCATACTGATTATGACCGCACCTTTTTGTCGAAATATGTATTTATAAAATAAAATAAATTTTATATATCATTCATCTAGTAACTGGGGCAAATTTTGAAACTTCGCCCTCTTTGATTATCTTTGATTAGCTTTATAAACAAATATAATATTTTAAATGATTGGGGTAAAATCTTCTATCTATTCTGTTTGTTGAATGCAAACTATATCGATATTTATTTGTAATCATGTTCTCGAAAACAGTTTTTTATTAGCAAAGAAATAACGTGAAGCTTTTTTAATGGTTGGCAATTTGTAAGACATTGATGTAATGATTTTGTATCAACTCGACAAAGGATACTATTTAAGATCCATTATATCAATTTGAGGTTATAAAAATAGATCTAGCTGAACGCTTCACAGGTGTCGTGAGTAGAGACCGATCACCGAGGTATCCTGGTAGGTACCAAGTGACCAGGTCACTATTTGAATAGCAACAGTAGGAGTAGAACATTAGTTATAGTATATAGTCGATCGAACACAAAGACCCTCTTCCAGGCCTCACTTGAAGTACGTAACTGCAGTTGTTTGTTGTAAACACACACAACACAATGAAAGATAAAAATAAGAATAAATAATATTTTGTTATCAAATAGAACAACATTTAATTGATGTGAGTGATGATGTGATGTGATTTGATTTGATTACATAAATATTAAAAATCTTGATTCGCGTAAACACAGTAAGTGTTTGATTACAATTTAAACTTTGAACTTTTGTTGTGTTCATTATAGTTGGTTTCATAGTCTAATTCAATTCAATTCAATTATTGTGATGAGTTGTAATGCTAATCATAAAAAAACAGACATGGCATCCAAAACTATTTTACGTAAAATCATAAGTACAGCTTTAGCACCAAAACCAATCGCACCATACAAGTATGTATCGTATTGCATTGTCTATTCTATTCATTTTTAAATTTTAACAGGGCTCAATAGGGTTCTTTTTTGTTTTATACTAAATTTTATATAGTTTATAGCTAGTAGGTATCAAGTACAAATCAATTATCAAACTTTGAAGAAAGCTATCCGCTATTTTGTAGCCGCATGCCTATGTACTAAATTTTTGTGGTTGTAGCCAAGCAATTGTTGCTGATCGGACTGTGTACGTGAGTGGTTGTTTAGGCGTGGACAAAGATACGGGCAAGCTGGTGGATGGTGGTATTCAGAGTGAGGCACGACAAGCGTTAACGAATCTGGGCCATGTGTTGGAGGCTGCTGGCTCCTCATACGATCGAGTGGTTAAAACGTCGCTGTTCTTGAACGACATCAGTGATTTTGGTGCTGTTAATGAAGTTTATAAGGAGTGTAAGTTCAATTCAGTTCAGTCTATCACTAAATCTGATCAACTTACTTTTTAAATCTATAAAAAAGTTTCACGGGTAGCCATTTATAGACACATTTATAGCCAACCCAGCCAATAAACACCGACGAGCTGCGAACTGATCACGTCAAGATCTTTAAAGACTTACAAACAGGATTCTTTATCAAAACACGCATGTTAAATTAATGTTAAATTTTAATTAAAATTCACCTCTGACAGTTTTTGCTTGGAATAAGGACAAGGTTTGCGGAGATATAAAGGGATAAATTTTAATAAATTACACGATCTATTTATTTCTGAACTGAAACAAGAAATTGTGACTTAAATTTTTCAGATGCTTTTTAAATTAAAGTGTAATTTCAAATGATCCTTAACGAACATGGTTAGTCCACCCCTTGATTATATTTCGAAAACATAAAAAGGTTTAGGGTAAGACCAGAATTATGCTGTTTCCCCTCGTCAAGTTACCTGAAAGTCTATCTAATCTTCTGCCGATTACTTTCTAAACAAAATAGATAATTAAACTCGACACTCGATAAATGTATTTACAATAAAGCAATACAAGTTGCCTACAACATAAATACTATTTTATCATCATTTTATTTTACCAAAACTTTAGTTATTAATTATTGGCCGATTTCTTGTCAGATTGTCCGCAACATAAATATAAATTTGGACACATTGTATTTTGATGCTTTTTAAAAAGATTCTAGTTTTGAATCTTAGTCCTTAATTGAAGAAATACGCCGCGCGATCCACCCTCTCCAACAAGTAAACATCTATACCTACTTGTTGTTAATTGCATATGAATGAATTGAAATATAAATAAAATTGTTTATGTTTATAGTTTTTAAAAAAGATTATCCAGCACGGTCTGCATATCAAGTTGGAAAGTTACCAGCTGGTGCCAATGTTGAAATAGAAGTGGTGGCATTGAGTGGTGACGTTCAAACAATAACTGCAGCTGATAGTAAACTGTAATATAATAATAATTAATTAATTAAATTTGAACGTCGTTGTTTTTAAAAGTGTTGTTATAATTAATTGATTTGTTTATTTAAATATTAATTTGTACATAGAGCTAGCTATCTATATGTATTGTATAATAATGATTAATTATTATATTAATATTATTAAAATAGTGTATTTGTTAATTCAATCAATAAATTAATTATATTTAGATCTATACATATATATGTATGTACTATATACATATATATGTATTATATTATTTTAATTATTAAGTTATCTTACATACCTACTTAAGTTAATTAATTAATGTTCATATTGTTCACTTAGTACACTTACAATTCATTTATTTTAAGTGCAAAACCTTCATTTGTTAATTGGTACTACAACAATGGTACTACATTCTTTTAAAATGGATTCGATTTATTACACTTCAATCGAGACACCACAAAAACAATTTTTACCCAAACATAAATATGTTATCCAGGTTGATTCTCATATGGCGTGAAATATTAACAGAAAGGGTGTATTTGTTTTTGGGGCGCTTACACGCTTTCAGCCGCTCACGCTTATGAGTACATTTTATTGGCGTTCGTATTGACTTCAGGCATTATAAGTACGTGGAAGCAGTTTTTTAAGCAATATAATATTTGTGTGAAATAGTTATTAATGATATTAACGATAGTGATAATGAAGATTTTGTAGTTCCCCCTCTTAAATTGGGGGGAGGAGAATCCAGATAAATACACTAAAGCTCTAATAGTATTCGTTTTATAAGTTAGTACGATTTAAGGTGCTCGCTCACGCTGTTGCTACCCAACCTCGATAAAGAAAGCGTCTGTGAGCGTGGTATCTATCATGGAACTCAATCATTAGCACGCTCTGTTAGTATACCTACACATTCGCAGCACCAAAACGAACAGTACGACAGTACGCTTGATAGAATTGACTGACAACTGAAGTCAACTGATGTAAGCGTCCAAAACGACAACACCCTAGATAGGTAATAAATAATATGCCTTGACATTTAAATTATTAAGAATTAGGTACATTAAATTGATTGACATTTACATTTCATTTATTTACAACCATTGATTTAAGGGTGTTTGTTTTTAAATCATTATTTTATTTGAAAAACAACATTGGAAGATACATAAAATACGACGTGAGGTGACGCACACTAATCAAAATCAAAACTAATCTAGGTACCTACTACCTATATTATATTTAATACTATATATTATATTATACCTATATCTTATCTATTATAGAATTTATTAAATACACTTCAAATTGGCTGTGTTTAGCGGATCAAAGTGCTGCCGTTCGACGTTCGACTATTTAACTGACGACTAATATTATAGTTAGTATTTTATTTATAATATAAATATAAATATAAATATCCATACAGTTTCAATAAAAAATATCAATTCAGTAATTTTATAAACATTCGAATTCGAATCAGAGTCAGCCAAATGAGACAAATGAAGAAATACAAATACAAGAAGAACAAACACACTCAGTCATGTTCTGGCCAATAATTTACAAGCACTTTTGAACGCTGGAGCCGCTATCATTCGCTAAACACAGCCATTGTTCAAAACAGCCAAATCTGTGTTTTATCATTAATTACTTAGACTTGAGATGTCACCCATCGAAAGCCACAAAAAAAAAACTTTCTTGTCGATTTCCTAGTTTCTAAGTACAAAGTTAAAGTTTATTATAGTTAATTGGTAAATGTCGTATTATAGTTAATGTATTATAGTTAATTGGTCGTAAATTGGTACCAAAAAACGAGAAATCGGCTGAAAAAAAAAGATGATTAATTTTGACCACCTTCTCAAAAGAGGGCACATGTTTTTAGTTGAAGGAAGATAGTTTCAGAATTTGTTCAGAGCACGTTGTACACTCCCCTGCAAAAAAATAGAACCTGTCTGTCTATTTGACTTTGAGAACAGTTGAAGATTTTGATAGTGTATGTAGGAAGTTAATAATATTTATTCCCAAAAATGATTATTGATGGCGTACGTTTTCTATTATATACTTTTTAGCGAATTTCCTGAAAGGAAATAGAGCTATTGGTCCCGTACCGAAGTCAAAATTTCGCAAAAATTTCTTCAAATGTCCATCGATCCTACCTTGTAGATGTCAAAAATCACCATCTGTAAAATTTATATATATATATCTATGGACATATATATATATATATATATATATATATATATATATATATATATATATATATATATATATATATACATATATATATATATATGTGTCTGTCATCACTCTAGCGGTCACAGTTTTCATTTTATCGGAATGAGATTTGGTATTTGAAGCGCTTTTGGTATTCAAAAAGTCAAGTTCGTTAATGGGTAAAATCGGACCAGGGGAAAGGGGGGTTTAGAGGGAGAGGGAAACACAAAATTTGACATATCTCCCTTAATATTCAAAAAATCGAAAATTTTATAAGAAGTAAAGTTGTAGGTATTAAGTTTTACTATAATTTTGTTTCTTATCATTTTTTCTGTAACCCTAATATTTACAAAAATATTGACGGTTTAAGATTGAAAATTAAATTCCTCAATATCTCTGTACGCATTAGAGTTTGAGCAAAAATGATAAGGTGATGAATTGTACCAAACATGATTTTCTACAACTTTGTTTCTTACGCATTTTTTGATTGTTCTAATATTAAGAGAGATATTTTATATTTTGTGTTTTCTTCTATCATTATGCCCCCCTTTCCCCTTGACGTATGTTATTTATTAATAAAATTGGCCATGCAAATACTAAAATCAGATACGACATTTCATTTTGATCATACTAACATTGTGACCGCTAGAGAGTAATTTATTTATTCCAAGGAAATTCGCTAAGTTGAAGCAGCTCCTGCGTAACGAATTTTTTTTAATTTGATCATTGTCATATTTGTAAGAACTTTTGTATTATAAGAATCTTTTCAACATGGGTAACTTTTTATATTAGATTCAGTTTGGTTTTCAATTTGATTGCAGGGTGTACAGAATATAGTAGATACATGTTAATAAATTGAGTATGGTCTGGTTCTACTCAAATAAAGTAAGTAGGTATTAGGTATTCAAATAACGACGACTGATTCTGATTGGGTTGGTTTTGTTAAAAATGATTTGTATTTATTTGGTGAGATAAAAACATGTGTAGATACCTAGGTAGGTACTGACTGCAATGAACCCAATGTTATGTACCCAATGTTAAAGATCATTTCTAACCATAGACATAGTATTACTAGACTGCGCGATTCATATACTTTCTGTATTGAAAAGTTCTGTGTTTCTATCTTTGTTCCACTGTGAATGAATGACAGAGATAGCTCTACCATAACCGTGTTGTATCTCTTTCTAATATTCGAACATAAATTTGTTTTGTCTATGTCTATGTTTCTAACCAACATCAAATAAATAAAAACTTTAACTGTGTAAGTAGGTAAGGGAGTAGACAGTCAGTCAGTCTATCTATTTATATGTCTTACTCGATATTATTATTATTATTGTTTCAACTCGACATTAATATTAATATTAAATATTCTATTTTGAAATTGTTAATTTCTGGAATGAATCCAAAATATAATAACTTATCCATTTGACTACTTAGGTCGGTACCTACAATACACTTATTTATTATTCAATAACTTAGAACTTTTAAATTTTAAATCAATACGCACGGTGTCCCGTAAATGGTCGATAATTCTTCGGATATATGAACGGATTAAACGGATATGATGTGACACAATGTCACACATGCACTACGCTCCAGATTGTTTGCTTTTCTTAATCTGACAAGTAACCAAACAAATTGAGAAGGTTTCTTAAGGTAATTTAAAGTTTCATTTTTGTTAGGACAACTTCTGACATGTGACATTATATTTGATAGACCTCTAAACATATCTGGAAGATTACCAACTAAATACGGCACACCCTCTGCCTATAAATAACGATAACGATAAAATTATTTAGATTGAATAGTTGACCTACTCTCCAGTTGGTCAACATCACTAATATCTTTTTGAGTTAAAATAGAAATGAAATCATCGGCAATATCGATTGATGGTCGTGGAGGCATCATTTGAAAGGCATCGTGTGCTCGTTCCCAGAAGGTGGCTGGACTTATTCTGGAACAAACATTCATCTGTTAGAATTGAATCACTCAACGCAGGTATTACAACGTTGGTATTACAAGAAGAATAACAGAAGATTTTTATTTTTAAGTTTTTCAAGTTTATATGAATTAATTAAGAGGCGGCTTGTTGTTTAATAACAATTGTTGGAATTACAACATAGATAGCTAGCTACTAGCTAGCTAGTACCTGTAGACTGTCGAGTGTTGGTACCTACATATAACAGGAGGTTTGAGACAATTCATTTTAGAGATCGCGTCCAATACACCACAGACAATTAGCTTAGATGAGCCGATAATTTGAAGTGAAACTGGGATTAAAATAATCTAAAATAATCTAAACTATCTGTCTTTTTGTATTTATTGAATTTTTCTTACCCTGTTATTATATTATAGAAGGTGTGTCTCTTATATTTAGGAGAATACTGTTCAAGCAAAGTTACATTAAATGTGTAAGAATATTCTAAAAAACTAGCCGACTTTCCTCAAGCTTTTTTGTATTTTTTATTAGCTTTTATTTTTTATAACTAGAAATCGTTCTATTTATTTGATTAAAAAAATTTCAATTATCGATCGGAATTAATTTTTGCATTCTATTAAACGTTTCACTATTTATATAGCCGTTAGCTATTTTTTTGGAAAGCATTCATCGACTTAGTACCATAACAAATTATTTGTAGAAACTTGTTAAAAAAATTGACTCATCAAGCTAATCATTCTAATCATCCCTGCTGCACAATAATTCAGTATGATTTATACACAAGACAAAACAATTTAAACGGTTTAAGTCTAAGTCTCAGCTTTAGTTTTAGCCATATAGTTAAAATATATACTTTATATAAAAAAATTGAATATTTATAGAATTCATCTTTTAACCATACTAAAAATTTCAGGTGAAATTTGAAACGGTTTAAAATATTTCCGTCTGGTATATAATTCTGCCCTGATTGATGCATTTTTTCCAGTTTGTCGCTAGTCTCGACAACTCTGGACATAGCCATTAGCAGGTGATAGGTGATATGTAAAGTTAATGTTTGAGGCATTGATGAATATTATTTATTGTAAATATACATAAATAAATAGATAGATAGATAGATAGCTATGTACTATTATGACCATAGACTCATAGAGGTAATATTAAAGATACTGCTGACAAGAGAATCAATGGCCATCAGTGGCTATTATGTGCAGTGACATAAACATTTACCGGGTATTTAGTCTTCTCTCTTAAGGGTGTCAAATATAGCACGTACGTACTAAGAGATAGAACGCAAGCTCATCTATTTACGACTCCAGACGACTGACGAGTGCACACTCATCTCACTATTTTCAATATGACCTCTATGACCATCAATCATATAACTTTGAAGAACTTGATAAACCGTTTGAAGAACTTGATGCCATGGTCATGTATGTCCATGACGTGGACGTCCAATCAATGCAGTTGTTAGGAATGGTTTTTATGTGTTTGTATTTTTAAAACTAGCCGCTACTAAAAAGGAAGATATTAACTCACATGCGTGAACCAGGACTTACGGCTCGTGCTCGTCTATATCCTGTACGCTTTCTTTCAATTTACTTTCAATATTATCCAATTTCTCTTCCATGTTGTCAATGACAGCGTCGCCATCCATTTTAATCAATTGTATCGTTTCATCCGTTTCATCGCCCAATTTGATGATCGTATTCTCCATATTTTCCTTTAACGTTTCCATTTCACTGTTGATATCATTTGTTAGATTTTCGACATGCGTGTCCATTTCATTTTTCATATTTTCCATATTGCTTTTCATATTTTCTATTTCCTTGAGTGCTGAATCTTTTTGATTCGCCATGTCCGTAAATTCACTGTTTGTTTCGTCCACGATATTATCGGTTTCTTTTAACACTTCGTCCATCATGTCTTCTGCTTCGTTTGTGATTATCGTTTCGGCTTCGGCTGCTTTTTCAGCAATTTCCTTCGTTGCATTGTCATGATGAATTCCTATCAACAACATCAATTTGCAAAAGTAATAAACGCGGCTTGGCAGGATCGATACGAAATTTTGGATTCAATTTGTACCACATACATATATGGCTTTCGAAAAAATGTTTAGAACCCCAGTTTTTAGTCGTATTTTTATAACGAAAAATTTTTATCTGAAATATTGAACAATTTGTGTCGTGTCTATAATGAACTCGCGGCTAGATCTAGGATTAGCCATTGGTGCCCCACGTTGGGCGCTAAATGTACTAATATACCAGTTTCTAAAACCTAATTTAATAAATACAAGTTTGAGTAGGTACTTTCCAACCAATTAATGTGTATTTTTAGCCTCAATATTTAACAATAAAATACAATTTTGTTAAAGGTTATCAAATGTAACCTAAGGACATTTGTATTACATTAAAGACGCCTAGATATTTAAGTTCAAGATCTAAACGCGATCTAATTCGACTGCAAGTTTTGCTAAAAGAACACCGATACAGCACCTTTTGTTACCGATTTAGAAAATAAATTTGCTAATCTTTTCTCTTCTTTGAAAATTTTAACATTTTCACTTCAAAGCATGTAGAATTCGAAAACCGAATAAAATTTGTGTGTCGTATCCAGTTTTTTCCAAATTCTATCCACGTAATTGACATTGTTTCCGAGAAAATTGATGGACAACGATACATTTGTAAGTAGCTATTTATTGACGGTGTTCGATAAATAGCTACCGAATGAAATCAATTGAAAATTGTAATTGAATTGTACCTAAAGTTTCTCCAATCGTACCGACAGCTGATGTTAAGCCATGCTCAACAGATGTGACCGCTGATTCCATAGCATCTTTAACATGTTCCACACCCGTGGTGAGTGTGCCTTTTGCATGTTCACCAATATCTGCAAGATAAAAATAAATAAAATATAAAAAGAGTTTCACATTTATTTAAATGTTGGTAGGTACTGACTGTGTGTTAAAACACTTCGTTTCCGATCCGATAACAGAAAAAAATTAACATAAAAAATAATTTAATTATTTACCATTTTTATAAATATTCAAGGTTCAACAAATTTATATTCTTACAAATTTATAAAAATAATAAAAAACAAATAATAATACTCATGACAGACTGACGGACTGACGGACCAACAACGGACAGGCAGGACATATTAGAAAAAACAATTTACATATAATTATTATTATTATTATTGTATTTATTCATAGCACCGCGCACCGTACCGCACCGCACCGCTATACTGAAGTCTTTTCTCAAGGCTAACAATCATAATTAATCAAAGCTTTCTTTTTATTTTGATCGATAAATAAAATTCTATTTAACTGAATCCCATGGTAGCAGTTAAAGGTAGTTAGGTACCTACAGACAGGTTTCATTGAACGAACGAACAAACACGTCTTTTGCAGAACTTAAACCAGCAAGCGCGATCTCCATCTGCACAGCTTTTTTTATACAAATAGGGTATTAGTAGTAGAGTATCAGTAGACTAAGTAGTATAAATGTATTCAAAAATGAAGGTATGTACCTCAAAGTCAAAAGCTACAAACTTGTTGAACTAAACATTACATTGTAAATTAAAATACGGCTCAGGCCGAAATCGGTATTCAATTGAAAATTACAAATTTGAGTTATTAGTTAATAATAACTATTATGATAGTAATTTTCTATTGAATGTTTTCTTTCCAATGTGTACATACCTTTAGGCATCTTTATATGGTAGTCAGTCAGTCAGACAGACGTCGCGTGATTCTACATATACGTATACGTGTGAGTACTACCTTAAAGAACATCTATATAATCCTGCACCTAACCTAACCAAACCTAATCTAACCTAATGTATGTATTTATGTATGTATATCAAAACATGTTGCTTTTCCTTGATACCACCATAGTTCATACCTACCTATCCTAAACCTAATTATTTGTATTTGAATCCAAGGTTTATTTTAATTTTATTTAAAAAACTACCACTCAAACTGACCACCCATCCACCCACCTGTACTGTACTGTACTGCACTTTTGTAATGTATTGTATTGTATTCTGAAACTGAATTGTTATTAGTAGGTACTGTAGGTAGGTACTAGGTATGTAGGTACAAATATGAATCAATTTAATTTAAATAAATGTAGGTAATGTAACATATTTAGGTAGGCACCTACTTACTACCTACGAGTGTATTATGGAATAATTAGTTTTGAATATGAAAACATGAAACACAAAAAAAAAGACAGCTTTCTAAAATCATTTTCAATATTCAAGAGAGGAAATAGTTAAAAAAAATTCGTTACGCAGGAGCTGCTTCAACTTAGCGAATTTCCTTGGAATAAATAAATTACTCTCTAGCGGTCACAATGTTAGTCTGATCAAAATGAAATGTCGTGTCTGATTTTAGTATTTGCATGGCCAATTTTATTAATAAATAACATACGTCAAGGGGAAAGGGGGGCATAAAGATAGAAGAAAACACAAAATATAAAAAATCTCTCTTAATATTAGAACAATCGAAAAATGCGTAAGAAACAAAGTTGTAGAAAATCATGTTTGCTACAATTCATCACCTTATCTTTTTTGCTCAAACTCTAATGCGTCCAGAGATATTGAGGAATTTAATTTTCAATCTTAAACCGTCAATATTTTTGTAAATATTAGGGTTACAGAAAAAATGATAAGAAACAAAATTACAGTAAAACTTAATACCTACAACTTTACTTCTTATAAAATTTTCGATTTTTCGAATATTAAGGGAGATATGTCAAATTTTGTGTTTCACCCTCCCTCTAAACCCCCCTTTCCCCTGGTCCGATTTTACCCATTAACGAACTTGATCTTTTGAATACCAAAAGCGCTTCAAATACCAAATCTCATTCCGATAAAATGAAAACTGTGACCGCTAGAGTGATGACAGACACATATATATATATATATGTATATATATATATATATATATATGTATATATATATATATATATATATGTCCATAGATATATATATATAAATTTTACAGATGGTGATTTTTGACATCTACAAGGTAGGATCGATGGACATTTGAAGAA
The DNA here is from genome assembly GCA_963920215.1 of Nineta flava. Lineage (NCBI taxonomy): Eukaryota > Metazoa > Arthropoda > Insecta > Neuroptera > Chrysopidae > Nineta > Nineta flava. Next base: position 771,026 of record OY986042.1, read on the forward strand.
ATTTTCGCGAAATTTTGACTTCGGTACGGGACCAATAGCTCTATTTCCTTTCAGGAAATTCGCTAAAAATATCATTTATATTTTTTAAGAAACTAAAACATAAGCTTTTATTAGTAGTAAATTGTAAAGCAACAAATAATTACTTTGTTTTGGAATTGAAATTGAATCACCATAATGTTCTTAAATAAATTAGAAATAAAAAGTCTGCCATGCGTTTATAATTAATTGTTTCATTATTTTTCTGTTTGAAGTGCGTTACGTGGGTACCTAGCAATAAAAGTTTATAGTTTAGTTTAGTTTTTTTTTTTTTTTTTTAAATTTAAATTTAACGCTTCCACTCTTATTGACACCTGTAACCAATTTATAACTCAGTGAATATTGTCGTAATGAATAAGTTCATTACAAATTAATTTTAATGTCTTAAAAAATTACACTTTTATTTATGTTTTAAAATTTCAGCTCAATTGACGATGTTTTGCTTGAATCGGTCCAAAGTTCACTAGCAAGATTTGGCCCACACTAATTAAAGTTTATAAAATAAATGAATGCTATATACAAACTAGTGATGTAACAAATGTTGGATTTTTCACATTCGCGGACGCGAATGCGAATATTTTTCTCCAATATTCGCGAATGCGAATGCGAATGTCGTCTTTCAAAAAGATGTTCCAGCATACTACCACTTTTCGACAGATTTTGCTTATTTTTTTCACAGGCTAAAAATAATGTTTTCTAATAAATCCCGAAGTTTCAGAATTTTTGACCGTTTAGAACGCGAGGAAATTAATATCAAAGTTATCATTCTCTCTCACTCTCTCTCATTAGAAGCATGTAAAACTTCATGCCCGCCCAACTGTTATCTGTTGTATTAGAAAAAATTCTCTACAGAATTTAAATAAAAAAAACTAGGGGAGTAAAGCTAAATATTTATTATAAATTTAAAAAAAAATCGTGTGTTACCGTTTTGTTTTCGAAATATAAAAGTTTAAATTTATTTATTTTCTTCACAATAACATTATTTTGTATATGTGAACAGTGTTTTTGTCTATGTGTTTTGTATATGTGTGTTTATGTATTTGTGCTTTAATAAAATCTAACCGATTTGCTGTCGTGATTGCATAACACAGTGCTGGAACGTCCTTAGTATTATGGCATTTGTTAAATTTAACTGTTATTCAAAAGTGACAAAGTGATATAAAAACATAAGTAAAGCACATGTTAGCGAAGTTTGGACTTATTTTACAATTTATGACGCTGAATATGTGAAATGCAAGTTGTGTAATAAAAAATACTCTCGCAAAGGAAGTACCACTAGTGAGTGCTATGCGAAATCACCTAGAAGCTAAACATAAAAACGAATATGGCGAAATAAAAAGACCAAATGTACCAAAGACAAACGAGAAACTATTTCTAATTTATAGTTGCCTACCTCAAAACTGTTCCATAATCTGTTTTTTATTCAAATATAAGTAAATAAAAAAATAAATAAATCTTATCAGTAATAATTATCAGTATTATAATTCCATATCCATCTATGTATAATTTCCTTTTTGTTTGTAAAATACATCGGCCAATGCGAATGCGAATGTAAAAAAATATGCGAATATTCGCGAATGCGAATATTCGTTACATCACTAATACAAACCGGATAACTAATGGCCAACTGTACCTGCACTGACTTGTGAAATAACTATCTTACCTAGACCTAGGTAAGATAGTTCCATCCTGTAGGGTAGACCTTCCTAGATCTAGACCGTTCCTGTTCTTTCAGAATTATTGATATGCACGAGGACTATCGCCTTTCAAATGTTTTCAATTGATTTGTGTCAATTACAATTGGTTTTTTGAACAAATGTTTCACATAAACGTAACGTTTATTGCAACACATACGAGTATAAACAAGTTTTGTTGTAAACGTATGTATGTATAGTAAGTTCAAACCTAAATGAGACAGTCGCAGAAACACATTTTTTTTGGACCTAGTCTATATGATATTTAAGGTGAAGTAGTATATCATTATCATTCTACACTTCTGTGTGTTAACAACTAATCCAGTGAATCTCAAACAGTTTCGTGTGTGTGGTATTTTGGAAGTTTTTATATTTTTTTAAATATTTAAATACAATGGAATGTACGGCATCTACTTCTTTCAAACATTTGTTTTTACTTATACTCCGCTTCAAAAAAAAAAAATTATTTTTCTTTAATTCAGGTAAAATTTGTAGTCATAATTTTTAGGTTAAATTATGATAGTCGGCTTTATTCAATAAAAATCGCCTAACCAAAATTATTCTTTAATAAATTTTAATTATTTTATTAAGAATTTTTTAATCCTGTTATAATAATAATATTTTTAATCCTGTCATATAATATAATAGAATTATATTTCCTTGTTACAAAAACATAGGCAGACCTCAGGTCAATAAGCAACCATATGTTTCGGTTTTATGTTTTATTACAAGTAATTAAAATTCTATTATATTACAACAGGATTAACAAATTCTTAATAAAAGAATTGAAATTTATCAAAGAATAATTTTGGCTAGCCGATTTTTATTTAATATAGCCGACAATCATAATGGGTTAAAGCCCGGTAAATTATGATAATAATTTAAAGGTCATGTAATAGAATTTTAAGTACTTGTACTTAAACGTAGGCCTGAGGTCTGCACAGTTATAGTATTAATTTAATTGCTTGTTCAAAAACATTTTATTTAATAACAAATCCGAAAATTTTATTGAATATCAATTCTATAATTTATTTTCATACTATTTACATCATTGATTCACTTGCATTTTGTTTGATGTCCACTGGTATATAAATAAATATAATCTTTTATTGATAATAGCCATCTCGTTCTTACTATGATGGTTGCATATGTGAATATCTTTGTCGATGGCCATAGCCAATAGAAATAAAATATAAGATAAGTTTATTATAATGCCATTTCTTTTTATATAATTGATAAAGTGTATCTTTTCTCTTTATTGAATTATTATATTAAATTCCCCTTTTTCATATATTAAATAGCATTAGTGTATTTTTACCCATTCCAATTTTTTATTTCTGCGCAAAAGGGGAATGGTGTCTCATTTAAGTTTGAACTTACTATATGTGTTTGTTTGCAAATCAATGGTTTTAGTTAATTCAGTAGGATAGTAAGAAGGTATCTACATTTGTCATGACATCACATCACATCACATGACATGCCATTGACATTCAATGTGGTAATTATTTTTATAATATATAATTATAATTCTAATACCTATCGATCTATCTATAATTACAATTAATTACCTATAGTATGATGTTCAATTATTTATGAATAGATATCATATTATCTCATATTCAAATGATTATTAATCAATAGAATCAATCACACACATGTTTGATTTGTAATAATTAGAATCATGAATAAATATTATATTATTTGTATACCTATATATATACTACTTACAGTTAACACAACACCACAGTACGTAGTACTACGTAAATATATATAATTTACTGCCTTTTACCGAACCACGCTAGTTTTATTTATTTTGATGCTAATCGAGTTTCCCGATTGATTGATTGATTGGAATCTATCATGCATATCAATTATAAATTGATGAATTCAGACAGAACGTTATTAAGGTTATGAACAACAAGATCATTATTATTATTATTTATTTTTTAAGTTTTCTCAATAATTATTTCAAATTGTTAACATTTCTTAAATATAAAAGCATTAAATACATTTTTAAAAGCGGTAAAAATGTAGTAGTTTTCATGCACCCACAGACATCATCTGAGGCTCAATGCATGAAGATCCGTCGAAAACGCGAAATCCATTTTATACGCATGATTACTATATTTTACCGATACCATAAAAACTAAAATATGCACTTTGTAATTAGTAGGTAACGCACTAAATGTAAAAAATTATGAATTTATTTATTAATTGTAAAAAACTAGGGGGACACATCTGCAAACTCAGAACTTTTCAATATAAAGTATCTGAAACTGATCTGCATTAATAAACTATTGAATGTTTTGTTGCTTTTAAATTGTCGTCTGTCGACGAGACAAACAAACAAACATCTATTAATAATTAATGTTTAAATTCTGTGAATGAATTAGCTTGTAGGTATTGCTGCTTCCTTATTTCCTCTTTTTGAACAAACATTTGAACATAAACATTAACACAAAGAAAAGTGCAATTAGAGACAGCTGTCAAAGTACAAAGTAGGTACCTGAGTACTTGAGTACTTTGTTGTTCGACCACGGCACGGCACGGCACGGTCCGTTGACAAATCAAGTCTATTTTTAAATTAAATTAACTTAAACAATATGTATGTATAAATTAATTGATATTGATACAATAAATAAAAAAATAATTAAATATCGCACCACTTGCAAGATGTTCACCAGCTTGAACTGTGTCATTGACAGCAGTCTGAGCAGCGCCCAATAATCCATTATTTGGTCCACTACTAGCACAGCCCATATTAATTCATACAAATGCAAACTCAAACTAACTAATTTTTATTCTGACCAAAAGTCTCATTTAATTTGTATTAAAATTAAACTTTAAATAAACAGACAGCACTTTAAAAATCGATCATTGTCAAATGATTTTAAATAGTAAATGCAGTCAGTCTAAACTCTAAGCTAAGCTAGTCGTCCAGTCTAATCCAGTCCAGTCCACACTAGTGAAAGTGTTAACTAATGGATGGCTATTTCTACACTGACCAAAGAGTGACCACAAAGCACATAGCTCTAGCATTGGTAACGTTAACTTTTCATACATTGTGTTAAAATTACGATTAAAAATAATCAATATTTTTATTTTATTTCATGTAGTCAGTTAGTTCACTCACTGTTCAGTCAGTTTGAGTGTGTTGTGTGTTCAATATTGAATTTTATTTTGTTGTCTACTCGTACTTCACTTCGGACTAACTTAACAACTATCCAATGATCGCTTTCACGTCCATCTAATGGAATAATGGAATCAAAAAATACTTAATAGTAGGTATATACCTATTGGATATATTGGGTCGTATACCAAGTACACCAAGTATATATGTACTTACACGAATGAATAATATGTTTAAAGTTGTGACAAGTAAAAGTAAAACAAACCTATTATACTATACTAAAGAGTTATCTATCTATATCATACATCTGTGGTCACTGTGAGTGTAACACTGTAACGGTGGTTTGGTTAGAGAGTGCTGCTGGATGTGATATCAAGATGTCGATCGACGGTTCGTCGATCTCTGCTTTGGCGAAAGAGTTAATTGTTGCATATCACATACATAGCATAGCACTCACTCACTCACCGTACTCACTGTATTGTGTGTGTCTGGGCAATGGGCATCAACAACTAGTTTAAGCATCACTGTATGCACAAATTGTTTGGATTCATATGTATGTATGTGTCGGAGTTGCATAATTGGGATTATGGTCGTTTGAACCAGTATATATGTTGTCAGGCATTGTTGTTTTTATAAAATACAAACACTTACCAATTTTCCAATAGCACACTGAAAGATGCATTTTCACAAACACGCACTAGTCTACAATAATACCCGGTGTCCCGCACTTTCACAATTAGTAATTACAATTAGTTCAACCTACGACACAGTGAGTTAGCTCCAGTTAACAATACAGATACAACACGAATAATACTAACAAATGCCATACCACGGTTATCTCATCAATAAACATAATTAATTATACTAGTCCAAAAGGGCTACCAATAATCCAAACACTATTTCCATGTGATGCTATTTTCATGTAACTTTCAGCAGAGTTCAGTTGATACTAATACGCAACTGCACGATACGGTCTGTACTCGGGTGCTGTCCTCTCAGAACTGACTGTCCTGCTTCCTTTTTGAAACTCCTCTCTCTTCCTTGATGTTTGTAAAAATATTGGAAAGGGGTCATCCTATTACTACATCATATTTATGTACCATCTCAGGTATATCACAAAAAATTGGTTTATTACATTCGTACCGTACAATTTGCGTCTAAGTAGAGACCGCATGTGTCCCGTCCAACCGAACCCATACTTACTGTGTTAATTGATAATCTTAAAGAAATTATTCTTTATTGCACTTATAATAGACAATTTATTTTATTCTAAGAATATATAAGTATCGATAATATCTAATTTCCGGGCCTCTATGTCTGGCGGATCCTTTTATGTCGGACATACTGTAATAAATAAACCCTTTTCTTAAAAAATAGTTTTATAGCACTTATAAATGTAAGTGTTTAAAAATCTTCAAATGTGAATTTGTCCTTTGCACAAATTCAACTTCCGACATATGTATATGTAAGCCAGACACACACCGTATTATCTGATTGTATTACACGGAGGATTAGGAAGGGTTTAACACCAGTCCGTGTGGTCCAGTTGACAGAGGCGCTCTGCTCGGAACTGGGAGGTTGCTGGTGTGATTACCAACATTGGCAGTTTCTTTTTAAATCCAGATGAATATCGGCATAGCTTCTATCAAAGTCGACTGCAGTCGCATAACCTTCCAATTCCTAGTTTACATACAAATTTCTTATGCTTTGGGGGTCGGTAAAAAAGGCCAGACTATGATCTCCTGTCTACTACTACTACTACTACTACTAGGAAAGGTTTTATGGTTCCTGAGAAAGAGTTTAAAGATTTTACGAAAATTTCAAATATTTGTTTTATTTAATAATTATAATGGATGTTCGTCAAGTAACGACCCTGTCAATACAAAATAATAAATTAAAAAAATGTATAATACGTCACTATTGTTGTCGACTATACAGTATACAGTATAATATAGTAGTATACTGTATACTCTGTCGTGGATATAATGCATATCCAACTAAAATTGGTCTGTTTACAACTACAACTATATATATATATATATACTTCCTAATCGTTATTTTTAGTGCGTTGTTCATGATGTGTATGTGAATGTTTTAAAGGCTTTTCAAGGCTCCAGAGTTATGTGTGTGGTATTTGTAGTAGTAACAGCTACCTAGCCTAGAGCTAGATATCAATCGAATATTATACAAGAACAACGAAAATATATCAAAATTTATAAAAATTGAGTTATAGATTATTTATATTCGATATGATTTAAATATTGCGTGCAATCACAACATACGAGACATATATAGGTACAAGTTGTTAATATCAGTTGTTAGTATCAACTGATTCGAATTCGAATACCATTCTATTCTATTGTATTCTATACTATACTATACTATACTATTGTATTTGGTATCTCTATCTAAAGTATGTACAACATACCTAGATGTGTGTGTTTATTTCATTTCAAGATCGACACAGACCCAAGTAAGGCAGTGATAACAACAAAGATGTGATTTACACTACGGGGGTATCCGGAGGTCAAAATGACTCAGGAACGAGCAATCTGAACGAGCTCACTAGTCAAGAGCTCGTTGAGGGTTCACAGTATCGGGGTTGTAACCTGGACAGGAGGGCCCTCGTTGTGCCGTGCATAAGCTCAAGTATGGCGAGGAGGAGCAAACATACAGCCACATTGTCTTTAACTGCGAGCCTCATATGAACCTTAAGGAAGACCTGATCAACAAGCTCCTGGCTATAGCGGAGATATGGGAGAAGCGAATCTCGTCACACTGAAGTAGAAGGGGGAGCACAGTGGACCATAAGGTCGAAGTGCAGTACTTTTTAGACCCCATCTATCTATCTATCTATCATCTATTTACATAGTAGGTACATCTATTAATAATATATGTGAACGTTTACGTTTACAATACTCAATACTGCTGTAAGTTACTTGGTCAGATGTGTTGGTTGTATACTGTATTATATTATATTATACTATAGGTCTATATAGGTCAATAAAAGGTTTTATAAAAACTTTCCGAAATTAATAGGTCTGACATATACCTATAGTATTTATATACAAATATTGGTCAGGTCATGGGTCGGATCAAAATGGGTTGGAGTTTGGTGAGCACAGACCACACCACAGGACGACATACACTTTTGACTGCAGTTCCAACTATTTAATATTTGTTTATTTGTGTATACTTTCGTGTCAACATACAAGTGTTTGTCCAAATACCTTTCGGTTACGTATGGACAAACTGTAGGAGACTATAGCGTATACCCGACACATTTCATTGTCATTGAATTTATTAATTAAATTAAATACTGATATGAAAAAATTAACTCGTCAACCAGGAATCGAACCTCGGGCCTCTGGATATCTAGTCCAGTATGCTTCCGCTACACCAAAGACGACTGTGACGTAACAGCCAACCTTTTCATATCATTCTTATTTTTATTTATTAAGACAGTATACTTCTGTCGAAGTTATTATTCATCTATATTTATTTGTGTATACTTAACCGTTACGCTAAAGTCTTCTACAGTTTGTCTTACGTAACCGAAAGGAATTCCTGGTTGACGAGTTAATTTTTTCATATCAGTATTTAATTTAATTAATAAATTCCAACTATTTGACTAACTAAATAATTGTTAATTGATCAACTCTATATAGTACTTAACGTATAATGAATGATACAAATATATATATATATATATATATATATATATATATATATATATATATATATATATATATATATATATATATATATATATATTTAAATATATTTATATATATATATATACAAATAGTAATAATTAATACCTACATCGACGTAGATATCGTTGGTAGCTATCGTACGTAGAATAGGTAGGTAGGTGTATGAAATGTATAAAATAAAAGTTATTTTCTGACCGTCAACCTTTTCAAATTGATTTATTTTGTTGTTACAGAACATAACAGAACAGGACAATAATAATAATAATAGTAATTATAATAATTCTATCATTCCATTCCATACTCTTCGCACTCTTTGTTTGGTGGTTTTGTTGTCTTTGTTCTTTACACGAATGATACATAAATGTGACTTAGACGTAAATGTTTATGTACGTACATACATTACTATCACTTCAAAAGTACACATGGCATACTAAAGTACCGTTCTTTTTACCCAATTTTATAATGGATTTGCGTCTTATTAATTCGTGTTTCAAAACAAATGATACGGACAAAAGATGTTCATTATAAATATAATACTATCCACTTTGATTCGAAACATTTTGAATAAGAAAACTGATTGCATAAGATACATAATCATCACAAATTAATTAGAAAGTTTTAAAAAACGAACGCTTCTTTTATGGCTATGTGTACCTATAGTTTACTATATCTAACGTAACCTTTTAGTTAACAACTGTTTTTTAATCAATTATTTATTTCAATGATTCCAATTCTTTAAACTTACCATTCCTATTTATTAAATGTGGGTGGGTGGGTGGTTGTGTAATCGATGATCTTAAAAAAGTAAAAGATTAAGGAGCGATCTTCTTGTGCATATAGGACTGTAGGTATAGCGAGTCGATTTTGTGTTAAATCTATTTTGGTATTCGAACAAAAGTATAGTTCAAAACTGTATTTCTTCTAAAACCGAATGAATTTGTGCACAAAACTGACAAAACTGACAGCGCCCTGTACAGTACAGTACAGTATGATAACTGCATTGTATTGTTAGTATTCTAAACACGTGGTCCAATCTTTACTGGCCTACAAAACACACAACAGTATACTGACACACTGAGGCCTTGATATTTCACGGCCTCAATATAATATATGTATATTAATTAGAAAATTATGTACTAGTCAGTTATTTATTATATTATATGTTTATGGAAATTAAATCGTACTTTTTTCTATTATATTTATTATCATTTATCATGAATTGATTAGTTCCAGAGCAAAGCAAAGAAAAACGTGTAAAGCCTGCATGCCTGTATCTGTTTTGGAGGCAACATCGTAGTTCCTATCTTAAATTTCCTCAAACTAAGTACACAATTTCTCTTTTAGAAATTGATGTGAATTAACTTTTAGATTAAAATTATGCTCTAAAGCTAAACCAGAATCAAATTTGGATAAAATTAAAAAAACAATAAAGTTTTGTTTGGTCTATTGACTGCTGACTGTAGTACAGAATTGGTACAGAACCCTAATTGTGCGAGTCCGACCCACTCTTGGTCGCTTGTTATTTTTAAGTTCATCCATTTAAAGACACCATCAACCAGCTAGCTCAGCTTTTTTCACCTTGGTTTAGAAACTTTTAGAGAGTGGAACCGTTGGGAAGTTATAAATCTCTCTATAAAATTATACAATAAAATATCTTCCCGGCGCTTCCCCAAACTTGGAAGAATGTGCAGAAATCTTTAGTAATAGAAAATCTCTACTGCATGTAGGTAGGTAGGTAGGTACCTAATGTCTGTACCTGTACTTAACTGCGGTCTGCGACTGTGGACTGTTTATTAAACATATTGATATTTTCTTCTCGCTTTTAAATATAGATGTTAGATGGATGCATTGGCCACTTTCTGCCTTTCTCAAACTTGAAGTCACTTTTTAACTCTAAAGCAGAGGTGGGCAGGAGATGACTCGGCCAAGCTCTGAGTGAGAGGTAGGGAAGAGAGATAGAGTTAATACAGGGTACCTACCAATTATTAATATTTTCTTTTTTTAATTAAAACATTTTCTGAAAAAAATATAATAATACCAAATCTTTTTTATGGTCACTATTATACAAAGTAAATAATACAAGCAATCATTCAATACATACTCTGGAATTTTGGGCTGGTAATTAGGGTCATTAAATGTACCTTTTTAGTATATATCATATTTGTGTATGAATAAAATAAAAATATATAAAAAATATATATAAATCTTTTGAACCTTTAAGTTTACCGCTGGACCATTGTAATAAAAGAGGGAAATTTTTGCAAAGGATAATTTTAAATAGAATTAAAGTTTTGGAAATTCCAAATGATTTGTCTAAATATTTTACTATTCATATCCGAGAACTAATAAAGAATTATTTACCTGATTTAATTATTTTTTCTTCGTATGGAGTATGCTCAGTATAGTGTCATAGGAATTTGATGAATTAAGTTAAATTTTACATAAAATGGGAATTTGAGTTCTTCGAGTTAGTCTACTTTGAATTGAAAGAGTGAAAAGTACTATTTGTAGTAGTGGAAATTATTTTTCGCATAATTTGTTTTTCAAAAAACATAAAAGTAGTGAATTTAATAATGGAGAAGACATCGCAAGCAGTCTTGGATAAGTTCAGATTATTATTATTATCATTATTGTTATTATTATTATGTTTTTTGGTGTATCTCTCCATACTGTAAAAGATATTATTTAAACAATAAATATTTTATAAAACTATTTCTAAATTGATTGAATAAATTATTGGGCAATAATCGGTAGGCAACCTGTATTGAAACATCGTTCCGTCTTGCTTCAAAACATACCTTCTTTACTTACTCTCACCCAGCTTATGGAGAGCTCGTAAGGCTCAGACGAGCTGTCTGTGCCCACCTCTGCTCTAAAGCACGCACACACCCAATCTCCTTTCTAATTGATCGTGTTAACAGATGATGATTGACAGACGTATTACAGATGAATTACAGATGAAAATTTTATGAACTTCTGTACCATAATTTTTATTTTCTACGATCTATATTTATAACCATTGCAAAGTCTGGATTTTTCGCTCCAAAACATATGATGGCAATGGGAGACGTTTTTTGTCCCGACAGACAGGAACACGAACACGAACAGGAACAGAACATGAATATGAATTGCTTGGTGAAATAAAAATGATTGATTGAGTGATATAATTATTTTTGTATTGATTTTTATTAATTTTTTATGGATAACAGACAACAATAAATATATTTAACATCCAGTCTTACTATAAAATGTACAAAACTATTTGGTGGTACAAGAAGTGATGGCTTTTTATATTTATATATACTATATATATATATATATATATATATACTATATATATATAATTTATATTGTTTTAATTACAAAAATGTTATTAAAAATTTAATTTAATTTAACATATGTCATCCATCATTTTAATAACATACAATATTTTTATAATTCTCAACAATTAGGTACTTATAATTTTTAATTGTATCAGAATTATATGAATTCCAGTTAATTCAGACTCTGATTTCGAAAAAATTAACGACCACAGTATTTGTATGTTTGTTTGGTAGACCTTTAGTTTAAACCTTTCATTCGATTTGTGCTATTTTTTGTGCTATAGGGATGAAATCATTTACCTGTAGGTAGTATCGGCCAACTATCTAGCGTTGTGTTGTTGGGTTCACTATTTTATTTTTGACATTCAATAAGTATGTAAAAATAATATTGGAAATATTTTATTGTCAGAAGTCTAATACATATGACCTAAACGATGGGATTATGAGGAACATGGGACTCGCTCGACCTCGCTCGACCAAAACGGAAGGTCAGTTAAAGGAAAAACATTCGGATATCAAGTTTATACATAGATTACAACTACCTACCTATGCATAGATATCAAATCTCAAATCTATTATTTACTTTATTGATACACGATAAAAAATACCGATATTGGAGCTTTAACGCCCCTTTTACTCAGAAAGTCTATACACAAAAATTCAAGACAATTTTTGTGTAAAACTACAATTATAAACTACAATTTTCCTCATAACTATTATCCTAGAAAAATTCATAATTATCGAGATATTTGATAAAAAAAAATGGAAATCAGCCCCGAACAAAGGATGAATCCCATGGTTCGAATTAATAATTGGAATATTAAAAGGAAGGTCTCCCTCAATAAAATAGCAGTTTGGTCATCATTTTTTATGGATATGTTATCCTTTACGTGTATCTGGATTATATTGAAACTTTTGACATTGATCTATTTGGATATTGATAAAAAAACAGTGAATCTTGTGAGATTCGTGAGGCTTGTGAACCTCTTGTGCTCACATTCATAATTGGTGAATGTGTGTGTTAGTGTGGTACTAATTCTACAAAAATTATTTTACAAATCGATCACCAAAGTTCAGTAATTGAAGTGAACGTAATCTCATTCCATTACGATAAGTTTAAATTACAAGTACCTACCTACCTACATAGGTACAAATCTTATAAACTGTTGTATTCAGTATTGAATGGGTCGTTACTTCATGAAAATCCATTATAATTATTTGTTTTATTTAATTCTTAGGTACTAAGTGCATTCAACAACGATGGCCCTACCCGACCCGGCGCGCACACACACACACAGGTCACTGGGCTATTTACAAATCGAATCACCTTTATCGTTAGGTATTCATCTTCTTCTAATACTTCTGATTCAGATTAACCAAAAAATTATATTTTGTTAACATAATCAAAATCAAAATAAGTAAAACAAATAATCAGAAATGTAATCAAATTTAAAATAAATTAAATTAAATTGTTACAATATAGATTAGACTAGACCACATTTTCGATTTTAAACGATAGAAACGACATTATTTGAGCTTTTTTAAATTCAAAAATTTGAAGTAAATAATTAAATAATTAAATTGAATAGCATTTGAAGATATAGATTGATTGATTGACTGCATTTTGATTCGAATCAATAATTTGTATTTGAGTTTGAATGTTCATCCATCAATCATTAATTGATTACAGTTACAGTGTTTTGAACAGACACAAGGGTAGGTAGCTTAGCTTAGCGTACCGTAACGTTATTATAACGTGAATGTCAACAGAATGCTTACAATAACTCATTAAAATGGATAAAATGATTTGTTTGTCAATCAAATATAATCAATAATTAATTCATCATTAATTAGTATCGTTATTATTAATATTCGATTTATTTAATGCGGAGATCAATCAATCATTTATAACTAGCATAATCATAAATAGATTATTGTCTAGTCTAGTCTAGTCTAGTCTATTCTAGTCTATTCTAGTCTAGTATAAAACATGTCTGTGGAAGTTGCTATGATGCATTCATTCATTGATTCACCACCTATTAATAGGTCATTGATTATACAAAATTAATAATTTATTTGTGGACTTAATTTGAACTTGACTGTCTGACTGTCATTACTTATATTACATGTCATGACATGACATGTAATCAATCGAACAAGTCAACAAACTAAACTGTCGTTCGTAAGTTCGCGCATCCATTTCTACATTTATTATTAATTAACAATGATTAGGTACGTGTGTGTGTGTGTGTGGGTGAGTTAATACATAATTATCATTTTCAAATAAATCAATAAAATTCTCTTTAATTAATTATGTAAAGTTCTTAAGATTAATAATAATCATTGTAACGAAGTCAATTTTATAAATTTTAATTAAAAAATATGATATTTGATTTATCATTTATTTTTTATAAGTCTATGTAGAGGACGAATATGTTTACATTTACAGTGCAAAGGCAAGATTAGACTTGTTGTTTGGACTACTAGACTACCAGACAGCAATCAATCTCACTAGCTAAAATCAAATATGTGCCAGTCAAAATTAACGGCAATACAACTGAAACTTTTTACAAAAATTAAAAAATGTCAACGAGGAAAGCAAATATCAAGTTAAAATAATTTGTACTAAACACTACAGAAGTGTCATTTGTATGTACACATTTATTGTTATATGTACGTACATTATTTGTACATACTTCAGTAGTGTTTAATTCGAGATTATCTGTACAATTTTTCTTTGTTTCCTCGTTGGCAGTTTTTGTTGTATTCCATAAAAAGTTGGTTCTAAAGTTAACATTTTTCACATTTGGAAATAGGAGAATATGAGCTTGCCGATGAAGTTATACAAAAATACAGCCATACTGATTCCACCCACATCCCATTCTTTAAGAACCAACAAATAGTTCAATTGAAGATTGTTGTTGAGAGATCAGATCATATCAGATATGTTGATCCACTGAACTTCATTGAATGAATCTTTGATGACATTGAATCGATGACATTGAAATTTGATTTCTTCCTTTAATAAATAGAATCTAATTGAATGGCTAATGTACGTATTGGTTTAAACACTGGTTTTGCACTGTATGTACTTGAATTAATTAAACAACAGTACCTAGGTATAAAGCTTTGTTTGTAATTAAAGAGAATTTCATTTTAAATTGATGTAATTTAATTTATATTTTATATTATTATTATTATTATTATTAATTAGTATTATAAATATGTTTTTTTATATTAAATATGTTTTGAAATCACAGTTGATTAAAGATTAACATTTATAAATTATGAAGATGATGATTATGTTTATATTAAGATGGATGTTGTACATTTCAACATCATATCCATGAAGAATAGATATATTAGGAGAGCGAACGTAATGTTAAAAAAACGGTCAAGAATTGGTGTAACTATCTTTTATCAGTAGGGGTCACTGGTCTCAGTGCCGTACGGAATTTAAATGTTTAAATGTAGGCGCCAAGAAATCACTTCCATTCAGTTAATAAGAAGTCTTAGTTTTATAGATAATAAAAAATTGTTTTCGATTATCAAGTAATAATTAAATAAATATTAATAATAGAGAATTCTTAATAATTGCAATAAATTAAAAGATGAATCATAGTGATAATTTTGCAATTAATAATAATATACAATATATGTTTACAATAACTGACATATATTAGATAAAGAAAGAAGATAACAAAACCGGTAATTACAGACCATATTCCTTTCGTAAATGCAGACACGCATTCCTAACCTTAAACAACCTTTCACTCATAGATATATAGCAGTATATCTATGCTTTCTCTGTACAACATCGTCCCATTTTTTCACATTTATAAAATTAAACAATTTTTATACTTACAATTTTTATTTGTAAGATGCGATAACCGTTGATTTTAATATGTAATAATAATAATAATTCCGTACGGGCTGATTCGCACTGCCGCTAGTGGGGAAAATAATAACTATGATCTCTACACGTTTTTGAGGACACAAAAACAGACGAATTGCCTATGTCGTTCAATCTCCTAATATATCTATTCTTCATGATCATATCATACAATTTATATACAACATTAGGTATTGAATTCATTTCCCTGTAAACTGTAAACTGAATAATGATTTATATGTATATTTATATATTTATTTATATATATATATATATATTTTAATTTAAAAACAACATTCAAATAAAAAGACTTTAAACAGTAAACAGTAAATAGTAGACGTAATAGTAAATTATTGATTTTAGACCCTGTAAAGATATATTTTAATTTAATTAAATTTAATAATATTACATAGTTAGTTATGCCTTATGTGCATGATAGTGCATGCAGCAGTCTCTGATCTGCATTCATTGCAGATGTAAAGTAAAATAAAGTAAAATAAATCAATTAATTATGTAGGTAATTAACTATACATATGATACATACATACATACATACGTATTTTAAAATACACCCAAATAACGTAAATAACGTAATGTATAGTGTATTTATCGCTATACATATTATCTTATTATATATTTGTCTACATATACATGTAGACACACGACGGACGACGGACAATAACGACGATGTATACATGCACGAGTAAGATGCAACTATATATAATTAATGATTGTAGTTAGAAACTGATAGTTATGAAGTATAATAGTTATATGTTATACAATACTGATTTGAATACAATTTAAGTGTGACAAAGTAATCCATATCATAGTACACTGCATACAGACAGTGATAGATACCTACACTATACATTGTTTGCAGATTGGGTGTATTTTAAAATACGGGCTGTATATATATATAACTAAGTTAGTTATTAATTAATGTATGCGTTTATACTTATTATTTTGTATGATTGATTGTCAATAATTAATTATGAATCTTGGGCCAAATGAACAAGTTCTTTGTAATCGTATTCGCCACCCTAAACTTACGTAAGCTGCAAGTTTATAAAAAAAGAAAGATTTGGGATGTTTAAACCCTATCTATACCTATCTATACGTCAGCCAGCCAGTAGCTATCTAACCGTGCCTTCGAGAAAATCATTAAAAAGTGCTCCTTGGAATGGTTTTACTGCTATAGGTAATAGCTTATATTTAATGGTAGATCGATCAATCCTCAATCCGTTAAGGTTCATGTTCATGTTCTATCTGTCCTACATGACACTACTTCCACAATCCACAAAGACAAGCATTAATCGTGGTGGTGTATACGGTACGGTGTTGGTGTATAACACTTTCGGTTTGTGTTCAGACTTTAGAAATCTG